>JANAVB010010000.1:10326973-10619473 GCA_029216955.1 Iris pallida | reverse complement strand
TATATATATATATATATATATATATATATATATGAGGAGAGATCCGTATCCCCTTACTTTTGGCATCACCAAGCATCCCTTTGTTATCAACCATTGAAACTTGTTTAAGTCATCTAATCTTAACCATTTATTTGAATGGTTCAAATCAACGATTAAGATTAGATGAATTAAACAAGATCCAACGGTTGATAACATGATGATGCAAAATATTAGGGATGTGGATGCTTCCCCCTCCCCTCTCTTTCTCCCTCTCTCTCTCTCTCTCTATATATATATATATATATATATATATATATATATATATATATATATATATATATATATATATATATGTGTGTGTGTGTGTGTGTGTGTGTGTGTGTGTGTGTGTGTGTGTGCGTGTGTGTGTGTCTGGATCGGGAGCCCCGTTTTCGGAGCCCCACCGAAGTCCCACGATCCTTAGCTGTTGGATCTCGCGACGTCGCGTGGGCCCCGCGCGATCCGATGGTGCAGGGGGCGGGGCTTCGACGGGGCTCTGCAGGCGGAGCTCCGCAAGCGGGGTCTTTGATCCTGATCATATATCTTTGATCCTGATCATATATATATATATATATATATATATATATATATATATATATATATATATATATATATATATATATTCCTTTTTCATAATTAAAATTTAAAAAATAATTTATGATTTTTTACTGGTTTTCAATAAAAGGTTATTGTTCATCTCTACCACTTCCAATCTTTACAACAAAAATTGTACTACCTCTAGCAGGTCGGGTTGGAGTGGCCTTTCATGAACCTGGGCCCTGATATTGGATTGGCCCGATCTGTCACTTTCAACAATGAAACATGTCTAATCTATTTAGTAGTGAAATTTTTTTAGTTAATATCGAGCTCAACTGGCTCTTGTGGTCAGCAAGAAGAGGTATATCTTTCTGGCTTGACGGACGATTTTAGAATCGAACTGCCGGGGATGTGGGAGGTCAAATCATGTACGTTTACATCGAATATTAAAAAAATGCTAAGTCTACTACCAAATGCTTACAATCCTCTTACAACCACTCACCCATTTACTTAGCATATGCTGTGTTTGGTAGGAAGGATGGAAAAGTGGAAGGAAGGAAAAAGAGTAGGATTTATTTTTCTTCCTTATGGAAAGGAAAACTCATTTCCTTCCTTTGTGTTTGGTAGCAATGATGGAAAAGATAAGGGATGCATTTTTCTTTGTTTGTTATGGAAAAAAAAGTGGAAGGAAAGTAAAAAAATATAGGGTTTACCAATTCTATCCTCAATTAATATCATTTATTTACCATTTGACTTCATGAATAATTTTTAAATAATACATTCATATGTAAGTATAATTGTTAATTACTACCACTGTGTTTGGTAGGAGGGAAAAGTGGGTGGAAGGAAAATGAAATAAGGAAAATGGAAGGGAATGATACCATTTCCATTATTTGGTATGGAAAGAAAATTGGAGGGAAGGAAACATAGAAGGATTACTTTTCCCTCCTAGCCCACCAAATCCAATCCTCCCAAAATGGGAGGAAAAGTGGATGGAAAAGCTGAAAGCTTAACTAAATTACAATTATACCCATACAACCAAATAATAAATTACTCTAATTCCTGCAGCCATATAGCTCCCGCCAAGTAAAAATTTCTCATTCCCGGTCATTTTTTAGCTCCGACCAATTTTTTTCCCGGCAAAAAATCCCTCTCATTCTTATCAACTCTCATGATTGTCCTCTATAAATTCTCCAGAATATCTCTACTCATGAGTATGTGATTATACTTTTGCCAATTAAGAAGCAATTAGGAACTAGAGCATAGCAACACATCAAAGGTAAGCTCCTTCTTGTTACACATATTAAACAATGTTTTCTTATGCTATTGTTGATTATAGTTACATTTTGTTTATTTATGTGTGTACATATTTATGGATAATTTTTTTGGCTTCATGTATATGTGCATCACTGTAAAATTTTGCATCCACTTTCTGCACCTACCACATGTTTGTTAGAATGCCTAACTTAATTGACATGTAAGTGCAAGTAGACTGGTTCACTCTACATATTGCTGCTTGTTCTAATTCATTTGGACGAAAATATGAATATGTGTTTGATTAAGTAAAGCACATGTTCTTGCTTGTTTTAGGACATGAAACTGCTACTTAGCTAATTCATCTTGTTTATGCGTGTGTACATTTTTTTTCTGCACGTATTATTAGGTGTGACTTCTTTATGTTTTAATTTCCAATAACAATATGTTTGATTGAGTAAAGCATTTATCTCTATACAAATTGCATTTTTTGACTTATTTTTTTTCTTGTGTATATATTACTAACAAGATGGATGACAAAGATAGTTGGGAAGAGATCTGGCAAGGTACATGGGAAAATAATACAGAAGAAAATTGGGGTGAAAATGTGTTAGAACTTATGAATATTTGGGAACGAAGACGACACTTGGCCGCGATTCAACTAGTTTGTTATGTGGTTCATTCGCTTTACTTAATTGAAGTGGCATTCCAGTTCCAAAATATAGATCGGCCAATTACGACGAATAGTGGTGAAAAAGAAAGTTTGAGACGAGAACTAATGAAACAACTTTCTTGTAATAAAAAATATCGTGACGTAATACGCATGGATCCATATGCATTTGCTAAATTATGTGAGTTACTCCGAGGTACCGGTCGTCTCCGAGATAATAAGGATGCTCTTGTAGAAGAACAAGTGGCCAAATTTCTTTATGCACTAGCACATAATGTGAAAAATCGTACCATGCAATTCTTTTTTCCTGTAAGTCGTCATTTTTATGTTGTTTTAAGAGCAATCATCAGTTTGGAAGATCAATTTCTAAAGCAACCAACTGGTACAGAGGTTCCTCCACAAATCTTCGGCAATAGTAGATTCTATCCATACTTCAAGGTAATTACAGTCTTACAAAGCTATTGATATTTTTTTAATCTACATAGAAAAAATTCAAATAAATATACATTTCAGGATTGTGTGGGTGCAATAGATGGGACGCATATTCGTGTCAAGGTGTCAAGAATTGATGCACCAAGATATCGAGGGAGGAAAAATTATCCAACACAAAATGTCTTGGCAGCATCTTCATTTGACATGAAGTTCACTTATGTTTTACCTGGATGGGAAGGCACGGCATCAGATTCTCGAATACTAAAAAATGCATTAAGTAGAGCGTATAAACTTAGAATCCCTACCGGTAAATTTGAGTTTGAAATGCATTAATTTTTTATATGTTATAAACTATGTACTAAATTTTATATTTGTTTTTTTAATTTTTAGGCAAATATTATCTAGTAGATGGGGGCTTTATGTTACGGAGTGGATTTATTGCGCCATATAGAGGTGTTCGTTACCACTTAAAAGAATACTCAATGCGTGATTTAGAAAATTCACAAGAATTATTTAACCATCGACATGCTTCACTTCGCAATGTAATTGAGAGAGCATTTGGTGTGCTTAAAAAAAGATTCCCAATTGTCTCAAGCAGAGCAGAATCTCATTTATCAGTTGGTACTCTCACTGAAGTTGTTTTAGCATGTTGTATTTTGCATAATTACCTTATGGGCATAGATCCAGATGAAAGGTTGACTAATGAAGTTGATGAAGAGTTGATGAACGGTGATATTGAAACGGAAGAGGGTCCTAATACAAATAGGAATCCAGATGTTGAAGCAAGACAAGGGGCAATTATTAGGGATAACATAGCTGCTAGAATGTGGGAGGATTATTGTCTTTAATAAATTGTAATGTCCTATTGTAATTTAAATTTTAAGTTTCTAATGTGCTTAAAGATTTCATTCCAGTTTCTTTGTGGTTATGGGCCAAGAGTATACACTATACAACTTAGAAAAGTAAACAAGAAAGTAGATTGTAGTGGTATTGTTTTCAATATTAAGACTATTTAGCTAGCTTGGAATTTGTTCTAGTGCTCAAGAAATTTGAACAGAATGCACAAAATGCACATACAAACTGACAAATGTGAACATAATGCACATGCAAACTCAATTATGGAGACTTGACATAGAACAGAATGCACATACAAACCTCTCTCTTAGAAATCTCAATTATGGAGACTTGACAAATATGAACAGAATGCACATACAAACTGACACTATAAAGCTAGCTAACGTACATTGTAGTGGTATTGTTTTCAATATTAAGACTATTTAGCAATTTGTTCTAGTGCTCAAGAAATTTGTAGTTTTGGCTATGACAATTTTTCTATATGAAGCATATGGGATTATATAATTTGTTTCAGTTCTGATACTTGTACAGAACCAAAACAATTATTTGTTTCATTTCTTACCTACTGCACTTTTGGTGTTCTCTATTATTTGTTTCAGTTCTGATAATATTTATTGCAGCTTCTTTAATGGGCAAAAAGTTAAAAAAAAAAGGGAAAAACATTCTTGAAACTAAGAAGGATAATGTGAAGTGGACTACTCAGTGGGATGAATTCTTACTTGATGCCTTGTTGGAAGAACAAATGAAAGGAAATAGGCCAGATGGTACTTTCACATCCACTGCATATCTTAATGTTCTGAATTTATTAAGTGAGAAAATTGGTTTCCCATTTGAAAAAGATCATGTGAAAAATCGTATGAAAACCCTTAAAAATAATTTTAGCACGTGTTATGAGCTTTTTAAGGGCATGAGTGGATTTGCTTGGAATCCAATGACAAAGTTGTTTGAAGCTGACAATGAAGTGTGGCAATCTCTTATACAGGTAATCTATTGATTATTACACCAATTAAATTCGTATTATTATTTTTATCATTTTTAATGAATATTATACTAATTAAATTCTTATTGTTTTTATTCAGTCAAAACCAACTGCTGCAGAGTGGAGGCACAATATGATTTGTCACTATGACAAGTTGTTTGATCTCTTTGCAAAGGACAGAGCTACAGGTGAAGGTGCAATTAGTGCGAGGGAGAAAGTGTGCCAATGGGAAACATAAGAAAATTCTTCTCCCATTGATCTTAATGATGGACCTAATGAAATCAATTTGAACTTTGAGTCAACTTCGCCTATTGACACACCTTCGCAAGCTAACTCTCGGAGTGCTACTACTTCCTTAAAAAACTCTAAACGAAAGACCCCCATGAATGAATTGTTTGAGAAGCATATTGAAATCATGAATAATGGAATGGCTAGTGTGGCAGAAGCAATTAAAGAGGGAAATATAATTGCAGAGAAAGGAATTGCTATAGCAGAGAAAGGTCGACATCGGTGCTATTCTGAAGATGAAGTTTTTGCTGAGCCAATCAACATTGGAGTTCCAGAATCCCTCCAGTTAGATGCTTTTTTATTCCTGATTAAGAGTCAACCAAAGGTAAGAGCATTTTTTGGAGTCCTTTCTAATCGTCGATTGGAATTGCTAACAAAAATGATGTATAGTTCAGATGACTCTCGAGGGAATTGCCAATAAAAATTGATGTATAGTTCAGATGACTCTTGAGGGCATTTTGTCATTTTGTGGCTTTTGTAATTTTGTGATATGCACTAGAAGACATTGAAAAACTGTGATGTGTAATGTTTTTGATGTTCCACGATGAATGAATTATAGGTGATGTTGTTGGATTTTGTCAATTTTACTAATTATGCATGTGACTTGTAATTTGAATTCTTATTCCTTATTGTGAGAATCACATCAACTATGATACCTAATTTTGTAGGTATCAACTATGATACTAAACTACAACTGTGGCATGCACCATTGTAGGTAACAAATAAATCTAAATTTCGGATCCCTTGAGAACTACAATTTCTTGTTGCCGTACATGATGCAATTGTGGCATGCATAAGCTGAGATATCAATCTATATAGATAACAAGTAAACCTAGATAGTATATAACATACTTAATATAGAATTATATTATTTAACAAATTGCTCATTTTAACTCAAAAGATAATTAATGAATGTTTTTAATTGAGGGTATAATTGGTAAAATCTATATTTTTTTGCTTTCTTTTCTTTCATTTTTTCTTTCCTACCAAACAAAGGAAAGTATATCCCTTCTATTTTCCATCCCTCATACCAAACACAAAGGAAGGAAATGCTCTTTCATTTCCATGTGGAAGGAAAATACATCCCTCTAGTTTTCCTTCCTTCCATTTTTCCATTCTTCCTACCAAACACAGCCTACAAGCATCCACTTTTGGGGGGATTTGATTTCTTAGGTTATGAGAAAAAATTAATCCCTCCACTTTTCCTTCCTTTCTATTTTTCTTCCATACCAAACAAGAGAAAATGAGTCTTTTCCTCCACTTTTCCCTCCTCTATTTTTCTTCCTTCTACTTTTCCCTCCTACCAAACACACCCTAAAAAAATCAGTTAGGGGTTGTTTGGATCGCTGCAAGTGCAAGGAAAGTGGAATGAAACTGCCATTTTTGCTGAAAGTGATATCAGTTTTAGTTTTTGGTTTGCATTGCAACTGCAATGCAAATGAAGGTTTTCTGACAACATTGAGTTACTGTCCCCTCATTTTTCTCCCACGATCTTCTGCATCAAAAAAGTGCCGCAACTCAGTTGCAAGTGAGAAGAGAGAGAAATGGAAATGGGTCTCTGAACCTCGACCGCGACCCATAGTCGCCACCGCCGGCCTCCGTGCCTGAGGTGGAGGTCAACGGGATGGATCCGACGTTGGAGGACGCTGACCGCCATGAGGTCCGCCGACGACGCCGATCGTCTTAAAGCTCCGTCGACGACGACGATGCCGCCGAGCACCAGCCACGAAGGTCCGTCGACGACGCCGACCTCCATGAAGCTCCGTCGACAACGACGCCGAGCACCGCCGCTACGAAGTTCCGTCGACGACACCAACCAGATCTGAAGTGGAGACAAAGGCTATGGTCGTGGAAGCCGTGGAGGAGCTTCTCCGAAAATCTTCCGCGGTTGAGGGATGGGTTGGAGAGAGAGGAGGTGGTGGTGGTAGTTGGTGGTGATGGTGTGGAGAAGAGAATGAGATGTGAAGAAATGTGAAGAAAGAATTGTGAAGAAGAGAATGATCCGGAGAGAGAGAATAATCTCTAGATGTGAATGGAAGTCTCTGGAGAGAAATACTCTCTCCAGAAAATGACAAAAGTAGTAATTAATAAGTGGTAATTCATAATAATTATATAATTAGTTTAGTTATGAAAATTAATGACAAAAGTAGTAATTAATAGTGGTAATTCATAATAATTATATAATTAGTTTAGTTATGAAAAATAATTTATTTAATAATAATAATAATAATAATAATAATAATAATAATAATAATAATTATTATTATTATTATTATTATTATTATTATTATTATTATTATTATTATTGATAGTGGTAATTCATAATAATTTATATTGTAATATTTTGGTTTAAATGAGAAATATTTAGGTTTAAATAAATTGGGGGTAAGCATACTTAGGTTTACTATCCAATTCCAACAACCATCCAAACAACGAACTCATTTTTCTCCACTTTCAACAACCATCCAAACAACGAATTCATTTTTTTTCCACTTTTACCAGACAAAGAGTACTACATCCAAACACATTTTGAAAAGTATCACTTGCTACAAGTACAAGAAAATTCAATATGATGTAAGTAACACTTTCACACTTTTCGCGACCTACCACGACCCAAACAGCCCCTTAATCTATCGGATCGAACGTATCTGCCACGTCATCGTAACCGCGTTCCTTCCCTTCCCTTCTACGCCCAACCACCAATAAGAGTCGTCCACCGCATCACTTCCTCGCTTCCTATTGGTCCTCGCCCCCCTAAATCTACGTGCCGCTTCCAGAACCATCCCCCTATATTCATATAACCAACAATTTCTCCTCGTTCTCTTCTCCAAATAATAATAATAATAATTAAAAAAAAAACTCCATCGTTCCAAAATTCCACGTTCCCAATCCATGGCGATTCGATCTCTGCTCCTCCCGATCCTTCCCGCCATCTTCTTCATCGGAGCGGCCACCGCCCTGATCTCTTCGGAAACCCTAAATCCGTCCGCTCCCAAAGCAATCTCGGTGAGAACTCGATCGAAACCCTACTCCCCCCAACAATTTGATATCGGAATCGACTGTGTCGTGGACGATACGTGTCCGATACGTGTCCGATACGTGTCTGATACGACACGGTCGCGGCGCCGGTTTTTGTAGGCAAAAGTGTGTTTTGAGGACTTCTCAATGGAAACCTATTTTCCCCTAATTCGTTAGATTGATGTGTTCTGTTACCGGATTGTCGTGTCCGAGTGACACGGACACGGTACTGATTTTTGGGATTTTTTTTTTTACTTTCATCCCACTTATTAGTATGAATTTCTACTTACATCCCACTTCTTAATTTTATTAGACTTGAATATTTTTCGTGACAAAACAAATATTTTTCGCGACAAAAAATTGGAACGTAAGGCTAATAAAATTAAAAAGTGTAATGTTAGTACAAATTCATATTAAGAAGTGGGTTGAAAGTAAAAATTTCCTCTTTTTTTTTGTAGGCAAAGTGTAATCTTGAGGAATTCTTAATAGAAACCCTAATTTTTTGTGACTAACAGGACCTAAGGGATGCAATCGTCAAGGGATTGGGATTCCAGGACATGAAGGTCTCCGGGTTCGACGTGAGGGACGCGCTGGTGGGGCAGTCGGTGGCGTACGAGTTCGATGTCGAGGTGGACAAGAAGCTGATCCCGGTGAAGCTGTTGGAGGACGTGAGCCGGTGGGATTTCAAGGATCTGAATATATTTAGGGTTGAGGAGGAGGAGGGGTTGGTTGAGAGAGGGAAGGGGAAGGATTCTAGGATTTTGCCGACGCTGCCGCCTTTCCAGCTTGCAGGGCCGATGGAGCTGTGGATACAGGACGGGGACGACATGAGGCTTTCGTTGCCAGTGAGGATTTCTTCATTATTTCCCCTTTTTTGTTACTTTATGATGTTAAATAGGGATTTATGATTAGACTATATGTTGCCAGTGAGGATTTCTTCTTTCTTTTCCCTTTTTTTGTTACTCATGATGTTAATTAGGAATTTATGATTAGACTTATATTGTTCTTTCGACTCTAGTAATGTAGTAACTGGGAAATCAGGATATGGTCAATAGGATTAATCAGTATTCTAAAAACCGGCCGCCTAGGTGCTAGGCACCCCTCCGTAGCGAAAACTCCATAGTCTGTGGTGGTGTGTCTTTGTACGGTCATGTTCGGGACCTGTTCGGTGCCTATGCGCCTTGTGCGTCCTATCCAGCCTTGTAGAAGCCGTCTTATTGTTCATACAAAATGATAGTTTGATTCATTTTGTAGAAGTGTTTAAACTCTCTAATGGATAACAAGAGATGTTTAGAGATTAGAAAATGAGTAAATAGGACCCAAATTAGTTTAAAAAAATACCATAGGAGATGTTACAAGGGAGTAGGAGAAGAGAGGAAAAAGAAACTGTCTGATACGTGTTAGGCGGCCTAGGCGCCCCTCCTCAGCACTAAACCTGCATAGCGAATTTTAGAACACTAGGATTAATCTCACAGGCAACATGTGGAAACTTCTTGTTGCGAGCTAAGATATGCTTGGAGATAATGTAATTTATGACTATTGTTTTAGAAATCATTGACACATGGATAAAATGTTTCTTTTTTACCTTGTTAAAATGGATTTAGCACCTAGGATTGTGGTGGCAACTTCATGTTTCTAGAAAATAGATTACTTTGAAATATTTTCTCATTGAACTTAGGTGGCAGGATCTCTCTTACTTTAACATGCTATAATGCATCTTTTATGTTCATACTTAAAGTTTCTTGCTAATAATATACCATTCTTCTAATGCGATAAATATTCTCCTACTGAAATACTGCCCAAGTTGGTCTATATTATCAATGGTCCTGGGCTGACAAACTTGACGGTTTAGGGATTTAGCCGATTTTAGAGCCTATTAGAATTTTGTTAAGGTATTGAGGTAGTATGCTATCTATATCTATAATCACTAAACTATCCTAACATCTGCATAACTTTATCTACCATGTATAATATATTAAGAACTATGAAAGAGAAAGATTGATAGCATATGAATGAAAGCTATACATTCATGACTATCAGAAGGAAGAGGAGCCATTACGAGAACAAAGAATAGAACTTGGCAAGAATGAGCGAAAATCCTAGCGAGCCTAAGCCAACAAAGAATAGAACTTGGCAAGAATGAGCGGAAATCCTAGCGAGCCTAAGCCTCTTTCATTTCCACATATGGCCTTTGGTAATAAGGATGACCAGCCCCTCTTGGAGTTGGGACCCCAGACTATCTATCGTCTTTGCTCTCGAAATACCCGAAAAAGATCTATTGAATCATACTAACAGTGTTTTGCAATACTTGCCCTTGATTTTGATCGTTTTATCCTTTTTCATTAGAATAGTATTTTTGCATCCTTTGCCCAACAACTGAAGGTAGCCCTTGATTTTCAGTTGATCGTTTTATCCTCATTAGAATAGTATGCTTGCATCCTTTGCCCAACAACTGAAGCTAACAAAGCAATAATTGATTAGAGGAACAACAGCAATAATTACCATGAGTTAGTTCCTTTGTCCCAACTCATTTATTGGCTGGCAGACTCTTAAGTTATTTACGTTGAGAAACTTTGAAGATTACAGTGAGAATATGAGAAGTATATTTTGAATTATGAGAATACACCTTATGTCTGAATTAAATGATATGTATGCTGAAATGATCTAGTGATATATTTAGCAATGTTTTTTAAAAAACTTGTAGAAACTTTTGGATTCACATTATAATAGTTCTTAATAAGTTGCTCTCATCCAGATTCGTAGTAAAAAGTAACACTAGAACTCTAAGAGAGACTCCTTTTAGCGTGTGCTATGTTTTTTATATGGGAATGAACATTCCAGTAGGATGCTCCAACTTGGGTGGGACAACATGTACACAAACTAAATCCTTTTCTTGCAATGAGAACATGACATCCTCCTTTAGTATGCAAGAGATGATATGAATTTAAGCAATGGGAGGAAGCATTAGAATCATAAATTTCATTTTTTTTGTTCAATTCTGACAGGAACATATTCAAATTATTCTTTGCAATTGTTTCGTAGGAACACCTGTGCGTAAGTTCAGCTGACGTACTTGGCTTGATTTACTGCGTGAACGACGTCTGAAACATTCCCTTACCTTTTAAAAAAGAACTATATTCGGCCTTTATTATCTTGAGAAAGAAAGCACTTCGCAATTTTCCTTCGAAAATACTAAATCAAACCAAGCAAATTAGTCTATCCTCATGTATTCATCTTGAGCTTGACACTTGCCTGGAATGAAGAATCATGTTTATTCTTAAATGTAGGACTTGAAAAAAAATCCAATGTAGTTCAAAGCTGAGTTTAGAAACCACCTAACTTATGTAAAATGATGTTTTCACATTTCTTGTCAATATCGCCGTGTAATTGGAATCCTGATTATTTTGAGATTGCTTTCACCTTTTTAAACAAAATATGTTGGATTCTAAATCTATGGCGAGAATATACTTTTGTAATTTTTGGAGATCTACTTTAAAAAATAGGCTAGTAAACTTAGTGACCCTTAGTCCAGGTTTATAAATGATCTGTTTCTATTCTTGGATCACTTTCAAGATTCTTCATTCTATAACTTCTTTACAGCATGAAATTTTGTTCTCTGTTTGAATTACTGAAATCTCTCTTTTCAGTACATGTATATTTTTTCCTTTCCTAGAATTGAAATATGTGATCTCCTTTGTATTAGTTCATTTTTCCTATAGTTTGACAATTTGAGGTGTTGATCCTTGGTTGCCATTGCAGCATGATGTGGAGGCTGGTACGCTGAAGAAGGTTATCCTATCCGATGGTGCTGTAGTGACGGTGAAAGGCGCCCGATCTGTTACCCTTCGCCACCCCCTTGAACTCCCCCTTCCCCTTAACCGCTCCCACCCCAGCAATGCTGGTCGCCTCCCCGTAGCATCTGGCCTCTTAACCATCGCCGAAGTCCTCCGTCAAGCCTCCCGCTCCTCAACCGAGAGGCCCCTGCTCTCCCTTCGCATTGTTGGTCCTACTTCCCTCTCCTCCACACCCTCAGCGTCCACCAAAGACAAGCTCAGGCTCAAGCGACTTGCCCCTGGCCTCGTCGAGCTCTCCTCCCGCTCTGTTCCCGCCCCCTCCGACTCTGCCCCCGCCATCTCCAACGACATCCAAAGCAATACCCTTTGGCCCTTCACTTCGATCGACGGGTCAGATCCGAACCTCAGGGGGTTCGAGGAGCTGTTGGCGTCGGTGCTGGGTAAGAAGGGAGGCGAGGAAGGGTCCTTCAGGCTGGTGAAGGCCCAGGTGTCGGCCCAGACCTACGTGAAGATGGGGTTTGAAGTGGAGAGGAAGCTCCTGGAAGGGGACGTCAACTGGTCCAGCTTCCCCGAGTGGAAGACGAGGCCGGAAAAGGCGTCGGCACACTTTGAGGTGCTTGCGCGGGTGGAGGAAGGGGGGAAGGTGGTCCCCGAGAGGATCGCGGAGGTCCAGCCCTTCCGTGCGCAAGAGAGCGTAAGTCCGAGCGTGCAGACCGGAAACGTATCTCTGTCGGAAGTGGAAGTCGTGCTCCCACCACCAGACTACTTCGTCCTGTGATTTCAACCATTCTTTCGGGTCAGTACTGACTCTCAAAGTGTAAGGTTTATAAGTTACCAATAGATGTAACATTGTAATGTTATTGCCAGATAAAGTTATGATCTGGAAGAAGAAACCAGTGTTTTTTTAACCAAAGGGCCTTGTTTGTACAGAGAATGAGGGAAAGGTTTATGAGCAGTAGTGGTCCCATATAGATGAGAAGTTTTGTGTTCCTATGTGATCAAAACATTTGCGTTTCGTGTTCTGCACAATTGCAGATATTTGAATGGTGACACAGATTCTGAAAATGATATGGTACGGGATATGAACATGAACATTGCAAACATGTTATGTTGCACAAATACGCATACGACTGTATGTAAATTATTGATTTTTTTTTTTTTAGGTGTCCTTTCTCTAGTTTGACAAATGTCAATGAGGATTCGAACCTGTCCGCGGACCCCCGTTGGACGTAAATCTTGAAATTGGATCAATAGAGTTGGCAGGTTTATACATCCGGGAACTAGTATATCACAAAAGTTTCCATTGGTTGAATATGAACACCAAATTATCCGTAAGTATATACATAAGTTATGGACGTGATAGCTACCCAAGTCATGAACTTATGAATTATGATAGATACCCATAAACATAATCAACGGTCTGCAACTGCAGTTAAAATTCCATGTTTTTAACAATATTTTATTTCTCAAGAATAAAAATCCATAAAGGGTTCGAAATTACTGCTGCTTTTTCGAAAAGCATAAACAGATTCCAAAAGCAACCTGCTCATGCTTTCAAAAACTGGTGTTTCTGCTGGATTATTATTCTCCCCCTTCCGCAGAAAAATTCGGGAGTCCGTTGGCCGCTGCCGCTCCTTTCTTCCCAAAATGTCAAAGAAGAAACCTAACCTAACTCCAACACTCTCCTCAGCAAAAACCAAGTCATTACAATCATAACCATCATCATCAGAGGATGAGGAAGGAAGCGGCGGTGGCGGCGGACGGCGCGGTCGCGGCGGTGTGGTACCGGCGGAGCTCCCGGAGGTGGAGGCGCGCCGACCGCATCCTCCGCGAGCTGAGGAAGGCGTGCCGGACCCCGCCGGAGAGGCTCTGGGACGGCGCCGACGCCATGGAGGCCGAGATGAGGGCCGGCCTCGCCGACGGCGCCATCAGCAGCCTCAGGATGCTCGTCTGCCCCATCCTCAACTTCCCCACGGGGTGAATTCCGACTCTCTCCTCCCTCCAATTTATAACAACTCATACAAATGCCGTGTCCGTGTCTCATCTGTCGGACACAACACTGGACACTCCGGACTCTGGTGTTCTCGCAATGGAGTCGTAGGGAGGGACTGTAGGTTGATATATTCACTGTACTTACTATTTTTAATCGTGTTGCGGATAGTGTTTGAATACTGAAATAAAGGTTCCATATAGGCATAGTTTGCTAAAGCCTAAAAATGAAGAGTTCCTTTTGGAGTTTTGAAATTTGAAATGATGAAACTTCAGCCGTGAAATTGGATCGATTATGTTCAAGTTAGCAGGCGTTTGGATAAGAATAAAAAAGAAGTTTAGAATAAAGTTTCACAAAAATTCAAGGCTAAATTACGATATGATACTCTCAACTATACCAGTTTTTTAACTTGGCTTAATTGCACTTTGCTACCCTCAACTATTCCGCTTTTTCAACTTGATACCCTAAACTTTTTTTTATAACAAGTTGATACCCAAAAAAATTTTGGGACCAAAATACCCCTGTTCAAACCTTAAAATTACTTCCCTCCCCCAACCCCCCCTCCCTCCCCCACTCCGGCTACCCCCTCCCTCCCGCTCCGCCTCCCCTCCGGCCACCCCCCACTCCCGCGCGCGTCCACCCCCCCTACCCCCACCGCCGCCGGCCACCGCGGCAGCAGCAGCCGCCGCAGCAGCCACCGTAGCAGCCGCAGCCGCCGCCGCGACGGTGGCGCCTGAAGCGGGAGGGGGGGGGGGGGTTGGCCGGCGTGGGAGAGGGGGGTGGCCGGAGGGGAGGCGGAGCGGGAGGGTGGGGGTGGCCGGAGTGGGGGAGGGGGGGGGAGGAGAGAAGGAAAGAGGGAAGGGATAAGGGCATATTGGAATTTTTTGAAAAATTAGGTATCAAGTTGAAAAAAAATAGTAGTTGAGGTATCAACTTGTTACAAAAAAAAGTTTAGGGTATCAAGTTGAAAAAGCGGAATAGTTGAGGGTAGCAAAGTGCAATTAAGCCTTTTAACTTAATACCATCAACTTTGATAGGCATCAACTTGATACCATAATTTTATAAAATGACGAAATTATCCCTTATCTCTCCCCCCTCCCCCCACCGGCTGTCACCTTCGCCCCCTCCCCCCTCGGCCGAACCACCATCGCACCCCGCCCCCCTCTTCGGGCCACGACTGCACCACCCCCGGCCTTAGACTGTGCCACGCCCCTAACCCGCCCCCCCTCCATGGGGTTAGGGGCGCGACGCGGGGAGGGGGCCGGGGGTGGTGCAGACGTAGCGCGGGGAGGGGACGGTGATGCGGGTTGGTGCAGCCGCGACGCGGAGAGGTGGTCGAGGGACACGAGGGTGGTGCAGCCACGAGGTGGGGGGTGGCGTGGGTGGTGACAATCGGTGGGTGGGGGGGGGGGGGAGGGGGGGGAGGAGAGAGGAGGGGTAATTTAGTTATTTTTTAAATTTAGGGTACCAAGTTGATACCTATCAAAATTGAGGGTATCAAGTTGAAAAAGTCGAATAGTTAAGGGTATCAAGTTGTAACTTAGCCAAAATTCAATAGTAGTGGAGTTTTGCTTAACTTCAGTTTTAGTGGTGTTTTGGAATTAGAAACGGAGTTCTGTCTAACTTCAAAAGCACTCCTAAACACAATATGTTCCCAAATGCATCCTAAAGCGTCGAATGTCAATGAATTTAGACTGTATATTTGGCTATAGATTGGATGAAAGAATCATAACTTATGGAACGATCTGGAAAGCACACACTCCGAAAATCATTGTTGTTTTTGGGTACGTACTGGACACAATATGGACACTCCAACATTAAACTAGAGAAATCATGACTTCATGTTCATCTTAATTTCTTACCCGACAAAGAAAAATAATATTATGAGCTAGATTGGTAAGTTGGGTTTATTGGGTGTTTATAGCTCGGTTGGATAAATATCTCGCTCATATTGAATAGAGTTATTTGTATTTACCCTCCCAATTGCTAATCCTATTTCTACTTCTCCCCAATTTTATTTTAATTAGTGTTACCCTCCCCAATCTTTGGATAAAGTGCAAATAAACCCTCCTTAGATTTGCGTTTTTGCATTTGAAGATCCCTTGTTTAAAAAAAACCCACATTTTAATTTTTGCTTAGTTTGCACCCATGTCATTAACAAGCGTTAAAATACGTCTAACAATACAATTTTACCCCTCCCCCTACTCTCTTCTCCCTCTCTCTCCGATGGTGGGGACTTGTCAAGCGGGGCCGACCAGAGGAGAGGGGAAGGTGGCCGGCCAGCGGAGGGAGGAGGGGACATGTCGAGCTAGGGTTGAGCATTCGGTTAATTCGGTTCAAAAAGAACCAAAAATCGAATAAGCAAAATCAAAACCGAACCGAATTGGCCCATAACCGAATCAAACCGAACCAAATTAAATTGGTTCAATTTTTGTTTATTCGGTTTATTTGCACTTTTTTATTAATATATATAATACTTAAATATACCTAAATTTATTTAGTATATATATATATATATATATATATATATATATATATATATATATATATATAGTAACTAAATTTTCTTATTCAGTTTTCGGTTTTGGACCGAAACCGAAACCCAAAATCGAAACTGAAACCGAATAAGAAAATTTAGTATTTTCAAAACCGAAATCGAACCGAATCTTTTTTTAACCGAACCGAATCTCTTATTCGGTTCTGTTCGATTTTTTTCTTATTCGGCCCCCCTCGACCGCCCCTCCTCCCTCCGCTGGCCGGTCACCCTCCCCTCTCCTCTAGTCGGCCCCGCTTGACAAGTCCCCACCATTGGAGAGAGAGGGAGGAGAGAGTAGGGGGAGGGATAAAATTATATTTTTAGACGTATTTTAACGCCTGTTAATGACATGTAGGGTTGAGCATTCGGTTAATTCGGTTCAAAACGAACCAAAAATCGAATAAGCAAAATCAAAACCGAACCGAATTGGCCCATAACCGAATCAAACCGAACCAAATTAAATTGGTTCAATTTTTGTTTATTCTGTTTATTTGTACTTTTTTATTAATATATATAGTACTTAAATATACCTAAATTTATTTAGTATATATCTGTAATATATATATATATATATATATATATATATATATATATATATATATATATATATATATATAAACTAAATTTTTTTATTCAGTTTTCGGTTTTGGACCGAAACCGAAACCCAAAATCGAAACTGAAACCGAATAAGAAAATTTAGTATTTTCAAAACCGAAATCGAACCGAATCTTTTTTTAACCGAACCGAATCTCTTATTCGGTTCTGTTCGGTTTTTTTCTTATTTGGCCCCCCTCGACCGGCCCTCCTCCCTCTGCTAGCCGGCCCCCTCGACCCGTCCCCCACCTCCCTCCGCTAGCCAGCCCTCCCAACCCCCTCCTCCCTCCGCTGGTCGGTCATGCTCGACCTAAGGGTGAGTATTATTCGGTTTGGACCGAAAACCGAACCGAACCGAATAAGAGATTCGGCTCGGTTTAAAAAAGTTCTTATTCTGTTTCGGTTTTGAAAAATACTAAATTTTCTTATTCTATTTCGGTCTTAGGTTTCGGTTTCGGTCCAAACCAAAAACAGAATAAGAAATTTAGTTACTATATATATATATATATATATATATATATATAGGGAGCGGATCAAAAGCCCCCCTTAGAAAGCCCCCCCAAAACCCCTCACTCTAATTCGTAATATTAATGTTAATATTAATGTTAATATTAATGTTAATGTTAATATTAATTTTAATATTAATATTAATTTTTTTTAATTTTTTTTTATATTAATGTTAATGTTATTGTTAATATTAATGTTAATGTTAATGTTAATATTAATTTTAATGTTAAGTTTAATGTTAATTTTAGTATTTAATGTTAATATTAACATTAATATTAACATTAATATTAACATTAAATTATGGATTAGAGTGAGGGGGGTTTTGAGGGGGCTTTCTAAGGGGGGCTTTTGATCCGCTTCTATATATATATATATATATATATATATATATAAAAGTACTATATATATTAACAAAAAAGTGAAAATAAACCGTAAATCGAACCGATTTAATTCGGTTCCGTTTGATTCGTTATGGGTCAATTCGGTACGGTTTCGGTTTTGCTTATTCGATTTTCGGTTCAATTCGGTTTCCGGTTCGGGTTGAACCGGATTAACCGAATGCTCACCCCTAGCTCGACCCGTCCCCTCCTCCCTCCGCTGGCCGGCCACCCTCCCCTCTCCTCTGGTTGGCCCCGCTTGACAAACTTCCACCACCAGAGAGAGGGGGGGGGGGGGGGGAGAGTGGGGGGAGGGATAAAATCGTATTTTTAGACGTATTTTAACGTCTGTTAATGGTATGGGTGCAAACTGAGCAAAAATTAAAATGTGGGATCTTTTTTTTTAATCAAGGGGTCTTCAAATGCAAAAACACAAATTTTAGGAGGGTTTATTTGCACTTTACCCAAAGATTGGAAGGGTAACACTAATTAACATAAAATTGGAGGGGAAGTAGAAATAGGATTAGCAACTGGGGGGATAAATACAAATAACTCTATTGAATAAGATTATACTTTCTACTCGATTGATTTAGTGTTGTTCTTATTTTGTCTACATCCTCCAAGTGAAGAGGTGAAAGTTAGTTGAAAGCTTGAGAATAATCGTAGATAATTCGGAAGGTAAATTGAGACAACCAAATCTACCTGTCAAGCCTTTTGGGGCAATTTGTACAAGCATAAGGAATTGTTATATTATATTTAATGATGTGTAATGAGCCAAAAATGCAAAAAAAGAAGGAAGAGTAGAAAAATACTCTCTTTGAGGGATAGTGCCTCTAGCTAACACAGTGATTATTTAGTTTGGATATTCAAATTGGACAATTATTTCTAAAGAGTTTTAAGACTTTTTAAGTACATTGTAGGTGGCCAATTCTCCTACTAAACTGCAACATAATTGCAGAAGATCCATTCAGAAGGAAACAACTCCTAGGTAGGGACAAAAAAATATCCCTCGACTTATTATGCTACTAAGAAACTGAATTTTCCCTCACGTGTCAATCCCTACCGCTTAAAGTAATATTGTCCCAATGTTAAGATACTTTCGCCTCACTAACACTCGCCTTCTTTGAACCGACGCTTGAGATCCGTGAGCCTCTTCCAAGAAGATTAGTCATGACTTGCCTCTTCTTATTGTACTAATACTTCGATGATGTTCCTATGACTTATCTTGACAATTCGTTTCTCAAGAAAAAAAATTATGATTTTGGTTCTAAAATACCATTTTTAGCTACAATGGAAAGATCAACTTGTGGCACTATATCACTTTCAAGTTTCAGCTGAAAGACGTGGAACACATTATGGATGCGGTAGTTCCAGTACGTAGGCTATGATTCTAATTTTGTAGAATTTGATATGGACCATAGAATCAAAAGGACAACTTGAGTGACTTGCGAACCGTTACAAAGCATTGCCAATAGTGTTGAAGCCGCAAGTACACCCAACCACCAACACTAAATATATGTTCTATCCTATTGAGCTCATAAGTAGGGCTGCAAACGAGCCAAGCCGAGCCAAGCTTTTGTAAGCTTGAGCTTGGCTTGACTAAAATTAATCGAGCTCAAGCTCGAGCTCGAGCTTGATAAAAAATTTATTTTAGAGCTTGAGCTTGGCTCGAGCTTGTTTATATTAAGCTTGAGCTTGGCTTGGTTTGAGCTCGAGCTTGGCTTGATAAGCAAGCTTGATTCAAGCTTGATAAACAAGTTTGTTAAGCTTGATTTCAAGCTCGCTCAACTTTATTTCAAGCTCATTAAGCTTGATTTCAAGTTTAATGAGCTCGATTTCAATTTAGTTAGGTTTAAATTCAAGTACATATAATATTAACAATTTATTTATAAAAATTTAATTAAAAACTTTCTTAATATCAATTATTAAGGACATATAAATATATAATGCACACACACACACACACCCCTACACGTGTATATATATATATATATATATATATATATATATATATATATATATATATATATATATATATATATATTTTTTTTTTATATATATATATATATATATATATATATATATATATATATATATAATTCAACAAAGAACAAACGAGCTTCTAAACGAGCTCCTAAACGAGCTTCTAAACAAGCCAGCTCGCAAGCTCATAAACGAGCCAGCTCACAAGCTCAAACGAGCCAAGTACTTCTAAGCTTGAGCTTGGCTCGTTTATTAATCGAGCTCGAAAATGAAGCTTGAGCCAAGTACTTCTAATGCTTTATAGCACCGATCGGTCCGTGGATAGTATGGGTTACTATTTCCTGCTTTGTGGTAGTCCTCCATTCGACGAATGTCAATCAGCAGGATGCGCCTCGTGACTTGGAAGGGTCCCGTTGAGATCTGAACCGTCATGTCGAGGGTGTGCGTGCAAATTTTTTTTTGTCACGACCCGTACCCGACTTTCGGGATACGAATCCGTGTCCAAGTCCAGCCTACGCTGCAGTGTCGGCGGTAGAATGCTGTCTAGTATACACATGTCACATGAATCTAGAACTAACATGACAATCTATATCTTATCCACAAAAATCAGAAGATACAACTAACGAATAACTACTGAAGGACTGAATAATAAATGATAATATAAAAATGAAGTATCAAGTTATCAAGAATTCAAGTCGCGTCCGGTGGAGACAGATCCACTACCAGTAGACGAAAAATAAAACAGAGACATGAAAATAAAATAACAAGGTCCAACTATGCTAAGCATCAATGGCATCATCAGCTGCAGTGGTACCGTGACGCGGCTCATTCACCTACTCATCTGCACCTGGATCAACCTCGGCTAAACTTGGAGAGATCACCAGGTCCTCAGAGGACTAGCAAGATACATAAAACATGTCTACTTCTATGACAGTAAATAACGTGTATGGAAGATAAGAACAGTGTAAGAAGAACATTTAAGAAACGACATGTCATAAGAAAATGTAATACTAGACTTGGTCAACAATCAATCGAATAACTCCTGTAAACCACTATGCTGAACTCAATTAACAGAGATGAAGTGAGACCATCGTATGTGTCAAGGGAAGGTGCAAACACTATCACTCCACATAGTCCTGAGTACAGCCACAGATGAGGGGACTGCCATTTTAACATTAGCAATAGGAAAATAGAGGTCGTGTCAGATTGAGAGTTCCTGACAGGGACGAGTAGTGAGACCCAACACACGTGGGGAAGCCCGAATGTCGATTTCCTTTATATACATAGGGGATTCAGGTGGAGAGGCAACCTTGTCTCTTTCTCCTCTTGCTACTGTAGTCGCTTGTTCGCTCGCTCATTCTTTTGTGTGATATCGTCTTGTCTTATCTTTTGCTCGCACATTTGCTTTCCTTTGGTAAATGTTTCTTCTTTTCCTTCTTTTCTTAAAATGTCGAACGATTCGTTGGACATTTCGAGTGATTTTCGATACGGGGATCCTTTCCTTCGGTAAAGGTTTATTTTTTCCTTCTTTTCTTGGAACGTCGAACGATTCATTGGACATTTCGAGCGATTTCCGTGACATTGTTACTGCCGTCATCGTAGGTGATGGTAAGGTTCGAAGTATCGGTATCGGAATCGGTATCGGACCATTCCTATGAGTTTCGGGATCGGTGGTATCGGAGGTTTCGGATCGGAGTATTGGATTTTTTGGTATCGGAAAACAAATAATTATTAATAAATTATTAACATTTTAGAAAATATATTTTATACATTTAGGCATAATTTTAATATTTTCAGTGTTGTTTTTTAATAGTTTTGAAATGAAGTAGTAGTCACCCTTATCGATTGATTTGCATACGATAGATAAGTTTTCTTCTTTTACACGCTTTTATTTTTACACCATTGTTGATTGGTCTTTTTCGTTCAATTTTCTTTGCCGAATTGACCGAAAAGTGACCCCGAATGTCGGTATCGGTCAATATCGGGTATCGGTCGGTATCGGATCGGGACATGCCAAACCGTATCGATATTGGCCGTATCGGATCGGTATCGGCCGATATTGCGAACTATGCTACAAATGCTGCGTACTTGGAGCGTTATGATTCTGTTCCGAAGTGGCGTGGACCTCAACCTAAGCATGGAGAACGGGTCAGTGTAATCTAGCAATTCATGATGAACCTTCTTTCCCTGATGGCATTTGGTTTTGATGTAATCAATCGAAACACTCGAGTATTGATAGTCAGCTGTGATTTTTTTTAATCAATGATCTGAACAATAATCTTTCTGTTGTTCCTCCTTTTCCAGGTCATTGACATGGACTGGGGAGATTTTCTATCGTCTCATCTTCCTATCACGAATATGATGTTCACTTAGATTCCGAAAGTCCAAGGCCTGGGAAATATGTAAGAATTTTTCACTTTTGTTCTAAAGGAAAAAAAATATAAACAGTTTCCTGATTTTCCCACTGAATTCTAATCCTATTTCTTGTTCATATCTTCGAAAAGCTCATATCTGGAGCATACTTAGGAGATATTGTTAGAAGGGTTCTTTTAAAAATGGTCGAAAAAACTGCTATATTTGGGGACATTGTCCCTCTAAAGCTAAAAATACCATTTGTTTTATGGTATGCTTTCTCTTAGTTTACAATGCGAAATAATCATAATGCTATCTTGTAAAGCCACTGACAAGCACGAACTTAGAAATTGACTGCTTACTTTTGGTCAATAAGTCAAACTTATGAATGACTAATTCAACACACCCATCAAAATGGTTTAGCTATGGAGCATAAGAAAGCTCCACAAAGGAATTGACACATTTTTTTATGACCCTGTCAACCTGTTGCCAACCCTTTATATTGTTGCCAAATTCCTATCCTAGGTTTCCGTGAGCAAGAGAGTGAGAGGGTCATGCCATAAAACCTAGATGTCAGTTGGCAGATAGTAGACCTACCTTTTGGCTATGTGGTTTAAACTCACAGAACTAAGGAGCATCCTCAAGTTCCCCTAGACTAGGGCTCGTTTGGATCAAGTTTTTGTATTCCTAGGAATGATTTTCAATTCCTTTCCCATGGGAAAATAATTCAACATTCCCATACTCATGTTTGGTTAGGTTGGGAGTTGGTAGTTCAAAAATTTAAAATTTTCCTTTCCCATGTTTGGTTCACACGTGGATAGGAATCTTAATTTACTTAGTTTTCTTTTAATACACTTTCATTAATTTCATGATGATTCACATGTTTGGAATAGAAGTTAAAAATAAAGAGAGGGTATAACCGTCCAAACAAAATAGCCAAACATTATTCCTAGGAAAATAAATCTATTCCCAAGGGGGGACTTGGGAATGGGAATAGCTTTCCCACATAAGCTCCTCCTATTCCCTCCCCATTCCCAATCCTAAAACATGGGTAAGAAATTCAAA
Source organism: Iris pallida (assembly GCA_029216955.1). Classification (NCBI taxonomy): domain Eukaryota; kingdom Viridiplantae; phylum Streptophyta; class Magnoliopsida; order Asparagales; family Iridaceae; genus Iris; species Iris pallida. The sequence continues at coordinate 10,596,224 of JANAVB010010000.1, read as the reverse complement.
ACTCATTCCCAAGCCTCGAAAACTTGAACCAAACGCCCCCTAAATTGAAGACTCTAGACAAAGAAGTAAGATGATACAGTCTGTTATAGGAAGTACCTATTCCATTGACACATTAGACCAAAGAGAAAGGGGAATTACATTCCCAGTATGAAATGAACAATTCTGTTGCATAAAATTTGCTTTTCGAAAATCAGTCAAAACACATGTACATTGTGAGAAACCACCCTAGTGCTTCCAGCATGTTGCCTGGGCTAAATAAACTATGCACTGAAATAGCTATTAACATAACTACAGGAAATATATTTGATCTCGTTGCGGGTTTAGAGGAACCTTAGCTTCTGTTAGTTTGATCAGATTCAACTTGGATATAGGCAAATTTGACAAAAATAATTTAGTTGCAAAATGTGACTCGATGTCATTAATGTATGGGTTTTCCTCTTATTTTTGAAAATAAATCATGAAGTTCCTATTTCTTCTTGCAATGTTGTGAAGTATGCTGCATTATAGTTCTAGCACGAGAAATAGTGCTGTTAGCTTGGAGTGACGATCAAAGACTTTCAGGCTGGCTGACTTAAAACTCACAGATTATAAAACAGCCACACCTGTCATATTTATAAATCTTATGAGCTTTTGATTGTTGGCTATCTCATCTTTGATACTATTGCCATTGGGGTTGTGTTATATATTTACCCAGCCAACACTTCTGTTGAATTGCATATGCCCCTTCTCTCGAATCCAGGTTCAGCTTAGTTGTGAATCTTGTGTCTGCCTATCAATGCATATTGTGATGGAAATATTGAATGTATATTTGAATAATAATAATTATTATTGTTGTTTTCTTACAACGAATCTATGGCAATGAATCTATGGAAAGGTGTACGAATCTATCTATGGAAATGTGGACGAATCTTTTTAACGAATCTATTGGAAAGGTGTGTCCTTTCCATTGTATCTCTTTATTTTCTATAAAAGCATAAGTATTTGGATAATTCAATAACTCAACTCATTCATCCATCTAGCATTACGTCTATAAGAGAGAGAGGGACTACCAATATTGCTTCGTTAAATTCCTACGGTGTGAAGTGCTGATGCCGAAGGGAAGAACCGTTGTACCTGGGAGACTAATCGCCATTAAACCGTAAGCACCAGTGCGGTGTTGGGAAAGAAGCGCGGAAACCTTTCCCCAAACCGGAGAGTACCTGCGAGAGGACCGAGCAAACAACGCACGAACCAAAAACAACCACACAAAAACAATCACGCAGACACAGAGATTTTTTGACGTGGAAACCCTTGCGGGAAAAACCACGGGACGATCGGAGTCCAACCCTGAGAAGCCTCCACTAATGGAATAGAAGAATTACACCCTCTACAAACTCCTCCCGATCCAAATCGGATCCCCACAACACTCAGAGACAAGAACAATGATCACAAGGCTACGAAGAACGAGAACGACGAGTAGAGATTACCCGAAACACGATCTCCTTCGAAAACGACCTTCGATCCTCCGTCTTCTTCTCCGAAGTTGCAATGGCACTCTTACCTCCTTCTCTCTCAAACTTGTGTTGTCCAATGCGATAATGCGATTATGAATTAGGGTTGAGAAAACTCAATATATCTCCCTAATCCCGCAACCAACCTGGACCGTTGGATTAGATCCAATGATGAAAACTCATCCTGAAATCCGCTTCAGCCCCCCGACACACAGAGTTCGGCCAGAACTCTGTGTGGGGCAACCAGCACCTACTGGCCAAACCCTGGAACGGCCAGACCGAGTTCGGCCCGAACTCGCCATGGGACCGAGTTCGGCCCGAACTCGGATCCCCTGCTTCCAGCAGCTCCAGCAGCAACAGCAGCAGCTCCACGTCTACTTTCCGAGCTTCTTCGACACACGAACGGCGCTCGTCGCACTCCGGGGTCTTCTCCACATAGGTTGGGAACCCCACCCACTCCAACAAATCTCCCCCTTCACAACTATGGGGAGGACGTCGTCATCCCGACGATCTGCCTGCAGTACTCGAACTTCCCCCTTGGTAGAATCTTCGTGAACATATCAGCTCCGTTGTCATCTGTATGCACCTTCTCAAGCTCCGCGTCCTTCTTCTCAACCACATCCCGTATCCAATGATACCGAGTCTCGATGTGCTTGGACCGGCTATGAAACGTCTGATTCTTCACAAGATGGATAGCACTCTGACTGTCGCAAAGCAAAGTGTACTGCTCTTGCTTCAGTCCCATTTCCTGCAACAGCTTCTTCATCCACAACAGCTCCTTGCAAGCCTCCGTCGCCGCAATGTATTCCGCCTCCGTCGTCGACAAGGCAACACACTTCTGCAACCGCGACTGCCACGACACTGCTCCTCCCGCAAACATCATCACGTAGCCTGAAGTCGATCGCCTCGTGTCTACATCTCCAGCCATATCAGCGTCGGTATACCCAACCAGCTTCGGCTCGTCACCACCAAAGGAAAGTCTCCAACCAGCAGTGCCCTGAAGATATCGTAGAATCCACTTGACCGCACTCCAGTGTACCCTTCCAGGATTCGAAAGATACCTGCTAACCGTACCAACTGCATGAGCAATATCTGGCCTCGTACACACCATGGCATACATAAGGCTTCCCACAGCTGAAGCATATGGAACCCGCTCCATATCTTCCTTTTCGTCCTCGGTAGATGGACACTGCTCCTCAGTGAACTTGAAGTGAGCCGCGAGGGAGGAACTCACTTTCTTCGACCCGTCCATCCCGAAACGCTGAAGTACCCGGTGAATGTACTTCTTTTGGGACAAGTGTAGCAGCTTGGACTCTCTCTCTCGGCTGATCTCCATCCCAAGAATAGTCTTCGCTGCGCCCAAATCCTTCATAGAGAAGGCCGCGCCCAGTTGGCGCTTCAACTCCGCTATCCTAGTGGCATTCCGACCCACTAATAGCATATCATCAACATAGAGCAATAAGATGATAAAATCATCATCGGCAAAATACCTCACAAATGTACAATGGTCCGACGTCGTCCGTGCATAACCATGCTCCCCCATAAACGACTCGAACTTTCTGTACCACTGCCTCGGAGCCTGCTTCAGACCATACAAGCTCTTCTTCAACCGGCAGACCAAATGTGACTTGTCCTTTTCACAGAATCCCTCCGGCTGCTCCATGTACAACTCCTCCTCAAGATCACCGTGGAGGAATGCCGTCTTCACGTCCATCTGCTCGACCTCCAAGTCGAAACTGGCTGCTAATGCTAGCACCACCCGAATAGACGAATGCTTGACGACAGGCGAAAAGATTTCATCATAATCCACGCCTTTCCGCTGACCGTAGCCCTTGACTACCAGCCTCGCTTTGTATCGAGGACGAGTAGCATCATCCGTCTGCTTCACTCTGAACATCCATCGATTTTTCAAAGCCTTCTTGCCCTTTGGCAACCGCACCAGATCATAAGTAGAATTGGTGTGCAAGGAACTCATCTCCTCCTGCATAGCCACCATCCACTCCTGCCTGTGTTCGTCTTCCATAGCCTCTGCGAAACTTTCGGGCTCTCCCCCGTCAGTCAATAGCACATACTCATCCGGCGAGTATCTCGTAGATGGTCGACGATCCCTGTTGCTCCTTCTCAGTGGAGCCACTGGTGCTGGCTGTATACCGACAGCCTCCTCCCCTTCAGGAACTGCCTCCCCGGCATGCTCATCCTCCTGAGGGACACCCTGACCACCATCAGCAGGCTGATGATCAAGGTTGGGAGCAACTCCATGTACCGGCTCTCCCATAACTGGATCCTCTGCGATGTCCTCTGGAAACTGCTCGAAGCGAAATGACTCTAACTCAGGCAATTCCTCAGCCTCAGAAGGCGTCTCGGAATCCTGAGTGTTGGTCATGGTCTGATCCTCGACGAACACCACGTCCCTGCTTCTGTAGAGCTTTCCTTCCACTGGGTCGTGGAGTCTATAGCCAAACTCATCCCGACCGTAGCCGACAAAGACGCATCGCCTCGTCTTCGGCTCAAGTTTGGTCCTCTCGTCCTTCGGTACATGCACGAAAGCTTTACAACCAAACGCCCGCAGGTGACTGTATGACGGCTCCTTGCCGTACCATACTTTGTCAGGCACATCACCCTGCAAAGGAGCACTAGGAGACAAATTAATAATATAAGCAGCTGTGAGAAGAGCCTCACCCCAATAACTGCCCGGCAAGTTTGCTTCTGACAGCAAACACCGCACCCTCTCCATCAGTGTCCTGTTCATGCGCTCCGCTACACCATTGAGCTGAGGTGTCTTTGGCGGAGTCTTCTGGTGTCGTATCCCTTGCTCTCTGCAATACGCATCAAAGGGACCGATGTATTCGCCGCCATTGTCGGACCGAACACACAACAACTTCTTGCCCGTCTCCCTTTCAACGGAGGCCTGAAACTCCTTGAAAGTAGGCAGCACCTGATCCTTGGTCTTTAAGGCATAGACCCAAACCTTCCTGGAACAGTCATCAATAAAAGTCACAAAGTAAGAAGCACCACCAAGAGATTTTACCTTCATAGGACCGCAGACATCCGAGTGAATCAACTCGAGCAACGCCGGCTTCCTCGAACTTGGGTGACTCTGGAAAGACACCCTACTTTGCTTCCCAGCCAAACAGTGCGTGCACTTCTCCAACTTTGTAGACTTGAGCCCCGGAATCACTTTCCTGTTCACCAAGTAGCTCATCCCCTTCTCGCTGATATGGCCGAGCCGCCTGTGCCACAACTCGGTAGACGCGTCACTGACTGCATTCACCTCCTGTGCCCCCTCTGCGCTCCCCTCCATATAGTAGAGACCGGACTTCTTGCTTCCTCTGGCAATCACCATCGAACCTCTGGAAAGCTTCCACTGACTATTCCCGAAGAGACTGAAGAATCCCTCGTCATCCAACCTTCCAACCGACACCAGGTTGAAACGGATATCAGGGACATGACGAACATCCTTGAGAACAAGAACCGCACCCGTCTTCGTTCTCAAATGCACATCTCCAATGGCAACCGCCTTCGACACATCTCCGTTGCCCATCTTCAACACGCCACAGTCGCCTGTCGTGTAAGTGGCAAACAGTGCCCTATTGTGAGATACATGTGCTGAAGCCCCTGAGTCCACCAGCCAAGAATTGTCATCGCAGGCGAGGTTAGTAATGACCTCATCACCTACGACGATCACATCGCCTCCATGTACCGAGGCCGCCGCTGTAGTGTTCTCTTCTTGCTTCCCCTTGTCGCCCTTCTTCTCCTTCTTCCAAGCGAAACAATTCCGCTTGATATGGCCCTTCTTACCGCAATGGTAACACTCTGAGTCCTCGTACCGACCCTTGGACTTCCTCCTGCTCTTGTCTCTGCCACCACCTGGACCCCTGCTTTTGCCCCTTCCGCGGCTCTCTGAAACAAGTGCCTCTGAGTGGTGGGATGTGGATGAAGTGCCCTGAGAACGTCTCCGCATCTCTTCATTCAACACCCCGCTCTTGGCAAACTCCAGACTGACCACGCCCTCTGGAGCAGAAGCGATCATAGATACTCGTACGGTCTCCCACGAGTCTGACAAAGTACACAGCAGCCACAGTCCCTGAACTTCGTCGTCGAACTTGACTCCCATAGAAGATAGCTGGTCAACCACGCCCTGGAAATCACTCAAGTGATCCGTAATAGACGCCCCATCCTTGTACCGCAGACCCATCATCGTTCGGATCAGGAACAACTTGTTTACCCCGGTCTTCTTCGCATACAAGGATTCCAGCTTATCCCACAACGTCTTCGCGTGCTCAATATTGGCAACGTGGTTGTACACGTTCTCATCAACAAACTGCCGTATGTACCCACACACATGTATGTGCTCGAACTTCCAGTCCTCCTCGGATTTATCACTGGGCCTCTCGGTTGCAAACACAGGTAGATGCAGCTTCTTGACAAATAGCAAATCCTTCATCTTGCTCCGCCAATAATGATAGTTTGTGCCATTAAGGTTCACCATGCGCACCGGCTTCGCGTCCATCTCTCCTCTCTGGTTCCTCTGTCAACTCCTGACACCCTTTGAACCCAAAGCTCTGATACCACTCTGTTGGGAAAGAAGCGCGGAAACCTTTCCCCAAACCGGAGAGTACCTGCGAGAGGACCGAGCAAACAACGCACGAACCAAAAACAACCACACAAAAACAATCACGCAGACACAGAGATTTTTTGACGTGGAAACCCTTGCGGGAAAAACCACGGGACGATCGGAGTCCAACCCTGAGAAGCCTCCACTAATGGAATAGAAGAATTACACCCTCTACAAACTCCTCCCGATCCAAATCGGATCCCCACAACACTCAGAGACAAGAACAATGATCACAAGGCTACGAAGAACGAGAACGACGAGTAGAGATTACCCGAAACACGATCTCCTTCGAAAACGACCTTCGATCCTCCGTCTTCTTCTCCGAAGTTGCAATGGCACTCTTACCTCCTTCTCTCTCAAACTTGTGTTGTCCAATGCGATAATGCGATTATGAATTAGGGTTGAGAAAACTCAATATATCTCCCTAATCCCGCAACCAACCTGGACCGTTGGATTAGATCCAATGATGAAAACTCATCCTGAAATCCGCTTCAGCCCCCCGACACACAGAGTTCGGCCAGAACTCTGTGTGGGGCAACCAGCACCTACTGGCCAAACCCTGGAACGGCCAGACCGAGTTCGGCCCGAACTCGCCATGGGACCGAGTTCGGCCCGAACTCGGATCCCCTGCTTCCAGCAGCTCCAGCAGCAACAGCAGCAGCTCCACGTCTACTTCCCGAGCTTCTTCGACACACGAACGGCGCTCGTCGCACTCCGGGGTCTTCTCCACATAGGTTGGGAACCCCACCCACTCCAACATGCGGGACGAATATTGTCTTAAGAACATTGAACCAAGTTCAAGCCTCGATCTCGGTTAGATCGTTATTTTATATTTTAATTTTCAGAGTCTAAAATACAGAGTTGGAAATTATATTACTAACATATTGTACATACATTCTTGCAAAATCTTGGTTCCTTTCAATGCGAAGATTATAGGATCTCGAAGACAATAGTGAGATCCTTAGAGTCTAAGTTGACATTCAATATTATGTCATGAGAAAGCATCGACTGTAAAATTCCTTGAGGAAGCTGTCTGAACAGTAAGTAAAGCAAAGCACTTCTGCTTCACATTAGGTTGAAAAGAGTGTCAAATGATTCTGCTCTCTGAATACTATATAATCAAAGAACAGAAAGAAAAGAGTGAAATCATCTTCAAGGTAACATGCATTGGAGTTCAGTAAAGGGTGGTACCTATCATCAGGATCACTCCTGGAATGATCTAGAAATAATTTGCTCATATGATCCATTATTATGTATTATCAATAAGAATATGGATACACTTCTTGTACGAAGAGGTTAAATAACTTCCTATGTACTCCTTCTACCAGTCTTTTGAAGATGATTTCGATGCCAGTAGCAAGGTACTTCCTTCTATGTTGGGAGGGGCCTGCCTATGTTGCCAGATAGCCTTTTCTGTCATATATACCAGATGGTTCCCTAATAAAATAGGCTAATTCTAAGGACACTCAACATTTTGCTAAGGGCAATCCCAAATTTTTTCCAAAAATTTACAAGTTTGCCATCCCCATTCCTTACTTGTAGGGGTGCAACTTGGGCGGGCTAAACCCGAGCCCGATCGGGTAAACCCGTTAATGGGTTGGGTTAGGGTTGAAGATACTCGGATTCGGGCTCGAGTTTGGGTTCAAATATTTGAACCCGATCATAAATTGGGTTGGGCTCAGGTTCATATGCCGGGTTACCCGAAGAACCCGAAACCCGACTTATATATATATATATATATATATATATATATATATATATATATATATATATATATATATATATATATAGTCATATTTCTTAAATAAAAAAGTTTAAATCCTAAACTTTTCACCCAAACTCTTCAACTCCTTATCCTAAATCTTATTTCGGTTTGTATTTTGTAACGATCAAGACTTGATTGCTATTAAATTATGTGTTTAATATTACTTTTGTTTAAATTTGTTTCAGTTAGTTTATTAGAGCCCGATAAATCCGATGGACCCGACCCAACCCGATCCTCCGGGCTTAGTCTTGGGCTTCACATGTTGAACCCGAGGTCGGGTCGGGCTTGGGCTCGGACTAGGCTTATGATTCATCGGGTTGGGCTTGGGTTGACCTCAAGCCCGACCCAACCCGCCCGTGTTGCACCCCTACTTACTTGGGGCTAGTCCAAAAAATTTCAGCAAGTAGGACTGCCAACTTAGTTGCAGTCCTATTTTTAAATGCGTCGTCTTCTTCTTCGAACCCGGCAATGTCTCGGCTAGGGCCGAGGGCCACCACCTTCGTCGAGGGCCACCACCTCCGCCGCCGCCTCCTCCTCCTCCGTGGCCCACCGGGACTCGTCATCCCTCTCCTCCTCCTCCGCAGCCGCCTCCTCCTTCAACGTCTCCTCCTCCGCCTCGTCCTCCTCCGGGGCGGCGCAGGAAGTGGGCGACGGCGGCGAGCGTCGGCAGGCGCGAGGCCCGACGGCCGGCGGCATCGGAAATGAGCGGGGACTACTGCTTCTTCTCCATCTCTACTTCTTTTAGGGTTTTAGGGTTTCAGAATTGGAAGAGAGAGAATGAAAATTAGCAAATGAGTATTGATTGAGGATTTGGGGGAGGGTGGGGTTGAGCTAGCCCCAAGCAAAATTGGGACTGTTCTCAGTAAAAGTTCCACCAAAGTGGGTTGTCCCCTAGTAAAGGCTAACCCCTAGCAATTGTTGGAGTGCCCTTAGAATTAGCTATATCAGCAGCCACTTCGCTACAAACTTATTTAGTATTTCCCTCTCTTTTTTCCTTTGTATATATTGCAGTCTCCAACTATCATTTTCCTACTGCTGCTGTTTTGCAACTTGATCCTTCATGCATACAGCAGGGCTACTAAAAACATATGTATCTTATGCAGAACTGATGACATGGCGTCCATGCATCAAGATACACCTGCAGATCTTGCTGTGGTTGGAGAGATTTTGGAAAGATCTTTAGGGGTATGGTTTCTATATAGAATGTTAGACAAAGTATAGTTTTCTTATTAAACGAAATGTGAAAATCTTCTTCAAAGTTTTTCGTTAATTAAATCCGAATGCTAGCATCCCAAATCCAAACTGCTTTATTCTTTTCTGGGTTTGGGACGGATGGGGGCTTGAACCCTTGATTTGGTCGCATACTGGTTCCACTATTCCATATTGGGATAAACTTTAAGTACGTATTTCAATATTCGAACTATCATTTATTGCCTTTTACACATGAGGTGTGTTAGCTCAATTGGTTGGTATTGGAAGAGGGGAGGGGTGTTCGTGGGCAAGATTCAAATCCTACGACAATCTTTTGTTTTTGTTACAATTTCTTGAAGGATTCCCTTTAGAGGTAAGCTTAGCTCGGACTCGGACGTCGACGAAGGGCGCGGAATGGCACTTTGATTGCGCATTTCGCATGTACGCATCGGATGCGCAGATGGTGCGCTCCCCCTGAAACCAGAACGTTTGTGCTGTGGTAGCTTTGCAACATTCTGCGCATTCCATAGCACTACGATTTTGTAGCATTACGATTCCATGGGATTGTACATCTGGTAGTTTCGTTGGTTTCGTGGTTCCGTGGCCGCTTCGTGGCCGCGTGTTTCGCAGCTCAACGGTTCTGCGGCACTAAGGTTCCACAAGATTGTAGTTCCGCAAACCATCTGCTACGCTGTGGTTCCGCCTAATTGCAGTTCTGTAGAACTTTCTGATCTGCTGCTATGGTTTTGCTTCTTGTGTGGCGGTTCAATTTTGTAATTGTCCTATTTATAGGGAGTTATTGTTGGTATCTGCCCACTTAATGGGGATCAACTCTTTGGTTATTCGTCAACGTTGTTAGTGGACAGTTATCAGGGTCGGAGGCAAGATTTAATTCGTGAGGGGGCCGTGTTACTATATATAAAAATTCTTAAAGTTGTCATATTAATTGACTTTAATAGCAAAAAAAAAAATACAAAATTCAAACAAGAATGAGTGGAAAAAAAAAAGGAAAGTCAATATTTCCAAAATTTTAGAAAAGAAGAAAAAAATTGAACTTAAAAAATTTAAATTTTTTTCCAAGACAAGTCTTGAACCCTTACCTCTCCTTTGAATGCCTAGAGCACAACCAGATAAGCTAACTTGATCTTTGTAAATTAGAAGGCCAAACTAGTATATATTAATTGTACAATGTCAAAAATTTTTTATGTGGTAATTAACAATTTTTAAAGAAATTGAGGGCCGCACCCCCCCCCCCCCCCCCCCCCCCCCCCCCCCCCCCCCCCACCCCACCATATAATGTGTGTGTTTTGTGCTGGTGCATATACGAAACAGAAGGAAAAAGTGAGAACAACAACAACACTAAGTGTCTTGTCTATTCTTTGTTTGACGTCCAATAACGTGACAAGAGTGTTCCAGAAGTTCTACCGAATTTGCTCGTTCTTGGAAACGGATTGACGAGAAGGGTCGAATCTCCTACTTTAAGCAACGATGACCTTCGTTACCCCAACAAGGAGTTCATCCAACCGTCTTTATTGCCTTCATAGCTTTGTTCTCTCAGCAACTTTGTTGCGGATTGAGAGCTTTGCTCTATTAGCGATTTTTATTGCTTGCTCTACCGCGGCAAGACCGTTGGTTGTGCTTCTGCACCTCTCTAGCAACTTTACCTGTTCTCTTCACCACTTCTGTGGTACGTGCATATTTTCCGTGACTTCAACAACAAACTTTCCATATTTTTCGGATAAACTTTCAGGCTTACAAACATCTCAACCATTTATGTAGATTGAGCAAAATGGTTCATTTCTCTCTTCACTATCAACATAAACAATACATCTTTAGTATTTAAGAACTGCCTACTTTTTGAGTCACGACATCGTGGTTTTTATGAACTAGAAAATTTCAAAATTAATTTATATCAGTTCTAGTAAATATTATAACAAATGAACCTTCTTAACATCTTTGTGTTCTCTAATAGTTCTTGCTCGTCATAAATTTTAAGTGCTCTCTTCTTTTATGTGATCGCAGATTCCTAATACTACTTGGAGGATGAGAAGGCTGTAGTGGTGGTGGAGACGGCGGTGTGAAGGAAATGCTTCGAGGGACATTTTCGGACAATGTGGTTATCGAAAATTGGAGCGATGTATGTGGGATTGGGTCCGCATTGCTCACCACTCTACGCTGATTTTTTTTTTTTTTTTTTTCTTCAGCTGCACGCTCTCTTTTCTCCAATTCGTTTATTCTCCAGTACAGGTCTGTGTTAGTGATATGGCTGAGTATCTTGTTCACCTTACCATCTGAAAGACTGAGATCTCATTTTTTTTTTTTTTTTTTTAGCCATAAGATAAATGTTGCCTAAAACACCTGCATCTTTCTACTGCAATTCTAGGAGCAGAGTTGGAATTCAAAATAGCAATATCAGTAGAATTTGTTTGGTTACAAACTATATAGTCCTGATTTTTTTTTTTTTGGGGGGGTTCTGTTTCTCTTCATGGAATTCCCACTTGAGTGTAGTTATATTTTTTGGGAGGTTTATTGAATTTGGTCACTAATAACCCAGTCACACCAATTCATGTCGAGGCAAACCCTCAAGTGCATGTATTTCAATATTTCTGCTATCTTTAGTTAGTCTTGTACACATGAGCATTAGTTCAAGTGGTTTGGATGATGACCTTTTTTTTTTCTAGTGGTCAATGTTTAATTTTTTTTAAACAAATATTTGTTGTCACAATTTTTTTGGAGGAATTCCTTTGGAGCTAAACTCCAACATGACTCGGACGTTGGCGAAAGGTGCAAATTGGCTCTTTGTTGGTGCACTTCGTACGTATACGTCGAGCACGCTTCTGTCGATAGCGCTGTGAAAGCTAGTGGTAGCATCACGGCAGCCTGCTTGTATTGTCGAGGAAGTTTTGTGTCAACCCACTGGTAGCATCGCGGCAGTTCGCCGGTAGCTCAACATAAGTTGTACATGGCGTCGTGATAGCATGTTGGTACCTTCATAGTAGCCCGCCAGTAGATTCACGACAGTTACACATGATTATTCTGCAATAGTTTTTTTCAAGGTTAAATTTTTGTGAGTGTGATATTAATATTAATAGAGAGTTATTGCTAGTAACTGTCCGATTGAATATAGTTATTCATTGGTCTTCCGTCCATGTTGTTAGTGAGCAATTATTGATGATTAGAAAAATTACTCCCCTATATATTGTGTTTAGCACTTAGTGCGCGCGCGCACGCGCGCGCACACACACACACACGAGAGAGAAGAGAGGAGAATCCCGCTAAGCAGTTGCTTGCCTTCTTGCTCTGAGTTTCATTGTCACAACACATAATACTATGTCCGACAAAGGGTTGTGATTTCAGAAGTTCCTTAGAACTTGTTGGTTACTAAGAGGGGATCGACAAAGATGATCAAATCTTGTTTTGAGCAATGGTGATATTGATAACCCCAGTACACTGTTGTGCTAATCTGTTTGTATATTTTAACAGTTTTCACTGCTATCGTTTAGAGTTCTACTTTGTTAACAACAACTTCATTTTTATCTTTACAGCAGCTTCACAGGTTGCTATTAGCGGTTTTCACCGTTGTTAGAACTTGTAGCAAGTTTTACTTGATGTTTAATCGGTTTTGTGGTTCAGTCTTTCACATACTTTTACTGAATTTTCTTTTCACAACAATATTTTCAGAAAAAAAAAATTTTGCCATTTGGGGCCACTTTTTGACTATTTGAATCGTGTCACCAATGCTATTGATGGGAAGGTTCATGAACTTACAAAGCCATGCATGGATGTTACATTCCTATATTTCAGCTACATGTTATGCTCAGTTATTAGCATATATGGGTAATGCAGTTAATCACCAGTATAAAGCTTTGTTTGTGTCACTCGTGCTGGGCAACGGCCGGACCGGGGCCAAATTTGATGAATCCGAATATGATCCGTCACTTGACGGGGTGGGACAGGATGGAACAAAAAAAAATTAGAACCGGATCGGACTCGGCCCGTTCAAAACGGGTCCTAACTGGACCGACCCGCGGGTCCAAACGGATCACAAAACAGTAAAAAAAAATTCAAAGATCAAAATATACAATGTATGTTTACTCATCGTTTATCACAGAACCAGCCGATCATTCCTTTATTGATTACACAGTACACTCATGAAATATACCAAAACAAAGAGAATAATACAGAGGTACCAAAAATGGCAATGCTACGATCAATATTTTGGCCCTAGTCAGCATTATGGTCAGAAAAAAAAAACTATATAGGACTAACATTGAACAAAAATGATTCAAATGAAGTTACCATACTTACTGCTCAGCATATGGTCATTTGTGCTAATAAAACATTAAGCAAATAATAACTGAAGTTTACAAACATCTCTTCTACCTTGATCACCATCAGATCTGTGCCATTGAATGCTTTGAATTTTTAATAAGATTACAAACTAAAATAATAAAACATCTATCTCCATATAACCCGTGTAGAAAATAGAAGTAAGTTACAAACTGGAAATATTAAAAAAAATATCAATATAAACGTGTCGGGATGGACCCCGTTTATTTTGGGTATACAACCCGTCCCATCCCGTTTAATTTATACGTCCCGACCCGTTTAAATATTAAATTTTAGGAACCAACTTGTTTGGATAATATACGGTTCGGACCGGATCGAAACTGCAGATCTTGGACCATATTCCCAGTCCTATGTGTCACTACTTTTTGATTGAGCAGCAGTTAAGCACGTGTACGCTATAAGAGTGTTCTCTTTTCTGTGAGGTCTAGTTTGGTGTGTAGATTAGGGGTGAGCATTATTCGGTTTTGGACCGAAAATCGAACCGAACCGAACCGAATAAGAGATTCGGTTCGGTTTTAAAAAAAAATCGGTTCGATTTCGGTTTTGAAAATACTAAATTTTCTTATTCGGTTTCGTTTTCGGTTTTGGGTTTCGGTTTTGGTCCAAAACCGAAAACCGAATATTAACAAAAAACACACAAATAAACCCAAAAATCGAATAAACCGAAAACCGAACCGATTTAATTTGGTTCGGTTCGGTTATTGACAAATTCGGTTCGGTTTCGGTTTTGCTTATTCGATTTCGGTCCAATTCGATTTTCGGTTATTCGGTTCGGTTGGAACCGAATAAACCGAATACTCGCCCCTAGTGTAGAATCAGGACATTAGAAAAAAAGAATTGTTTGTACGCTGAAGGAAATGAGCTGAAAATAATTTTCAAGGGAAAAACTAGAAGAAGAAAAAAAAAAAGTTCTCTCACTCACTCCACCACTTCTAATTATTCTTTTTTTTTTTTCCTTTCAATTTTTCGGACATTTTCAAACACCAAAAAAAAATCAATGAGAATTGTAATTTTTCACTGGAAAGAAAATAATAAAGAATTGTTTTTCCTCCCTTTCCGGGAACCAAACGAGGCATAATTTGTTGCTTTCTTGCTCTTGTTTGAAGTTTAACTGGTGTGTTTGTGATCATCACAGGCCAATTTGATAAATAATTATGCCTGTTTTCATATACAGGAGGTTATATTAGTGGAAATTGAGTGTATTATTAACTTGAGACAATTTCAGTCTGCAGCTTTAGGGACACATGCTTTCTTCTTTTTTTAGATGTCCGACGATATGCACGGGACTTCTTGTACGCTTTGGCAAGGACAGAATTTTTTTTTTTTTTTTACATATTTTTTCTATATAAATTTTTTTTTGATTTTTTTTTTGTATGAATTTATCTACTTAGAAGCCCACCCAAAAATTTCGTAGCCCACCCCGGTTATAGTTTCTGGATCCGCCCCTGCATGTTGGACGTACTGTTTCTCAACTCTCACCAAATAAATGAAAGAATAATACGTTCCTATAGTTCGATCCACTGGTCTTTCGTCAACTAGTCAGGATCTTATACCTCTCCTTGGTAACCACAAGAGCCACTCGAGTTCGGTAGAGACATACATTCACTCTCTTTTTGTCAAAGTTTTTCATCCCCTTTCCCAGCCTTTCAACTCTTTGAGAACTATTGAGAACTCATAACCCATGTATGATGGTGTTAATGGAGACTGAGCGTAATGGCATGCCTACTAAAATTTGCGACCTAACTCGTTTTCTAATGTTGAAGTAGCAGAGAGTCCAGGCTTTTTTTTTCGGTGGTATTTTGGTATTCTTGCAGAATAATTTTGTGGAAGTGGAAATTGTAATCCGCAAATTTTAGTTTATTAATGTAATTATTAGACGAAGGAATAAGGTTGATTGGATATTTACTGGTGCTTACGCTTCTCCAAATTCTAATTTTAGAGAGCGACTTCGGGATTATGTTATTAACCTTGGCTCCATTATATCTATTCCTTGGCTTTTTTCTTGGAAATATGAATGATATTACTTATGCAAATAAGAAAAAGAAAAAAAAAAGGCCACTGAAAATCCTCTCGTCGCATGTGTGAAAAGTTCATTGGTTATACATAATTGTGGGTTGATTGACCCTGGTTTATAGGACCAGCTATGACATGGAGAAATAAACTTAAAAACCAAGCTAATGCCAAGAGTGACTTGATAGGGTTCTAGCAAATCAATAATGGAGGCAAGGATTTCTAAGAGCATCTCCAACCCTATTGTGACTTTGGAAAATAGTTAATGCCACATAGGAATGACAAAATTTTATTTCAAAAGTTCTTCTCCAATGCAATTGTCAAGTCAATTGTGAAACTTATGTGGCAAAAATTAAAGAAGACATTGTGAAGTTGATTGTCTTGTTCTAGACAATGTCTTCTCTTCAATGTCATCAATTATGAAGACAATGCACTTGACAATGTCTTCTCTTCCATGTCATCAATTATGAATAAAAAATATTAGAAAAAAGAAAGAAGATGAGTAGTTGTCTTAAAAGTTGCCTTGGAAGTTGGAAAAAATACTTTTTATTGTCTTCTCAATACTATTGCATTGGAGAGAGTTTTTCTATCTCATTGTCTTTTGAGCTTTGCTATGCCTACAACTAAATTTTACAACTCCCCTACAACTGGACACGTGTCGGACTTCGATTGGAGGAGGGGAAAAAATGGTGGGGCCGGGTGGAGCTCATGTAGCAGGGGGGGTGAGAGTAGTGGTGGGACCCGGTGGAACCCATGTGTAAGGGGTGGGAGAGAGTAATTGTAAGAAGGTTGTAAAAATTTGGTAGTAAACTTAGCATTTTCCTTGTCTTTTGAGATATAATTTTGCCACATAAACAAGACATTGTCTTGTGGCTCATGTCACATAGGAGTCACCTAAGACTCACAACACTTAACAAGACAATAGGGTTGGAGATGCTCTAAGTAAAGTGTGATCCTAACTCTCACCATTTAAGTATGGTCTTTAACATACTATCAAAACAAGCTGGGTTCAAACCACAAGTTTAAAAACAACAAAAAATGTGCCAAGATATGTTATTCTCATTTTTTTGGGTGTACCAAACCAATCTTTCCTCCTATAGAAATAGGGGTCTCCCACTGGCTGTATAACAAATAATACCTCAAACTGACGGAACCCATATTTCTCTAGGAGGAGAACTGCTTTGGTATACCAAAACTGAGGACAACAGATCTGCTCTCAGAAACAGTGTGACACGCCACAAAATTTTAGACTTTTTAGTGCAATTACAGATCTTCTAACATCAAGATATTTAAAGAAAAAAAAAATCAAGATATCGAAGTCCATTCTGTAAAAATCTCCTAGGGTCTTTTTTTTTAATCATTTCCTAAAAGAGTAGGAATTTACTTCATATAAATTAAAAGAATCATCGAACAAATTTCTGTAAATATGCAAGTCTTGGGAAATTATTTTTCCGATACAATTTATTTTTTTGGTACATGAAAGCTCAAGCATTGCCAAAGTTGGTACTTAATACAGATCAAACCGGTATACAAAAGCTTGTACATATTTTCAGATTTATATCCCCAGCAGCTACACTCCCACTCCCATCTCTCCCTTGCTGTCACTTAGTAATGAAAGAAACCCCTTTCTGGATGCTTTCTGCCAGCTCTTTCTTTGCCTTTTCCAAGCCACCCCTGCGAGAGAAGAAGCATGCATCGTAGGGAGTGTTTCGGTTTATTCGGTTTCAGTCGAATCGAAATAGTCAAAGTTCGAATAAACCGAAATTCTAAAAATCTAAAACCGAAACCGAGCTGAAATGAATCATAACCGAAACCGAACCAAACCCGATAAACGATTCGTTTTATTCGGTTTGTTCGGTTGCACTATTTTTATGGTTGAATGGTCGGGCCCAAAGTTGGAATTGTAGTTAAATTATATTAAATTTTATGCTACTTTTATACATATGTTTGTTGTATTTCAAAGTTGGACTAGTTATTAAATTATCAAAGTTTGGCTTTAAAAGACATACATAGGATTATTGTTTTCAAAATACACACATTTTCAATCATAAAATATACGTAAAAGTGAGGGTGTTTAATAGTTACACAAGTCTTATTCAGTTTTGGACCGGAAACGGAATAATGCTCACCCCTAATGCAATGAACCTAAAAATGTGTTTCAAGAAAAGTTGGGGAAACAATTCAAAATGTGATGCATATTTAACACTCTCATACCAATAGCACAGATTTCGGCAGACCACCGATAATGGTTGCCGAGGAATGTGACACTTCATAGTTCAGACTAGTATACAAGTGTCAGTCAAGAGTTCTTAGTTTTTTCTATACAGGTGACACAAATAACACACTAGGAAAGGCAGCGTTAGAGCCAAACTAGTGTTATAGCTTCGTTCGAGCGACTTAGGTTAGAGTCGAGTTTTATTAACATCAGTTTTAGTTTGGCATGGGCAGTCCCATCTAATCAGTATGTATATGGCTAGAAAGAATAGTCTAGTGGAACCCAAACTTGATGTTACTAGAAAACTGATGAAAACCCCAAAAATTCGACGTATACCAAAATCCAAGATGGAGGAGGAGGCACAAATTGGAAGGTAACTCAGTTCAAGGTTAAAGTGGCTGCTAAAAGTCTCGACATCAAACAAGTATTAGGCCTAAAGTTTTGAATGCCAAAGATGAAAATGGTCAGGGCCGGCCCTATGGTAAGCCTGACAAGCCATCGGGCTTGGACAACCCGGAGGCAACCCCCACCCCCCAAGTCTCAACCTCTCTGCTAATAGAGCCTCCACGGTCCACCCCAACTCGTCTCTGTTAGATGAACTAGCAATCCACCACGCTCATATTTTGAGTTCCTACTGGAAAGGTCTCTAGTAGCTCAAGGAGATAAACTCGGAATCCGAGCTCCCCGATGTCGTAAGACCAGGAGACTTCGATGCCGCTGCCAACCCCACTCGCCATCAATTTTTTTGGAGTCGATGACAAGGGCAACCAAATCTAGCTCCGACTAGAGCAACCCAATCCACTGGGCCGGCCCCGAAAATGGTAGAGCTAGACAGGAGTGAAGTAATAGAAGAGGCAGTCGGATTAGAAAAAACCAGACCTTTCAAACGCATTCAGTGGTCCGAGAGGAAAGATTTCCTCAGCTCCACTGCGACCTAGTCGTACTTTTGTTGCAAAGAATGGTAGTTCCGTCACCTGAAAAAAAATAAAAAAAAAAGAGAGAGAAACGTGAAGAACAGTTTACAAAAATCATTGTGGAGAAGACGAAATATTGTGGAATTTGTTGATCGAGCACAATTACCTGAGAAGCCACGAATGAGCACTCGACAACATCAGCATCACCTCGCAATCCTCGCAAGCAGGCATCGGCGAATTTAGAAGCAGCGTATGCCTGCATCAAAACCCTCAAGAAGTTACCAAGAAGTTCCCGGAGAAAAGTCTATCATGCTGCAATGGAAGCAAAAGAGACTGACCATTGACAATGTTGCCGAGCCAGCCCCAGCTTTTGCCTAAAACAGAAAATGCCACAAGTTTCAGATGTCATCATAGTTACCCTCACGAAAGAGTACTGTTTCTCAATAGGTTAAGTTCACACGAATAGCAAAAAAGGATAAAAGTACTTAAGAATTATGCTTAAGGACCAAAAATATATTTGCACAGATTTGCAATGGCCTGCAACGACAGATTATGGCTGGAGAGGAAACAAAGTAGAGTAAGATCGTCAAAGATGAAATTACACTCAAAGATACCACGACACATTGACTTGACCAAGCCATTTTCTAATGTCTCCAATTAACTAATTTCTGATTGACTACTTATTAGGAACAAAAATGATCGTCAAGTATTAACCAACACGTTGCTGTTTGCACCTACTACGGGAACATGAAAGATACCAGCAGTCTAGATTGAAGAATGCGGTGTGTATATACTGTTGGGTCATCTCCAGTTTCCAGTGCCCAACACCAATAAATTCTATCATGACACCATAAATTTCCATACTACTCACTTTACATGTTGTTTCCTATTTAATATGCATTAGCATGAACTGCAGCATTATACAAACACTATTTCCAACATGGTCCATAGTGCATTATGAAACAATGTTTACATTCTAGCTTACAGCACAAAGTCTATTTCAATGATACTTTGATGTACCACTTTCATGGCTAGATATCATGAACAATGAACCTTCTTTTCGCATCATTTTGTCTCGATGTTCCAGAAAATGGATTAACCTATGAATTGATGATTAGTCGGCAGTCAAATAAGCCAAATTTCCATGTAGCCGCAATTAATCAGCCATTTAATCCAATCAACAGATTACCTGACTGGACTGCTTGCATAGTGAAATCATTTAATATAACACTATTTTGGCTTTGTTTAGACTTAGATTGACTCCCCAGTACATTCAACATTTACTATAACAACTTTCACCCAGGTGTCTTTGATCGATAAATTAAACCTCAATCATCTCAACCTATCCCGCAAACCAGGCACCTTCGACAATTCCTATACAAAAATAATAATACCACAGCTCACTCTATATTTCCTCCTCCAATATATACTACGATATAATTCGAAAACTTAGGCTTCACTGTGGAATTTTTTCCCCAAATATGTCCTTGCTCGACATTTACTAATTACAATGGTCATTAAAACCAAGAGGGACAGCTAGGTAAATTAGAATAAGAGGAATGACTAGATAATAAATATATAAGAATCTGAAGCACTAATTATATGTTGAGTATTGAGAGGAAACATGATGTTATTATGTCAACCTACATGTCATTTATATTTAAGAGTCGAAGTAATACAGTTTGCATGCCATGAAGTCTCATCTTTCCATACAATTCTTTATGTTCCAATGGGAATAAATTTTTCTGTCCTTACCATTTTTCAAAGGTTATTATTCCAAAAAAAAAAAAAGAACAAAATTCGTACTCCGAATTTATTGGCATTGTAAAAAAAAAGTACACAAACATGAATAGTCACCTAAAAAGACGGTAGCTGATCTTACGATATTCTAATTGAAATACGTGCAAAGCACGTGCATGCAGACTAGTGGTAAATAAAAAGAATCTTATCTAATCAGTAGTTTTATCTAATGAAAACATTTCATGTATCATACAGCTTAGATTATGTAGATGTTATGAATGAACTTCACACTAGAAGTTTCTATATGGATAGGAGATCAAAATTATTGGTAAGTTCGAACATTGCACCTAGCAGGGTGCTATTTTGTGCAAATCCTTTGAAACTATCTTCCTTTCTTATATACTTGAATAATGATGTTTATTATGTATGCAGAAGCTTTCAAGTTTAGAGAGTGAATATTATTACAAATAAGGAAAAAGTGGAGGTTATCAACCCAACATCTAAGAACAAAGACAAGCATACAAACTGATAATTATGTAAAAAAGAAGCAGCAGCTATAACCTAGAGGAGATGGAATAACACACAAGTTTCTACTGATATGTTTGTCGTCAAAAATACTAATTTACCTCGACTACTTCTGTTCCCCCATTTTGTATGCGGTCAGTCAGATAACTAATTTCTTCAGAAGTGAAGGAACATGAAGGTTTCACCTACATACATACCACATCATTATTATAGAGCGTTCATATGGTAATTTTCCAAGACTAAATACATCTAGGAACATAACACTGATAAAAGACGTGTGAATGAACCTGAAAAGAAGGTTGATATTTTACATCATGAAAAAAGAGAAGACATGTTTCCTAACCTGTGACAAAAGGGGTAATATTGTAACCCCTGCGTGTCCGCCAACCACAGGAACATTGACCTCCCTGGGGTCAATTCCCATCACTTCAGCCTGAGAATACCATGAATTAGATAAGTGGTTGTTCGACAGTACCGATCATCTCGAAAAGTATTTTTACAATTAAAATTGCAAAGTTCTTATGTAAGGGCTGTTCAATAGAAACAAGGAAAGGTGCTTACCACAAAAGTATTGGCCCTAACTACATCGAGTGTTGTCACTCCTAAAAGACGCCTGGGATTATAAGTGCCTGCCTTCTTGAACACCTCGGCTGCAATAGGAACAGTGGAGTTTACAGGATTGCTGATCACGTTCACAATAGCATTGGGACAGCATTTAGCAATTCCTTCACAGAGGGTTCGGACAATTCCAGCATTGATGTTAAACAAATCATCCCTAGTCATCCCAGGTTTCCTAGGGACACCAGCAGGGATAATGACAAGGTCCATTCCTGTTAAAGCATTCTCTAACTGTGGCTGACCTAAAAAGCCACGCACCTGCAAGATCCCAATGAAAACTATATCATCAAGTACTTTTAACAGATTACCAACAAGAAATATTTCTATAACTCAATGATCCCAAGTAACCATGATAAATTATCCATATACACAAAACAGGCCCAATAACGCAGCATTGAAAGAAAAAAAAGCCCTTCGTCTTTAGCTTTTGTATGTCCTACCAAATAATGTAGTACCCAAATGGTGGCAATTTGCAGCAGTTCTGATAAAGTGTCGCAAGCGGGGATAAAAAAAGTGCATAAACTTATTTTTATGATCAATACATCTATACTACTATTTAACTACAACAGTTTTAAAGTTTGTGTCTTGATACCATCTATCGTCCACAAGGAAGCTGAGGAGCCCGCAAAAAAATGGAAATGAATTGAAATTTCAAACCCATCATCCCGATAACAAATAGGGGCTCTTGGTGTTTAACATGCATGTCTTATGTTTATAGCCAATGGATATTTTTATTTTTCACTCCAATTCGATGCATGTACAAATGCCTACTTTATATTCTTCTCTGATTAATTTGTCAAGGATCAGAAATGAGAAATGCAAAAGACTGATCTTTGTGTTCAAAAGAAAACATTAACTGATATTCTTAGCATCCCTTCCCCAATATTTCACTACATACATAACCATCCGGCAACTTCTCTAACTACTATATCATCAAGATGTACTTACAATTCGATGCATGTACAAATGCCTACTTTATATTCTTCTGCTTAATTTGTCAAGGATCAGAAATGAGAAATGCAAAAGACTGTTCTTTGTGTTCAAAAGAAAACATTAACTGATATTCTTAGCATCCCTTCCCTATATTTCACTACATACATAACCATCCGGCAACTTCTCTAACTACTATACCATCAAGATGTACTGGTAAGGATCTCCCCCCACTGCCTCTTTGGAGGGCTGACAGTTGCTTGCTTGTCTAGCTCAGCCCCTACTGAGCTTTCCGGTAGGCATCAGTTTATTATCAATTCCCACTTACTTCTGTAAAAACTTCTTCCCCCCTTCAAATGCAATTCCAACTCAGCCAGAGAATCAAAGGGCAGATGGTATGTCTTTCTATCCATCCTGATTGTTGGATTGAAATAGAAATCAGACTTTATGCGAGCAAGGCTCAAAACAAATTGTATAATCCGTCCTGATATTCTTAGTATCCCTTCCCTATATTTCACTACATACATAACCATCCGGCAACATCTCTAACTACTATACCATCAAGATGTACTTACAATTGCCCCGCGTAGGCGCGTATGCATGGGACTTTCTATGAGAACTCACTCAACCTCACTCAGCGTTCATCCTCCCATCACTCACTACATCCATGTCAGCATCTGTCTGCTCCTCAAACGTCCTGCTAGGCCCGGTCATCACCTCCAGAACTGGCATGCTCACAGCAACCACTGTTGTGTGTCAGCACTTCTACGAGCATGGTGGCCATAATTGGCCAGCCAACTCCCTCACAAAAATCCACACGGGATTGTCCTGGGGAATTGCTCGCCAATTAGTTCGTAATGTCAGCTCCCCACGACAATCGATTTCTGCCCGTCTTGGAATTTATGTCTACGAAACTCATATATATCTATATAATAAAGAAGAGAGTGTGTTTTCCGCCAAAAAATAAAATAAAGACAACTAATGGTTAGAACTAAAACACATAAGCATATCCAATGATTTAGAATCCTATATCTCTATCTACTTAATTAAGGCAAATGTTAAGTGCACTACAAGAATTACTATTGTGCATATTTGGTTGTCCTGGAACAGTAGGACTGCCAAAAAAATTTGGCATCCATATAAATCAGGACTGCCAAAATTTCGGCAGTCCCTAAAATAGAAAGGACTGTAAAAAAAATTTAACAGTCTTGTATATGCTCAGGACTGCCAAAAGTGTGTCGTCTCCTAGCAACTTATGTAGTGCACTTAACATTTGCCTTAATTAACTCTCACAGGACTGTCAAAAATGTGTTGTCCCCTAGCAACTTATGTTAGTGCCCTTAACATTTGCCTTAATTAACTCTCTCTCTCTCTCTCTCTCTCTCTCTCTCTCTCCATGTTTAATAATTTACTTTGAATTTTTTTATTGTTATTTATTGGGTAAAATAAAAATAAAATATTTGGGAGGCTTAATTGCAACTTGATACCCTCAACCATTCATGTTTTTCAACTGAAAAAAAAAAATTGGACGAAAATACCCCTAATCTAAACTTAAAACTACACGTCGCCCCCACCCCCCTCCGGCCACCCGCCCACCCCCTCAACTTCTATGTTCTATTATTTTGCTTGTTGATATTTTTGGAAACTTCTCTCCTTGCCATTAAACTTTTCTTCCAAATTCTCATGCAGGAAGAGGATGATGATTAGAATAGAGGAAGCACAGGGGGTAGCAAGGCTGTGCTTGAACTGTGGAAAGAAGTAGATTGTGCTTACTTTTACTAGAAGTTGACTGTATTTTTTTTTGTTTTTCTTGTTATTTTCTATTAACGGAAACTGTAGCCGCTCTCAAAACTGCTATCCATGATGGGATTGAGTTCCAAAATGGGAGAAATGTACCTTCAGCTGATCATTACTCTCATGTACTTGCTACTAAGTTTCCTTCTAACCGGGGTGGGGGGAGCGGGCACTGGCGGTGGGGCAGCTGAGGGGGAGGGGGTCGAGGTTGGTTGGAGGGTGGGGGCGGGGGTGGGGTGAGGGGGGAGGGAGTGGTGAGCCGGCAAGGGGGAGGAGGAAGAGGGGTTGGATTTCTGTTGAAAAATGAAAGGAAGGGTAATTTTGTCCTTTTTAAAATTTTGGGTATCAAATTGAAAATATTAAATAGTTGATGGTATCAAGTTGTCGGGTAAAAAAATTTAGGGTATCAAGTTGAAAAACATGAATAGTTGAGGGTATCAAGTTGCAATTAAGCCTATTTGGGAGAGTGTCGAGAGGCACGGTTCACCCTGCTAAAATGTGTGTTATATAGAAGCATTGGAAATGCCACATGCTTAGATACATCAAAATGAATGGGGGGACTGAGCAAAGTTACCACTGCGCCGGTGTTCATGTGACTGATATCGGCAGTGACGCCGGGCGCGTTGACGACGTCGTACAGATGGAGGACCGACACAAGAGGGTTCATCTTCATCAGCAGCGCCAGCGGCTGGCCGATCCCGCCCGCCGCGCCCAGTATCGCTACTTTGAAACCCGGCGCCCCTCCTTTCGATCGGCAACTCGCGGGCCTCAGAGAGGAACTCTCCCCAGTCTTTAAAAAAAAAAAAAAAAAAAAAAGTATGTCAAATTCGGAGCTTCAGAAGAAAAGAAAAAAAACCTAATTTTCCGAACTCAAGATTCAATCTTTCGTACAGAAAAACATAGAACTAGAAACCCACAAATATCCAGAAATTTTATTTAAAAAAAAACAAGAAAAAGCATTTTAAAAGCCCTAGTTTCCCTAATCAGGAAATTTGCAGCTTTTATAAACTGATCGCATCAAGATCCAATCTTTCTTCCAGAAACCAACACAAAATTGAAAGCACGCTAGTGCCCGTAAACTAAAACACATAAAAATCACAAAAAAGTGAGAGGAAAAAACTCCCAGAAAATCGACAGTTCCTCTAAACACATAAACTAATCGCATCAAGATCCAATCTTCCTTCCAGAAACCAACACGAAATTGGAAACAAGCTAATGTCAAACCAAAACACATAAAAATCACAAAAAGTGAGGAAGAAAAAAAATTCCACACTTCCTCTAAACTACTCTCACCAAGATCCAATCTTTCTTCAAAAACCAACATATAAATGAAAACCCACAAATACCCAGAAATCAAAATTAAGAAAAAGGAAAAAAAAAATTCCCAGAAATCTAGTAAAACCTGGAGATTGGGAGGGTTGAGGTGAGCAGAAATCCTCGCTATGCGCTGCATCTCGAAGAGTATGAGATTGAATTGAGAGTGGAAGTATAGGAGGAAGAGGAAGTAGAGAACAAGAAGAGGATTCTTGCCGGGATGGGCTCTATTTGTTTATATGCGACGAAGAGAACGTGCAAGTGAATAAAAAAAGAAATGGTAGTAGTAAAGAAATAATAATAAATAATAATGACGATGACGATGGACTTGTTACGGAAACTGTTGGGAAGCGTGTTTGTTTGATGTTGTTGATATAATTTGCAAAAAAAAAATTGGCAAATATTAAAAGCCAACCCCTTTTACTAAGGCCTCGTTTGGTTCACGGAAAGGAAATAAATTTTCATGTATTTTTCATGGGGATGAAAAAGTAAAATTTCTATCAAATTTTTTTTCCAGTATTTGATTGGTGTAGGAAAGAAAAAAAAAATATCATTATTCCAATAATATTCAATGCCAACATAATTATAATCAACAGAATACGAAAAGTTAATTGGTAAAATATGTAATAAATTAAGGCTATTTTTGTCAATGTTTGGCAATTAATGTACCCATGTTGGAAAAGGAGGAGGGAAAATGAATCTCATGGGTCATGAGAGAAACCATTTTCTCTCATATTTTTTCCCATGTTAGGAAAGTGTTTTCCAAATTTGTGGCTACCAAATAAAGGAAAGGAACAAGTTTCCTTTCCGGATTCCTTAAATCCGTGAACCAAACGAGGCCTAAGGGCCACCAACTTAAAATTAAAAAAAAAACCTAAATTGCACTTTGATACCCTCAACTATTCTACTTTTTCAAATTGATACCATAAACTTTTTTACTCAACAACTTAATACCTCAACTATTTTTTTTTCAACTTGATACCTAAATTTTTAAAAATCCCCAAAATACCCTTATCCCTTCCCTCTCCCCTTCTCCCCCCCCCCCTCCCCCACTCCGGCGACTACCTCCCTCCCTTCCCTCTCCGGCGACCACCTTCCCCCCCTCCCGCGGCGGCGACCCTCCCCTCTCTGGCGACAACCTCCCCCCCCCCCCCTCCCGCGGCGGCGACCCCCCCTCTCCCTCTTCGGCGATGGTGGAGTCGGGAAAGGAGGGCAGCGGGAGAGGGAGGGGAGGGAACGGGAGGGGGGGTGCGGGTGGCCAGAGGGTAGAGGGGAGCGGGGGGCGGAGGGGGAGGGTGCAGGCGGGGCAGGAGGGGGAGGGAGGGGCGGAGGGTGCGGTCGGGGCGACGGGGGAGAGGGGCGGAGGCGGGGGTGGTGGCCGGAAGGGGGGCAGGCTGGAGGAGGGGAGGGGGGAGGGGTTGAGTGGTAGTTTTAATTTTTTGGAAAGGGCATTATTGTCCAAAAAAATTTAGGGTATCAAGTTGAAAAAAAAAAATATTTGAGAAATCAACTTGAAAAAGCGGAATAGTTGAGAGTATCAAAGTGCAATTAAGCCTAAAAAAAATTATAAGTTTGTCATTTTGAAAACACTAAGGGCCACTCCGCTTCTGTCAATCGAGGACTGCAGGGCTTGCCTGCAGTCCAAAGTGAAGACAGGACTGCAGGTTGGCCTGCAGTCCTCGCCCTGGGGAGGGAGGCGGAGGAAAAAAATTTCTCAGCCATGAGGAAGTGGGCTCTCCCTTCCATTCTCCTCCTCCCCATCCTCCTCTCCAACCTTTCCGATCATGGTGAGTTCGTAAAAAATCTAGGGTTTCCTGGTCCGGATCTAGGGTTTATGGAGAGATTCGTCACTTTGACCCCCCATTTTCTTCTTCCAGGTCGTAAGCTCCACGCGAACGCGGAGGAGGACGGCGACGAGCTCGTCGATCCTCCAAAGGTGGAGGAGAAGCTCAGCGCCGTCCATGGAGGTCTGTCCCCCGACTCTGTAAGTTCCAGGCGGAGGGAGGGATGCTCAGCGAGGAGGTTGTGAATGGGGATGAGGTTTTGGACCTCGGGGAAGCGGCGGCGGGTGGGGGGGGGAGGTGGGTGCTCGGTCGGGCCGACGCCGCCGAGGCGGTTGCCCTTAGTAATCTTGTTCAATTTTGGTTGCCCTTAGTAAAAAAAAAGTCATGGTTGCCCTTAGTAGGATGGTTTCCCTTAGTAAAAAGGGGATGGTCTTTACCATTTGCCAAAATTTTACACAAAGGGGCTGTTTGGATAGAAGTAATCTTTGAAAGTGTAAAAGTGGCACTTATATCATGTTAAGTTGCAGTGCACTTACAGCAAGTGGCACTTTCCAAAATATGTTTGGATAGAGTATTTTTTGTCTTCTGCAAGTGGAAGAAAAATGAGTTGATTGTTTGGATAGTTGTTGAAAGTGGAAAAAAGATGGGTTCGATTGTTTGGATGGTTATTGAAAATGGATGTTGGAATTGTAAATATGGTACCCATTATTAAATTAATTACCATAATTAAACAAAAAATAATATTAACTATCTTAATTAAATTAATTACCATAATTATAGATTACCAATATTAAACAAAAAAATACAAATTAAATTAATTATGATAATTAAATTAATTACTATTATTAAACTGATTAAATTGTAATTAGATTTTTAAGCTACAAACTTATTATTAAAAAAAAATCGTTCACATCCTCTCTCTCTCTCTCTCTCTCTCTCTATATATATATATATATATATATATATATATATATATATATATATATATATATATATATATATATATATATATATATATATACCCACTCCTCCTCATTTGCCATAATTAGCTTCTTCTTCCTCCTGTTTGATATATATATATATATATATATATTATATATATATATATATATATATATATATATATATATATACCCACTCCTCCTCATTTGCCATAATTA
The DNA here is from genome assembly GCA_029216955.1 of Iris pallida. Lineage (NCBI taxonomy): Eukaryota > Viridiplantae > Streptophyta > Magnoliopsida > Asparagales > Iridaceae > Iris > Iris pallida. The sequence continues at coordinate 10,567,809 of JANAVB010010000.1, read as the reverse complement.
GCTTCTTCTTCCTCCTGTTTGCTCCCAACCGCCGCCTCTTCTTCTTTTTCCTCCTGTTTAGTCCCAACCGCCTCTTTTTCTTCTTTTTCCCATGGGACGAGGCCGAGCGGCGTCGACCACCTAGACATGCCATGGGTTCTCGACAGGGTCCTCACCGGCCCACACCCTCCTCTTTCCTGAAAGCCACCTCAACAGGGTCCTCGACGACGGTGGTCCTCACGCGCATGACCCTCCTAAGGGAGGTGGACCACCAACTTCACCCCGAGTGGTGTACCATTCACTTGCAGCGGCTCTCCCGAACTGTGGTGCTAGTACTTTCACCACACTTCTCTCATTTTTCTGAAGCAAGTGAAAAAATCCAAATGGGAGGGGACAACAAGTGGCAAGTGTCAGAAAAAAAGACACTTGCCGACCACTTGCAACATCTATCCAAACGTCGTAACTCCATCTTCCTCCGAGGAGTTGCGGCAGAAAGCATGAGTTGCATCACAGTTACGGCCATCCAAACAGGCCCAAAAGGATAAAGTTTATTTATTTACACAAAAATAGATAAGTTTGAAAATATTATAAAGAAGAGAAGGAGGCACCATCAGTAATAACACCCAAAAAAATAGAACGAACCCCTAACCTGACGCCATTACTAATGTCGCCTAGCTTGTGGACCCGGCGTCTAAACTGATGTCGCCACACTTCGATGTCACCTCGCTATATCACCCCGCTCACTCCCACTTGATCACCCCACTCACTCCCACTTGGCTCACTGCAGCAATGTCCACAATGCAACTCTCTTCTGCTGCTGCTCATCAACTCCTTCTCACCATCCTCCTCCACTCCCACTTCCTTCCTCTGCAGCCTTCCTAGCTCCTCTCAGCGCCTCCTCCGCTGGGACCCGATCCTCCCCACTTGCAGCTGGCCCGACATTTCATGCGCCGCTTCTACCGGCGTCGTCGTCTCCGTAAACCTCTCGTCCCTTGACATTTTTGCCCCGCTCTCCGCCTTCGCCCCCCACCTCTGCGCCCTCCCCTCCCTCGACCTCAGCTTCAACCTCTTCTCCGGCCCCGTCCCCCCGCTCCTCGGCACCTGCTCCAAGCTCTCCGCCCTCAACCTCTCCTCCAACCACGTCTCTGGCCCCATCCCTCCCCAGCTCTACCTCTCTGGCCTACTCCTCGACCTTGACCTCGGCCACAACTCCCTCACCGACACCATCCCCGCTAAAGTAACCCTCTCCCCCCGCCTCCTAGGGGTACAAATCGGGCGGGTTAAACCCGAGCCCGATCGGGTAAACCCGCTAATGGTTTGGGTTACGATTGAAGATACTTGGGCTCGGACTTGGGTTTGGATTAAAATATTTGAACCCGATCAAAAATCGAGTTGGGATCGGGTTCATGTGTCGGATTACCCAAAGAATCCGAAACCCGACATACATATAATTTATATATATATTTATCTATACATTGTTTCATACTCGGGCGGGTTAAACCTGAGCCCGATTGGATAAACCCGCTAATGGGTTGGGTTATGATTGAAGATACTTGGGCTCGGACTTGGGTTCGGGTTAAAATATTTGAACCCGATCAAAAATCAGGTTGGGCTCGGGTTCACGTGTCGGATTACCCAAAGAACCCGAAACCCGACATACATAATATATATATATAGATATATATATATATATATATATATATATATATATATATATATATATATATATATATATATATATATATATATATATATTGTTTCATACTTTCTAAATAAAAATTTAGATCCTAAATTTTTTAAACCAAACTCTTCAACTCCTTCTAAACCACATGCCTGTTCGTATTTTATAATGATTGATGCTCGATTGTTATTTGATTATATATTTAATATTAATCTTGTTCAAAAATATTTTAAATATCATATTAGAGCCCGATAATCCGATGGACCCAACCCAATCCGAGCTTCCTCCGGGTTCGGTCTTAGGCTTCATATGTTGAACCGGAGGTCGGGTTGGGCTTGGGCTCGGACTAGACTTATTATTCATCGGGTTGGGCTCGGGTTGAGCTCAAGCCCGACCCAACCCGCCCAAGTTGCACCCCTACTGCCTCCACTCCGCCGGGTTCTACGAGAACTCGCTCTCAGGAGAAATATCGAAGGAGCTCTTCCTCCTCCCCAGCCTCGAGTTCCTGCACCCTCCGCGAGCTGTACGTCCACATGAACGCGCTCTTCCGGGAGCTCCCTCCCGGCCTGTTCGGCTGCCGCAACCTCACCTCCTTCAGCGCCTCCTATAATGGCTTCCAAGCGACGTTGCCGGACCTCTTCTCCGGCGTTTTCGATCTCGAAGTGCTCCATTTAGATGTCAACAAGTTAGGCGACATTAGTTTTGGCGCCTTAGGGGGGTGGGGGAGTTAGACGACATTAGTGATGGCGTCGGATGGGGATTTCGTTCTAATTTTTTTGGGCGTCATTACTGATGTCGCAACTTCCTCTTCTTTATAACTTTTTCAAACTTATCTCTTTATGCGTAAATACAATAAACTTTATCCCTCTATGTAAAATTAGCCGTATAATTTATCTCCTCCTCTCTTTTCGTGCTCATGATAAAGCTTGTTTAAAAAATGACTTTCATCATACTACTTAGGCTTTGTTTAGTAGGAAGGATGAAAAAGTGAAAGAAAGGAAAAATCAAAGAGATTTATTTTCCATACATATGGAAAGGAAATACTAGTCTTCATTTGTGTTTGTTAGGATGGAAGGAAATTATAAGTGGTATATTTTCTTTTGTTTCGTATGAAAAGAAAAGTGGATAGAAGGAAAATAAAAATATAAACTTTACCAATTATATGCTCAACTAACAATATTTATTTACCATTTGAATATTTTTGAACTACTTTAAAATAATATAATTTATATAGGATGTAATTGTAAATTAAGATGAGTATGTATTTTTCTCCCACTGTGGGGTGATTTATTTTCTTAGGTTATGAGCGAAAACCAATCCATCAACTTTTCTTTTCATACCAAACAAGAGAAAATGTTTACTTCCTCCCACTTTTTTCTCATCCATTTTCCTTCCTTCCGTTTTTTCCTCCTACCAAACACACCCTAGGCCTCCTCTGGTTCGCGGATAGGAAAGGAAATGAAAGGAAATCAATTCCTTGTTAATTTCCTTTCTTTTAGGAAATTGTAATTTTCATCCTTTTTTTCGGTGTTTGGAAAGACCAAGAAATTTGGGAGGGAAAGTGAATTCCTAGAGTGGAAAAGTGAATCTCCAGGTGGGTAGGGGGAACCACTTTTTTCCCATTTTTTTTTCCTTGGAAATCAGTTTCCTTTTCCAAACATTTTCTTTGGCATCCAAACATAGGAAAGGAATTATTTTCCTTTCCTAATGTCATGATTATGTGAACCAAAAGGGCCTTAGGGATATAAACTAGTAAAAGCACGTACGTTGCACGTAAAATTATTTTTCTTACTTTCTAATCTTACCAAAAAATAATTTAAATATTTAAATTTAAATTAAAGATTTATTTTATATATACTAGTATATGTGCACGTGTCTTGCACGTATTTTAACATTCTTTTAATTATTTTAGGAAGGCTCTTTAGGAAGACCAAATGATAGTCTTTGTAATTACTAAGTTGTCCTTATTAAAATTAGTGAACCATTTCTAATTAGTGTAGATATACAAGGGTATTTTTGGAAGAAACATTTTATGGTGAAGCCTAACTTTTGGCATTATATAGTAGAATAGATTTATATTTTAATTAAGATTTGTAAAAATTAATTAAATATTAATTATAGTTTGTTATGAATATATGTGGATAAAAGGAGAGAGTATTCGATTATGCGGAATAAAATAAGAGAAATAAAATTATAATCTTTCGTAATTTTTTGTAGACTAAAAAGAGGGTACTCGGTTATACAAAAGCGAAAAGAGAAAGTTTAAAAAGATATTATTTCGTAATTTTTTTAAGTGAAATGGTTGATGATATACGGCTTGTTTGATGTTGTTGATATAATTTTATCTCCTCCTCCCTTTTCTTGCTCATGAGGAAGCATGTTTAAACTTGTTTAAAAAATAATAAATAAATAAATTTTGACTTTCATTCTACTTATTGTTGTAAACCAGTAAAAGCACGTATGTTGCACGTAAACTTAATTTTCTTGCCACAAAAAAATATTTTTTATGACAAAACATGGTATGTAAGTCTAATAAAATTAAAAGTGGAATTTAGTCTAATGAAATTAAAATGTGAAGTAAAAGTCCAGTCCTTCGATAATTGTTCTGTTCTTTTATATTTCATGGCAAACACTCCCTCCTTGGATTCTAGTGGTCGACGATGCGTATCGGCCCAATGCTTCTATCGGTCTTGAGTTACCTGACGATGACTCTGAATTCGCTCCACTTTTTTGACTGTCTGTGTCACAAGTTCTGGTCTAAGTATTTATCGCTCTCCAGCCTCTGTCCTCTCGCAAAGTCTTCAAAATTTTGCATCTGTAGGTAACGCTGCCTTGATTCTATCCACAAGTGACGACTATACTTCAAGATTGGCAAGTACTCATTGCTGTCCCAGCATAATGACCTCTATTCCAAGCTCTTGAAGATCCTCTAATAACTGTGACTGTGTAAGCCTCCTGAATTTTAGGAGTTTATTTTTATTTTTATAAATGAATTATTTTTGATAAATGTTTTATTATTTAATTGTTTAGATCATTAATGTACCTTTCTATGACTTTGATTTCTAGAGCGTCAGGGATACCAATCTCTGTAAACTCTCTTCACGAGTTTTGAAGTAGACAAGATTATCTTCGTTTTGATATATCATGTCCCACTTGAATTCGTTCCCTTGTGCTCTTTTTGTATCGCGCAACTTCGGGTCAAGTTAGACCAATTAATCGTTGAATAATTATTCCCACTTTTATTTTTGATCATCGTTTGCACGTTACCGTGACTTTTAATTTAGGAGCACGAGACCAATCGTTTTCTCAGAACCAACTCCTCATGAATGATATACTCGAGACGCTCTTCACCCATGACCTTCGTGTCCCATTCAGACACTCCATTTTGTGCTTCATTTTCTTCGCACAACTTCCGGGTCAATTTAGGCCGATTTATTTTCTACCGTGAAACCTGATTTATTTTCCAATTTAATTTTGGGACCCGACATCGATCCAATCTAGTCGACCCGAAGTATGGACGTGGCCCACATGAAGCCTACTACCTACATGAAACTTGTGTCCCATTTATTTGATTTCCCGCATATTATTTATTTACCCGTAATCATAAATACATATTTAATTCAATTATTTTCACCCTGTCCGATTTCGACCCGACCCGGCTCGACCGAACCCGCACCCAAGCTCCATATTGTTCTATCCTGACTGCCCAAATATCCCACATAATATTTCTTCTTTTTCCTATTTTGAAAATATCTCCTCTCTCTACTATACAAATATCCAATATAAAAATAAAAAAATAAAAAAAATATATATATATATATATATATATATATATACACATATATATATATATATATATATATACACATATATATATATATATATATATATAAATATCTCTCTCTCATATTATTCAAACACACACAACCCCCATTCCCTCACAGCCAAACAACCCCCCCTCTTGCTGGCCGACCTTATTCTCTCTCTCCTCTCCCCTTTCATAATATCTCTCTCTATTTAATATTACACCCTCTCTCTCCCTCTCATTCAACACAAACAACCCCCTCACCTCTCTCTCTCCTCCAGCTTTCACCCAGCCGACATCTCCCTCCCATCACGTACACCCCTTCTGTACGCAACAACCCCCCTACTTCTCTCCTTCCTCTCCATTTCTTCTTCTTTAACTTATTCTTCTTCTTCTCTTCTTCCTCTTCATTGTGAAGAGCACCACCCACATTACCCTTCACCACCACCACTCCCACGACCTCCTCCTCCTCCCCCTGTGATGTCATGCCACGCCGCTGCCGCTGCACCGTATCGCCGCCGCCACTGGCCGCGCGCAGCAGCAGCCGCAGCAGTGAGCCGCAGCAGTGAGCAGCAGCAGCTGCAAGGAGCTGCCGCAGCAGGAGCTGCCGCAGCAGCAGCTGCTTATGGCAGCAGCTCCGGCGGCCACGTGCCGCCGTGGTACCCCCCCTGTGTGGCCCCAGTCCCCGGGCGAACTCCGACGAACCACCCCGTGGCGGCCACCGTCCACCAGGACGCGCCGCCTAGGCGTTTCGTGCTTTTTCCACGCGTTTCCGTCGTGACGCGCGCGAGAAATTCCAGAATTCGTGTCCCGTTGCAGCGACTTCGCGCACATTTTTTGAGAGATTCGACCGTTGGATCAGCGAACTCCTTGCTCCGTCTCAATCTCGGTATATCCATCTTCACTTCCCTCAATTTTCGTCCGTTAATTTTGTCGTTTGATACCTCAAAACTGGCCACCAAGTTGACGTTTTAAATTAAACTATTTTTGGACAGTTTCGTGGAGCCGACTTCGTCAGCTCGTAACTCCGCCGTCGCAGCTCCGGTTGGCACGCTAACAGTTCCTGTACGCAGCTGGTATAACCCTCTTCCTGTCTCCTTTAGGTTTCGTTTCATTATAAGCACGTTCGGTTGGTCGAATTCGACGCCAAAGTTGGCCGTCCGAATTCTTTAATTTGCACTTATTAAATTTTATTTTTGAACCCGGGACTCCGGATTCAATTTCTGACACCGCCAATAGACTCGTGGCATCGATCTGGCATGTTTTCATATAAAATTTGCTTGATTTGGAGAACGTGGGCCCTGGCACACATTTCGGTGCAAAATGGGTCCCACTTTTCGAGTCAACGGGTCACTTTGAGATCGGCTCATCGGAATTCAATTCTGGATATACCGTTGAGTTCGTATCATCATTCTGGACTCGTTGACATATAATTTGCTGAGTTTTGAAGACATTTGCTCCGGTACGTATTTTTGTGCAAATCGGATACCAAGTGTCGCGTCAACGTATCATTTTGAGATCGGCACATCGGAATCCTATTTCGGACATACCGTTGGGTTCGTATCATCATTCTGGATTCGTGGACACATAATTTGCTAGGTTTTGTAGACTTCTATCCTGACACGTTTTTCGGTGCAAAGTATGTCCAACGGCGGATATCATTTTTACCCAAAATTATCGTTTTGCCCCTGTGTCTAAATTAGACTTATGGGTAGGCTATCCTAGCTAATTTGACCGTTCTGGACATGTTGGTGATGTTTATTTTATCATCCGACAACATCTGTAGATTTTGATTATGTATTATCTTTAATTTATAATTAATTATTTTTCCAAAAATTGTTACTTTCTGTTTTTGAATTTTTATATATATTTTAATTTCTGTAAAAATTTGGGAAAAATTGTATTTAAATACTATGTTAATTTAGCTAAATTATTATAAATTTTCCAGTATTTAATAAGTACTTTTGGTATTTTATAAAAATAGGAAAACAGAACTCATTTTCAGGATACATGTGTTTGTTGATTTTTAATAAATATTTATGAAGGTTTATAAATCCCAAAAAAATTAGTATAAATTTCTATAATTAATAAGGATCATTTTGGTACTTTATTTTATATATATTTGAGCTTTTTGTCTATCTCAAAAATTGTTGGAACGTAGGGTACAGTTTGATTTAATTATTGAGTAGTTACGACTTTCAATGAATTGTGTCGTTTTGATTTATTATAGTATTGGACCTCCCCTTACACTAGTGTAAAGACCCTAGGAAGTTAGTTTGTGTCTAGTGGCACTCCACATTAGACTTTTATGTTAGGTCCCCACTTGGCTAGTATCCAGTTATGAGTCGTGTCGCACCACTAGTGTATTATTGAACATAGCTTAGAACTGAGTTTGTATATCATTATTGACAGGATACCGGACATCTATATCTTCGTACTAGTATTCTTGCTTTGCTCGAGGCAAGTACATCTACAAACTCATTTACTGCCTTTTAATGCTAGAACATGTATTAACCCTGTTAAAATACTGATCCTTGAGGTAGCAAGTTATGTCTTCACATGTTGTATTACTATCAGTACCTGCCATGCTTAGGACAGTTCTTATATCTTCACATGCTTCTTACTGGTTCTCAGTACATGTTTCACTATACTATATACTGCTCCGAGTATTCACATATTTTATACTGCTCCCAGTACCTGCCATGCTTATACTGCTCCCAGTATCTCCCACATGTTTTTACTGTTCTCGTACCTCTCACATGTTAGAATATGGGTTATGGGGAAACTGACAGTGAGTACGTGATCATGCCCCCACGCTACGACCTTGAGCCGTGTAGGGCCGACATTATGCATGTAGACCTTGCCAGAGGCCAATATCCCGAGGCACTTGTACGTGTGTACATTTAGGCATGTACGGAAGTACATATGGTTCTTATCGGTGCCACAGCACCATCACCTACTGACCGATCACGTACTTGCTCCAGTTTTAAACATTAGATATACATGTGTCGCCTTGACAAATGTATTTTACCGTGATTCCAGTCATACCATGATTCCAGATATGCCATGTTCCCTATGTTACTATGATACTGTGATCCCAGTTGTACCATGAGGCCATATTTCGAGTATTTCCTGTTTTATAGACTTATCACACCATGTTTCTTGTTGTACATTTCTTTCATTATATATTCAGTACTTTAGTTGTAGAGGTTGTACTTGCTCCCGTCCTGACAGGATAACGTTGTAGGTTCACTTTCTGAGGAGAATATGCTATGTGATACATGTTATGGCACTGATTTTGAGGACCTGGCCTTAGCTCCAGAAGAGGCCCCAGTGGGGAACCTTGCTTAGATCTCTTTCTTGTGTTTTGGGACTTAGACTTTGTCTGTACTTATATTTGGATACTGGACTTTGTCTCCAGTTAGATACTTTGGTTATGTATTATTAAATCTGTACTTGTTTACCTGCGCTTATAGATGCTGTGTTCTGATGAACCTTTAATTGTGATTTTAGAACTGTTAGCAGCTTAGATCCTTTATTGTCTATTCTTAGAACAGCTTACTACGCTTTAACCAAGCGTAGGCTGGACATGGCTCGGCCCGGCCCAACAATTTGGGTAACGGGTCGTGACAGACTGAGCTGCCAAGAAATATGCAGTAGGCTTCCTACTCGAAGCATCTGTCACTACGTTCGCCTTGCCAGGATGGTACTGTAAATCTATGTCATTGTCTGTCATGAGCTCCAACCACCGTCTTTGTCCCATATTCAACTCCTTTTGCGTGAAGACATACTTCAAGCTCTTATGATCCGTAAATATCTCCACACGCTCTCCGTACAAATAATGACTCCACATCTTCAATGCAAAGATCACAACTGCTAATTCCAAATCATAAGTAGGATAATTCATCTCATGTTCCCTTAGTTGCCTCGATGCGTAGGCTATGACCTTTCATGTTGCATCAAAACACATCCAAGTCCACTACCCGACGCATCACTGTATACAAGGAATCCTCCCGATCCAGAAGGAAGCGTCAAAATAGGTGTTGAGGTCAACCTCTTCTTCAACTATTCAAAAGTCTTTTGATAATCTTCTGTCCACTGGAACTCATGATCCTTACGGTTCAATCGTGTCATCGGTTATGCAATCCGTGAGAAATTCTCTACGAACCTGTTGTAATACCCTGCAAGTCTGAGAAAACTCCAAACTTCTGCAACCGATGTTGGTGTCGGCCAAGACTCTACGGTAGCTATCTTTTCTGATCAACTGAAAGTCCTTCTTCCGAGATAATGTATCCAGGGAAAGGAACTCTATCAAGGCAAAATTCATACTTACTAAGCTTGGGCTATCACTTCTCCTTCCTCAATACTCCCAATACAACTGACTCTATCGTAGGTATAGTATTATAGCCTATTCAATGATACTCGTCAGTTCACTCCAAGAAATTTCTCCTAATAGGCTCTACGCATCCGATATCCAGACACTCATACTCGACTCATAATTTTACTAGGATCCATCTCTAAGAAACTAACCCGTTTCTAGCTATCCAACATCACAATCAAACCAATATCTAGCTTAATTATATTCTATAATATAACTATAAGGTTTGTCTATTTTATTCATATAATAAATAGAAGGTAACGGAAGCCTAAGGCTGGGTCAAACAAACCTATATACCTATTTCAAACAACGATAGGGTCAAGCAAAGCAGGAAGGTTTGTCGAATTATTTCCAAGAACGATGTGAAGCCAAACAAGATGCATAGGACATAATCTAGGTAAGACTCGAGAACCATATATCTCCGTGATTATATCACATAAAGTTAGTGCCACGCCAGTGTGCATCTGGCTGCAAATAACTTTTTTGTTCCATAATACGACGGATGGTTGTAGTGCACATCTACCATGCCAGGTAATACAGGTTCTTGAGCTTATCTTGGCCAAATCCATGAAATAATTTTGAATTAAATTTTTTACGAAAATACAGGAAAAATGTCAACATGCATAGGATATGGTTCAAGTAAAATTTGAGAAACATATGTAGCCATGATACCGTTATCTGAAGTCCTGCCTCGCCAGTATTTCTCAGGCTGCAAAATCTTTGATTCCGTAATACATGGATGAATATAATTTCTCAAACTTTTCCATGGACTAATCCATAAGGCAGTTTTCAACAAATCAACGAAAACGAACGAGAAGATTTACTCGAGAAGTCAATAGGGAAGGGTTTAGTCAAATCTCGAGTAAGAAAGAACACAAAAGCAATCATATTAAGAAATAAGATAACATGTAAGCAATCATGCTGAAGAGTATGAGAAAAGTCTATAATCATGTTTATGGATGTATCCTCAAGTCCTATTCCTTAATTGGTTGCAGGCTCGTAGTAGTACGACTATCCTAGGTATCACTACGACTTCGCAAAATTCATAAAGACTCTACCTGTACCTATGACTTCTAGTGTCTATGCCTCTACTTTCCTGATGTGATAGTAAGGGAAGATACATCCATTATGAAGATTTGTCTTGCTAGCATGAATAAATAAGGATTACGGTAGAACATAATCAAATTGGATGTAAATGAAGAAGTCAAGTGAGAGTTCAAAATGAAGTCAAGGAAGGTATCAAGCGTGTGGAGGTGATCTTATGGGTCTTTTCTATTCTATTTGCAGGCTCACGTCGGTACAGTAACGTAACCGAAGTGATTAACTGACCTGCATGGGCTACCACAAAAATATGTAATGCTCCAGTCCCAAAATACGTAGGACCAGGTATACGAATACATGCCAGCAGCACTTCACCAATGGGCCAAGCTACACAACAAGCCCACTAGCGAAATACTTAAGCTGTAAATCATGATAACACCAAAAAAATACAACATAGTCCACAGGTATATACATCTAATCACATCCACAGAGTCCATAAAGAGATCAAGAATAAATAAAGAAATGTCTCAAATATCCAACAATAAAAGTAATAAAGTCTGTGCGGGTAAAACATCCCGAAATCACAGAAATAGAAAGAAAGTACAAATAAACTACAAGTCTGATGAAAAGAAAAGAAAATAATATAGCAAGACTAAATATGATTATAACATGATTACAAAAAATCCGCTGGCACTATCTCGTCCTCCTGTGCCGGTACGCCTCCGGTCTCAACTCCCGAACCGTAAACCTCTGGGTAGTCTTCAGCTTCGTCTAAGCCTGGAAAATAGCCAGGTCCTCAGAGGACTAGCAAGGTGCATAATATATATGCCAAGGTACAGAAATAAAAATATGAACTAAGGCAATCTACTGTATCCGTCTATGTGCTATGCAAGTGAGATACTTTTCTAGAATATCAGACCCCTTCCACTAAGGCTCACTAGCACCTCAGCAGGGTATTATCCCTAGTACCTGTGTCGTGGCACCAAGGACAATCAATTCTCGATAGTGATAATCCCTTACTCTGCTACAGAGATAAAGGTCACTAAACAATGGGCCATACGACAATAGGTCTGATATTGTAGTCAAGTTCTCCCCAATCCCCATGTCTAGAATATAGCAATGTCAAGTCTGTACAGTCATCTCGAAAGTAAAAGCAATACTGATAAGTAAATCTGGAATGCTAATACGTGGTCAATACCAAGAATAGTCATGTAAACCTCGCATCATGAATGTGTCGGTGTCCTATGGTCAATTGTGTCAATGGACACATCAGTATGTACGTAATACCTAATGTCAATACTCGATGTCACTATCATGACATAGATACCCGTCTATAAATGGACACTAAGTATCAACGTCCTACGCCATGCAATGCTAATAAAAAAAATAACAAGACAGAAAAGAAAGATTTGTAACGATGGCAAGGCACGCTTGCCTGTAACTGCTGTCTGCGGGTAGGCCTGTCCAACTCCGGTGTCCTTGTCGATCTTCCAAGCTCACCTATAATAATAAACTATATTTAATATTCTACATCAACATACCATATATAAATTATATGAGTATTTATGACTCCTAGTTGTCATAACGTTGCTACGGCACTACATCTATTATATAAGTACATATAGGTACCAAATCCTCTCGTAAATACTTTACAATTATAACAAAATAATATATTTAAATTCTAAAATTTATCTATAAATATTTATATATTGCTATAATGCTATTTTCAAAAGGTAAACCCTTTCACAAGAGGTCTTATGTCAATGCCACATATGACTTCCTCAAATCGACCCATTAATTTAGTTCCGAAACAATAATAAAATAAAAATAATAAATTCTGTAAAAATTTCAAAAATTAGTTAAAATAGTATTTATAATGTTAAACCTTGCACAACATAAAGTTTAATATAGATTCATAGAGTTTTAACAATTTTTGGACACAAGAAAAACAAAAAATTTCGGAGTTCAGTGATACGGCAAATGCCTTGAATTTTTAAATATAGCAAACGGATGCGAAACCTAACTTTTAGATATGCATCGGAAAGTTATCGACGTCTAGATTCTGAATAAAAATAATAAAAGGTTAGAAACGGATCTTAGATAGGTGAAAAGTGGCTTGCAACAGAATTCGTCAGTTCTGGATACCCTGTCGTAGAATCAACGCCACGGGCAAACCGCTTGGAACTAGAGGATCCGGCGATCAGAGGTTGGACTAGACACACAAAGGTAACTCTCAGATTTGGTTTGAGGAGAAAAAGGTGAGAAAATTTGGGTGAAACATTATCTACAATTTGACTAACCTGCTGTGACGTTTCAGACTTCGATTCGACGGAGTTTCGGCCCAAGTAGCGCATCGTGTACCTCTCTAACGGCCGCAAGGTTGCTCCTATAGTTTCTAGGGTGGAAGAGAATGTTGAGAGGGACGTCCAAGTGGTGGTGGTTGGCACAAAAATCAAGGAGAAATTATATTTTGTGAAGAAAGGGGGGTCGGCTAGGGTTTCGGGTTTGGAGTGGTGGCCGCTAGGTTTGGGGGGATTTGTGGAGTAGTGGATGGTTATGAAGAGAGAGGAAAAGATTAGGGTTGGTTTGTATTTATACTATTAGGGCATGGGATTTGGTTTGATCTAATTTGGATATGATTTGGTTCTCCAAATCATACTATTATTAATAGGTTTTCTATTTTGGTTAGATGTTTGACCAAGCCAAATATATAAGAGAATATTACATATGGCTGCAATTAAACCTCTAATATTCTTTTAAATATATGTATACTTGGTTTTGGTACTCCTAGTTAGGCTCTAACTAGTAGGGTTGACTAGGTTTGGGTCCGAGTAGCATTACTAGTCAAATTGGACCCGAAAAAATCAATTTAATGAGTCTCATGTGCCATTTGCAAATAAGTAGCACATGAGAACTCGATTAGATGGTACACCCTAGGCATGTGCATTATAGAATCAAAATGGATCAAACCTTATATTGGGTCATACGGTCTCGGTCTATGTCAAGTCCCAAAAGTAAATTGGAAGTTGGCTTAAAATTACGTCAATGGCTCAAATTGGCCTAAGTTGGCCCGAAGTTGTGCAAAGTCAAAGGAGTATTGAAAAGTAAAATTGGATGGGACATGATATATCAAACTCAAGGTGGACGAGTCTAGAATTGAAAAATGGAACTGGATTTGAGAAAACAATATTTGTTGTGCTTCAAAAGTCAAAGCTTTGGTAAACTACTAATTTAGCCATTATTGACTTTAATAAATTAAAATATCCATATAAAATAATTAAAAATAACAAAAAATAAAATCCAAAAATTAGGGGGCTTACAGAGGGAGAGAGGAGAGAGAGATATTTGTATATATGTATATATATATTATTTAAAAAAAAAAAGGTGAAAGATATTTATTAAATAAAAGAGAAAGGGATATTTTAAAATAGAAAAAAGAGAAATTGTGTGGGGTGTTTAGTCATGAGAGGGCCTACATAAAATCTTGTTGAGTGTTGGGTCAAGTTCGATGGAGTTTGGGCTATGGTTTGATCATAATATATATTTAAATTATTTATAATCATGGATGAAATAGGAGCACACGGGAGATCAATTGGGCGGCACGCAAGTGGCACATACATAGTAGGCTCAAAACAGGTCAGAACCATATATTGGGTCGATTAGATTGGATCGATGTCGGGCCCTGAAATTAAATTGGAATTTGGATCTGGTTTTACGGTAGATAATCAATTGGCCAAAATTGACCCGAAAGTTGTACAGAGCACAAGGAAACAAGTTTGAGTGGGACACCTTATACCAAAATAAAGATAATCTGGTCTACTACAAAACTCATAAAGAGAATTTCCATAGATTAACATCTCTAACGCTCCAGAAATCAAAGTCACAGAAAAGAACATTTAATGATCAAAAATAACTATAATAAAATATTTATTGAAAATAATTTATTTAGAAAATTCAAAATAAACCCTAAAATTCAGGGGGCTTACATCCTATCCACCTTATAAGAATTTCGTCCTCAAAATTTATAATCATCCAATAGGTCAAACTATAACATGTAGCTGCTCTGGCTACGATACTCAATCTGCTACCCTTGTGATCATCTCTTCTGTTTCTCTTTACAATCTTTTTGGTTCAGGTTCAACAAAGGTCCTTCTATCATAAACTACGTCATTTATCCTTTAGAATCTTCCATACTAATATGGAACCTTTATGTATACCCTAAAATATAGGTCATTCTATGGGTATATTTATAAGCCAACAATGCTTGATCATCAACCATATTTCCAACCTCAATTACAAATAGTTTGTTCTCTTATCCGATATCATTCCACATATCGATCTACCCTCCAATCATAAGTAAATAGCTTATAGATAACCAATAATCACTAGGTCATCAAAGTCCTACAATGCTCAACCCTCGAACCTAAGCACAAGATTCTAATCCTTAATCCGTAATCACAACAATATAATATTTCATTTCTCCATTTTAGATACCCTATCATCAATTTATACTATCAATACAATCGTTCTTAATGGTTTCCAAGTCTACTATAGTCAGTCACTCATACTTGTCCTATAAGCTTAATCTAACCAATCCCTAGGAAATGTACTTATCACAATCATACAATAAAATTTATAGTTATACTATAGAATCAGTTAACGAGGTTTGGCTATTTCAGTCGTCTATCAAATAGAAGGTAACAAGGCCTAAGACTGGGTCGAGCAATCCATAACAGTATCCATACAAGTTAAGGGTCAAGCAAGATAGAAAAGTTCGTCGGAATATCTCCAAGAATGGTACGAGGACAACGAGATGCATAGGATGTAGTCGAGGTAAAATTCGAGAACCATATACCTCCGCGATTAGGTCACGTGAAGTTATTGCCAAGTCAGTGTGCATATGGCTGAAATAACTTTTTTATTCCGTAATACGATGAATGGCTGCAGTGCACAGCTGCCATGTTAGATAGTACAGGTTCTTGAACTTATCTTGGCTAAATCCATAAAAAATTAATCAAATACACAGGGTATGGTTCAAGTAAGATCCGCGAAACATATGTAACCATGACGCTGTCATCTGAAGTCCTGCCTCGCCAGTATTTCTCTGGCTGCAAAACTCTCGATTCCGTAATACAAGGTTAAAATCTACTTTCTCGAACCTTCCTTGGATCAATCTTTAAGGCATTTCCAACAATTACCGAGAAAGATGAGAAGAATTACCCAAGAGGTTAACAAAAAAGAGTTTAGTCAAATCATAAGAAAGATGAAACACAAAAACAATTATGTCCAAAAAGATAACATAAAAGCAATCCTGTTGGAGAGTCTGTCACGACCCGCACCTTATTTAGGGGCACGAGCACATGGGTACGTCCAGTCTACGCTGCAGTATCGGCGGTAGAACGCTGTAAGGGTCATCTAGAATATATAGAATCTAAGACACAATAATATAACCTGTCATCTCCGCACGGAGGAATATAACCACAACTCAATCACATAATTCTAAGGAAGATAAACACGATGATAAAGATGAGATAAATAGTCTGAAACAATGTTGAGTCGCAATCCCAAAATAAATACTACAAGTCTCAAAGTATCAAACTAGAATATAATCAAGACAAAATCTAGGTAAACTAGGTCACTACTGGCGGTGCGTCCTCTACGAGCACCGGGTCCACAGGCTGGTCCTGGTCGTAGGCTCCATCTATGCCAAACCCATAGTAGGTCGGAACAATCTGCATCTAAATCCTCTGAAAAACAACGGGGGTTATCCTGTCAGGATATGAGCAAGTACAAACACCAACAGCAGTTCCATGTGAATTGACAAATACTATAAGAGACAATCATAATGAAATACAAGATGAAATGTCAAGACTGAAAGTAAAATAGTATAAGAGAACTGGATATCATGTCATGTGTGAGATATAAGATAAAACTGGAGTATAAACAATAGAAAGTAATCTGAGGTATGATATAAACATAAAAATAAAGTACCATGAGATATTAGAGCATTATGTGATCGGCTTGGGTCAAGATCAGGCTGTTCCATTTGACCGGTTATGAACAGGTAGTATAATAGCATAGGGATCAGGCTGGCCAAAATGGAAAGCTATGCACAAGTAGTATAAGGTCAGGGTACACCCTACGTGTGGTGAGGGTGGAGCTATGCACAAGTAATAAACAAGTAGGGGTAATGACCACATAACCTCTAATAACTCTCCATCCCCGAATAGTATAATGGATCCAAACATGACAGGTTATGACACGGAATTCGAAGAGTAGGGGGCCAGCCTACTCCCAAATCGGTGTCTATACAAGTACATGAAATAATATCGAACAATTAATGTACTTATATACCAGGTAAACCGGGAATGACATCTCATGACGAGATTCAATGTATACTAGTCCGTGTATCCTCGTGTCGGGAATCAAGTATAATACTACAACTAAATCGGATATAGTAGATATCAAAGCAATAAAAACTATCATAGAATGTACTTGCCTGTTGTCCTGAGCTGAGAAAATCGAACTACAAACCACTCAATGAGCCACGAACGGTCAACTCGCACAACAGTCTCCTAATGCTGAAACAGATATTACCAACATTCTTAGAATGGTCAAATTAGCTAGAAATGCCTACCCATAAGTCCAATTCTGGACACAGGGGCAAAACGGTAATTTTGGGTCAAAATAGTATCCGCCGCTGGACCCACTTTGTACCGAAAAATGTGCTAGAACCTACAGTTTTTAAA
The DNA here is from genome assembly GCA_029216955.1 of Iris pallida. Classification (NCBI taxonomy): domain Eukaryota; kingdom Viridiplantae; phylum Streptophyta; class Magnoliopsida; order Asparagales; family Iridaceae; genus Iris; species Iris pallida. The sequence goes on along the minus strand of JANAVB010010000.1, from coordinate 10,550,176 downwards.
GTCATCAAGTTACTTGTTTACAGGTCCGATTTGACAAGACGAACCCAACCGTATGTCCAAAGTTGGATTCCGGTAGGCCATACACAAATTCGCCCGTAGATCGGATCGCGGGCCCGCCAAAATAGCATTTCGGTCGAACTTCTCAGAATCGGACCAAATTTGGCATACAGAACCAAAAAAATGATACGGTCCTGTTGACGCGAGTTTTGTCTCGATATGACGAGCGTGCACAAAGTAATTGATAAATTTGCAAAAAGGTCGATACGATAAATTTTGATGGATACGCATCAAATTTGTCGCGCACACGCGACCAATTTGAATTCCGTCAGAGCTCACACGTCCACGAAGTCGATACGTACCTTTTGATACTTTCGGTTCGCGACCACGTCCCCGGATTGACGGGATGGACGGCGTATTGGGACATTTTTTTCTAAAAATTCAGTTTTGAAAACCAGTTTTTCTCCAACTTCACCAACCAATAACTTTCTGTACAGTGCATGAAATTTAATTCTACAAAAAGGGTTTTAAAGCCCTATAGGTTGTCTACAAGTCTCTTCAAACCAATTTTGAAAACTTGTAACACGCTTGTCGCAAATCGGCCACAAAGTTGGAATTTCGGGACAGTTTCTAACGTCCAATAAATTAAGTTTTTCTCGATTTTGGAACTCATTTTTCGTCGCACATGATGCGAATCTGCACGAACTATTTGAAGGAATTAAAGGTGTATATGTTAGGATCATACCGAAAGAAATGGCTCAAAAATTGATCGAGCAAGCGCGGCAAAACATCGCTCTGAAGTTGGCTCCGTGGTGCTCGCTGCTGCTGTAAAACATGAATGTGCGCGCACGTGTTCCGGCCACCGACGACAGCTCCGACGGTCGTGGCGGCGGCGCTGGGTCGTCGGAAAAGCGGTGGGGATGTGTCGGCTAGGGTTAGAGTTTTATAAAAATTCCTCTCTCTCTCTCTCTCTCTATATATATATATATATATATATATATATATATATATATATATATATATATATATATATATATATATATAATTTTTTTTATATATATAGTCGGGTGGGGGGTCGTGCGTTCGGTTTAAGGAAAGGGGGGGCTCAGTTTGTATGTTGTATGCGTGGGTGTGTGTTTGTTTTGTGTTTTGCTTTTGATTTCTATTTTGACCAACTCTTTTCAATTTTGACTTTTCTTTTTTCCTTTATACTATATATATATATATATATATATATATATATATATATATATATATATATATATATATATATATATATATATATAAATCATATATATATTTATACACACACACACATACATACATACATACATACATACATACATACATACATACATACATACATACATACATACACATACATATTATATTTATTTAAAAACTATTTTATTCCCTTTCTACATATAAATAATAAATATACACATATATATATACATATATATATATATATATATATATATATATATATATATATATATATATATATATATATATATATATATATATATATATATATATATATATATATACACATATACAAACATATATATATACAAACATATATATATATATATATATATATATATATATATATATATATATATATATATATATATATATATATATATACACAAAAATCTTAATTTATTTATAAATAAAACAAATATTTTATATTCTATATTTATTTAATATATTAAAGATTTTTATAAATAAAAACTCTATTGAACATGTATATATCTATATCAACAAAATACATATTTAAATAATAATATAAAAACACTAGCAATAATAATTTAAATAATATTAAAATAATAAAATAATATAAATGACCATATTAGTCCTATTCAGAAAAGTGAGGGTGACAAATCTACCATCCTAAAAGAAAATTTTGTCCTCGAAATTAGAGCAAACTAGCACAATAACACTAGCAAGAACAAAGAGAAAGAAAAAGAAAAAAATACCTCAAGGCTCGAAGAGATAAGGGTAATGCTCCCGCATCTCGTCCTCTCTCTCTTCCAGGTAGACTCACCTGGAAAGTGATGCCTCCATGCGACACGAACCAAAGGAATAACTTGGTTCCGAAGCACCTTCTCCCGACGATCCAGAATTTCCATAGGCTACTCTGGATAGCGGAGAGTAGACCCCACCTCTAACTCGGAGTGATCCAATACGTGACTAGGGTATGCCACGTACCGCCTCAACTGCGACACATGGAACACGTTGAACTCCCTCGAGCGTAGGCAGCAAGTCTAGTCGATAGACCACTGCACCGACCCTTTCGAGAATAGTGAAAGATCTGATGAAGCGCGGACTAAGCTTCCCGCCTCGGCCAAAGCAAATCGTGCCCTGTGTCGAAAAAATCCTCAGGAACACCATATCACCAACCTAGACACAAGACAAGACTCAATACAAGATCCTAAAGCAAACAATCACAAACAAGCACAAACAGAAGAACTGATACTAACCTCGAACTCTAACGGTCTCCGGTGGCTATCGGCCCAATGCCGCTGTCTATCCTGAGCCACCCGAAGTCTATTCCTGATCAACTTAACCTTCTCTGCTGTATCCACCACCATCTTCGGGCCAAACAAAACTCTCTCACCGACATCATCCCATGACAAAGGAGTGCGACATCTCCGTCCGTATAGAACCTCAAATGGTGACATCTCTATATTGGCCTGATAGCTATTGTTGTAAGCAAACTCTACCAGGTGAAGATGGTCCTCCCAAGATCCTCCGAAATCTAACACACAAGTGTGAAGCATATCCTCGAGTGTCTGGATGGTCCTCTCCGACTGACCGTCTGTCTGGGGGTGATACGCGGTACTGAACTTGAGCTGAGTGCCCAAACTAGTATACAAACTCCTCCAGAAGTGGAAAGTGAAACGACTATCCCGATCCGAGACTATGATCACCGAAACTCCGTACAATCTGACTATCTGACGTACGTACATCTCTGCCAGCTTCTCCGTAGATAGTCCCATCTTGAAAGGCAAAAAGTGGACTGATTTGGTCAATTTATCAACGATAACCCAAATCGCGTCTTTCCCTCCTGGAGATCGTGGAAGTCCAGACACAAAGTCCATAGTGATGTGCTCCCACTTCCACTCTGAAATGGGTAGTGGCTGAACACTACCAGAATAAGTCATTTTAGCGATGCAATTAGCGACGCATAGCAAAAACGTCGCTATGTTTTAACAATTTAGCGACGTTATTATATAACGTCGCAAGACGTCACTATTGGCGACGTTAGGCGACGTATTGCGACTACGTTTTATATTAAAAAACGTTTGTCGCGGATATGTCGATGAACGTCGCTAATATTACTAATATTAGTGACGTTTATCGACGTTTTTAGTAAGGCGTCGTTAATATCAATAATATTTGCGACGTTTACCGACGTTTAATAAAGACATCGCTCAATTGAAAATATAGGTTTGAGTTTTCATTCCCCCTATTATTTTGATCCCTTCCCCCATTTTTCTCGATCCCTCGGTGTCACGACCCGCACCCTAGAGTTAGGGCACGAGAACGTAACAACGCCCAGCCTACGCCGCAGTGTCGACGGTAGAACGCTGTCCTAGGTCTCAATGCATCTAACAGTATAAGACTAAACAGTTTATACTCCCCGAATGGGGGTGACATAGCAGAGACAACTCAATCACATCTAAGGTAGAGCATAATAAGAATAGGTAAAACATGAAATCCAAAATAAATACAGGAGATAGAAGTCTAAGTGTCTAAGATACACGAACCCAGAAGTACATCTCAAAACTCAATAAAGATACAGTAATCCACAAAGTAAATACAACTCCAGACAAAATGAAATAACTACCTAAACAACCTCTAATGTGTCTCCTCTAGGCTAGCAGGCACCTCCAGGCTATCTGTAAAATTTATCAACAGGTCCAGTCAGGACTGGAGCGAGCACAGTATATCTCAACATATCATAGCAGGTTAGAAAACATATAACATACAGTAAAGTAAGATACGAGTACTGAAGAAATGCGGTATGTAAACAGGAAGAGAACTGTAATGTAAATATCTACTATACATAGAGAACTAACAGTGGCTAGTGAGTCAGAGTACGAGATAGCACATGTGAACAGGACAGATTTGCACAGGATGTCGAGGTGCACAGGAATCTACACTACAAGGAATTGTTCACACGACTACTAGCACTCCCCCGTATCCCCAATCAATACACAAGGATCTAAACAGGTTATGTTATTGCACAGGATATCACATGGGGGCCCATATAGGGTGCACATGATAGTATACATGGGGCTCCGTGAACATGAGAGTACAAGATTCACAGGAGTACACATGTAATGAAAGCACAGGAGTACATGATGTAAGTGAAACGCACAAGCACAATGTACCCGATGCTCCCGAGGGGGATAACATCGCATGTAGAGATCCATATAGTACCAATCCGTGTGACCAACATGACAGTACAAGTAAAGTAATCTACTGCAGGTAATAATTCTAAGCAGGATATGAAATGATCAGAGAATGTACTCGCCTCGATAACCTGAACAGCTGATAAGTAAAGGGGGTCCCACTGAAGCCACAGAGTCCTATTTAAAGCAACACAGGTTACAAGATGTTTAAGTTAAATAAATGAATCCCTACAGGCAATCTATATTATTCTAGGTTCTTCTAAGTCAAATTAACTCTAGGTCAACTCCGGTCAATAATCTAGTCAAACTAGGTCAAGCATTGACTTACAGTTGACTTTGGGTCAACTGGTCAACTCTGGTCAAACTGGGTCAATTCTAGTCTAATATAAAGTGTACTTCGTTATTTGTACGTTGAAACTTACGATACGTAAATCGAGATGAGAAGATTATCGGTAAGGCTGATAATCTTATTATAGTGATCCACGTGTCCAACTTGTCAATTTCAGCGATGTGAGATCACTGGAATTGGCTGATCTCAGTTTCGTTGTACTAATCCCGAAATACGAACATTATATGAATTAATTTTTAATTAATTATAAAAAGGTTAAACTTAGAGAAATTATCAACAAACATTGTCGGACGATGAAATGAACATCGCCAACGTGTCCAGAATGGTCAAATTAGCTAGGATAGCCTACCCAACGGTCCAATTTGGACACAAGGGCAAAAAGGTAATTTCGGGTCAAAACGGTGTCCGTGTCGGAGTCGTTTTGCACCGAAAAACGTGCAAGAAAACAAGTCTATAAAATATAACAAGTTATATGTCCACGCAACCAGAATGTCGATACGAACCCAACGGTATCTCCAGAATTGGATTCCGTTGACCCGATCTCAATTTGGCCCGTTGACCAGAACTTGGAATTCCAATTTGCACGGAAATACGTGCCGGAGCCAAAGTTCTCAAAACTCAGCAAACTACCTGTCAACGAGTCCAGAATGATGATACGAACTCAACGGTATCTCCGAAATTGGATTCCGATGAGCCGAACTCAAAATGACCCGTTGACCCGGATATTGGTATCCGACTTGCACCGAAATGCGTGCCAGACCCAATGTCCACCAAAACCTAGCAAATTATATGTCAACGAGTCCAGAATGACGATACGAACTCAACGGTATCTCCGAAATTGGATTCCGATGAGCCGGCGTCAAAAAGTCCCGTTGACCCAGAATGTGGGACCCGTTTTGCATCGAAATGCGTGCCCGGACCCACGTTCTCCAAATCTAACAAATTTTATATGAAAACATGCCAGAACGACGCCACAAGTCTAATGGTGGTGTCAGAAATGAAATCTGGAGTCCCGTGTTCAAAAATGGAATTTTATAAGTTGGAAATTACGAATTCGGACGGCCAACTTTGGCATCGAATTCAACTAATCAAACAAACTCACAATGAAACGAAACTGAAGAGGTAGCAAGAGGGTTATACCAGCTTCGCACCGGAACTGGTAGCACGCCAAACGGAGCTGCGGTGGAGGAGATACAAGCTGACGAAGATGGCCCCACGAAACTGTCCAAATTTAATACAATTTAAACGGTCAACTTGGTGGCCGGTTTTCATGTATCAAACGATAAAATTAATGGACAAAAATTGACAGGAATGAAGGTGGATATACCGAGATTGCGATGGAGCGAATAAATCGCCGATCCAACGGTCGGATCTCTGAAAAAACGCGTGCGAAGTCGCTGCGACGGAGCGCCAAATCTGAGTTCCAAACTCGCGCACGCCGACGGGATCTCGTTCAAAACGCAGAAATCGCCTCGACGGCGCATCCCGGAGGACGTTGGCCGCCAGGGGAAGACGGCCTAGGGTTCGCCAGAGAGGGGGCTACCCACGGCGGGGGTCGGCCACGTCGGTGGGCGGCCGGTGGCGGCGCGGCATCGCCACTCGCGCGCGCGCTGGCTCGCTGCGCTGCTGCGAACTGCTGCTGCCGACAACTGCTGGCCACACAGGGCATGGCGGCGGTGAGCTGCGGCGGTGCCACGGCGAGGTGGGGGTGGCTAAGGCTCAGGCTCGGCCATGGAAGGCTGGTGGTGGTGATGAACGGCTTTGAGTGGTGGTGTTGGTCGCGGTTTGGCGGAATGGTTGTGGCAGCTTGGTTTGTGAGGAGGAGGAAGGAGGAGTCGACGGCCGAGATCGGCCACGGCGGAGGAGGAGGCCGGTGGTGGCGCGCTCGGGTTGGTGTTGAAGGTGGTGGTGGAGATGGTTGCTTATGATGGTGGTGGTGGTGGTGTACTTAGGAGGAAGGAGATGGAAGAAGGAGGAGAATGGTGGTTCTCGGCGATGGCCGGAGGCCAGGGGGCTGGTGGAGCCAGGGAGGGGAGGTCGGGCATGGCTGCCATGGAAGAGGAAGGTGGTTGCTATTTTTGTTGTATGGGAATTAAATGAGAGAGAGAAGGAGAGAAATAATTGTGAGAGAGGAAGAGAGAGAGAGTGAAAAGTTGTTCCCTAGGAATTAGGGCCGGCACCTTGCATGGTGTTGGCTGCTATGGATGTGAGGGAAAATCAAGGGTTGGGATCAATTGAAGGGAATCAAAGGCTATGAATTAATTAGGGAAAAATTGGTCATTCCTATAGGATTTAATTCAACAGAAAATTCCGATAAATATAGAAAAATAGGTAGAAAGAATAATTAATATTTTTGGGCAAGAAAATACGAGAGTGTCCCGATAGAGAATAACATGGAGCTGGACTGGGCTCGGTGGAGGCGGATTGGGTCAAAACTGGACATTGTGCAAAAATAGAATTAAAATTAGACGTTGATGATCATGTGCAAATAAGTAGCACATGGGGATTCCAATAAATGGGACACAAGTGGCGGACAGATAGTAGGCTCAAAGTGGGCCATGTCCATAGTTGGGGCGGACAGGTTTTGGTCGACAGGGGACCCACAAATCAAGTTGGAAAATGAATGTGACGCCGTGGCGCAAAATAAAATCGGGTCACGTGTCGGGAAAGTTGTACGAAACAAATGGAGCCCGAAATGACATGAATGAGTGGGAAACGAAGGTCATGGGTGACGAGCGTCTCGAGTAGATCATCAATGAGGAGTTGGTTTCAAGGAAATGACTGGTCTGGCGCTCCCAATTTAAATGTCATGGTAACGTGCTGAAAATGATCAAGGAAAAAAAGTGGGAAAATAAATATCAATCAAATGGTCTAAACCGACCCGAAGTTCAGCGAAGCAGAAAGAGCACAAGAGAACAAGTTTGGATGGGACACCATATACCGTCATGAAGGTAATCGTGTCCACTCCAAAACTCGTGAAGAAGATTTCCAGAGTTGAACATCCCTGATACTCCAAATATCAATGACATGAAAAAGTACACTAACAGATAAATAAATAGAATGAAATATTTAATGAAACCAAACAATCAGAAAATAAATAAAATGGAAAAAAATCAACCCGAATTTCAGGGTGCTAACACTCGGCGACCCCCTCGGCCCCCGACCCTCGACGACCCTCGGTGACCTCCTCCTCCTTCGGCTCCCCCTCAGCGACCTCCTCCCCCCTTAATCGGCTCCCCCTCGACGACCCTCGGCGACCTCCTCCTCCCTCGGCTCCCCCTCCGCGACCCTTGATGACCCCCTCCGGCCCTCCGCTCCCCCTCGACGACCCTCTCCAGCTCCCCTCCGTCTCCAGCTCCCCCGTCGACGACCCTCTCCTCCCCAACTAGGTAAACTCTAACCCTAAAACTGTTTCCTGCTACCCCGTGTACATATCTGATACAACACGACACGAAACAGACACTTGTACACGAAGCCCTATGTCTGACCTACCTCTGGACACAACACGACACGAGACTGACACTTGTACATGTATGATGTGTAGTTTGGACTCTCGTGTCCAGTTTTATGGACACGTGTAACGCCCCAGAACCAGAATACTGGAGAGCGGGGGCGTACATAGCCAGCTACGTATATTAAAGTGTAACCCACCTCGCTATACGGTCACGGCTGTCTGGATATATGATGGTTTAACTACAAGCCAACAGTCTCCTATGGTCATGAACAAGCCTATTGTCTCAATCTCAAGCAAGCAATAATAGTTACAAGATGTTAGAGCACCAAATATATAATAGTAAGGCGTCCCATACATTACATATTGGATGATCATGAATCTAGTCGTACAAAATGTCAAGACTAGCAAGAAGTCAGTCATACATGATCAACCCTAGGATCTGTCAATCATGTTACAGCCCGTAGGCAGACAGTAAATAAAGGTACAACCGAGCTAACAAGTGCTCGTCGGCTAAATGCCTCAAAAGAATAATTTTACAATAAAGTGGGGGAACAAAAGAAACCCACTCATTGCCAGGGTTACGCCTGGTGGTCACCATCTGGCTGGAAGGTAGGTAGATCCTCTGGAGCTGCTCCGATATCTGGCCATACAAAACCAGCTGGGTCAGACCCCAGAAATAGCAAGTGCCACAAAGGAGGCTTCACTTAGGAACTAAAACCAGCAAATCACAATAGAATATTTAAAGATAATAAATAAAGAATTGATAATAATAGAGATAACAATAGTAAACTGAGTACGAGAAAACCATTCAAGTAGCCAGGTCACAACCCTTAAACCAAATAAGGACCGGGGTTGCAGCCCTTCACATGAATAGAAACCCGCCTCAAATACTATTGGTATAGTGAAGACAATAAACGAAGAGAGGACACAGAACTGCTCCGGGAGCCATGTTACAACCCTTAAACTAAACAAGGATCGGGATTGTAACCCTTCGCCTGAACAGAACTGGACCCCTGATCTTTATTGCTAAGGCCAGTATAAATAATCATGGTATTAAGGTAAGGTAAAACATGACGAACATGGCATGGGGTTGCATTAAGATAATAAACGAATAGAGGACACAGAACTGCTCCGGGAGCCAGGTTACAACCCTTAAATCAAATAAGGACCGGGGTTGTAACCCTTCGTCTGAACAGAACTGGACCCCCGATCGTTATTGTTAAGGCAAGCATCAATAATCATGTCATGTCACAATCTTTCACAGGATCATGATAAGACTAAGCTGGAATAAACTCCATCCAATCAATCACGGCCAATCAAGAGTACGGCTTGATACTTTTAACTAACTAAGATTATCACAGGCCTAGTTACTAGCAAGATGTAATGAGATTATCCCAACAGCCACAAGCCCTGCAGACCATCCGGTTATCCAGGTCGAATGTCCGTTTATGAAGAATGCAACACGTGACTGTGTGCTGAAAATGTGCCCTACTCGTCGGTAGGCTACAAGTCCACTGAATGCGCCCAGATAACGGGATTGTCTGTAGCTGGAAATCTCTTCATGTCTACTGAATTATTCTAGTTAATTAGCCTTAGTCAATTTCAGTAGGTACCCCTGACCGTGGTACTCAGGGATCCCCATCCTAGACATGATGCAAGATAGTACCAGTTTATTTGTACAAACACAATCGCCCATGGTGTCCAGGTCTTTCATACTTGTCATGTCAGGCTAGCTGTCTAAACAGCATGTCATGATTATCATGTCAGTTTACTTGTTAAGAGTGCGCCACGGCGGGCCACTATCGTGTTCTATTCTTACATTATCGTGAAAGGGAGAAACTTGCATAAAATAACTTAGTGACATATTCTTGAAGCTAAGGAAAAGATCTACAACTTTTATGTTTTGAGTTTTTCAAGATTCTAGCTACAAAACAACTTAAACAGGCAAAAAAAGTGAAATAGAGCAATTTCGGCGCATGGGATTCCTCGGCGCGTGGGATTCCTGCACCATCGGCGCGCGGGATTCCTGCACAATCGGCGCGTGGGATTCCTGCACCATCGGCGCATAGGATTCGTGCGCAATCGGCGCGTGGGATTCCTGCACGATCGGCACGTGGGATTCCTGCACCATCGGCACATGGGATTCCTGCACCAATCGCGCGTGGGATTCCTGCACCAATCGGCGCGTAGGATTCTTGCACCATCGACGTGTGGGATTCCTGTACCAATCGGCGCGTGGGATTCCTGCACCATCGGCGCATGGGATTCCTGCATAAATCGGCGCGTGGGATTCCTGCACCATCGGCGCGTGGGATTCCAGCACCATCGGCGCGTGGGATTCCTGCACCAATCGGCGCGTGGAAAAACTCACGTTGCGTCTTCAGTACATGCGCGTAGGGAACCTACATGTATGACACGCTCGGAGTTAAGAGATGCGTTGTCGGGACTTCACAGCGCATGGCCTCCCGGCGCATGGCCTCCCGGGCGCATGAGGGGTCATCGTCCCCAAACAGCAAGTTCAGCCATAAAAGTTCCGGAAATTTGCCATGGCCATAACTTCCTCATCCGAAGTCAAAATCAAGCGAAACAAAAGCCAAAACTGCATGAAATTGAATTCTCTACAACATAGAACCATTAGTTTTCAAAAATAACTAAGTTTTAGAGATCAAAACTAAGAAAACCGAAAAGTTACAAACTTAGATCTACAAGAATCCATCCATCAAATCCAAATATGCCAAGTTCTAAAGAGGTTTAGAATCAAGTGAGGAAAAGAATGGAACAATAAAACTTGAGATCCATCATGAAGCAAGTTTGCACTTGCCTAAGCTCTCTCCCTCTCCCTTCTGGTTGTTGAAGAAGTAATGGTGGAAAGTAAATGAAGAAGGAAGGAAATAATGATGAGAGAGAAAAGGAAAGGGTTATAAATAAGGAGGGTGGTGGTAGGTAGGAGGGTTCACCTTTGGTTCATGATGAACCAAAGCAAACCAAGCCAAGCCGAACCAACCCAAGAATAAACCAATCAATGAAATGCTAGAATAAATCAAGCAGGTAGACATGCAATACGGGTCAAATTACGTATACGTATACCAAGATACGTAATACGAAGGTATTACAACTCTACCCACCTTAAAAGAATTCCGTCCTCAGAATTTAATTAAGAGGCTAGAGGGACAAGAACAAGCTATACTATTCACAGGCAAGCTATACTAATCAAGCAATCAATTAATTATTCATGCAAACAAGAAATCGAAGGCATGAGGCATAAGAAAGATATTATACCTCACGAGTCAAACAGGTCGAGATATCGCGATCGGATATCATCCTCACGCTCCCACGTTGACTCACCCAAAGAGTGATGACCCCAAGCAACACGGACTAAACTAATAGTCTTGTTCTTGAGTATCTTCTCTCTCCGGTCCAATATAGATACGGGCCTCTCCTCATATGAAAGGTTGGTACCAACAACCAATTCCGAATGATCCAGGATGTGGCTCGGGTCCGGAATATACCGTCGCAATTCGGATACATGAAACACGTCATACACCTCTCTTAGCGACGGTGAAAGAGCGAGACGATAGGACACATCACATACTCGCTCCAGAATGTTGAACGGCCCTATATACCTAGGACTAAGCTTTCCCCGTGTGCCGAAACGAATAACGCCGTGGTTAGGTGAAATCCTCAGGAATACATGGTCGCCGATAGAAAACTCAAGAGGGCGCCGATGAGAATCGGCCCAATGACGCTGGCGATCTTGGGCAACTCGAAGATGATCTCTGACTCTCCTGACCACTTCAACGGTCTGAGCAATCATTTTTGGACCGAGCATCTGCCTCTCTCCGACATCGTCCTATGCTAGCGGAGATCGGCACTTCCTACCATACAGTGCTTCGAACGGTGCCATCTGGATACTAGCTTGGAAACTATTATTGTACGAGAACTCCACCAGGTGCAGGTAATCTTCCCACGAACCACCGAAGTCGAGTGTACAAGATCTCAACATATCTTCGAGAGTCTGGATCGTGCGTTCCGACTGGCCATCTGTCTGTGGGTGATAAGCTGAGCTGAACTGGAGGCGAGTTCCCAAACTCTCTTGCAAGCTACGCCAAAAGTGAGACATAAATCTGGAATCTCTGTCCGAGGTGATACTGACTGGTACACCGTGAAGCCTGATGATCTGCCTGAGGTACATCTCTGCTAGCTGAGCCGTCGACTGACCAATTCTGAACGGAAGAAAATGAGCCACCTTCATGAGCCTGTCTATAATAACCCAAATAGCATCTCTGCTAGCCGGAGATCTAGGTAATCCAGTCACGAAATCCATGGTTATATGCTCCCACCTCCATTCTGGAATTGGCAAGGGCTGAAGAAGTCCAGCTGGCCTCTGATGTTCAGCTTTAACTTATTGGCAGACCAAACATCGAGAGACAAACCGGGCAATCTCCCTCTTTATGCCATTTCACCAAAAGTGCTGACGGATATTACGGTACATCTTCGTACCTCGGGATGAATAAAATACTGCGAACTGTGAGCTTCTGCCATGATCTCCTGTCTGATATCTCTACTGGGTACACAAAGACGCTTCCCATGTCGAAGTGTACCGTCTTCATGGATACATAACTCTGGTTTTTGTCCTGCCTCACACTCTGCTCTGAGTCGCTGAAGCATGGAATCTGCTGACTGCGCCATCCGGATCCTCTCGACTATAGTGGACTGAACCTGCATACTGGCCATCAATGCCATACTGGAAGTGAGAACAACCTCTATACCTATATTCTGAAGATCTGCTAACAATTCTAGTTATGCTGTTAGGAAATAAACTCCTGCTCTCCTATTTAATGCATCTGCGACGATGTTGGCCTTCCCAGGATGGTACTGCAAGTTGACATCATAATCCACAAGAAGCTCCAGCCATCTCCTCTGACGCATGTTAAGATCCTTCTGGGTGAAAACATACTTCAGGCTCTTGTGGTCGGTGAAAATCTTCACCCTATCTCCGTATAAGTAGTGCCTCCACAACTTAAGTACAAACACTACTGCTGCCAATTCCAAGTCATGGGTTGGGTAATTCCTCTCATGATCACGAAGTTATCGTGACGCATAAGCTATTACCTTCCCATGCTGCATCAAAACACATCCTAGACCTCTGCCTGAAGCATCACAATATACTGAGAATCCTCCGGTTCCATCTGGAAGCGTGAGAATGGGTGCCGTCATCAAGCATCGCTTCAACTTCTCAAAAGAATCCTGGTACTCTGTTGTCCAAGCAAACTGTACATCCTTACGGGTCAACTGGATCAATGGTGCTGAGATCCGAGCAAAGTCTAAAATAAATTGCCGGTAGTAGCCGGCCAATCCAAGAAAACTGCGAACTTCTGCAACCGTACTGGGCACTGGCCATGTCTCAATGGCCATAATCTTCTAGGGATCCACTTCAACTCCTCCTCGGGTGATGATATAACCCAAGTATGAAATGCGATCGAGCCAGAACTCGCATTTACTGAACTTGGCATACAATTGGTGCTCTCTGAGAATCTGAAGAACCAAACGGAGATGCTGCTCATGCTCCGCCTCACCCTTGCTGTAGACTAGGATGTCGTCTAGGAACACAATCACGAACTGATCCAAATAAGGCATAAAGATATGATTCATGAGGTCCATGAATACTGCCGGCGTATTGGTTGCTCCAAATGGCATAACAAGGAACTCCCAATGCCCATACCTCGATCTGAACGCTGTCTTCGGGATGTCCTGCTCTCTGACTCTGATCTGATGGTATCCTAACCGCAAGTCAATCTTCGAAAATACTAACGCCCCTTTGAGTTGATCAAACAAGTCATCTATCCTCAGGAGAGGGTATCTGTTCTTGATTGTCACTGAGTTCAAGGTACGATAATCTACACATAATCTGGACGTACCATCCTTCTTTTTTATAAGAAACATCGGGGCTCCCCAAGGCGATCTACTAGCACGAATGAATCCCTTGGTTCTGAGTTCTTCACTCATCTTGTACAATATCTCTAGCTCTGACGGCGCCATCCTGTAGACTCTCTCTGACACTGGAGCTGTCTCGAGAATCAAGTCGATGGTAAACTCGATCTCTTGCTCTGGCGGCATCCCTGAAAGCTCTTCTGGGAAAATATCTGGAAACTCTTCGACTATTCGAGGTAACTGCACTACTGCTACTGCCATCCGCAATACTGGAGAAAAAGGTTCAACTTTGCCTCGGGAAAAGAAAAACTCCGGCTTGCCTGGAATACTAAAAATAATCCTGCCAATGTGGCAGTCTATCCTAGCATACTGGTCTCTCAACCAATCCATCCCTAAGACCACATCATAATCGGCCATCGAAAACTCTATCAATCTAGCGAAAAACTCTCTACCGTTAACTACGATCCGATACGAGGAAAACACTCTATCTACTCCCACAAGTCCGTTACCAGTAAGTATATTGAGCCTTACTGATAATGACTTGGGCTCCAGTCCTATCCGTGTCGCGAATCGTACAGACATAAATGAATGCGATGCACCAGAGTCAAATAATACTGAAGCTGGAAAGGTGTTAACGAGAATAGTACCTGCCACTACCTCTCCTGGTGCTAATCCTTCTTCTTCTATGGTCAAGGCCAGCACTTGACCATATCCTCTGGGTACGGGTCCCCTCTGCTGAAAATTCCTCTACCTGCTCTGGATCAGGGCTTGGGCTTGGGTATACTGCTGCGGTCTCTGCTGCTGGAATGCCTGGGCCTGCATCGGCAATAGCCTCGGGAACGGGTACTGCAGCTGTTGCTGCTGGACTGGTGCTGATCCTCTAACTGAAGGACTAGAGAAGGTCGATGAACTCCCCCTGTTCAGGCAGTTCCCAATCCTGTGGTCCAGGGCACCACAAAACAAGCAGAAACCATGTGCTCTGCGACACTCTGATACCACATGCCCTGGCTTCCCGCAGTGTGAACATCCCACTGCGGAAGACTACTGCTGCTTCTGCTGCTGAGGGTACGTCGGGGTGGAATGCTGAACCGACGTCACTGAGGCCGCCCGCCTCGGAGCTCCAATAGTCAAAGCCCTGGTTGCCGGGGCTGGTACTGATGACTGATTCATCTGGCCGTGAGATCGCTTCCGACCTCCGGTCCTATCCACGATCCTCTGGAAGGTATATTCATGCCTCCTGGCTGCTCTCAATACCGCATCAAAAGTCTGATGCTCAAACTGCTCTACTGCCAATAGAATCTCCAGATGAAGCCCCTGCTAGAACCGCTGGGCTCTATCGAACTCGGTTGCTACCAAGGTAGGAGCAAACCGACTAAGTCTGGAGAACTCGGCCGCATATCCATCGACCGTCCTGCCCATCTGCTTCAGATTGGTGAACCTCGTCTGTAGATTGTATCGAGCTACAACATCAAAATACTTGGTCTGGAATCTCTCTCTGAATACTGTCCAAGTAATGGGTGCCACTAATCCAACGGCCTGCGCCGCCCACCAGCTGCGGGCAAGATCCAACAACTGCAGGCGCACCACCACCACCTTCTCATCTTCTGGAGTCCTGGCTGATTCTAGAATCACCTCTGTGTCCTGAAGCCGTGCATCTGCAGCAATCGCATCTTCACTGCCGTCGAAGAATGGAGGGTTCAAGCGCTTGAAGCTGTTGGCCGCACTATTACCCTGATGACCTCCTCTGGTCAAAGCGTCTGCCACCGTCTGGTGCAAGGTATCTCCTCGACGATCCTGGGAGTCTAATAATGACCTGATAAGACCCACCAAAGTGCCATCATCAGGCTCTGCAGGCTGGACGGGCTGAACTGGTGGCTCTTCTCCAGTAGGCATGACTCTGGAGGCTACTCCTGAATATTGGGCTTGATCTTCGGGTTGCTGCTGGTCCACGGGAGGTGCTCCGCCTTGCTGATCGGCAGGTCCAGGAACAATGTCGCTGAAGAAGACGACATAGGGAACAATAAGGAAGGACCAGGATAGATCAACGATACAAGCATGTGATCAGGTCAAGATTACAGGGATTCAGAAGATACGAGCAGAGATCAAGAGCGAGTACTGATTCAGACATCTATTCGGTAAACCCCCACATATCTTGATTTACAAGACCTGCATGGGCCACCACTTAAACCATGTAACGCCCCAGAACCAGAATACTGGAGAGCGGGGGCGTACATAGCCAGCTACGTATATTGAAGTGCAACCCATCTCGCTATACTGTCACGGCTGTCTAGATACATGAGGGTTTAACTACAAGCCAACAGTCTCCTATGGTCATGAACAAGCCTATTGTCTCAATCTCAAGCAAGCAACAATAGTTACAAGATGTCAGAGCACCAAATATATAATAGCAAAGCGTCCCATACATTACATATTGGATGATCATGAAGCTAGTCGTACAAAATATCAAGACTAGCAAGAAGTCAGTCATACATGATCAACCCTAGGATCTGTCAATCATGTTACAGCCCGTAGGCAGACAGTAAATAAAGGTACAACCGAGCTAACAAGTGCTCGTCGGCTAAACGCCTCAAAAGAATAATTTTACAATAAAGTGAGAGAACAAAAGAAACCCACTCGTTGCCAGGGTTACGTTTGGTGGTCACTATCTGACTGGAAGGTAGGTAGATCCTCTGGAGCTGCTCCGATATCTGGCCATACAAAACCAGCTGGGTCAGACCCCAGAAAGAGCAAGTGCCACAAAGGAGGCTTCACTTAGAAACTAAAACCAGCAAATCACAATAGAATATTTAAAGATAATAAATAAAGAATTGATAATAATAGAGATAACAATAGTAAACTGAGTACGAGGAAACCATTCAAGTAGTCAGGTCACAACCCTTAAACCAAACAAGGACCGGGGTTGCAGCCCTTCACCTGAATAGAAACCCGCCTCAAATACTATTGGTACTGTAAAGATAATAAACGAAGAGAGGACACGGAACTGCTCCGGGAGCCAGGTTACAACCCTTAAACCAAATAAGGACCGGGGTTGTAACCCTTTGCCTGAACAGAACTGGACCCCTGATCTTTATTGCTAAGGCCAGTATAAATAATTATGGTAAGGTAAAATATGACGAACATGGCATGGGATTGCATTAAGACAATAAACGAAGAGAGAACACAGAACTGCTCCGGGAGCCAGATTACAACCCTTAAACCAAACAAGGACCGGGGTTGTAACCCTTCGCCTGAACAGAACTGGACCTCCGATCGTTATTATTAAGGCAAGCATCAATAATCATGTCATGTCACAATCTTGCACAGGATCAGGATAAGACTAAGCTGGAATAAACTCCATCCAATCAATCACGGCCAATCAAGAGTACGGCTTGATACTTTTAACTAACTAGAATTATCACAGGCCTAGTTACTAGCAAGATGCAATGAAATTATCCCAACAGCCACAAGCCCTGCAGACCATCTGGTTATCCAGGCCGAATGTCCGCTTATGCAGAATACAACACGTGACTGTGTGCTGGAAATGTGCCCTACTCGTCGGTAGGCTACAAGTCCACTGAATGCGCCCAGATAACGGGATTGCCTGTAGCTGGAAATCTCTTCATGTCTACTGAATTATTCTAGTTAATTAGCCTTAGTCAATTTCAGTTGGTACCCCTGACCGTGGTACTCAGGGATCCCCATCCTAGACATGATGTAAGACAGTACCAGTTTATTTGTACAAACACAATCGTCCACGGTGTCCAGGTCTTTCATACTTGTCATGTCAGGCTAGCTGTCTTAACAGTATGTCATGATATATCATGTCAGTTTACTTGTTAAGAGTGCGCCACGGCGGGCCACTATCGTGTTCTATTCTTACATTATCGTGAAAGGGAGAAACTTGCATAAAATAACTTAGTGACATATTCTTGAAGCTAAGGAAAAGATCTACAACTTTCATGTTTTGAGTTTTTCAAGATTCTAGCTACAAAACAACTTAAATAGGCAAAAAAGTTAAATAGAGCAATTTCGGCGCATGGTATTCCTGTACGATCGGCGCGTGGGATTCCTGCACAATCGGCGCATGGGATTCCTGCACCATCGGCGTATGAGATTCCTGCACAATCGGCGCGTGGGATTCCTGCACGATCGGCGCGTGGGATTCCTGCACCATCGGCGCATGGGATTCCTACACCAATCGGCGCGTGGGATTCCTACACCAATTGACGCGTAGGATTCCTGCACCATCGACGCGTGGGATTCCTGCACCAATCGACGCGTAGGATTCCTGCACCATCGACGCATAGGATTCCTGCACCAATCGGCGCATGGGATTCCTGCACCATCGGCGCGTGGGATTCCTGCACCAATCGGCACGTGGGATTCTTGCACCATCGGCACGTGGGATTCCTGTACCATCGGCGTGTGGGATTTTCTGCACCAATCGGCGCGTGGGAAAACTCACGTTGCGTCTTCATAACCTACGTGCATAACACGCTCGGAGTTAAGGGATGCGTTGCCGGGACTTCACAGCGCATGGCCTCCCGGCGCATGGCCTCCCGGGCGCATGAGGGGTCATCGTCCCCAAACAGCAAGTTCAACCATGAAAGTTTCGAAAACTTGCCATGGCCATAACTTCCTCATCCGAAGTCGAAATCAAGCGAAACAAAAGCTAAAACTGCATGAAATTGAATTCTCTACAACATAGAAAATAACTAATTTTTAGAGATCAAAATTAAGAAAACCGAAAAGTTACAAACTTAGATCTACAAGAATCCATCCATCAAATCCAAATATGCCAAGTTCTAAAGAGGTTTAGAATCAAGTAAGGAAAAGAATGGAACAATAAAACTTGAGATCCATCATGAAGCATGTTTGCACTTGCCTAAGCTCTCTCCCTCTCCCTCCTGGTGGTTGAAGAAGTAATGGTGGAGAGTAAATGATGAAGGAAGGAAATAATGATGAGAGAGAAAAGGAAGGGGTTATAAATAAGGAGGGTGGTGGTAGGTAGGAGGGTTCACCTTTGCTTCATGATGAACCAAAGCAAACCAAGCCAAGCCGAACCAACCCAAGAATAAACCAATCAATGAAATGCTAGAATAAATCAAGCAGGGAGACATGCAATACGGGTCAAATTAGGTATACGTATACCAAGATACGCAATACGAACCACAGGTATTACAACATGTGGACACCCCCTTGACACGTATACATGTATGTTAACCTCTGTACACACTTTTCCCTCATTTTAAATAAGTATATATAGGTATTTTTGTGTGTATTATTGTATGTACATATATGTATAGGTATACTCATTGTATCTTACAGTTCATATGAAGAAAACTGAGATTTTACAATGGAACTTGGGTTTTGATACATAAAAACTGTCATTTGGGATTGAATGGAATATGTATAGGTTTGGTAATGTATATATATGAACTGAGTTGCATGATATGTTAACTGAGAGTAGGTCTCGAAAATGAAAACTGGGTTTGAAATGTAACCTTTTTATCTGCTTTCGAAAATGTACTCAAACGAGATGATGGTTCATTTAGTTAGCTTGCTTATATTACAATTATATTCTCTGTGAATATCGATCTTACCAGATGGCACCCATGATCCGAGCAGCTGCACGTCGTTTAAGGGAAACACAGATTGCTGAGGTGGCTCCTCCTACTGTTAAGGAGGAAGTGGCACTGGTAGCTAGTGAGACCGGAAGTTTCATTCATCCAGCACCTGCAGTGGAATGGCGCTTTCCCGTCGTCGATCCCACTTTTTCGAAGATATTGCGTGATGGTATCATTGAGCGTATGCGTGAGCTGCGTGGTCGTCATTAGTGTAGTTTTATGGATATATTTTGTGTTGGACTATTAGTACTTATTACCAGCTGTACTTGTTTTATGGAGATGAGTTTATAGACTTAATTATGCACTTATTACCAGCTGTACTTGTTTTATGGAGATTAATTATGGACTTATTACCACTTGTTTTATGGAGATTAATTAGGCTAAGTCTTCTGTGTGTTCAATTCTGATACACTATGGTTATATGGTTATGTCATGTGATACACTATTACCACTTGTTGTATCATGATTACTTGGGATTATATTTCAATGTTTAGGATATGTCATGATTAATGCGCATATTACTTTTACAAGTATTTCAACGATGTGCATGTATCTATCTTACAGAATTATCCTCAAATGGATATAGATCTGAATTACTATCTGCGGAATCGTTCTTAGATGTACAACCGTCATCCTGATGACATGTGCGGTGTACCGGATAAATTCATAGAGGGTGTACAGCAGTTCCTGCAGTTTGCCAAGGCGTTCCCTTAGTACATGGACGGTACCAAAATTAAGTGTCCGTGTGTGAGATGTCGCAACTTGAAATATCATCTAGAAGTGGAAGTCACGTATCATTTATACTCGAAGGGTTTTACGCCGAATTAATATCAGTGGAGCGCGCACGGAGAACTTGTATCTTTAGCATCGGAGTATGAGCCTTATGTGGATGTCGACCACAACCACGCTGCTTACGACGATGGGTTGGTGAACATGGTTTTTGACGCGACGGAGCCTAGTTTCGATCCGGACAATCATGATGCACCTGAGGAGGCACCGAACGCCGATGCTGCAAAGTTTATGGAGTTGCTGGAGAATGCAAGGACTCCATTATATCCTGGTTGTGAGGATCATTCACCGTTGGAGGTGGTTACAAGATTGTTGAGCATCAAGTACGATTTTAATATGTCGCAAGATTGCTACAATCGAG
Organism: Iris pallida; assembly: GCA_029216955.1. Lineage (NCBI taxonomy): Eukaryota > Viridiplantae > Streptophyta > Magnoliopsida > Asparagales > Iridaceae > Iris > Iris pallida. The sequence continues at coordinate 10,529,244 of JANAVB010010000.1, read as the reverse complement.
TTATGGAGTTGATTATAGAAATATTGCCTGAGGGTGCTAAGTTGCCTAAAGACTTTTACCGGTCTAAAAGGATGGTGAGATCGCTCTGGATGGGATATAGGAAAATCGATGCATGTCGCAATGGGTGCATGTTGTACTACAAAGACGACAAGGATGAAGACGCCTACAGATTTTGTGGTGCTGATCGCTACAAGGGCAGTGGTAGAGGAAAGTCTGTCGGTAAAAGGAAGTGTACCGATTCGATGCACTACTTGCCGTTGACGTCGCGGTTGCAGCGGTTGTTTATGGTGAAGGAAACTGCAAAAAATATGAGTTGGCATAAGCGAGAACAGACCGAAGGAGTGTTGGATCACCCTTCGGATGGAGAAGCTTGGAAGCACTTTGATCGATAGTATCCAGATTTTGCTTCTGATCCGCGTAATGTCATATTGGGTCTCTGCTCCGACGGTTTTACCCCATTCGGAATTTTGGGATCCCAGTATTCGTGTTGGCCTGTGATCGTCACTCCGTATAATCTACCACCTTGGATGTGCATGAAGACTCCGTATATATTCCTCACCGTTATTATCCCAGGTCTGAACAATTCGAAAAGGAACATCGATGTATATTTACAGCCATTGATTGATGAGTTGAATCAGCTGTGGGAAGTAGGTTCCAACACGTACGATGTATCTAGAAAACAAAATTTTCATATGCGGACAACACTTATGTGGACCATCAATAACTTTTTGGCCTATGGTATGTTATCTGGATGGAGCACGCATGGTCGTCTTTCATGAACGTATTGCATGGGCCGCACTAAGGCTTTCCATTTGAAATACGGAGGCAAACCGTACTTCTTCGATTGTCATCGACAATTCCTGTCGAAGGATCATCCGTACCGGAGGAACATGAATGCTTTTCGTGCTGGCATTGTAGAGAAGGTTAATCCTCCGCCAAGGTAGCCCGGATACACGATATGGGAAGAGGTAAAAGATTTACCAAGAGCTATTGAAGAGCCTGCTACGGGCTACAAGTGTGACGGATTTGGTCGCACACATAACTGAACAAAGAGGAGTATATTCTGGGATCTGCTATATTGGAGCACCAATATGATTAGACATAACCTTGATGTCATGCATATCGAGAAGAACGTGTTTGACAACATAATTAATACTGTAATGGACGTAAAGGGGAAGACAAAAGACAATCCAAAGGCTAGATTGGACTTGGAAGAAATATGTAGACGCCCTGCATTGCATTTGATAAAGGAGGGGAATGGAAAGTTGAAGCAGCCTAAGGCAATTTTTTCACTGGAGAAGGAGGATAAAGTGAGACTTTGTAGATGGATTCAAGGTCTAAAATTTCCAGACGGGTATGTTTCAAACTTGAGAAGATGCGTCGACCTCAAAAAGAACAAACTGACAGGTATGAAGAGCCATGATTGTCACGTATTCATGGAGAGGTTAATTCCGACTACATTTCAGGAATTCTTACCCCAGGTTGTTTGGGATCCATTGACTGAGCTTAGCATATTCTTCAGAGATCTTTGTTCTACTAAGTTGCTCGTCGATCGTCTAGAAAATCAGGAGAATGATATTGCAGTAACACTGTGCAAGCTCGAGAAGTTCTTGTCTCCTGGATTCTTCGACTCCATGGAGCATTTGCCAATTTATTTTTTCTACGAGGTATGTGTTGGTGGGCCCGTCGGTTATCGGTGGATGTACCCGTTTGAGCGGCATTTGAACCACCTAAAGAGGAAGGTGAAAAACAAGGCTCGGGTCGAGTGTTCTATTTGTGAAGCCTATATTCTCGAGGAGATTACAAACTTCTGCTCGACATATTTCAAACCTCATGTTGCTACGAATAGAACGAGGGCTCCGAGAAACGACGACGGATAACAAGAATCTAATGTTGGAATACTGAAAGTATTCAATGCGTCCGGAAAGCCTTCGGGGAAAATAAAGAAGAGATATTTGAATGACGAAGAGCTAAGTACTGCTCAGTTGTATATATTACTCAATTGCGACGAGGATGGAGTGGAGAAGCTAGAGGGGTAAGTAATTAATGATGAGTTTACGTCGTCTCAATGTAATAGTATAAGCTAATATTATTGTACTAATCGGCGGTTGCTGTAGGTCCTAAAAATCAAGTTGCATTTATCAAATAACCAGAAGAAATTAAATTGCGCACTCTTCAAATGGACTGCGCAGGAGGCAGATTGTGCTACAATTCAAACGCGCAAGCTGAACTGCGCTACAACTCAAGCACGCTACGCTGACGTGGAAGTGCCATCATTACCTGACAAAAATCCGATCTTCTGACAGCTGACATTCCGATAAACGAGGAGTCCTTTCGTTTCTTGTGCAGCACAGCGCTCGAGGATAGCTGAACAGCCAGCGCAGTAGGACACCTCAACTTCAGCGCAGTTTGACCAAGCCTGAGTCTCAGCGCAGTCTGATGCTAGCGCTTTTCAAGTGGCACAATCCATCAAGATAACTGATATTTATTACGTGGCTTACATGCCATCAATTTCTTGCCATGTAGCAACCGCCTGTGCACGACCATACACATTTCAATCAAATAATACCACATGTCTAATACAGTTGGCCCACGATCGAGTAACTGCCAGCGCAGTTCGCTGTTTGCGCAGTCTGTTGCTAGCGCAGTTCATCACGCGCAATCCAGAATAACTACAAATTAGTTATTTCTAGAACTCTATAAATAGAGTTTCTGTTAGCCCAATGATTATATCATGTTTTTGAATATGGCTAATCAATTAAGTTTAACATATCGACGTCACTAATATTCATGTAATTACTATTATGTTACTACTTAATCTTAGCATTGTCCTAATATTAGCATTGTCCTAAATATTCTATATCATATTGCTATGCTTATATCATGCTGTTTTGTTTGCCTAACATGTATTTGTAGACATGCTGTAAGCATGATCAAACATGATCAAACCAGGACATATACAATGGGCCAAAGACGGCGTCATACAAGAAGATTTCTCTGAACCGCCTAACGACCTATCCGGGGCCTCGCATCGGGGGTTCCGCTGCCCGGTCAGCGGACAGGGGTCGAGGGGGTAGTGCCCCCCGTCAGGGGTTCAGGGGCGAAGCCCCCGAAAGGTATTCAGATTTCCCGATCTGTTTATCTTTGGACGACCGTCGTCAAGGAAAAAGGCGTCTTCAAGTCTGCTCAAACATTTGAAGAAAGGCGTCATCAAAGGGCTCTTGGTTTTCCTATTTCATCAATGTATTTTCATATTTATTGAGTCTAGGATTATGATGTACACTGCATCGTACTGGCAAATAGGCTACCCAAGAAACGTTTTCAAAATATCCTTTCATTTTGAAAATAAGCCCACTTACAAAAGCCCATACTACTTTCTAACTGTTTGACTTTTCAAAAAGCCCAAAAACCAGTTTGCAAAAACCCTGACAGAACTCCAACAGAACTCCGACAGAATTCGGCCAGAGTTCAGCCAGAATTCGGCCAGAGTTCGGTTAGTGAACGTTGCTTTTTGAACTTGGTCTTCCTACAGTTACGGATCCCACAGAGATTTTCTCATAGAGTTCTGTCCGAATTCTGTCAGAATTCTGCCTTTGGAAAAACTATTAATAGAGAAGGATTTCGATTATTTCAACTCTCTCATTCACTTTCATATCTCTTCTCTATTGGCCTACTACTTCTTCCAAAGTATTCTGAGCTTTCATTTTCAATTCCCAAGCCAGTTACAATCCTCTAGTCGATTTGCCAGTGCGGTACGGTCTAGAAGTTTCAAAGTGGTTATAATCGGAGGCTTGATTGAAGGTACATACTTCACAATTGAAGTTGGTCGAGTACTTCGGATCAAAGCTCGCGTTGTAGAAGTTGCAAGAACTTCGGATGAAAACTTGTAGTGATTTTCCATAGTGGATTCAACTTGAAGCTAGAGTTCTTCCGACTGGACTAGTCCTCACAAGAGGGAAACCAGTATACATCCTTATGTTTGCGTTTGCTCTCTACTCTCTACTTTTCATTTACATATCTGTGATATATTATCTGTGATCTTGTTACTAACATTTTTTAAATAGTAAATTTCCGCTGCCTACTCTATTCACCTTCCTCTAGAGTATTGCGCTTTACAACTCGTTCCTACAATCGGTCCTACAGTTTCAAGTCCTTCATTAAGGGGATCAGATCATTATTATCATCAGAGATCAGGAGTTCTTGTCCAAGTGCTGCTGCATTCTTCAGAGGCTATCGTCTTCAAAGTTCATATCGTCCAAGGGATAAAGCGATCGTCTTCAGATCGAATTCCTATAGTTGTACTTTTCCAGAATTCAATTATAATCTTCTTATAAAGTTTGTGAAATAAAAGACTTTTGTTTTTGCAAACAAAATAACGACTCTACTGGGGACGAGTTTCTCTTTCGACGAGGAAGTGACAACTCAATGTGACGTTGCGTCTATCAAAAAGATACAGAAGACGCTGGTTGTGAAGGTCAACCAGACTGCCTACGAGGCGATGATCAACTCTGGGACTACTCGTCGCACTGCAAAGAGCAAGGTTCGTTCAGTGTGGACTCCAAAGTCCTCTGTGCAGTCCCCTGCGCAGTCCTCTGTGCAATCATCTGCGCAATCTGCTGTCTCTGCTGCCAAGGAACCAGTAGCAACTGCTGTCCTTGCGCAACACACTGCTCTTTCTGCCACAGCACAACCCACTTCCTATGCTACTCTGGCAAATTGCAAGACTCCTCTCCCCCTGGCGCAGTTGGCGACCTCTTTCCCTCCTGCGCAATCTACTATTCCTGCAACCAGAGTGCAACTTAAACATTCTGAAGCCAGGACTCCTGCTGCGCAAACTACAGTTTCTGCGGCCAAAAGGCCATCTGTCAAAGCTTCCCAAGCGCAATCAGCCAATGCGCCTATTGCCACTTTAACCTCTGCGCAAGCTGTTCCAGTGCAATCTAATAGGGATAGTCCTTTGGCTAATCTCTCTTCTTCTCACAGCAAGGGGAAAAACTCTACTCCTCTTCCCAAGCACCCTGTTGCTCCAGCACAATCCACTGGGGGTAGTCTGTTGACTGTTCCTCCTCCTCCTCAGAACAAAGAAAAAGGCCCGTTGGTCTTTTCTCGAACTTCCTCGTTCCACGACTTGGAAGATAACAGAAGGAAATGCTTTTTAGCCAACCCTTCTTCACAAAACAAGGAAAAAGGTCCTTTGGTCTTTTCTCAGTCTTCTCTGATTTTTATCATAGAAGATCCATCTGAACGTGCCTCGGTACCAATCAGTACAAGAACTCTCTCAAACAAGAGCTCTTCTCTCCCTGCCAAAGGGAAATGTACTGATCAAAGAGGTATTCTGCCTACTCCGGTAGCGAAACTCCAAGATCTCCCAACTCTCCGGATATCCCGCTCAAAACAGAAAAAATTACTGGTGTCTCAGACAGAAACCCCTGGGGGTGAATTTTCTGATCTACGGACTTATCTCAATAGACCAGCTTTTATGAAACGCAAGCAGCCAATGCCGAAGATCAACCTGCATCAGAGACAAATTTCCAGGATGAAAAATCCTGACACCCATGCTAATGAAGTGAGTACTTCTCTATATACTCACGGGACAAAACATCTGAAGAACCGAAACCATATTTCGACTGTGGTTAAAGAACATATCCCTCAGACTTCTTCTCGTCCCGTCATTATTCCTGACCTCCGAGAACACCTCAAACAAAAACGGGGCAACATCTCAACACTTCCAGTTCAACCACTTGAACATCATTATAATCACAAGGTTGTCATCAAGTGCTGTTGCCAGACAACAAAACGATCTGTTTTCGATCGTCTGAATTTTGCAACTTCTGAACCAATGTCAGAAGATGAAGACGAAGTGTTGTATGCTTCCGTCAACATGGCTTCTCGAGACACTGGGGGTATAAAGTGCTCCAAATACGGCAAGCCTCGCAGGCCTAGCCAGCGGTACTTAGATTTACTCCAAGAATCTTCTGAAGGAGTATTTCGACATACCCGATCCCGAAGTCGAGACACAATGGGGCATGGGAATCTTCTCCAAGATCCCTCTGGTCATCTCCCTATTTCTTATTCAGGAGATGATTCCTTCTCTGATTATGATGCATACAGCAAAAGTTCCGAACAGACAGTGTCTTCTACTGTACCTAGAGAAGTGACAGCTTATGTTGTCACTGAAGACCCAGATGCTTCTAGTTCAGCAAATCAAGAACAACGAATAGCTGCACTGGAAGACAAGCTGAAGACCATGGCTGAAATGGTTGCAAGTATGCATTCTATCATCGTGGCCCAACATACAGTACCACCGACCGCACCTGTTGTAAATCCTGAGATTATTGCGTCATCGGTGCCTGTCAATGCAGGTCTGGGGGTAGTATCTCCTCAAATACCCCCTGTATAAATTCAACCCACACCCAGTCAGTCAGGAGCTGGGGGTAGCACTTACCATGTTGTTCCTCCTCCTAATACTCAGCATGCTCTTTTTTCATCATCGGAGGATGCTAATGAAGCTGTCAAACTCTTGCGCACTCAATTTGAGGCTTTTAAAGAGAAGGACAATTTACAAAGATTGGGGATCAAATAACCCTATCCAGTTGAATGGAAGGAAGTCCCATTTCCTCCAAAGTACAAGATTTCCACAATTTCACTTTTTGATGGCAGTACTTCTCCAAGTCAATTTATTAACCACTTTGAGGTAATGACTGTTCAACTTCAGCCAAATGATGTACTTTTTACCAGGATATTCGTCGGTTGTTTAACCAGTGTAGCATACGATTGGTACAGGAGCTTACCTGATGGCTGTATCACCTCTTTCTCGAGTTTCAAACAAATCTTCTTGGAGCGATTCTATGAGGGAATCAACGACATGACCATGTCGGCCCTCAACAAGATCAAACAAAGACATAATGAAACCGCTGAGAGTTTCATTGAAAAATTCTGTCGAGAAGCATTAAAGATGCCTCCTGGAACTCCGGTCGCTGTCACTATAGATACCTGTAAGGCAAATCTTTTGTCTATCATCAGCATGTGGACGGGGTCAACTCAATTTCAAGACTGGCCATCATTTATTGTCAATGCTAAAGCAGCTGAAGTTAGTGCTGACAAGTTCAAGCAGCTGGGGGTACACATGTCTAACCCCGACCGGGATGAACACCCGACAGCTAGTAGCGGTAATCGCCAGAACAACCGCAAGGGTAAAAAAACTTTGAACATCAATTTGAAGAACAAAGAATATCTGGCTGTCAACGTAGCTCCACCTACGTCTGCTTCTACTCCTTTCGCCCCTTCACCAAGGAAAACTCGTCCGAAAGTAGAATACTCCTTTGACAAGAACGACACCGTAAGCATCTTCGATTGCTTGATCAAAAGCAATAAGCTCCAACTTCCAGACCCAAAGAAGCCTGACGAGGTTGGTAAAACTGATCATCCCAAATATTGTGTCTATCACAGGTTCATTGGTCATCCCATTCGAGCATGTTATGTGCTCAAAGGCAAGATTCAGGAGTTAGTCAATGCTGGTGTTGTCACTCTTCAACAAGATGAGAAGACTATTACCGCGAATATGGTCTCAGTACAGATCGGTAACTTCCCTCCGCAGATGGTACAACATGGTGTCATCTCTATCCCCAAGGCCATCCTTGAGATCGAGAATCTCCCTCCTCCACGGAGTGAAAGATTATATGGATCCACCCAGACCTTGTTGCAGACTTCGAGGCTCCTTCTAAGCAAAAAGACCGCTCCAAAGGCAGAAAAAAGATCTGCAATATGGTGTCTTTTGACCCCATAGTTGAAGAGAAAATCCTGCTGGGTACCAGGTCAGGAAAAGTCTATCTACGCAAATTTCCCGAAACTCAAAAAAACCCTGCTTCTTCTTCTGAGTCCGCTCCAGTGCAACCTGCTTCTACTGAGGGTATCCCTGTTGTGTCTTCATCGATTTTAGAACCCATTCCCCCTAAGCCGACAGCAGCCGACAAAGGCAAATAACAAGTCCGCTTTGACAAGCCTTTGAAGAAGTCATCCTCTTCTGGACTTGAGAAACCATACAATTTTGATATTTTGGCTCAACTAGCTAATACACCGGCTAGGCTGTCAATCTTTGAGCCCTTACGCCTCTCCAAAGAGACTCGAAAAACTTTGAGTGAAGCTCTCATGCAGGCGAAAACCTATCTAACTTTTCTAAAGAAGCCAGAATCAGAGCCTGTCTCTTGCCTCTACTGTCATAATGTGTTAGAGTTAATCCCAAACATTAACTTCACACAGCATGATATGCTGATGGAAGACAATAGGCATGACCATCCTCTATACTATACAGGATACATCGACACGATGAAGGTCGATCATATTCTGATAGACCCCGGGTCAGTACTCAGTATCATGTCGAGGACAATGATAGACGCATTGAAGATCCCAGTACATAGTCTTTCTAGCACAATTACCACCATCTTGGGGTTCAACCAGGGAAGAAGTGAGCCTCTGGGCAAGATTCGCCTAAAACTCCAAATAGGCAATCTCCGCACGAAGGTGACCTTCTATATTATAGATAACCATGTTTGTTCTTATAATGCTCTTTTCGGGAGACCATTCCTTCATAAACACAAAATTGTTCCTTCAACTCTCCATCAATATTTCAAGTATGTTGATGACAATGGAGAGGTTCAAAAAAAGGTTACGGATCTCTACCCTTTCAAAGGTGTCGAAGCATATTGTAACGATGCTCGCATGTATAAAGATGAGTTCATAAAGGTAGTACTGGCTCTGGACACTGAAGAAGAACAAGAAGCAGTGCCCAATGACACCCTCATCATACCTGTTAAAGGGCGTGTTTCTCATCCTCAGTCCTCCAAACCACTGGCTATTTACTTGCCAGTCCAGAAGCAACCAACCGATGGTGGTCAAGATCAAAGGGCGCTCACCTCTTCTGAGCCACTTGTTATTGATTTATCTTGTAACAAGGATAAAAGGGAGCTCATCTCCTCTGAGCCACTTGTTATTGACCTTCGTCGTAGCAAGCCTCCTTCACGTTCTTCTTCTCCCCCTCTTGTAATCAATCTGACCAAGCCTGTTAAGGCTAAAGGTCCTGTTGTAAATACAGATGTACAAATCAATGAAAAAGCATCTCCTTTCCAGTATACTGATGTCATTTATCATACTAAATGCTATTTGGATATGTTAGATAGCTTTCAGTCATTTACAATAGGAGTTGTACAGTCTCTTCAAACAGAGGTCTTACTCGAACACCCAGATGATTCATACTTTGTTGTCCCTTCTCGAAAGAGAGGCGAGAGTCCAATACTTTTTAGTAAAGGGCTAGAACAAAAATTCAGCTATACGGATGATAGCAAAAATAATGATATGGGACGTCTCCAACTTCATCGTTATAGTCAACAATCAAAAGACATCATCCGAAAGATGGGTTATGACTTCAAGAGTGGCCTCAACTATGGTAAGGGTAGACGAACTCCTATCCGTACGGCCGTTCCAAAAGGAAAATCAGAGATGTACTATAACAGGACGAAAAGAGGTCTCGGATATGCTTCACCTCCGGTCTTATCTCCAGCAGCCTCCGAGTCTGATAGTGAGGAGAGCTCTAACTCTTCTGAGTCCAGATCGTAGGATTCTGACACCAGTATTGGCCAAGTTCATCGATTGATTGTATCTTCTAACATGGTCTCCGCTGAACTTCCAGAAGGTTATGACGAAGATATCGAAGAAAATTCTAAAACATATCCTTGGACTCAACGAATGGACACCCAATGGGAACTCCGATTTGAACAACGAGAACCTTCTACCGAAGATCAATTGGTCCAAATTGACGTGGGAGAAAATGGGTTACCTCGTCCAATATTCATCAGCAAGAATCTTCCAGAGGCGGATAAGCAAGAGTTAATTCTTCTTATTCGAGAATACATTGATGTCTTCGCTTAGAGTTATGAAGATATGCCAGGTTTAGATCCTAAAATTGCCACTCATAAATTGAATATTTTGCCTAATGCAAAGCCAGTCAAACAGCAGCAAAGGCGATTCAAGCCAGAAATGATAGACATAATTGATGATGAAGTCAAAAAGCTCATAGCTTGTGGCTTTATTAGAGAAGAATAACATCCAGATTGGGTAGCCAACGTTGTCCCAGTCTTGAAGAAAACTGGCAAAGTTCGAGTTTGCATCGACTTTCGGGATCTTAATGAAGCCTGTCCAAAAGATGAGTTTCCTCTCCCTATTACAGACGTCATGATCGACAATACTTACGGGTTCGAAAGGATATCCTTCATGGATGGATTCTCTGGATACAATCAGATTCGGATGAATCCTGAAGATGAAAAACATACTTCTTTTCGTACTCCTCGTGGAGTCTACTGCTACACAGTGATGCCATTTGGTCTCAAGAACGCTGATGCAAGTTACCAACGAGCTATGAGTACTATCTTTTGAGATCATCTACGCAAGACTGTCGAATGCTATGTCGATGATATTGCTGTCAAGAGCCGTCTAAAGGAAGATCACATACAGGATTTAAGAACTATCTTTAATCTAATGTGCCAACATCAGCTGAAAATGAATTCCACCAAGTCATTCTTGGGTGTCTCTAGTGGTAAATTTTTCGGCTTCGTCATTACCTCTAAAGGTATACACGTGGATCCCGAAAAGATCAAAGCCATTCAAGAGATGCGTCCTCCACGCAACCTAAAAGAGCTACGAGGATTCCAAGGTCGACTTGCATACATCAGGAGATTTATTTCAAATCTGTCTGGACGCTGCAGACCATTTATCCAGTTAATGAAGAAGGGTGTATCTTTCATTTGGACTGAAGAATGTCAACGAGCATTTGACGATATAGAACACTATCTCATGAACCCACCAGCCTTGGTGCCACCAATCTCTGGAATACTATTCTTAATGTATGTCCGTGCTATGGATCATTCATTGGGTGCTTTACTTGCCCAGAAGAACAAAAAAGGCCATGAACAAGCCATCTACTATCTTAGTCGTACTATGATTGGTGCTGAACACCGTTATAGTCCGGTTGAGAAAGAATGCTTAGCTCTTATGTTTGCTGTTCAAAAGACTCGGTATTATATCATCGGCCAAACCATTCACGTCATCTCCCGAGTTAATCCTCTTCGGATACTGATGAAGAAGCCAAGCACACTCAATTCTTGACTGGCTACATGGGCCATTTTGCTAGCCCAATATGACATGGTATATGTTCCATAAAAGTCTGTTAAGGGTCAAGCACTGGCAGATTTCTTAGCGGCTCATCCTATTCCAGAAACATCTAAACTTTACGATGAAATTCCAGACGAAACATTGGAATCAAATATGATCTCCGAAAAATTTCCTACTTGGCATCTATTCTTTGACGGTGCATCCAGGATCGGGCTGAATGGTGTCATTGTCGCAGGAGTTGGGGTTGTTCTTATTTCTCCAGACGGGTCAACTATCCAAAGAGCCTATTCCCTATATGAACCCTGTTCCAACAACGTAGCAGAATACAACGCTCTATTCATTGGCCTTCAATTAGCTAAACAACTAGACGTCGAATATCTTAAAGTCTATGGCGACTCCAAGCTGGTTGTTAACCAGGTTAGAGGAACCTATGAAGTTCATCATCAAGATCTAGTACCTTATCATGAAGCTGCGACTTACATGGCTACATCGTTCAAGGCATTCTTCATTGAATATGTTCGATGAGCTTGTAACACTGAGGCAGATGCTTTGGCCAATCTTGCGACAGTCTTAGCCATACCTGTCAAAAGAAAACATGTAGTGGTTGTCTCTAATCGGGAATTATTTTGCATCGAAAACAATTGCAATATTGAGTTCAGTAATTTTACTGAGGATAATGTTATCAGTGAAGATTGGAGAACTCCCTTCATCGACTTCGTGGTCCATGATATACTTCCTGAAGATCCTAAGGAGGCTACGAGTATTCGTCGACGGTCTCTGCGATTCTACTACAATCAGACCACCAAGACTCTCTATCGACGGACTTATGATGGTCTTCTCTTACGCTGTCTTGCTGGTGATGAAGCAAAGCAAGTGTTACGTGAAGCTCACGATGGTGTTTGCGGAGCACATCAACCTGGCCCTAAACTACAAGACCGTATTCGACGTATGGGTTACTATTGGCCTTCTATGGTATCGGATGCCATCGAATATGCAAGAAAATGACGAGCTTGTCAAATCCACGCAGATTTCATTCATCAACCGTCAGAATTCCTTCATCCAACTGCCGCTTCCTGGCCTTTTGAAGCTTGGGGCATGGATATTATAGGTCCTATCAATCCTCCTTCTTCTAAAGGACATCGGTTCATACTAGCTATAACCGATTACTTCTCCAAATGGGCTGAAGCTATACCTCTGGCTGAAGTTAAGACCAGTAGCATCATCAACTTTGTCAAACACTATGTCATCTATAGATTTGGTGCACCTCGAAGGATCATTCACGACAATGGACCACAGTTCATTAGCCAGAAGTTTACCAGGTTTTGTGACGATCATCGGATTGACAATATCGCTTCGACAACTTACAATCCTGCTGCTAATAGTTTAGCTGAAGCATTTAACAAGACTATTATGAAACTCCTTAAGAAGTTTGTATCTACTAACAAACGGAATTGGAGTGAGAAACTTGGAGAATATTTATGGGCCTACCGCACTACGGTCCGTAACCCTACAGGCTGTATACCTTTTTCTCTTGTGTATGGTTATGAAGCAGTTCTACTTTTGGAACTTCAAATCCCATCCCTGCGGATTGCCATTGCCAACGAGCTCACTACAGAGAACAATGATCTCCTTTGAGTTCAAGAATTAGAAGCGCTTGACGAGAAACGGTTATTGGCTCAACAGCATATTGAGTTATATCAAGCCCGAATCTCAAAAGCTTTTAATCGCAAAGTTAAGGTCAGAGCTTTTCAGAAAGGAGAACTGGTTCTAACCGTCAGACGTCCTATGACCATGACTCATATAAGCAAAGGCAAATTCGACGTGAAGTGGAAAGGTCCATATATTGTGATCAAAGTCTTCTCAAATGGAGCCTATCAACTTACAGAGTTGGACGGTCGAGTTGCAATGATGCCTATCAATGGCAAATTCCTTAAAAAGTACTATGTATAAATGTAAAAGGAATTTCTTGTAAATACGACAAAACAGTTCATAAATAAAATTTTATTTTATTTCCTCATAAATGGTGTAACAAGATATCATGGACGAGAATCACTATCGTCCTTCTTGAAGACAAGACGAGGACCACTACCATCCTTTTCAAAAATGTAATCGGCAAAAGAGCCGAGAACATCCTTGCTCGAACCCACCAAAAATTTGCAAGCGACCATCCTTATGGCTTCCTCTTCGTCCGTCGTCCCTGGTTCAAGTAGAAAGTCCAAGATATTCCTTGGCGGCTTGGGTGCAGACGAACCTTCGCCCGCCTCTATCTGCTTGGGCTGGGTCTGGACGTTCTTCAGTAACCGCTTCAACCTTCGGAGCGATCTCAGCCTTCTTCGATGCATCTTCAGACGACATTTCTTGTTAAAAGTGAAAGTGATCATTCCATCTAAATTTCTGTTTCATTTATAGGCAGAGATTCTTGAAACATCGAAGCGACGCGTTCTTCGCAACATTCATTACGTTCATTTGACAGTTCACCCGTTCATTTGACGGTTCATCCGTTCATTTGACGGTTCACCCGTTCATTCCATTCATTCGACGGTTCGCCCGTTTATTACATTTATTTGATGGTTCACCCGTTCATTCCATTCATTCGACGGTTCGCCCGTTCATTACATTCATTCGATGGTTCACCCGTTCATTCCATTCATCCGACGGTTCATCCGTTCATTACATTCATCCGACGGTTCACCCGTTCATTCCATCCATTCGACGGTTCACCCATTCATTCAATTCATCTAACGGTTCATCCGTTCATTCCAAACGATTCATTTCGTTCATACACTTTGACGATTCATCCGTTCATTCATATCAGGAACTTGTCACGTATTTACCTCTGATTAAGTTGTCTACCGAAATAATGATATTCAACGAATTATATTCTGCCATGTCCACATTATCTCTGAGCAAATATAATGAATATAATTATTTTCTAACTCAAGAAATGTATCATGTCCTGAACCTCTGAATATATTTTTCATCTCTATTATTTATATCCTTAATGAGATATGCAAAAAAATAATAGAGCCACAAAAATAATGTCTTTTCATTAATCAAAATATAAGGCATTACAAAAAGATATATCATAAAGAAAGAGAAAATACAAAAATTTCCTTATTCAGCTGGAGGTGTCATCAAACTAGCTATCTGCTGCTTCAATGATTGGAGTCATCCTTCACGCGAATCCAACACCCGCCTTCTAGCTTCCGCCATTCCAGATTCATCATCAAAGGATGGCAAGGTCACTAGGCGGCGAGCGATTTCATCTTGATGGGAAGTGACAAACTCATTCTTCTTGTGGGTTAGAATATCAAGTTGCTGAACGGCAGCTTCATGCTGTGTCGTCTCTTCCTCAAGAGCAAGCTGAACGATTTTTAACTCTTCCTGAAGACGAGCAAACTCTGCTTTCAGCTCAGTAACCTTCCTTTCTTTTTCCCCAGCAGCAGACGCTAACGCCTCCATCCGGGAATCATACTCTGAAGCCTTTGTGGCATAAGTGTCCAAAAAAGTTTGGAATGCAGCTTTTGTGACTTTAGCTTCGCGAGTCATCCGTTCAAACTCAGCATTTACTAGGGACTCTACTTCCTCCCGATTAAGATCTTAGTAGATCTTAATTGATGCTTCCAGCTCATCCAATATGTGTTCAAGATAGGCGGTCTGAGCTTCATCGCCTTGACTTCGGATAGCACCTATTAGATAAGTAGTTGGGATTCTAACGGTGATGAAACCAACATTCTCTCTTTCCATTACCCTTTCTACTAAGGGGCCTAAGGAAGTGAAGAAGAGGTTGGTGAAGGAACCAACTATAAATCTGTTGGTAACCGATGCACCGGGTGTAGCGACTACTTCTATGGAGGTTGAAGCAACAGATGCTTGTACAGGTGGACGTTGAGCTTCTTGAACATGAACTGAGGTCTCTCTAGATAAGGGAGCCATGGTGGAGCTCGTTACCCCTCCCAGATGTTCCTCTACAAAATCCAATAAACACCATCAGTTTGCTGTCATTAACGACTATAAAAAAGGATCAAAAATAAGGGCAAGCTTACCATTGCTGGGTCTAGCGACGAGTTTGTCATCTCACTACAACAAAAAACCCTTTTAATGACGCTCGACAAGGAGTTTTAATGACGGCTGATACATAAGCGTTATCAAGTTGAAAAATACCTTTTTTCTATGACGGTTAGGACTAATTCTGGTCTTTTTATAACGTTTATAAAACACAGCGTTATTAATATTTTAGAGCGGTGGTAAACTTGTAATTAATAAACTTCCAACAAAACCCTTCACCCTCTTTTTCAGAGCTTCCCTCCTCCTCCTCTTCCCTCCTCTTCCTGAACCCTAAAATTTTCCAAAGCCCACTTCAAGGTCACTCTATACTATTCTGTACCCACTTCCTCACTTTCCACCTCCTCACTCTCCACCCTCCTCACCATGGCGAGTTCTTACCAACTTCTCGACGTCATCGGTAAGTGGTCGTACCACGGCCTGCTCAACGAACGCCTCCTCCTCGACGACGATGAGCCGGAAGCAACCATCCCGCCGACCTTCCGGTCGCTACACCACTACTTCGACTCCTTCCGACGCCCCTTCCTCGAGGAGACCCGGGTCCACCTGGCCTCCCGCGGGAGCCCCCCCGACGCCACCTGGGCTCAGAATTAGGGTTCATTTCGTCGATTTTCATTCCGTCGATTTTTCTCTCTCTAATATCTCTCCTCACCATTTTTCTTGAATTAGAGAGCTCCACTTGTCCAGGAGGATGACGAGGCAGCCGACGACGCTCGACGCCGCGGAGGAGGAGGCCACCGCCGACAGCGAGCTCGTCCCCTCCTCCCTCGCCTCCTTCATTCCAAGGGGCACTACAACTAATGAAGGCAATAGGTTTCATTTCTCTCCAATTTTCTGTGATCCCATCTATTTTTGACTCTTTTTTTGGGTTTTTTTCTCTCTCTTGATTTTAGCGCCTCTCTAGCGGCAAGGAGACCGAGACCTACTGCTAAAAAATGATGATTAAAAAAAATTGAATCTTTGAGCACCTGGTGTTCGACGAAAGTTCTTTCATGTGCTCGGAAATTGTGCAAGATCAATTTGATGTTCTGGGATGAGCTTGCACTTGTAGATGCAATGCAATCATGCAAATAATGTTATATACAAAACAATTTCCCCTTAAATATGCCTGTTCTGCATTTGAATTCAGAATCATAAGATAGTTTTTACAAATGCATAGTATATGTTTGTTCTGCATGTGCATTCAGAATTATACGATAGTTTTCACAAATGCATATGTAAGTTTGATTTCTATTACAAATGCATATGTAAGTTTGTTATATGCCTTACTAGCTATTATTAAATGACTTGCTTGATATTTAGTTGAATGTAATGACTTTAAGGGAAAAAAATTGTTTTACTTTCTTTCTAACTAGTTTAAAAGAATGATATGTTTTTTCTTTATGTTAAAGAGGATATGCACCTGACAGAGATGAATGAAAGAAAAGGACTCAAACAATAGACCCATTAATATGGAATAACTATTCTGAAGTTGTGATGGATGTGTGGTTGTTCAATCTTGATCCTGACCACCAGCTAACTACAATCCTTATCTCCATTTTGACTACTGGAAAGTATTTCAATCTACTCAAATAGATGTACAAATAAATAGAGGGAAGAGTATTGCCATTTTCCTTAAATGAGATATTCCCCTTATATTGAAGGCAGTGTCTTCTTTTGGCAGTGTCTTCTTTCATATGCATAAATGAGATGTTCCCCTTATATTGAAGGCAGTGTCTTCTTTTGGCAGGACCTTTATTCAACATATTCAAAGTTCCAGATGTTTATGGTGTTTTCCAATTCAAGGTGGAGTACCAAAGGCTTGGATACACAAGCTTATCTCTTTCTAAGCAGGTGTGTTACCTTATTGAGATGAGCACATCAGTTCTTTTAGCTGTCAATCTATGGTAGTATTTCTGTATTCAATACTCTGTTGACATATTTAGCTTTGTGCTTCCGAACCATAGAGATGAGTGGATAAAATTCATTTAGCTTACCTTTTGGGTCAAAGTTTGTTTTGTTTTATTTTCCTTATACAGGACCTAGTAGAAGGTTGTAGGCTGTTTCATGCTATATTTATATCATGATTAGCCTATAAACATGCATGTAATTGGAAAGAAAAAGCATGAGATACAGAATTCACAGTTTCTATAAAATTGGTATTCAAGTACAAAAGTCGAGAAGATTGACACTACTTGATAGAGGAAACAAAATTTGCAAGGCTACTATGGTTCATGGTATTTGCCTGTTCTTTAAAATCCACGTCCAGATTTGCTTGCTTGCAACAAAGGATGAGCAGCCAAGCGGCTGAGGCCTTTGGGCCTTTGGTATCGGAGGGAAGTCCTATGCATAAATCCTGGGATTTACTGCTTTAAGAGAAGTCCTGGGATTAACTGTTGTATCTTTTTTTGCTTAGATGCAGTTAGGATTAACCTTGACTAATTTTCCAACTGACTGGAAAAGAGACTTCCATTGTCGGTATCGGTCGGTATCGTATTGGAACATTAATCTTGGAAGCAGTTGTAGATCGGTGGAATCAGCATGTCCGCATTATTTATAGCTGTTGTTCTAATTTCGAATATAAGTTTGTGTTTAATTAGTTGTGGAAATGCTTCATTTAGTTGTGGAAATGCTTCATTTCGAAAATAAGTTTGTGTTTAACCTGTAGATAGGTACAACCTTATTATGCTTCAAACCCTTGTTTATTTGTCTTTTTTCCCTTCAATTTTCTTTGCCAAGTTGATAGAAAAAGAGAACCCCAATGCCGGTATCGGTCAGTATCGGATATCGGTTGGTATCGGATTGGGACATGCCAAGCCGTATCGGTGTCAGCCATATTGTATCGATATCGGCCGATACCTTAAACTATGAGGTACAAATTATAATCCCAAAATTATGTTGCCAGCTAGATTTGCTTGATGACCATTATGTGATTTTGTATTTATGATTACAGATTAAAACAAATTTTGATGGCCTTTATGTGCTTCACTGTTTTTCAGGTTCCCAAATTTAACGGAAGAGGTTCAAAGTCTATTACATGGCATTGTTTCAGCTAGATAATATATTCTTTGCCATAACACAAGGTTTGATTCTTCTTACCAGTCATAATGATCTATTACATTAATGTAAAGTTTTATTTTTAACATTATATTATAAAGTATATTGAACCTTGTTTTTATCTTTTTCAGGATTTTGCTACATGTTCTGTGGACAGTTTTGATGTGGCCAAGTTTTGATGTGGACAATTTTGGTAGTTGTAAATATATATATGTATTTGGATATTCTATTTTGAGAATGTAATGAATATGTTGATATGTACTCTATTTTGAGAAATATAATAAAGATGGTGATATATAATGTTAAGTTTTTGGAATGTAATATATACTGTGCAGTATAGAGCATTATAAATATGCTAATTTGAATAGCATAAAGTGTTATAAATATGCTGCATTGAGCCTATACACATTATCTATTCATTACGTTTTAAAATTGTTCTGAATTGTGCACTATATATTAACTATTCATAACGCTTTTATAGAAACTATTCATGACGGTTATTTTATGACGCTTTTAAAAAACATTTATAACACCCGTTTTCATAACGGTTGCTGTGGAAAAAAAAGCGTCATGGTTCGTCATTAATGACGCTTTTTAGTCGTCATTAAAAGGGTTTTTTTTGTAGTGTCTGTTGACATAGGTTGCAGCCTAGCAGAAGTAGCTTCAGACATTACTGCTTGACTACTTCCTGCTTCGGAGCCGCCTAAAAAATGTCGGCTGCTGCTAGCTATTGCTGTTGTTGGCACTATATCAGTGCATACTGGAGGAGTTGGAGAAGATTAAATTTCTGCACAAATGAAAGTTAAGATGTCAGTCATTTAATCCATAAAAGAAGATTATCAATATTAGCCAATACCTCTTTTATCAGTGATAGTAGCGTCCTCCGGTGCTATGTCATCAACAACATTCTTTTCTTGGGATGCATAAGCATCAGCATCCTCTTTCGGATTTAGAGTATCATCAACAGTCTCTGCCGATGTTTCTTTATCATCCTCCGCACCTTCTTCTCGGGCTTCCTCGCTATCATTTGCGGCGACCGGATCTATATCATCACGGAAACTGAAGTCACAACCTTCTAGAGCCTCAATCATTAATTTGTCTTCTTCAGCACGAAGTGATCTTGGAGAAGTCGGAAGATGGGCAGTTTTCGGTACAAGTGTAGGAGATCGTAATACGTCAAGAGACGTTTCTGACTCGTTGATTGGAATCAGAATTGCAGTCGCCTCTCGTGTCTTTGCAGTATCATCCTCTGTCTCTGCGATCTCCTCTCTTGTCTTTACACCCTCGTCCCTCTTCTCTACACTGGAAGATTCCTGCCTGGGCTCAAGGGCAGGTGTAGGAGACGACATCATAACTCCGGCGATCGCACTTGTCAGGACCGATGCCAGGATACGTCTTGGAGGAGTGACTACTTTCTTTCTTCTGAAGACTATTTTCTTTCTATGTAGAGGTCTCTCCGGGCTCTCTACGCCTATAACATGTTTTTGTCTTTGAATGGAGGTCGGGGTCGTCGCCTCTTCTCTCTGAATTGACTCAGCCTGTTGTCGAGATTGTAACCGGGTAGTGACCCTTTCCGATGATTCAAAAACAATCTTCTTCTTAGAAATTGGAGAAGAAGGTTCTTCGGCCTTCCTCTTCTTCTCCTTGGCCGGAGATCTTACAACTTTTAGGGAGACGCGCAGCGGCTCATAAACTTCTTCAAGGAAGTTAGCTTCCCTCGAAGCTTCTAACGGTGCATCAGCCGGCTCGTGCTCCTCATCATTACCAGGAAGCACCAGAACAGGTGCTCCTTTCTTGAATCAAGTCGCAGTCGTGAAGCTGTCTGCCAGATTGAAGTTTTCAGCAAAAGTGTTTGCTGATGTATAGAAGATCGAGTACGTATACAGCATACGAGGACCTCGATCATTTCTGGACGGCATCGAGAACGTCGTCCTGGTGTCCCGAGCATTGTAATACGCCCAAGCCCCGGCTCCATCAATTAAAAACCCTTTTCCTTGTAGACATGTGATAGCATTACCTACATAGAACTGGTTATAACTGAATTGGCGTGCAAAATGGCTGGGAAGATAAGGCTCGAGATAGGATTCATCCTCGAACCGATATACCAGGTATGACGGCCGGATTGTCCTCAGCCAATCGAAAGCTGTGTGGCCCAAAGGCTGCATCCTCCCGGAGTCCACAAGGTTAGTAGACATATGCTCATAACCGATCGGAGGGGTAATACAGTAGAAGCTCCATCCTCTACCGAGATTCAGTGCGCGTCGGCAATCTCTTAAAGTGGTGTAAATCCACTTGCATCCAGAAAATCTTCTCAAAAAGCTGCCACCTACTGCCCCCATATCAGGATTCATTAGTGAAGGATGGTGTAGGAGTAGCCATCCAAACAAGTATGTGTATGGGAGTTCCAGCCGGGGGAAGTGTCCTTTCTCACCTTTTCCTTTAATCATTGAATCGACGAAGAGGCGAAGGCCGGCGTTCACTCTGCATGTCATTGCTGACAGCAGATCCATCCGGTAGTCGAAGACCAAACGGACAGCAGCAAAAAGTACACCGCGGTGGAAGCGATCGACTGCACTGTCCCCAGGGACGATGTATCGTCGGAGCCAGTAAGTGAGGAAACCCGCCAACTGGGCCTCCTTCGACATGGGCCTATAGCCCATCCTCATGTAACTCTCAATAATGTCATCTTTCTTCAGAGGGGGATATTGAAGATCATCCTCGATCTTGATATCCATATCGCCATGTGTCTCTATTAGCCCTATCTCTTCACTATTGCTGAGTAGTCGAAAAAAGTTAGGATTGCAGTTTTCGTGCTCCTTGGTCTTCTTCTCAATGATGTGGTTGAAGAAGAGATATGGCAGCCATTTAGTGGAATAGCAGGTGCCAGGTGTGCCACTCTTGTAATAGAGAGAACAAATTTTGTAGTGACATAGTAGCTCTTCAAACACAGCCACCATATCAGCATTCTTCTCACGCAGTTTGTCCAATTCATAGTTTGTTGGGACAAACTCTTCATAGGGGATATCCCCCATTGACAGGCTGGAGATGCACTTTATCTCGTGTAAAGCTAACCCGATCTCTCCGCGGGGCATCATGAACGTCCCGGTTCTATAGTTTGTATCTCTCGGCTAACGCGAGGAATAGATGAGGATTGGGGGGAAAGCCATAAACAGTGGCATACACTGCTTGGTATAGATTAATCTCCTTAAACCGTTCTTCAAATTGGACCAATATCCAATTAGCTATACAGATCCATCTCTTGTTATCCGGGTTCACGAGGCCTGTCAGCCGCAACTCCTGATCCGGATACCTTCTTTCTACTTTCGTAAACTTATTTGCGAATATCAGAGTTCTCACTGGTAGCAGCAAGGAAGAATCTTCTAGTGGGATACAGCTGGGCTTTAGACCTCTAAGCAAGGAGCTATGACGCTCAGAGGAACTGTAAAATATATCCTTGTTGCCAGACCCCTTCTTGACACAGATGTTCCCTGTTCGGGCTTGCCGAAGTGGAGTTATATCCCATTCCATTCTTCTCGGATAGCTTACAAAAGCATATCGAGATAGAGAAAGGCATCTAGATATCTCTGGCAGAAGGATTGTCTTCTCGCCCCTCTGGATAAGTCTCTGTTCCATTCGAGGTCTTGGCTGAGAGTTCTTGTCAAAGGCCTTACCAAACAAGAACAACGGCTTCTTATGAGTAACTGTATCAGCAGTCTGAAGAGGCTGCCCATTCATCAAACACAGCAAAGTCTCATTGTCATATGCAATCAATACGGCTTGCCGAGATGACGATAAGGCGTACTGAGGGAATGTGACATGAGATAGATCTTCTTTATATTCAGGTTCAGTCAAGGATCCTACAAAGACCTCATAATTGGGGTCTTTCCTGAGGTTAACTGCATCAAATAAAGAAACAAGGATCAGTACATACAAAAGCAAAATTCTACAAAAGATTATCAATTTGCGCAAGTTATCAGATTGCGCCAACACAGTCAGCTTACGCACGTTGTCAGATTGTGCCAGCACAGTCAGCTTGTGCAAGACATCAGTTTGCACTAACATACTTGCGCTAGACATCAGTTTGCGCTGGCACAACTAACTTGCGTAAAACGGTAGATTGCACCGAATATTTTGTCTGCGCTTTCCATCCGATTGCACAAGAGTATAGTTTTCATAAAAATGAAAACTATTATGAATACAACCGAAACCCTAAACAGGGTGGCGCAAATACCATCAATCTCTAAAAAGAGAGAGGTATGAAGGTCTGAAAGTATCAAGAACCCTAAAAGGGTTTCGATCTTCGTTCGTCATTTACCTTGCAATGCTGGATGACCTGTTTTATGACGAGAAATTTGGGGCACAACCTGAGTCGAAGGCTCGGCGGGGGCCTTGCCCTTCTCAGTGGCTGTACGCTTGGGAGCCATCGCTATCGTCGGCGGAAAGGAGAAGAAGTAGTCGGAGAAGGAACGTAAGCTTTTGTCTCTTGAACAGTCGAAAAACAAGTAAAGGATGAAAGAAAGAAAAAAAAAGAAACTATTTATAGTTTTTCAAGTGTAACGGCTACCTCCGATTGCGCCACAAATGTCGAAGCTAATTCCTCCAAACGTGCAGTCAAAGCGCAACTTGCACAACTTGATTTTAAAATCGAAATTCAAAGTATTTCGAAACTTTGAATATTTTTAAATTTCGAAAACTTTGAAGGGGGTCTTGTAGGTCCTAAAAATCAAGTTGCATTTATCAAATAACCAGAAGAAATTAAATTGCGCACTCTTCAAATGGACTGTGCATGAGGCAGATTGCGCTATAATTCAAATGCGCAAGCTGAACTGTGCTACAACTCAAGCACGCTACGCTGACGTGGAAGTACCATCATTACCTGACAAAAATTCGATCTTCTGAAAGCTGACAGACCGATAAACGAGGAGTCCTTTCGTTTCTTGTGCAGCACAGCGCTCGAGGACAGCTGTACAGCCAGCGCAGTAGGACAGCTCAACTTCAGCGCAGTTTGACCAAGTCTCAGTCTCAGCACAGTCTGATGCTAGCGCTTTTCAAGTGGCGCAATCCATCAAGATAACTGACATTTGTACGTGGCTTACATGCCATCAATTGCTCGCCACGTGGCAATCGCCTGTGCACGACCTTGCGCATTTTAATCAAATAATACCACGCATCTAATACAGTTGGCCCACGATCGAGTAACTGCCAGCGCAGTTTACTGTTTGCGCAGTCTGTTACTAGCGCAGTTCATCATGCACAATCCAGAATAACTACAAATTAGTTATTTCTAGAACTCTATAAATAGAGTTTCAAGTCCTTCATTAAGGGGATCAGATCATTATTATCATCAGAGATCAGGAGTTCTTGTCCAAGTGCTGCATTCTTCAGAGGCTATCGTCTTCGAAGTTCACATCGTCCAAGGGATAAAGCGATCGTCTTCAGATCGAATTCCTATAGTTGTACTTTCCCATAATTCAATTGTAATCTTCTTACAAAATTTGTGAAATAAAAGACTTTTGTTTTTGCAAACAGTTGCTTCGTTGTTTTTCAGCACATATAATGATGAGTTGAGGTCGGTTAGACCCTACCTAACAGACGAAGCATTAGAACAAGAAATGAGACATCATTTTTCTTCTTGGTTGAGCAAATATGTAAGCAACTCGGTAATTACTGGCCTCTTCTAATGTAATTGCGCAATAAATAACTTACTATCTCTTCTTTGGTGTTCAGGTCGATCGTTTAATTTTACCAGAGATTAAATTAATTAGAACTCTTGCCAAGGGACCAATTACTTTTGTTAAAATATGGCCAAGTTACTATATCAATGGCTTTAGGTTCAAGTCGACAAATGCTCCAATCAGAGACAGCTTCCTGGATCTTGATTCCACAAAAAACAATTGTTTGTGTATCAAATCTTCGAACTACAAAGACATTGATCCAGAAAATGATTTCTTTGGCATCTTATGAGAGATTGTGGAGTTGACATATAATTATGGTAGAGAACCAGCAAAGATCGTGTTGTTCAAGTGTGAATGGTTCGATCCGATTGAAAATCAAGGTTGGAAAATTGACAAGCGGTCTTGTGGATATAAACTACAAGCGTAGATATCAAGGCTATAAACCATTTGTCCTATCAACTCAGGCTCAGCTCGTGTACTTCACAGCTTATCCGAGACGGGGAGCAACAAAGTCTTACTGGTGGGCAGTATGTAAGACTAAAACTGGAGATACTTTTGATGTTGACAAAAAAGCTTATCAGGAGGACGAGCTATCTCTTGTAACCAATATTGTTGATGTGGACTCCACGGAAGTTACGCATTACACGACTAATGTAGAAGATGTAGAATTATCCAAAGAGAAAGGCGAAGCCGACGAAGGCGAAGATGAAAGTGAAGATAAGGAGGAGGAGAAAGAGGAAGATGAGGTCGAGGAAGACGAACAAGATGAATATTCTGAAGATGATTGAGAGATATGTACTTTTATTTTCTTATTATGTGGAGTTGGTTATTATCTAGTTTTGGTTACTATCTGAACTTAGTTGTTTCTTTTGGAATGTACTATTTGGACTTAGATGTTTCTTGTAGAATGTACTATCTGAACTTAGATATTTCTTGTAGAATATACTATCCGGACTTAGATGTTTCTTGTAGAACGTATCATCATATGTTGTCTTAGTTTTTATCTTATTTTTGTTGTACTTTATATTTCTAGTCTCTATTATTTGTTGTATCTCATCATATGTTGTTATCAGGTATGACAGGTCGTCACGGATCGTTTCGCATGTCTCGACATGGGGCACGGGGTACTGGTACTGGCAGAGGATAGGGTACTCCTTCGGTACCTCCTACTGGTACCGGCTCTGGATCCTCGTCGCCCAGTACTCTTGTGTATCGGACAGTACCTCCGCCTGCCCCGACGCTACGTGGCATATCTCCTGGGACGAGTAGTTCCAGGCCTGAGACTGCTCCGTCGTCCAGCGTTCCTACTGCTGATACGACGATGGAGACAGATGAGCAGATGGAGGAGGCTGAGCCGACGGCCGACCAGTATCAGGTAGATGATGCATGCGCACCTCCGAAGGAGACGAGGACGGAGATCTGGGCCGACGGTACAAAGTAAGTATTTTGGTTTATCATTTTTTTCTTGTGTTTATCATAAATTAACTTTTCTCATGAATATAATATGTCTGTATAGATATCGTCCTCCGTCGGTACAGAGACGCCTAGGCTACTTATTGAGGACTAATTATGGTGGTCCTTGGATAAACTACTCTGATGCTCCGGACGAGAGGAAGGCCTACTGGTTTGCGTGCTTCAAGGTTAAAATATATTTGCTTTTAACATGAATCATATAATTTTTGTATATTATATATAACTGATAAATATTTGGTTTGCACTCTTCTAGGATATGTTTTTCTATCCACTGCACCGGGCCGAGATGATCAAGGAAATGTTTCCTGCCGTCGCTGCTAAGCTGATCCGTGATGCTATTAATGATCAGAAGACTCGTGATCGTGCCGAAAAGCCGATCCAAGGTTGGATCACCCCTGATCAGTGGACTGCAATGAAGGATCAATTCGACGAGCCAAGGTACAAAGAAAAGTATGAGAAAGCCAAGGCGGCTAGGAACCAGGGATCAAAGTGGTGTGGTGGGTTGATTCCGATGACGGAACATTTTCGTCGTTTGGTATGTCTTTTTATTTCAAAAATATTATTTTAATACAAGTCCGATAAATTAGTAAAAGGTGATATATTTAATTATAAGTAAGGAGGGGTGATGACGCCAATATGGTGACTGTCTTCCTGGCCACACATCGGAAGGGCGGAAAGCTTATTGACGAGAGGGCAGAGCGGGCCTATATAAGTATTACAATTCTATTTATTAATTTTAATACTTCGTGTTAGTTTTGATATAACTTAGTAAATATACATGCAAATAGATATTTATGTAGTTAGTAATAATAAGTACATTAGGCATTAGAAGTTATAGAGTATACATGCTTTCTAGGCCGAGTTTCAACGGCTTAAGGAGCGGGCGGCTGCTAGTATACCTGCTGTGGGAGAGGCCGGTACTTCCTTCCAGCCCGCTCCAGCTCCATCGGAGGACGAGCTGTGGGTGACCGCCGCTGGTGGTCTCCACAGGGGTACGTACTACGGTACGGGATCCTATGGCGCCCTAGTTACGACACAGTCCTCTAGGACCTCCCTTGATAGTGTGCATAGCCTACAGCCCTCCCAGAAGTCTTTCCGAGTCCAACAAATGGTGGAGTCTGTCCATGATGAGCTGCTACGACGGATCCAGGAGCAGCACCAGATGGACGATGCTGCACTCATAGCACGATTGGATACGCTCGATCGCAGCATTATGGAGCTCAGGGATATGACTGAGAGGACAGAGCGGGACGTCACTGATCTTAGAGCGTCGACAGAGCACAGCATGACGGATCTGCAGGCATCACAGCTGTCCCTGGACGAGAGGCTCACGTTGATGCAGGATTCGATGGTTGATAGCAGTAAGAGGCTGTTATCTACCATGGATTCCTACCACCAGCGACTAGCAGCGTTGGAGCGTTATTGTCCTCCGGGTGTGCCTTCATCGTCGTCGACTCCCCCGGTGCCACTGCCTTCTTCATCGACACCGACTCCACCGACGTCACTACCTTCTACATCGATGATGATTTCACGGGAAGAGTACGAGATGTTTCTATCCATGAGGCGCGACGGTGCCCCTCCTCTCCCAGATCCCCATTAGTCCTAGTTTGGACTGTTTGTTTGTGTTTGTTTATTCCTATCCATATGGATTTATTTGTGTTTGTTTGTGTTGATTCTTAGTTTGTGTGTAGACTTTTAGTATTGGTGGTCAGGATGTTTGGATATTTGTTGGTTGGTTTATAGACTTGGATATTTGTTGGTTGATTTATAGACATGGATATTTGTTGGATGGTTATTTGTTGTAGACTTGGGACGGCATATTATTATATATTAATTTACAGACTTGGATATTTGTTTAGTTGGTTAGTTGGTTTATAGACTTGGATATTTGTTTGTTTGTGTTGATTTACATTGTGTTATATTATTGTGATTTGCCGATGTTGAGTGTTCCACCGAAGGGGTCGGCGAACCCAGGGAGGGCATGTTATTATGTATTTATTATTATTTATTAAACTGCAGGAGAAAATATAATTCTGAAATAACTTTTTGTAATTTTTTTTATTTTTTCTGGAATATTTAGCAACGTTTACCGACGTTTATCGATGCTGAGTTACGTTGGTAAACGTCGGTGATTGCCGACTCAGCGTCGGTAAACGTCGATAACTTTTGCAGGAAATACTGTCGTTTAGAGAATCGGTAAACGTCGATAAATATTCTAAATGCGTCGCACAATTGACCGACGTTTGCCGACGTCGCTAAACGTCGCTCTATTATCGACGTCACGCCGGTACGTCGGTGAATTACCGACGTATACATGCGTCGGTAAACGTCGGAACGAGCGACAATTAGCGACGTTTTAGCAATCAGCGACTAGGGTTTCCACGACCATAAGAAAACGTCGCTAATGTCAAAAAACGTACTTGGCAACATTTTCTATCGTTTTTGTGACATTTTTTGGCGTCGCTAAACTTTGATATTCTGGTAGTGGAAGCAGACCACCTGGCCTCTGTCTCTCGGCTTTCACCTGCTGGCACACCAAGCATCGAGATACAAACTAAGCTACCTTTCGGTTCATGCCATACCACCATACGTGCTCCCTCAGGTCTCTGTACATCTTGTTGGCTCCAGGATGCATAGAGTACTGAGAACGATGCACTTCCTGCAGAATCTCCTCATGAAGCTCTCCACTCGGAATGCACAATCTAGTACCATGCCTCAGCGAGCCATCTTCGGCTATATAGAAATCATCTAGCAATCCTGCCTGCACCTGCTCCTTAATGCTCCTCAGGGCCACGTCATCAAACTGTGCTGATCTGACTCTGTCCATCAACGCAGACTGAATCTGTAAACCCTACATCTGAACCTCTATGCCCGAAAAGATCACCTCGATACCCAAACTATCCAGATCCGCCAATAGATGACGATCTGTCATCAAATATATAGCGACTGGATACCTGCTCAAGGCATCTGCAACTACGTTGGCCTTCCCTGGATGGTACTGCAAGGAGATATCGAAGTCCTTCATCAGCTCAAGCCAGCGCCTCTGCCTTATGTTCAATTCCTTCTGGGTGAACACGTACTTCAAGCTCTTGTGATCCGTAAAAATCTCAACTTGCTGGCACACTCTATCCAGGATACTATAATACACTTATGGGATACTACCTTCTATTGTCTTTCTCAAACGAATATGGGTAAATAAGTAGCATGCGGGGCTCAATTGAATGGGACACAAGTGTCATGTGGGTAGTAGGCTTAATGTAGGTTGTGTCCATATTTTGGGTCAACAAGTTTGGGTCGAAATGATGCCCCCAATTCGAGTCGAAAATAAAAGTGACTTCGTGGGGTGAATCAAGATTGGGTCTTGTGTCAGAAAAGTCGTGTGATAAAATGAAGCACAAGATGGTGTGACTGAGTGGGACACGAAGGTCACGGGCGTAGGGCATCTTGTCTAGATCATGCATATGAAGTTGGTTTTGAGAAAACAACTAGTCTTGTGCTCCTAAATTAAAAGTCATGGCAATGTGCATATGATAATCATAAATAAAAGTGGGAATGGTCAATGGCCTAAATTGATCCGAAAGTTGTGCGATACAAAGATAGTACAAGAGAACGAGTTTGAGTGGGACATGATATATCAAAATGAAGATAATCTTGTCTACTACAAACTCATGAAAGAAGTTTCCAGAGATTGACATCTCTGACGCTCCAAAAATCAAAGTCATGGAAGAACATTTGTCTATCTAGGATACTCTCTCTAGGGTGTCTACCCAAGTCTTGACACTGTCTATACAAGGCACTAACTCATCTATATGATACTTGGATGGTACTCCTATACTAGGTTGTTCATGTCTCTCCTCCAACTAGACACTAAACTGTTGGTGCCTAAACTTCTATAACACTTGAAATACTTCATCTCTAGCTACTAGGGTACTCCTCCTATTCTGGTACCTGGTGCAACTCCTACCTTAACACATATTAATCACTCTAGGGTTCTCATCTATATTCAATTATCAACAATTATATGCAATACTTCCTAACCATATTCTAAACTATTAACACTAATACTCAAGGACACAGACCAATTGCAAGTCACTAAGCCATCATACTACAAAGAACCTACAATGAAATGAGACTCTACAAGGACCTAGACTAAATAACTGAAACTATCCCTACTCCTAAGCTAATTGATGATGGAATATAATCTATAATAATAGAAGTAAAAAGATAGAGATGACATGTTAGGACCCTTCTCAAGACACAATATGATAATCATACGCGTCTGTCCAAAATCATGATACTCAGAATCCTCGCCACGCCAGTAAGCAAGGCTGCGATAAATTGTAGATTCCATAACTGGGTATGAACCTCTATAATCATGTCGTCTGGAATCCTCGCTACGTCGACTAGTATGGCTGTAAAAAATTCCAAATCTCATAACCAAGATATGTACATCCGAAGTCAGGTCTTTACGTTTTTGCCACGCCGTCTAATATAGCTGCGATAAACTCCAGGTTCCATAACCAAGTAGACATTTTACCTTCTCTATTTTTTCTGTCAACATATGTTATCAGAAGATACCGTAACTCAGGCCATAATATTCATCTTGATATGAAAATCAAAACCAACGATGATCCATCAAATCAAATTCAATAACAAGGAGCAAGGGTGAACAGAAACAAAAGGAAAGGATTTCAAATTGACGTTCTGTAACACCCAGTTTTCCAAATGAGGAAAATTTTGAAATTTTGTATTTTAATTTATTTAATTATGATATTTAAATAATAATATAATTTTTGGTAATTTTTAATTATTTTTAAAACTATTTAAATTATGACTTATGATTTTGGTGTTTGGCTAGTGTAACCGTAGAGACTGTCTGTCCTAGAGCCTAGCCATGTGATTAGGATATTTAATTAGTACATTTTAGCCTAGAGGGTATTTTGGTCATTTTAGGATTTATTTGAATTTATTATGATTTATGGGAATTTCTGTAAATTTCTGTGAATTTAATATTAATTAAATATTGCTGTGTGTTATGTTAGTCCTTAACCTAAAAGTTTAGCCCTAACCCAGATTAGACATGGCCTAGACTAGGGTTAGTTAGCTTGGACTAGTCATGACTAGTCATTGGTTAGAATGATCAAGTTAGACTAGCTAGTTTTAGTTAGTTGAGACTAGCATTGAAACCTAGGTTCCATCCTAGCCATCGATTTGACATGATATGAGGGTGACCATTGGATATCCCAAAACCCAAGAATGGCCAGCCCAAAACCCTAGGTGAGCCTATTTAATCCCTCCCAAATCATTGCCTCCTTGTTCATTCTCTCTCCTTTCAAGAACAAGGTTTGTTCTCCATTGAAATTTCTTCATAGTTACTCAATATTAGTCCATTTTCATTGAAGCTTCTTCCATTGTAACCTAATTAGTGTCCCCCTACTATTGGTGGAGGCCATTCTCAGGTTTGGTACAATTTGGAGCCATTGGCTAGCTTGAGGAGATCTCACTTTTGGGAGCTTTTCTTGTGAAGGAACACACATAGGTAACTTTCTATTCCCTCCGCCAAATCTCGATTTTTTTGCATGGATAGGAAGCCCTAGCTGTCCTCTTACTGTAGGGATAGGTTTTGCACCCTCTCGTGTCCTTTACGTATCCGAATCGGACACGTATCAGTGGACAGTCGCAGGTGTTCGACGAAATGCCACAGTGGGCATTTCGATCAATTTTTCAGGAAGTGTTTGAATAGGAAATTAAGTTTTTAGGTCGCTTATGGGTTTCTGATGGTTTGGACACATTTCATGTCGTGTCGGGGTCGTACTGGACCCGTGGACACGCCCGCGCATGTGCGAGCTGCACCGCCCTGCTGCTAGGGGTCCTGTGCTTTGCGGACACGGCAATTGGACTCGTGCCACTTGGCACAGACCAAGGGGCAATGACTGTCAGGTCACCCCTTGAGTCTGGAGTCCAGTGGTGCCGTGTCGGACACGAGTTTCGCTCTGCACGGGTTTTACACTGATGGTTCATTCTTCTTTTTTGGTTCGGATACGGCCTTGTAAGTCGGACACGACGACACGTGGACCCGTGTCAGGCTGTGTCAGACCTAGAGCTATACTAGGCGAACCCACATGTGTGATCACGAGACTTGATTCGTATCGTGTCGTGTCCTAGACTCTCTGGAACACGTGCACGACGCTGTGCTGTTTAGTTGTGTCTGTATGTGCTCGATTTGGGTTTTTCTTAGTTTGGACACGTCTGTGTCCTCGTGGTGGGACACATTTACACTATATGGCATGTATAAACACCCTAACATAATTACCAACCATTAATTTGTATGAATATCATGTTTCTAGTGGTCGATTTCAAATTCCATTTGTTCACTGATACATGCTCCCTATTTTTGAATATTCTGAAATTAGATTCCTTTTTAAATTGAATTTTGATCACCATGTTAATTCAGTACATGTGCATTAGTTTACTACAATGTGGTTACATGTTTGGGGTTGATGTGATCAAGGGAAAATGGATTTTCGAATGGGTTCAGGACTGTAGGACTGATACATTCACTGAATAGTTTTTTTTTGAGTTCCATTCATATTTTTTTTCACTGATTAGCTAATGGTTTGAATTGTGTATTGCCATGTTTCTGAGGACTGTGGTTCATTTTTAGTGGGTTAGATGTTCACATTCGAACAGGGAAGACATGGACTGTTGGGCTGAAAGTTTGGAAAACTGGGTTTCATGATATAGTGTAAAACCTGAGAAGTTGATTAGTTGCTAACTAATTTCTCTATGTTAATTGATTCATTGAAATGGGATTCCCTTCTATTTCCTAATCTGAACACACTATTGTATGTCTGTACACACACACAGGGAATGGGGTTCCCTTCCTATTTTTTCTAAACTGTACCTGAATTGATTCCATTTCATTTATTCACTGTTCATTCCTTAACCTGTTATTTCATTCCTATTAAACTGAGATTGAATGATATATGTCTGAATATGTGAGAGTATTTCCTGAGAATTCCTAATAGATTTCTGTCTTTTAGAACTGAATTGAATGAGT
Source organism: Iris pallida (assembly GCA_029216955.1). NCBI lineage: Eukaryota > Viridiplantae > Streptophyta > Magnoliopsida > Asparagales > Iridaceae > Iris > Iris pallida. The sequence goes on along the minus strand of JANAVB010010000.1, from coordinate 10,496,772 downwards.
TATGTGATTCCCATGCTTTGTAATGTAGTTTCAATGTTTGAATGGGGGAAAGGTTATCTAGAACCTAAGATTTAATCTCTAAATACTTCACTGTTTCCTTCCCTTCCTGTCAACTTGTATACATCCCCAATACCTGAGAAACTGGGTGTTGGTTATGGACTGGACTGAACCTGTGAACTGAGTTCTTCTTTTTCTTTTCCTTCTTCAAAACCTGAGATGAATTTTTTGAAATTGCTGGACTGGTTTCCTACAAAACCTAAGTTTTGAAAGAATGTTTTATCATTGACTGATTTATAGGTTTGGTTAGCTCACTGTTTTGGTTAAATGGTGACTGTCATGTGAACCAAATTAGCCACTGTTTCCCTTAAACACACCACAAAATCAGCCATGTATACCCCATGGTTCACCCTACAAATTCAGTCCCATATTCCAGTCTTGACAGTCCACATTCCAGTTGAGTATATGAATGTTCAGGCCATAACACACATTCCATTCCCTGATTAGTACAAATGTTTACATACTGAATTGATTTCCTTCTCCTTTAACTAAGTACATTGTGTATTGTATGAGGGTTCCCTATTTTACTGTGTACACACATTCATGTAACTCTCACACACACTCTAGATTATATTCACACCCTATATCACTTGACACCATGCCACTACATTCCCTCTCACAAATAACACTCACACATACACACTCTTATGACACTTTGCTCACATGGACACACACACACAGGAACACAAATACATGATTTCCAGTTTCCTATATTCAATGTATGTATATATATATATATATATATATATATATATATATATATATATATATATATATATATAGGTGATACATATATTATCATGTGGCCTATATAGTTATAATGTGTGTATTATATTAATTTAGATATATATTTTGATATATGTGAATATGTAGATATGTGGTTGGACGATAGGCATGACATTGCCTATGGGCCTATAGCCTATAGCCTATGGCTCATAGCCTGGGTTGTAGTTTGAATGCCAGTTACATGTGTAGTTGACTTGTATACTCTAGAAATGGTGTGTGCTTGCTAGAATAGGCTTGGTATTGCCTAGTGAGTCTAGATTAGACTTGTTTAGTCTTGTTAGACCTAGAATAGACTAGTTAGACTAGTTTAGACTTGTTAGACCTAGTTTGACCATAATTGACCTAGTTTGACTTCTAGGGTTGACCAGGGTTGACCAAGAGTTGACTTTAGTCTAGATTGACCTAGAATCATGTAGAATGCATAGTAGGACTTCATTATATCATTTTAGACTTGTTGTGACTTGTGCTGTTCTGATTAGGAGCCAGACACCTCTCCTCGGACAGTATATTTTATCCGGACACTCAGATACAGGCGAGTACATTCTCTGATCATTTCATATCCTGCTTAGAATTATTTTCCTGCATTAAATTACTTTACTTGATACTGTCACGTTGGTCACACAGATTAGTACTATATGGATCCCTTCTTGAGATGTTATCCCTTCAGGGAGCATCGGGTACTACATGTTCTGTGCGTTTCACTTATATGACGTATCGCTATGCTTCTTTGGTTCTTTGATCACTTGTGACATAATACTCTTATGATCACAGAGTCTTCTTTGAATCCTTATCCCATTTATTGGGTTTTCCAGAATCTCCATTTATGGGACTACTATGTACCACCCTTCGGGGGCCGTTACATAGAATCATAACATAACCTGGTTGGATCCTTGTGTACTGATTGGGGGTACGGGGGAGTATAAATAGCCATGTGAACAATTCCAAAGTAGAATAGCCATGTACGCCTCTTTAGTATAGCCATGTGCAAATCAAGCCGTTCACATGTCGACTTTGTACTCTAAATCACTAGTCACTGGTAGCTCTTTACTTATAGTAGATACTTCTATTACATTTTTCTCTCTCTGTTTACATACTGCATTTCTTCAGTATCTATATCTTACTTTACTGCATGATTATATTTTCTAACCTGCTATGAACTGTTGAGATGTATTGTGCTCGCTCCCGTCCTGACTGGACCTGTTGAAAATTTTACAGAGGATGATGAGGAACCCTGCACCCCTTACTTTGGAGTTTGCCTAGATGACACTCGCGACCTGGACCCCTGGAGAGGTTCAGGCAGCTGCTGAGGACGATACCTTGCATAGTGTAGATAGATAGCTTAGACTGTTCTTTCTTTTCATGTTTAGCTGTTGTCTTTATTTTCAGAGTTGTATATTTTAGAGATGTTGAGACTTTGTTATTTCTTTCTGCTGTACCTCAGTTGAGGATTTCTTATCTATTTCCATCGTGCTACATTCTACCTTAGATTGTGATTGAGTTGTACCTCTGTGTTGGCCTCATTTTAGAGAGTATATTCATGTTAGTTAGTCATAGTTCATGACCTAGAACAGCGTTCTACCGCCGACACTGCGGCGTAGGCTGGGCGCTGTTACGTACTCGTACCCTCACGATGGGTGCAGGTCGTGACACGTTCAACCAAGATTCTCAAGGGTCGTCCCAGGAATCTCTCAAAAGTGCTTAGCAAAGAGATCAATATGTCATATGATAAGATATCGTCAAGGAAGGACAATTTATTTCGAAATGCAATGAGAGTTGTCATGATAATCAAAAGATCAAAATTTTCCTAATATGTGATTGAGTAATTCCTATCATAACCTAGAACCTATATCCTAACAGCAGGCTCGTAATTAGCACTCTAAGTCGAGCACCATTACAAAATTGTACTAGTTGCGACTCTGACTTGTATGGGCCACCATAAAAATGTGTCACGATCCGCACCCTGTTTAGGGGCACGAGCACGTGGGTACGTCCAACCTATGTCGCAGTATCGACGGTAGAACGCTGTAAGGGTCATCTAGAATATATAAAATCTAAGACACAATAATATAACATGTCATCTCCGCACGGAGGAATATAACCACAACTCAATCACATAATTCTAAGGAAGATAAACACGATGATAAAGATAAAGATAAAGATGAGATAAATAGTCTGAAACAACGCTGAGTCGCAATCATAAGTTCAGAAACCAAGTTCCAAAATAAATATTACAAGTCTCAAAGTATCAAACTGGAATATAATCAAGACAAAATCTAGGTAAACTAGGTCACTACTGGCGGTGCGTCCTCTACGAGCACCGGGTCCACAGGATGGTCCTGGTCGTAGGCTCCATCTATGCCAAACCTGTAGTAGGTCGGAACAATCTGTATCTAAATCCTCTGAAAAACGATAGGGGTTATCCTGTCAGGATATGAGCAAGTACAAACACCAACAGCAGTTTCATGTGAATTGACAAATACTATAAGAGACAATCATAATGAAATACAAGATGAAATGTCAAGACTGAAAGTAAAACAGTACAAAAGAACTGGATATCATGTCATGTGTGAGATATAAGATAAAACTGGAGTATAAACAATGGAAAGTAATCTGAGGTATGATGTAAACATAAAAATAAAATGCCATGAGATATTAGAGCATTATGTGATCGGCTTGGGTCAAGATCAGGCTGTTCTATTTGACCGGCTATGCACATGTAGTATAATAGTATAGGGATCAGGCCGACCAAAATGGAAAGCTATGCACAAGTAGTATAAGGTTAGGCTACACCCTACGTGTGGTGAGGGTGGAGCTATGCACAAGTAATAAACAAGTAGGGGTAATGATCACATAACCTCTAATAACTCCCTATCCCCGAATAGTATAATGGATCCAGACATGACAGGTCATGACACAGAATTCAAAGAGTAGGGGGCCAGCCCACTCCCAAATCGGTGTCTATACAAGTACAGAAAATAATATCGAACAATATACTCATATACCAGGTAAACCGGAAATGACATCTCATGACGAGATTCAATGTATTCTAGTCCGTGTATCCTCGTGTCGAGAATCAAGTATAACACTAAAACTGAATCGGATATAGTAGATATCAAAGTAATTAAAACTATCATAGAATGTACTTGCCTGTTGTCCTGAGCTGAGAAAATCGAACTACAAACCACTCAATGAGCCACGAACGGTCAACTCGCACAACAGTCTCCTAATGCTGAAACATATATTATCAACTTTCTTAGAATGGTCAAATTAGCTAGAAATGCCTACCCATAAGTCCAATTCTGGATACAGGGGCAAAACGGTAAATTTGGATCAAAATGGTGTCCGCCGTTGGACCAACTTTGTACCAAAAAATATGTCAGAACCTACAGTCTCTAAAGTCATCAATCTATATGTCTACAGGTCCGATTTGACGAGATGAACCCAACCGTATGTCCAAAGTTGGATTCCGGTCGGCCGTGCACAAATTTGCCCGTGGATTGGGTCGCGGGCCGGCCAAAATAGCGTTCCGATCGACCTTCTCAGAATTGGACCAAACTTGGCACACAGAACTAGAAAAATGATACGGTCCTGTTGGCGCAAGTTTCGTCTCGATATGACGAGCGTGCACAAAGTAATTGACAAATTTGCAAAATGGCCGATACGATAAATTTTGACGGATACGCATCAAATTCGTCGTGCACACGTAACCAATTTGAATTCCGTCAAAGCCTACACGTCCACAAAGTCGATACGCACATTTTGATACTTTCGGTTCATGACCACGTCACCCGGATTGACGGGACAGACGACGTATCGTGACATTTTTTTCTAAAAATTTAATTTTGAAAACTAGTTGTTTCTCCAACTTCACCAACCAATAACTTTCTGTACAGTACATGAAATTTAATTCTACAAAAAGAGTTTTAAATTCCTATAGGTTGTCTATAAGTCTCTTCGAACCAATTTTGAAAACTCGCAACACGCTGGTCGCAAATCGGCCACAAAGTTGGGGTTTCGGGACAGTTTCTAGCGTCCAATAAATCAAGTTTTTTTTTATTTTGGAACTCGTTTTCGTCGCACATGATGCGAATCAGCACGAACTATTTGAAGGGAATTAAAGGTGTATATGTTAGGATCATATCGAAAGAAACGGATCAAAAATTGATCGAGCGAGCGCGGCGAAACGTCGCTCCGAAGTTGGCTCCGTGGTGCTCGCTGCTGCTGTCAAACATGAGTGTGCGCGCACAGTGTTTCGGCCACCGACGGCGGCTCCGGCAGTCATGGTGGCGGCGCCGGGTCGTCGAGAAAGCGGCAGTGGTGTGCCGGCTAGGGTCAGAGTTTTATAAAAAATTCCTCTCTCTCTCACTCTCTCTCTCTCTCTCATCTCTACTCTATCTCTCTCCTCTCCTCTCTCTCTCTCCTCTCCTCCTCTCTCTCTCTCTCTATATATATATATATATATATATATATATATATATATATATATATATATATATATAGTCGGGGGGGGGGGGGGGGGGTCGTGCGTTCGGTTTAAGGAAAGGGGGGCTCAGTTTGTATGCTGTATGCGTGGGTGTGTGTTTGTTTTGTGTTTTGCTTTTGATTTCTATTTTGACCAACTCTTTTCAATTTTGACTTTTCTTTTCCTTTATACTATATATATATAAATCATATATATATTTATACACATACATACATACATACATACATACATACACATATTATATTTATTTAAAAACTATTTTATTCCCTTTCTATATATATATATATATATTTTTTTTTTCTATATATATTTTATTCCCTTTCTATATATATATATATATATATATATATATATATATATATATATATATATATATATATATATATATATATATATATATTTATTTATTTATTTATTTTTTTTATATATATTTTTATATTTTTTTTATATTTTTTTATAAACTCCATAAATGGAATAATACCAAATAAATATATATTTATAAACTCCATATATATTTTTTTTTTTATTTTTTTATAAACTATTTTATATTTTTTTTATATATATATATATTTTTTTTTCTATATATATATATATATATATATATATATATATATATATATATATATATATAAACTCCATAAATGGAATAATACCAAATAAATATATATATACAAAAATCTTAATTTATTTATAAATAAAACAAATATTTTATATTCTATATTTATTTAATATATTAAAGATTTTTATAAATAAAAACTCTATTGAACATGTATATATCTATATCAACAAAATACCTATTTAAATAATAATATAAAAACACTAGCAATAATAATTTAAATAATATTAAAATAATAAAATAATGTAAATGAACATATTAGCCATATTCAGGAAAGTGGTGGTGACAGAGTCCTAGAGAACCTGTAATCCTAGTTGTGGATGTAGATAGGAAAGAGTTAATTAAAATGGGAAAGAATGATGATAAGAATTTATTCTCGCTCATTCGGTCATAACGAAGTGAACCAAGTTGAGATGTGATCTGATTATCATACACGTCTTCCTGAAATCATGTTGCCAGAATTTTTGCCACACCAGTAAGCTTAGATGCAATAAACGATAGAGTCATAACTGAGGTATACATCCTATAATCATGTTATCTAGAATTCTCGCCACGCCAACCGGTATGGCTGCGAGAAAATCTAAATTTCATAACTAAGATAAGTATACCAAAATCAGGTCCTATGTTTTTGTCATACTAGCTAATATGGCTGCAATAAATTCTAAATTCCATAACTAAAGCAGACATTTACTGTTCTTACTGTTATTATTAAATATGTTATCAGAATACACCTTAACTCAATCCATAAATCTATCTCGATGCAAAATCAAAGTCAACAACGAACATCTGGAATCAAATTTAACAACTAATTAAAGAAGAGTAAATGGAAACAAGTGTAAACAGATTTAGAGGTAAGATTTAGAGTGAGCATCTATAAGCGAAAGTAAAATAAGTACAGACTTAATAATACAGTTCTAATATCATACTTAAAAGGTTCATCACAACACAACATCTATAAGCGAAAGTAAAATAAGTACAGACTTAATAATATACTTCCAAAGTATTAAACTGGAGACAAAGTCCAGTGACTACAAGATATAGTCTAAACAGTTCAACAACTAAACTAAAAATAATCTAAACGAGACTAACAAGCGAGGTTCCCTGAGAGGACTTCCTCGGGAACAATGGATCGGTCCTCTGCAGTGGGTCCGTAGAAAAGATCACAGAGCAAATCTTCCTCCGAAAGTATGCCTACAATGTTATCATGTCAGGACAGAAGCAAGTACTGGTTCTATAAACTAAACATGCTGAGCATGGAATGAAAAGAGATGTAATAAATAAGAATCATGTCATATCACAGTCTATCATGTAGAAGATATATTTGTCACGGCAACAGATGTATATGTAATGTTTAAAACTGGAACAGGTACGTGATCGGTCAATAGGTGTAAAATGTACTGGCGTATAAGTCTACATGTAATAAAATGTACGTACGTACAAGTCTACAAGCATAGGTGTACATCCGTACAGAAATACGGGATAATGGCCTACGATAAGGTATGCATATAAAATGCGACCTTGCTCGGTACATACGTACGAAAGAAGGGACATGATCACGTACTCAACTATCAGTTTTTCCATAACCCAAGCTATAACATGTGAGAGATACGAGAGCAGTTTAAAGCATGTGAAAGATACTAAGAGCAGTTTAAAGCATGTCAGGCATGTGAAAAGCATGTGAAGCATACGGGAGATACATAGAAACATGTAAGATACGATTTTTCATTTAAGTAACTGTATTAATATAGTTCATACGCAATTCATTATCATATACAGTAAGATAGAGTTTGTAGGGGTATTCGCCTCGAACAAGACAACGAAATAAAAATGCAGAGGAAGAAGTCTAGTGTCCTGTCACTGTAAAAAGGGATATAACAATCTCAGTTCCTATTCTATGTTCAAGACTCTAGACTGTAAGCCCCTAATATTTAATTAGTTTTAATTAAGGGTTTTTAGTTATAAATGACATTTTTATCCTTAAAATAAATTATTATAATTATTAGGACTTTTTTAGAATTTTTAAATAATTTTTAAATGGTTTTTAAAGCCTAAAATATCATTTTGTAATTTATTAAATTATTTTAATAGCATTTTGCAATTATTTTAAATGTTTTAAGGCAGTTTGCAATAATTAAATCTTCTGTGCAAATTAAATTTGCACAGAGCTTTGCGGGGGGGGGGGGATTATGCAATTTGGATTTTTGCAAATACAAAGGCGGTGGGGGTTTTGTGTAATAACGAATCTTGGGGGGGGGGGGTTTCTGTAAAACGTCGTGACCACCTCCTTCGACTCGTCATCAACTACGACCGACTCGCATAACCCTAACCCTAATTCCTAAAATCCGGGCCAAAACCCTAATCTAATCCCAAATCCAACCCTATAAAAAGACCCACGTTCGAAACCCTAACCCTATTACACTTTTCGAACCCCACAGCCTCCGTCGTAGCCCGTTCTTCCCCGACGATCACCGAAACCCTAGATCTATCCTAGACGCCGCCCCAGTCGTCGTCGTCACCTCCGACCACCACCATTCGGTTCGCCTCGACGAGACGAACTCAGCAGTATTTTTTTCGACGCCCCACGACGCCTCCTCCGTCGAGTAGCACCCCGATAGCCTCCGCTCGACCGGACACGTATGTGTCATTTCATCTCTCGTGTCACTTTGTGTCTCGTGTTTGCATCACTGGACTCGCCTAAACACGAGGAGTTCGCTAGTGTGCTCGGACACGGCAAATTCGTGTCGTACGTGTCGTGCTAGCTACGGACACAGAACTCGTATCGAATTCAAACGCCCGTGTCCCTAACTGTCCGGACATGAGTTAATGTTAATGGGTTAACCGGTTTAGTTTAATGACAACTGATTTAAACCCGTACAGTAATGGGTTAACAGTATTGGGTTTACTGTTTAAATCGGGTTTGGGTTCAGGCCCAATGGGTTTGGGCTGGGCTTATATATATATATATATATATATATATATATATATATATATATATATATATATTATATATGTATATACCTATGTATATATGTATATGTATATGTATATGTATATGTATATGTATATGTATTTTATATATATTTTATATATAATATGTATATACTGTTATATACAGTATTTATGTATATTTTTAATATTAAGTATTTAATATATATATATATATATATATATATATATATATATATATATATATATATATATATATTATGTATACTCTTTGAATTTATACACACTTGTGTTTTTATATACAAATGTAGTTATGCTATATTTACATGTTATTTTATTGTCAATAAATATTAATGATATGTCTATTTTACTGCATTAAAATATATTATTTATTATTAATCAATTTTTTACGTATTTAAAATTAGTATTTATGTAAACTGTGAATTATGGCCATCTGAGTCCAGACCTAGTATGGGTTCTGTGGACTTAAATGAGCCTAAATACATTCAAGACCTATACGAGTCATTTCGGTCTTGATTCATGGCTTTGGGTCCCGTATCTGGACTACGGTTCAATTTTGTATACGTGGATAAAATATTAAATAATTAATTAATTATTTTCTAGAAATTATAACTTGTTGTATTTGAATTTTTATATATAATTTAAGTGCTGTAAAAATCTGGGAAAATTTTTATTTAAATACTATGTTAATTTATCTAATTTAGTATTATTTTTCTAGGATTTCATTAGTAGCTTTGATATTTTATAAAAATAGGAAAATAGAACTCATTTTTAGGGTACTTATGTTTACTGATTTTTAATAAATATCTATGATGGTTTATAAATTCCAGAAAAATTAGTATAAATTTCTATAATTAACAAGCATAATTTTGGTACTTTATTTTATATATAATTGAGTATTTTACCTATCTTAATAATTGTTGAAACACAGAGTACAGTCTAATTTATTTATTGAATAATTACGACTTACGATATTATTGTGACTTTGGGATATTTTAGTGTTGGGCCTTACCCTACCATAGTATAAAGGCCCTAGAAAGTTGGTTTAGGTATTGTGTCACCCCACATTGGTCTCCTATGCTAAAGTCATCATTTGGCTAGGTGTTCAGTCAGAAAGTCGTGTCACACCACTAGTGTCCTAGTATTTAGCTTAGTATAAAAACTAAGTTTATATATTCTTTTTACAGTGACGGGACACCGGATATCTATAGCTTCATATACATACCCTTGCTTTGCACATGGCAAGTACCTATACAAACTTTATTTACTGCATGTAATGAATTGTGTATAAACCATATTAAATACCGATACCTAAACTGCAAGTCATATCCAGAATATCTCTACATGTTTCACATGCTTTATACTGCTCTCAGTTTCCACCATGTTTTATACTATTCTCGTATCTCTCACATGTTAGAATCTGGGTTATAGAAAAACTGATAGTTGAGTACGTGATCATGTCCCCTCTACCGTACTCAAGCAAGGTTTTATTTTATATGTTACCGTGCCGTAGGCTTTTCTTAAAGATGTATTTGTACGTATGTACATCTATCGCCTTATCACATGTACGAAAGTACATTTCATTTACATGTGCCCTCCGCACATTGTACACCTATTGACGATCACATACCTGCTTCAGTTTTAAACATTACATATACATCTGTCGCTATGACATATGTATCCTTGCCATGATAGATTATAATATACCATGATTACTGTTTATTATACTTCTGTTCATTTCATGTTTCGTATATTTAGTTTGTTAGAATCAGTACTTGCTCCCATCCTAACAGGATAATGTTGTAGGTATACTTACCGAGGAGGAGTTGCTATGTGATTCCTATTATGGGGTTGCCATCGAGGATCAGACTTTACCTTACGAGGATGTACCTGCAGGAAAACTCGTCTAGTTTGTTTAGTTGCTCGGGACTTTTGAGAGCAGACATATTTTAGACTATGTATTTTGATATTGGACCTGTATCCAGTTGTATGTCTTGGCTATGTATTTGGAACATATTTATATTCTAGGGATTTTGTGTTTGTGATGTTTATCTCAATATGACGAATAGAACTGTTAGCACACTTTGATCTTATATTGTTTGTCTTTAGAACAGCTTACTATGCTTTACCTCAAGCGTAGGCTGGACATGCCTCGGCCCGGCCCAATAATTTGGGTAGCTGATCGTGACATATTTTTATTAGTGGCCCAAGCAGGTCCTGACTAAGTTGTTTTGGTTACGTCATTGTACCAAGCATGCCTGCAATTAGGAACTTAAGATAACTAGATAACACTAGGAATAACAATTAGAACACCTAAAGGATTACTAGGATTGCAACATAAAAAACTCATCGCAGCATATGATCGTTATTACAAATTAAACTTTCTTGTTTGTTTGTGATTGTTTACTTAAAAGAGTTCTTATAAGTTCTTTTATTTATTAGATGGTGCTCACACGCTCGTCCCAGTATGCCACACCTGAAAATGGCACACTTCCTATCCAGCCGGTTGACCAGTTAACCGATGCACCTCTATCTCCACCTACCATACACCCCCACTCCACAAATCTACCAACCCAGATGCCTCTACCACCTCCCACTTCACAGTCCCAGCAGGACCCGATACTCCCACCACCACCTATTAGTATATCTACCCAGGCTTCCGTCACTCTCGACGGGAACCAACTGCTCACTCTGATCTAGGGGTTCCTAACGACCCATCAGGATCAGACCACCTTACTCCGCCAGAGCATGGAGCATTCTGAGAAGTGTACCATAGCCCACCACCAGTAGAGCCACGACCGAGAGCGGAGAATATCAAGGACTTCATGGGCTTGAACCCCAGGGAGTTTATGGGGACTGAAGGCATCATAGTCGCAGATGACTGGCTAGACTCGGTAGAGAGGAAGCTCCTCAGAGTTAGGTTGTCGGGTGACCTTCAGGTCGAGGCAGCGAGATTTCTGCTGACAGACTTAGCAGGAGTTTGGTTCAGGAATGAGCCATTATTCGCGAGAGGGAGAGCCACATGGGATCAGTTTAAGATCCAGTTTAAGAAAAAATTCTTTTCGACTACCGCTAGAGTAGCCATGGGGCTACAATTCTAAAACATCCAGCAGGGGAACCGTTCTGTTGATGAGTATACGAGAAAGTTTAGTCGTTTGAGTCGTTTCTCTCCTAGCCTGGTTGCAGACCCAGAGGAGATGACGCGTAGATTTTGCCATGGCCTAGTCCCAGACATTGGCATCCTCCTAGTGGCAAATGGGACGACTGACTACTACCAGATCCTAGAGTTGGCCCAGGGGATAGAGGAGCATCTTCTGTCTTGCAAGAGGCCGGATTCCATACACCACGAGGGACCTTCCAAGCGCCAGGCTTTCCAGCCGAGAGTACCGGTGCCGCACCAGCAGACATACCGTCCTCCTACACCACATTACCCAACCCCACCAGTTAGAGCTCCGGGGCCACAGCAGCAGAGGGGAGCTGTGTGTGTATTCTGTAGGAGGCCAGGGCATGAATACTCCATCTGCAGGAAAAGGTTGAGGCAGTGCTTAGCTTGTAGGTCTACCACCCACCAGCTTCGGGACTGCCCAGTAGTGAGGGTACCAGGTACTGGACCACCATCTAGAGGACCGCCGCTTCCGACTCAACAGCAGAGGTTCGGGCAACATCTGCAGCAGCAGAAGGGACCCCAGGGAAAGGCTTATAGTCTAGCTCTTGAGGCGGGGCCAGAGAAGGTTTCAGAGCAAGATTATTTGGCCGACGTCATCACAGGTCATGTTTATTTGTATACTTTTCTAGCTCTATGCTTGTTTGATTCTGGTGCATCGTATAACTTTCTGTCATTAGAGTTTTTACAAAAACACCACTTAGTAGCTACACCCACCGAGAAGATGAGTAGAGTAATAACGGGAGGCAGACCAGTACCCATTAAGGCTATCTATAGATGCTCTATTACTATAGCTGGAAGAGAGTTTGGGGGACGATTCTTTGTGATGCCACTTTTCGGATATGATATCATATTGGGAATGGATTGGCTTAGTTATGCTCACACAGCTATAGACTATCATGAGGGTAGTATTCTGTTCAGTCCTCCAGGTACGACACCATCCAGTGTCAGGAGGACAAGGCCGGAGATCAGTCTAGAGCCGAACTGTTGTGCGACAGTTGGGGAGTTAGCACTGCCATACCCTATTATTAGGGAGTTTATGGATGTATTCCCAGAGGATCTTCCAGGACTTTCGCCTGACAGAGATGTAGAGTTCACTATAGATTTAGTACCGGGTTCATCATCAGTATCCCGGGCTTGCTATAGAGTGAACCCCAAGGAGGTCGTAGAGATGAAGGAGCAGATCGATGACCTGTTGAAAAAGGGTTTCATTCGATCTAGTGCTTCTCCATACGGAGCGCCAGTGCTCTTTGTGCCGAAAAAGTATGGTACAGTCCGGTTGTACATTGACTACCGGACATTGAATACCATCACCATTAAGAACAAATATCCTCTCCCTCGGATAGATGATTTGTTCGACCAGTTGAGTGGGGCGAAGGTATTCTCCAGGATATAATTGAGATCCGGTTACCACCAGGTAAAAGTCAGGGCTGAAGACATCCAGAAGACTGTGTTCAATATGAAGTATGGGCAGTACAAGTTTTTGGTGATGCCATTTGGTCTCACAAATGCGCCAGCTGTCTTTATGAACTTGATGAACAAGACATTTTACCAGTATCTGGATAAGTTCGTTGTGGTGTTTATCGATGACATCCTGATATACTCGAAGACACTGGAAGAGCACGTAGAACACTTGCGGAAAGTTTTGGAGATTCTGAAGAAGGAGAGGTTGTATGCCAAATTGTCGAAGTGTGAGTTCTTTTTAGACCGAGTGGAGTTTCTTGGTCATATGGTCACTGGAGAGGGGGTCTCAGTGGATCCCAGAAAGATTGTTGCCGTCGAGACATGGAAGGCTCCGACATCAGTTTCAGAGGTCAGGAGCTTCTTGGGATTAGCAGGCTATTATAGGAAGTTTATCCAGGACTTTGCTAGGATAGCTGAACCCATAACGAAGCTGACACGGAAGGACGCATAGTACATCTGGTCAGAGGACTGCCAGACATCATTTGAGGAGCTGAAGAGGAGGCTGAAGACCGCTCCAGTTATGACATTACCTTCAGGATCTGGAGTTTCACCATTTACAGCGATGCTTCAAAAAAAGAGCTAGAATGTGTCCTGCAGTATGGGAAAGTGATTACTTATGCATCTAGGCAATTATGGACTCATGAACGGAACTATCCTACCCACGACCTAGAGTTAGCTGCAGTGATCTTTACACTCAAGTTGTAGAAACACTACTTATATGGAGAGCGAGTGAAAATCTTTACTGATTACAAAAGCTTGAAGTATGTGTTCACGCAGAAGGAGCTGAACATGAGGCAAAGAAGATGGTTAGAGTTGATGAAGGACTTCGACATCGATTTACAGTATCATCCCGGGAAGGCAAATGTGGTAGCGAATGCGTTGAGCAGGCATCCGATGGCATGGTATCTGATGATAGATCGACATTTGCAGGAAGATCTGGAGAAGCTCGGTATTGAGATGATTCAGCCAGGATCAGTGATACAGATGATGGCACTAGACATTCAGTCAGGTCTGATGGAGCATATCAAGGAGACTCAGTCTACAGATGAGAGCCTTCGCAGACTCAGAGTTCAGGCTTTAGCTGGACTTCTTGATGACTTCACCATAGCAGAGGATGGATCCTTGAGGCACGGCAGCCGGTTATGCGTACCGAAGGGAGAGCTGATAGAGACGATCTTGCACAAGGCACACCGATCACGATATTCTATTCACCCGGTGCCAACAAGAAGTACCGTGACTTGCGGGAACACCTTTGGTGGCACGGGATGAAGAGAGATGTATCACGCTTCATTTCGAGATGCCTAGTTTGCTAGCAGGTCAAGGCGGAGCGTCAGAGGCCAGCTGGTCTATTGCCGTTATTACCCATTTTCGAGTGGAAGTGGAAACATATTACGATGGACTTTGTCTCAGGGCTTCCTCGTTTCCAAGGAGGAAAGGAGGCCATATGGGTTATCGTTGACAGGCTGACGAAGTATGCTCACTTCATACCCTTCAAGGTGGGGCTCTCCACCGAGAAGTTGGCAGAGCTATACATGCAGCAGATAGTTCGCTTGCACGGAGTACCAGTGAGCATCGTATCGGACCGAGACAACAGATTCACATCCCATTACTGGAGGAGCTTGCAGGAGGAGTTGGGCAGTTGGCTCAAGTTCAGTACAGCATACCACCCACAGACCGATGGACAGTCCGAGAGGACAATTCAGACGCTCGAGGACATGTTTAGGACTTGTGTACTGGACTTTGGCGGATCATGGAAGAGCCATCTTCACTTAGTAGAGTTTTCATACAACAACAGCTACCAAGCCAGCATCGGTATGTCTCCATTCGAGGTACTATATGGACGTCGATGCCGTATACCGCTCTTTTGGGATGTTGTTGGGGATAGAGTTATGCTTGGGCCAGAGATGATCACTGAGGCAGCAAAGAAGGTCAGGATGATCAGAGACAGACTCAGAGTTGCTCAGGACAGACAGAAATACTGGGCCGATGCTAGTCACAGATCGATGGAGTTCGCCGACGGAGATATGGTGCTAGTGAAGATATCACCCACCAGATGGACGATCCGATTCGGACGAGGCGGCAAGTTGATCCCTAGATACATTGGACCGTTCGAGATACTCGGCAGGATCGGAGAGGTAGCTTACAGGGTTGCACTTCCACCCAATCTGGCAGGAGTTCACGATGTCTTTCATGTGTCTCAGCTGAGGAGATACGTTCCAGACCCCAGCCATGTGCTAGATCATTCAGAGTTGGAGATCGGACCGAGTCTTACGGCTACTGAGCAGCCAATGGATATATTGGGCCGGAGGGAGAAGAGGCTGAGGAACAAAGTCATACCCTTGGTCCGAGTAGGTTGGACTCGTCACTCTCCGGAGGAATCTACTTGGGAGAGGGAGTCGGACATGAAGGAGAGATATCCTTACTTGTTCGACCCACCAGCCGTGAGGGAACCATCTGTTCCCGCTTGATACCTTAGAGGTTAGTCTTAATAAATAGCCTTCGTCTTTGTTTTAATTGCTTGCTATGTTAGAATGTTTGTAGAGTCTTCTATCCTTGTGAATTTCGTGGACAAAATTTTTCAAGGAGGAAAGATTTTTAAGCCCCAAATATTTTAATTAGTTTTAATTAAGGGTTTTTAGTTACAAATGGCATTTTTATCCTTAAAATAAATTATTATAATTATTAAGAATTTTCTAGAATTTTTAAATAATTTTTAAATGGTTTTTAAACCCTAAAATATTATTTTGTAATTTATTAAATTATTTTAATAGCATTTTGCAAATATTTTAAATGTTTTAAGGCAGTTTGCAATAATTGAATCTTATGTACAAATTAAATTTGCACAGAGCTTTGCTGGGGGGTATGCAATTTGGATTTTTGCAAATACAAAGGCGGTGGGGGCTTTGTGTAATAACGAATCTTGGGGAGAGGGGGTTTCTGTAAAACGTCGTGACCACCGCCTTCGACTCGTCGTCAACTACGACCGACTCGCCGTAACCCTAACCCTAATTGTAACGCCCCAGAACCAGAATACTGGAGAGCGGGAGCGTACATAGCCAGCTACACATATTGAAGTGCAACCCACCTCGCTATACGGTCACGACTGTCTAGATACATGAGGGTTTAACTACAAGCCAACAGTCTCCTATGGTCATGAACCAGCCTATTTTCTCAATCTCAAGCAATCAATAATAGTTACAAGATGTCAGAGCACCAAATATATAATAGCAAGGCGTCCCATACATTACATATTGGATGATCATGAAGCTAGTCGTACAAAATGTCAAGACTAGCAAGAGTTCAGTCATACATGATCAATCCTAGGATCTGTCAATCATGATACAGCCCGTAGGCGGACAGTAAATGAAGGTGCAATACGGGCTAACACATGCTCACCGGCTAAACGCCTCAAAAGAATAATTTTTACAATAAAGTGGGAGGACAAAAGAAACCCACTCGTTTCCAGGGTTACGCCTGGTGGTCACCATCTGGCTGGAAGATAAGTGGATCCTCTGGTGCTGCTCCGATATCTGGCCACACAAAACCAGCTGGATCAAACCCCAAAAAGAGCAAGTACCACAAAGGAGGCTTCACTTAGGAACTAAAATCAGCAAATCACAATAGAATATTAAAGATAATAAATAAAGAACTGATAATAATAGAGATAACAACAGTAAACTGAGTACGAAGAAAACCATTCAGGTAGCCAGGTCACAACCCTTAAACCAAACAAGGACCGGGGTTGCAGTCCTTCACCTGAATAGAAACCCGTCTCAAATACTATTGGTACAGTGAAGACAATAAACGAAGAGATGACACAGAACTGCTTTAGGAGCTAGGTTACAACCATTAAACCAAACAAGGACCGGGATTATAACCCTTCGCCTGAACAGAACTGGACCCCCGATCTTTATCGCTAACGCCAGTATAAATAATCATAGTATTAAGGTAAGGTAAAACATGACGAACATAGCATGGGGTTGCAATAAGACAATAAACGAAGAGAGGATACAGAACTGCTCCGGGAGCCAGGTTACAACCCTTAAACCAAACAAGGACCGGGGTTGTAACCCTTCGCCTGAACAGAACTGGACCTCCGATCGTTATTGTTAAGGCAAGCATCAATAATCATATCATGTCATAATCTTGCACAGGATCAGGATAAGACCAAGCTGGAATAAACGCCATCCAATCAATCACGGCCAATCAAGAGTACGGCTTGATACTTTTAACTAACTAGGGTTATCACAGGCCTAGTTATTAGCAAGATGCAATAAAATTATCCCAACAGCCACAAGCCCTGCAGACCATCCGGTTATCCAGGTCGAATGTCCATTTATGAAGAATGCAATATGTGACTGTGTGCTGGAAATGTGCCCTACTCATCGGTAGGCTACAAGTCCACTTAATGCGCCCAGATAACGGGATTGCCTGTAGCTGGAACTCTTTTCATGTCTACTGAATTATTCTAGTTTATTAACCTTAGTCAATTACTGTAGGTATCCCTGACCGTGGTACTCAGGGATTCCTATTCTAGACATGATGCAAGACAGTACTGGTTTATTTGTACAAACGCAATCGTCAACGGTGTCCAGGTCATTCAATTCTGTCATAACATGCTAGCCATCGCAACATCATTCGAGATTTATATCATGTCAAATTCACTGTCAATAGTGCGCCACGACGGGCCACTATCATGTCATATCATTTGTCAAAAGTGCACCACAACTGGTCACCATTATGTCATGGAACATATTTAAAATTAACATTTAACCTGGTATAAGCGTATATGCAATAACTAAATATAAACAGGATGCAAGAGTTGTGGAGGAATCATGCGGCTCAGAGGAGACGGGGCATAACTGAAGAACAGATGGCAACTCTAGAGGGGGTGAATAGAGTTTATAACGATAATAACCAATTAAAAAATTAAACTCTTTCACAAGCTGAAAGTAATCAGAGTAAATACGAAAATAAATAAGGAGCAAGAAAGCATACGCAAACACAGCCGATTTTTAACCTAGTTTCCCTCGTGGAGGACTAGTCCAGGCCTGAGAACTCTAGCTCAGGATTAAATCCACTATTTGTGAAATAGTGGTTACACCCCGTACCTTTTCTTCAGAAGAGCACGTCAACTTCTTACAAAGATCATAGTGGCGATGCTTGGAATTTTCCAAGTGACTTTTTGAACTCTTGCACAAACTCCTAACTAAAAAATGCTGAGCACTTGAGGCTTAGGGAGCTTGTGGCTAGTAGATGAAGAAGGGTATGGCTTGTATTGAGCTTTAGAGAGAAGATTGGATGATTTAAAATAAGAAAAATCATGGCCTATTTATAGGATACCAGGTAGGCAGAATTCGGCCAGAATTCTGGTTGGATCATTCAAAAATTTGGCCGTTGGACAACTTGCAACCAGCCAACCCTTAAAATTAGGGTGCTGATTTTTAGGGGACAGAGTTCGGCCCGAACTCTGTGTGGAGGCAGAGTTCGGCCCGAACTCTGTCTCCAGAGCACAGAATGGGTCATTGGTCCAATAGGCTTACTTGGATGTGTGTGGAGCTTTTGGATTTTGGGTAGGGTATAGGTTAAGTCTCAGATGCTCAGCACAACTCAGCTTACATAATTCTAGACTCAATAAAGTTATAAAATACAGACTCAAAAATGACTTGCATTACAAAACTGAGCTATCGTCTGACTTATGCTGGATGTAGTCTTCATGTGTCGTATTGAATTATCACAAGTATTATTTAGTCAATTCTATCAATATTTGGTTGACTGTGACTTTGTGTCAACAATAACTTCCACATACGAACCCAAAATAAGGTGCTCCAGAGATATTCGGAAAGGCAAGACAAAGATCTAAAACTTTCATGTTTTAAGTTTTTTAAAATTCTGGCTAGAAAATAGCTAAACTAGGCAAAACAGTCATTCTGTGCACTTTTTACGCCAAAAATTTAATTCTGCATAAAATACGCAAAAGGGGAGGGTTCCAGCGTAAAATTTCACATTCTGGGTACCATCCAGCGTAAAATATGCAATTTCAGGGTTTCCTGCGTAAAATTTTACATTCTGGATGCTATCCAGCGTAAAATACACAATTTCAGGGTTCCCTGTATAAAATCTTACATTTTGAAAGCTATCCAGCGTAAAATACGCAATTTCAGGGTTCCCTATGTAAAATCTTACATTCTAGATGCTATCCAGCGTAAAATACTCAATTTCATGGTTCCCTGCATAAAATCTTACATTCTGGATGCTATCCAGCATAAAATACGCAATTTTAGGGTTCCCTGCGTAAAATCTTACATTCTGGATGCTATCCAGCGTAAAATTTTACTCAGCCGACATAAAAAATTCAGAAAACTTGTTTTGGCCATAAAAACTTCATTTTAACTCGAAATGAGGTGAATCAAAAACCAAATTCATACGAAATTTCGTGCTCTTGCTCAAGGAACTATTAGTTTTCAAAAATAACAAGTTTTAGTAGATCAAAACCAAGAAAACTCCATGAACTCATGAAACCCTAAGTTACAACGTAGATCTAGAAGAATCTATCCATAAAAATTAAAAACTCCAAGTTCTAAAGAGGCTTATAATCATGTAAAGAAGAGAATAGAACAATAAAACTTAAGATCCATTATGAAGCAAGTTGCACTTACCTAGGGCTCTTGGGTGTAGGTGGAGAGTAATGGTGAGGAAGAAGAAGAGTGATTGAGGAGAGAGAAGAGCGTTGGGTTAATAAATGGGGATGGTGGTGGTAGGTAAGGGTTCTCCCCTTGGTTTATGATGAACCAATAAACAACCCAAGCCGAACCAAGCCAACCCAAACAAGCCGAACCAAGCCAGGAGACATGCAATACGAGTCAGATACGTACACGTATCCCAAAATACGTAATACGAACTATGGTCATCATAACTCTATCCACCTTAAAAGAATTCCGTCCTCGAAATTTAATCAAGAGGCTAGAGATGCAAGGACAAGCTATACTAATCACAGGCAAGCTATACTAGTCTAACAATCAAGCAACTATTCATGCAAGCAAGGAATCGAAGGCATGAGGCATAAGAAGGATATTATACCACACGAGTCAAACAGATCGGGATATCGCGATCGGATATCATCCTCACGCTCCCACGTTGACTCACCCAAAGAGTGATGACCCCAAGCAACTCGGACTAACTTGATAGTCATGTTCTTGAGTATCTTCTCTCTCCGGTCCAATATGGACACGGGCCTTTCCTCATACGAAAGGTTAGTACCAATAATCAATTCTGAATGATCCAGGATATGGCTCGGGTCCGGGATATACCGTCGTAGTTGGGATAAATGGAACACGTCATGCACCTCACTCAAAGACGTCGGAAGAGCGAGACGATAGAACACATCTCCTACTCGCTCCAGGATATCAAATGGCCCTATATACCTCGGACTAAGTTTTCCCCGTACGCCGAAATGAATGACACCACGGTTAGGCGAGATCCTAAGGAATATATGGTTGCCGACAGAAAATTCAAGGGGACGCCGATAAAAATTGGCCCAATAGCGTTGGCGATCTTGTGCAACGCGAAGATGATCTCTAACTCTCCTGACCACCTCGACTGTCTGAGTGATCAACTCGGAACCAAGCATCTGCCTTTCTCCAACATCATCCCATGCTAGTGGGGATCTGCACTTCCTACCATACAGTACCTCGAACGGTGTCATCTGGATGCTAGCTTGGAAACTGTTGTTGTACGAGAACTCCACCAGGTGCAGGTGATCTTCCTACGAACCGTCGAAGTCGAGCGTACAAGATCTCAACATATCCTCAAGAGTCTGGATCGTGCGTTCTGACTGACCATCTGTTTGCGGGTGATAAGCTGAGCTGAACTGGAGGTGAGTTTCCAAACTCTCTTGCAGACTACGCCAAAAGTGCGACATAAATCTTGAATCTCTGTCCGAGGTGATACTGACTGGTATACCGTGAAGTCGGACGATCTACCTGAGGTACATCTCTGCTAGCTGAGCCGTCGACTGACCAACTCTGAATGGAAGAAAGTGACCCACCTTCGTGAGCCTGTCAACTATAACCGAAATAGCATCTCTACTGGTCGGAGATCGAGGTAATCTAGTCATGAAATCCATGGTTATATGCTCCCACTTCTATTCTGGAATCGGCAAGGGCTGAAGAAGTCCAGCTGGCCTCTGATGTTCAGCCTTGACTTGTTGGTAAACCAAACACTGAGAGACAAACCGAGCTATCTTTCTCTTCATGTCATTCCACCAAAAGTGCTGACGGATATCTCGGTACATCTTCGTGCCTCCGGGATGAATCGAATACTAAGAACTGTGAGCTTCGGTCATGACTTCCTGTCTGATATTTCCACTGGGTACATAAAGACGCTTACCATGTCGAAGTGTACCGTCTTCATGAATGCGTAATTCTGGTCTTCGCCCTGCTACACATTCTGTCCTAAGCCGCTGAAGCTTAGAATCTGATGACTGAGCTATCTTGATTCTCTCAACTATACTGGACTGAACTTGCATGCTGGCCATCAATGCCATACTGGTAGGAAGGACAACTTCTATACCCATCTTCTGAAGATCTGCTAACAATTCTGGTTGCGTTGTCAGAAAATAGAGTCCGACTCTCATGCTCAATGCATCTGCAACAACATTGGCTTTTCCAGGATGATACTGCAGGTTGACATCATAATCCACAAGCAGCTCTAGCCATCTTCTCTGACGCATGTTAAGATCCTTCTGAGTGAACACATACTTTAGGCTCTTGTGGTCGGTAAAAATCTCTACCCTATCTCCATACAAGTAGTGTCTCCAAAGCTTGAGTGCAAACACTACTGCTGCCAGTTCCAAGTCATGGGTCGGATAATTCCTCTCATGATTATGAAGTTGTCGTGACGCATAAGCTATTACCTTCCCATGCTGCATCAGAACACATCCCATGCCTGAAGCATCACAATATACTGAGAATCCTCCGGTTCTATCTGAAAGCGTGAGAATAGGAGCCATCATCAAGCCTCGCTTCAACTTTTCAAAAGAATCCTGACATTCTACTATCCAAGCAAACTGTACATCCTTGCGGGTCAACTGGGTCAATGGCGCTGAAATCCGAGCAAAGTCTGAAACAAATCGTCGGTAGTAGCCGGCCAAGCCAAGAAAACTGCAAATTTCTGCCACTGTGCTAGGTACCGACCACGTTTCAATGGCCACCATCTTCTGGGGATCCACTTCTACTCCTCCTCTGGTGATGATATGGCCCAAGTACGAAATACGATCGAGCCAGAACTCGTATTTACTAAACTTGGCATACAACTGGTGCTCTCTAAGAATCTGGAGGACAACTCGAAGATGCTGCTCATGCTCCACTTCACTCTTGCTGTAGACCAGGATGTCGTCTAGGAACAAAATCATGAACTGATCCAAATAAGGCATGAAGATGAGATTCACGAGGTCCATGAATACAGCCGGCGCATTGGTTGCTCCAAATGGCATCACAAGGAACTCCCAATGCCCATACCTAGATCTGAAAGCCGTTTTCGGGATGTCCTGCTCTCTGACTCTTATCTGATGGTATCCTGACCGTAAGTCGATCTTCGAGAATACTGCTGCCCCCTTGAGTTGATCAAATAAGTCATCTATCCTCGGGAGAGGGTATCTGTTCTTGATTATCATTGAGTTTAAGGTACGATAGTCAACACATAATCTGGACGTACCATCCTTCTTTTTCATAAGAAGCATCGGGGCTCCCCAAGGCGATCCACTTGCACGAATGAATCCCTTGGTCCTGAGTTCTTCAATCATTTTGTACAATATCTCCAATTCTGACGGCGCCATCCTGTAGACTCTTTCTAACACAGGTGCGGTCCCGGGGATCAAGTCTATGGTGAACTCGATCTCTCGCTCTGGCGGCATTCCTGGAAGCTCTTCTGGGAAAATATCTGGAAACTCCTTGACGATCTGGGGTAACTGTACTGCTGCTACTGCCATCTGCAATACGGGAGGAGAAGGTTCAACTTCGCCTCGAGAAAAGAAAAACTTCGGCTCGCCTGGTATGCTAAAAACAACCCTGCCAATATGGCAATCTATCCTGGCATACTGGTCCCTCAACCAATCCATCCCTAAGACCACATCATAATCGGCCATCGAAAATTCTATCAACCTAGCGGGAAACTCTCTACCACTAACTACGACCTGACACGAGGAAAACACTCTATCTACTCCTACAAGACCGTTACCAGTAATTATAATGAGCCTTACTGATAATGACTCGGGCTCCAGTCCTATCCGTGTCGCGAATCGTGCAGACATAAATGAATGCGAGGCACCAGAATCAAATAATACTGAAGCTGGAAAGGTGTTGACGAGAATAGTATCTGCCACTACCTCACCGGGTGCTATTCCTTCCTCTTCCATCGTCAAGGCCAGCACTTGACCATGCCCTCTGGGTGCGGCTCCCCTCTGCTGAAAATTCCTCTGCCTGCTCTGGATCAGGGCTTGGGCTTGGGCATACTGCTGCGGTCTCTGCTGCTGGAATATCTGGGCCTGCGTCGGCAATGGCCTCGGGAACGGGTACTGCAGCTGCTGCTGCTGCTGGACTGGTGCTGGTCCTCTAACTCAAGGACTAGAGAAGGCCGATGAACTCCCCCTGTTTGGGCAGTTCCCAATCCTGTGGTCCGGGGAACCACAAACCAAGCACAAACCCTGTGCTCTGCGACACTCTGATACCACATGCCCTGGATTCCCGCAGTGTGAACATCCCACTGCGGAAGACTGCTTTTGCTTCTGCTGCTGAGGGTGCGTCGGGGTAGAATGCTGAATCGACGTCACTGAGGTCGCCCACCTCAGAGCTCCAATGGTCAAAGCCCTTGCTGTCGGGGCTGGGGCTGACGACTGGTTCATCTGGCTATGGGATCGCTTCCGACCTCCGGTCCTATCCACGATCCTCTGGAAGGTATATTCATGCCTCCGGGCTGCCCTCAGTACTGCATCAAAGGTCTGATGCTCAAACTGCTCCACCGCCAATAAAATCTCTAGGTGGAGCCCTTGCTGGAACTGCTGGGCTCTATCGAACTCGGTCGCCACCAAGGTGGGAGCAAACCGACTAAGCCTGGAGAACTCGGTCGCATATCCATCGACCGTCCTGTCCATCTGCTTCAGATTGGTGAACCTCGTTCGTAGATCATACCGAGCTACAGTATCAAAATACTTGGTCTGGAATCTCTTCCTGAATACTGCCCATGCAATAGAGGACACTAATTCAACAGCCTGCGCCGCCCACCAGCTGCGGGCAAGATCCAATAGCTGTAGGCGCACCACGGCCACCTTCTCGTTCTATGGAATCCTGGTTGCTTCTAGAATCACCTCTGTGTCCTGAAGCCATGCATCTGCAGCGATCGCATCTTCACTGCCGTCGAAGAAGGGAGGGTTCAAGCGCTTGAAGCTCTTGGCCGCGCTATTACCCTGATGACCTCCTCTGGTCAAAGTGCCTGCCACCGTCTGGTACAAGGCATCTCCTCGACGATCCTGGAAGGCTAATAGTGACCTGATGAGACCCACCAAAGTGCCATCATCAGGCTCTGCAGGCTGGACGGGCTGAACTGGTGGCTCTCCTCTAGTAGGTATGACTCTAGAGGCTACTCTTGAATGCTGGGCTTGATCTCCAGGTTGCTGCTGGTCCGTGGGAGGTACTCCGCCTTGCTGATCGGCAGGTCCAGGAACAATACCGCTGAAGAAGACAACATAGGGAATAATAAAGAAGGACCAGGACAGATCAACGATACAAGCATGTGATCAGGTCAAGATTACAGGGATTCAGAAGATACAAGCAGAGATCAAGGGCGAGTGCTGATTGAGACTTTTATTCGGTAAACCCTCACATATCTTGATTTACAAGACCTGCATGGGCCACCACTTAAACCATGTAACGTTCCAGAACCAGAATACTGGAGAGCGAGGGCGTACATAGCCAGCTACGCATATTAAAGTACAACCTACCTCGCTATACGGTCACGGCTGTCTAGATACATGAGGGTTTAACTACAAGCCAACAGTCTTCTATGGTCATGAACCAGCCTATTATCTCAATCTCAAGCAATCAATAATAGTTACAAGATGTCAGAGCACCAAATATATAATAGCAAGGCGTCTCATACATTACATATTGGATGATCATGAAGCTAGTCATACAAAATGTCAAGACTAGCAAGAGTTCAGTCATACATAATCAACCCTAGGATATGTCAATCTTGATACAGCCCGTAGGCGGACAGTAAATAAAGATGCAATACGGGCTAACACGTGTTCGTCGGCTAAACGCCTCAAAAGAATAATTTTTATAATAAAGTGGGAGGACAAAAGAAACCCACTCGTTGCCAGGATTATGCCTGGTTGTCACCATCTGGCTGGAAGACAGGTGGATCCTCTGGTACTGCTCCAATTTCTGGCCACACAAAACCAGCTGGGTCAAACCCCAGAAAGAGCAAGTGCCACAAAGGAGGCTTCACTTAGGAACTAAAACCAGCAAATCACAATAGAATATTAAAGATAATAAATAAAGAACTGATAATAATAGAGATAACAACAGTAAAATGAGTACGAAAAAACCATTCAGGTAGCCAGGTCATAACCCTTAAACCAAACAAGGACCGAAGTTGCAGCCCTTCACCTGAATAGAAACTCGTCTCAAATACTATTGGTACAGTGAAGACAATAAACGAAGAGAGGACACAGAACTGCTCCGGGAACCACGTTACAATCCTTAAACCAAACAAGGACCGGTGTTGTAACCCTTCGCCTGAATAGAACTGGACCCCCGATCTTTATCGCTAAGGCCAGTATAAATAATCATGGTATTAAGGTAAGGTAAAACATGACGAACATGGCATGGGGTTACAATAAGACAATAAACGAAGAGAGGACACAGAACTGCTATGGAAGCCAGGTTACAACCCTTAAACCAAACAAGGACCGGGGTTGTAACCCTTCGCTTGAACAAAAATGGACCCCCGATCGTTATTGTTAAGGCAAGCATCAATAATCATGTCATGTCACAATCTTTTACAGGATCAGGATAAGACTAAGCTGGAATAAACTCCATTCAATCAATCACGGCCAATCAAGAGTATGGCTTGATACTTTTAACTAACTAGGGTTATCACAGGCCTAGTTATTAGCAAGATGCAATGAGATTATCCCAACAGCCACAAGCCCTACAGACCATCCGGTTATCCAGGTTGATTGTCCGTTTATAAAGAATGCAACACGTGACTGTGTGCTAGAAATGTGCCATACTCGTCGGTAGGCTACAAGTCCACTTAATGCGCCTAGATAACGGGATTGCCTGTAGCTAGAAATCTTTTCATGTCTACTGAATTATTCTAGTTTATTAGTCTTAGTCAATTACTGTAGGTATCCCTGATCGTGGTACATAGGGATCCCTATCCTAGACATGATGCAAGACAGTACTGGTTTATTTTGTACAAACGCAATCGCCCACGGTGTCCAGGTCATTCAATTCTGTCATGACATGCTAGCCGTCGCAACATCATTCGAGATATATATCATGTCAAATTCACTGTCAAGAGTGCGCCACGACGGGCTACTATCATGTCATATCATTTGTCAAAAGTGCACCACAACTGGTCACCATTATGTCATGGAACATATTTAAAATTAATATTTAACCTGGTATAAGCGTATATGTTATAACTAAATATAAACAGGGTACAAGAGTTATGGAGGAATCATGCGACTCAGGGGATACGGGGAATAACTTCCACATACGAACCCAAAATGAGGTGCTCCAGAGATATTCGGAAAGGCAAGACAAAGATCTAAAACTTTCATGTTTTAAGTTTTTCGAAATTCTGGCTAAAAAATAGCTAAACTAGGCAAAACAGTCATTATGTGCACTTTTTTCGCCAAAAATTCAATTCTGCGTAAAATACGCAAAAGGGGAGGGTTCCAGCGTAAAATTTCACATTCTGGGTACCATCCAGCGTAAAATTTCACATTCTGGGTACCATCCAGCGTAAAATACGCAAATTCATGGTTCCCTGCGTAAAATCTTACATTCTTGATGCTATCCAGCGTAAAATACGCAATTTCAGGGTTTCCTGCATAAAATCTTACATTCTGAATGCTATCCAGCGTAAAATTTTACTCAGCCGACATGAAAAATTCAGAAAACTTGTTTTGGCCATAAAAACTTCATTTTAACTCGAAATGAGGTGAATCAAAAATCAAATTCATACAAAATTTCGTGCTCTTACTCATGGAACTATTAGTTTTCGAAAATAACAAGTTTTAGTAGATCAAAACCAAGAAAACTCCATGAACTTATGAAACCCCAAGTTACAACGTAGATCTAGAAGAATCTATCCATAAAAATTAAAAACTCCAAGTTCTAAAGAGGCTTATAATCATGTAAAAAAGAGAATGGAACAATAAAACTTGAGATCCATCATGAAGCAAGTTGCACTTGCCTAGGGCTCTTGGGTGTAGGTGGAGAGTAATGGTGAGGAAGAAGAAGAGTGAATGAGGAGAGAGAAGAGTGTTGGGTTAATAAATAGGGATGGTGGTGGTAGGTAAGGGTTATCCCCTTGGTTCATGATGAACCAATAAGCAACCCAAGCCGAACCAAGCCAACCCAAACAAGACGAACCAAGTCAGGAGACATGCAATACGAGTCAGATACATACACGTATCCCAAAATACGTAATACGAACTATGGTCATCACACTAATTCCTAAAGTTCTGGCCAAAACCCTAATCTAATCCCAAACCCAGCCCTATAAAAAGACCCCCGTTCGAAACCCTCCTATTTCACTTCCTGAACCCCACAGCCTCCGCCCTAGCCCGTTCTTCTCCGACGATCACCGGAACCCTAGGTCTATCCTAGGCGCCGCCCCAGCCGTCGTCGTCACCTCCGACCACCACCATTCGGTTCGCCTCGACGAGACGAACTCAGCAGTATTTTTTTCGACGCCCCACGACGCTTCCTCCGACGAGTAGCACCCCGACAGCCTCTGCTCGATCGGACACGTACGTGTCATCTCGTCTCTCGTGTCATTTTGTGTCTCGTGTTTGCATCAGTGGACTCGCCTAAACACGAGGAGTTCGTTAGTGTGCTCGGACACGGCAAATTCGTGTCGTACGTGTCGTGCTAGCCACGGACACAGGAATCGTATCGAAATCAAACGCTCGTGTCCCTAACTGTCCGGACACGAGTTAATATTAATGGGTTAATGGGTTTAGTTTAATGATAACGGGTTTAAACTCGCACAGTATGGGGTTTACTGTTTAAATCGGGTTTGAGTTCAGGCCCAATGGGTTTGGACTGGGCTTATTTATATATATATATATGTATATATGTATTTATATATATATGTATATATGTATATATGTATATGTATTTGTATATGTATTTTATATATATTATATATATACTTTTATATATAATATGTATATACCGTTATATGCAGTATTTATGTATATTTTTAATATTAAGTGTTTACTATATATATTTATATATATATATATTTTTTTTTTTATATATATATATATATATATATATATATATATATATATATATATATATATATATATATATATATATATATATATATATATATATATATATATATATATATATATTTTATATATATATATATATATATATATATATATATATATATATATATATATATATATATATATATATATATATATATATATTTATATATATATATATATATATATATATATATATATATATATATATATATATATGTATACTTTTGAATTTATACACACTTGTTTTTTATATACAAATGTAGTTATGCTATATTTATATGTTATTTTATTGTCAATAAATATTAATGATATGTATATTTTACTGCATTAAAATATATTATTTTATTATTAATTACTTACGTATTTAAAATTAGTATTTATGTAAACTGTGAATTATGGCCATCTGAGTTCAGACTTAGTATGGGTTCTATGGACTTAGATGAGCCTAAATACATTCAAGACCTGTACGAGTCATATCGGACTTGATTCATGGGTTTGGGTCCCGTATCTGGACTCCGGTTCAATTTCGTATACGTGGATAAAATATTAAATATTTAATTAATTATTTTCCAGAAATTATATCTTGCTGCATTTGAATTTTTATATATAATTTAATTACTGTAAAAATCTGGGAAAAATTGTATTTAAATACTATGTGAATTTGGCTAATTTAATATAATTTTTTTAGGATTTATAGTACTTTTGATATTTTATAAAAATAGGAAAACAGAACTCATTTTTAGGGTACTTATTTTTACTTATTTTTAATAAATATCTATGAGGGTTTATAAATTCCAGAAAAATTAGTATAAATTTCTATAATTAACAAGGATCATTTTGGTACTTTATTTTATGTATAATTGAGCTTTTTTCCTATCTTAATAATTGTTGGAACACAGAGTACAGTCTGATTTATTTATTGAATAATTACGACTTGCGATGTTATGTGTGACTTAGGGATATTTTAGTGTTGGGCCTTACCCTAACATAGTATAAAGGCCCTAGAAAGTTGGTTTAGGTACTGTGTCACCCCATATTGGTCTCCTATGCTAAAGTCATAATTTGGCTAGGTGTCTAGTCAGAAAGTCGTGTCACACCACTAGTGTCCTAATATTTAGCTTAGTATAAAAACTAAGTTTATATATTCTTTTTACAGTGACGGGACACCGGATATCTATAGCTTCATATACATAACCTTGCTTTGCACAAGGCAAGTACCTCTACAAACTTTATTTACTGCATGTAATAAATTGTGTATAAACCATGTTAAATACCGATACCTAAACTGCAAGTCATATTCGGAATATCTCTACATGTTTCACATGATTTATACTGCTCTCAGTATCCACCATATTTTATACTGTTCTCGTATCTCTCATATGTTAGAATCTGGGTTATAGAAAAACTGATAGTTGAGTACGTGATCATGTCCCATCTACCGTACTCGAACAAGGTTTCATTTTATTTGTTACCGTACCGTAGTCTTTTCTCAAAGCTGTATTTGTGCGTATGTACATCTATCGCCTTATCACTTGTACGGAAGCACATTTCATTTACATGTGCCCTCCGTACATTGTACACCTATTGACGATCACGTTCCTGCTCCAGTTTTAAATATTACATATACATCTGTCGCTATGACATATATATCCTTGCCATGATAGATTGTGATATACCATGATTCATGTTTATTACACTTCTGTTCATTTCATGTTTCGTATATTTAGTTTGTTAGAATCAGTACTTGCTCACGTCCTGACAGGATAACGTTGTAGGTATACTTACCGAGGAGGAGTTGCTATGTGATTCCTATTATGGGGTCGCCATCGAGGATCAGACTTTACCTTACGAGGATGTACATGCAGAAAAACTCGTCTAGTTTGTTTAGTTGCTCGGGACTTATGAGAACAGACATATTTTAGACTATGTATTTTGATACTGGACCTATATCCAGTTGTACGTCTTGGCTATGTATTTGGAACATATTTATATACTAGAGGATTTTGTGTTTGTGATGTTTATCTCAATATGACGAATAGAACTGTTAGCACACTTTGATCTTATATTATTTGTCTTTAGAACAGCTTACTACGCTTTACCTCAAGCGTAGGCTGGACATGACTCGGCTCGGCCCAACAATTTGGGTAGCGGATCGTAACATAGACTGCTAACTCTAACACTAGTGGTGTGCCACGACTTCTAACTGGACACCTAGCTAAGTGATGCCCTAGCATAGTAGACCAATTTGGGGTGACACTAAGTCTATAGCCAACACTTAGAGTCCTTAGAAACTCAAAGATCATTCTAGAGTTTTATAAAAACCAAGTATATAAATATATACTAATAATAAGAATTAATTATAAATTAAGGATGATACATAAGGAAAAATCTACAGAAGTCGTCGGATGACAAAACAAATATCATCAACATGTCCAGAATGGTCAAATTAGCTAGGATAGCCTACCCATAAGTCCAATTTGGACACATGAGCAAAATGGTAATTTCGGGTCAAAATAATATTCGCCGTTGGACCCACTTTGCACCAAAAAATGTGCTAGGATAAAAGTGCACTAAACCTAACAAATTTTATGTCCACGAATCTAGATTGACGATACGAACCCAACGGTATGTCCGAAATGGGATTCCGATGACCCGATCACAAAATGGTCCGTTGACCTGGATAATGGTATCCGATTTGCACGAAAATGTGTGTCAAAGTCAAAGTCCACTAAATCTAACAAAGTATATATCAACGAGTCCAAAATAATGACATGAACTAAACAGTATATTCGGAATTGGATTTCGATGAGCCGATCTCAAAATGACACGTTGACCCGGACATTTAGAATCTGGTTTGCACCAAAATGCGTGCCAGGGTCCACGTCCTCCAAATATAATAAACTTTAAATAAAATCATGCCAGAACGATGCCACGAGTCTACTGGTGGTGTCAAAATTGAAATCTGGAGTCCCGGATTCAAAAATAGAATTTAACAAGTTGGAAATTACGAATTCGGACGGCCAACTTTGACATCAAATTCAACCAATCAAACGTGCTCATAATGAAACGAAACTAAAGGGGAAGGAAGAGTGTTATACCAGCTATGCACAGGAACTGACGGCGCATCAAACGGAGGTGCGACGGCGGAGTTATGTCACGACCCGCACCCGCTTTTCGTACGCGAGCTCGTGAGCAAGCCAGCTACGTATCGAACGGACTCCAGCCCGACTCGAGTACGTATAAGCTGTCCAGAGTAGGGTATCATGTCTAATCTAAACTGTATCTCAATCCACATGAATCATATAAACAGGAATGAACAAGTATGAGTCATGGTCTGCAGCCCATTAGCATATTGTTCGATTAGACTCTAAGAATGATATGAGTCTATAAATAAGCATAATATAACATGGTACTGAATATAAAGCATGAGAGGATAACAAAGAAATATCACAAGTAAATACCTGTATCATACATCGCAATCCTCTAGCATCCCGCTCTGCTAACTAACTCCATGCAGTCACTAAACCTGAAGAGATCATCAGGTCCTCAGAGGACTAGCAAGATACATAATATACAAGCCAACATGTAACAGTACAAATATACGAAGAATTAAAGAACAATCAAGGATACCCAACGAGACAAAATGAACTAAGACACAAGATCTAAACACAAGGATCCTAAGACACTGGCATGCCATACTAGAAATGGCTAATAGGTCAAGTCTATAGACTGCAGTCAAGGCAAGTACTCACAATCTATAGTGTCTCAATCGCAGTCAAGGCAAGTACTCATGACCAAGACAGTAGCCAATCCTAGTATAAAATCCTATAGACCGTAGTCAAGGTAAGTACTCACAATCTATAGAATGTCAAAGTCAAGTCCTACTCAAGTCATGTCAAGTCAAGTCAAGTTATAATCAAGTCAAGGAAATCGTGGTGTAGGACTAGACGACTCTATCAAGGAATACGTATGAAACTAACACAGTGTAACAGATAGAACTATCATAACAGGAAGGAACAAGAATGTGCAGGCGACTAGAAACATGTCAAGTAAAACTATAACAGGATGAGTGTACTAGACATGGAATAAAGCAATCACGCATGAAAGGAAAAGAACCACAGCGATATGATGAACATGCATATAAATTATACTGTACAAGTTGGCAAGGTATACTTGCCTGGTGGTTGCACGAAGAACCAATAAGATACCGTCAACTGATACGCCATAAAGTCCACATATCACAAATGTCTTCGAAAGCTGAAACAGACATCGCCAACATTCTCAGAATAGTCAAATTAGCTAAAATTGCCTGTCCTTAAGTCCAATTATGGACACAGCGGCAAAACGGTAATTTCGGGCAAAAACGGTGTCCGCCGTTGGACGTGCTTTATACCGAAAAGCGTGCCAGAGTCAATGGTCTCTAAAGTCGTCAAACTACATGTCTACGAATTCGGTTTTCCGATACGAACCCAACCGTATGTCCAAAGTTGGATTTCGGTGGGCCGTGCACAAAATCGCCCGTTGAGTCGGACCGTGGGGCCCGCAAAACGGTAATTTTATCAACTGTCTCAGAACCGGACCAAACTTGACGTACAGGACCAGAAAAATGATACGGTCTTGCTTGCACAAGTTTCATCTCGATCTGACGAGCGTGCACAAAGTAATTAGAAAATTTACACAGAGGCCGATACGGTAAATTTTAACGGATACGCATAAAATTCGTCGCGCACACGCGACCAATTTGAATTTTGTCAAAGCCCACACGACCACGAAGCCGATACGCACCTTTCGATAACTTTGGTTCGCGACCACATCGCCCGGTTTGGCAGGACGCACGTTGTATCGGAGGATTTTCTACATTTTTAATATTTTCAAAACAGGTTTTTCTCAATATTGGGAAACCGATTTCTCGGCGCACAATTATCAAAATTAATTTCTGTAAAAAGGGTTCTCTAGCCCTATATGTTGTCAATAAACTCCTTCAAATATATTTTCAAAACTATCAATGGTTCGGCTAAGAATTGCCTTCCAATTCGGGTTTTGGGACTGTTCTAGTACTCTGTTTTCAACAGATTTTCGTCGAACTTCGAATCGATTTTCCTTGTTATCTAGATCATTCAAAATTAAACTAATTGAAGACACTTGCAGTTCTATAGGTTATGTACACACCTGATCAAATGGTTCGAGAAATGATTCGTTCTATACGATGAAAAGTCACCGCAAAGTTACCTCTTCTGCAGCGCTCTACTGTTGTGGCTGCTCTGCTTCCAGCCGTCGCGCGTGCGGCCTCCGACGACTCCGGTCGCGCGCGGCGGCGCTGCGGTGGCCGGGGTGCACGCACAGCAGCAGGGTATCGGCGGTGTGTGGGTTTTGCTAGGGTTTTATTTTCCATCTCTGTCGAACTCCCGACCTATATACATTCGTATATATATCTAATCTCTCGGGTGGGATGTTTACTGCTGTGTGGTGATTGGGATCGGCTCGGGCCTGTTGGCCAGGGCCTATGCTGTTGGGTTCGGGCCTGCTTTTCCTAGTTAGGACATTACTATGGCTCAGTCTTTCCTGGCATGGCTAATACACTAGTCAAGGCACGCCACTGCACTATCCGTGCCATGATTCCTAGTTGTCTGGTACTCCAAAACCCAACTATGGCTAAAGTC
Source organism: Iris pallida (assembly GCA_029216955.1). Classification (NCBI taxonomy): domain Eukaryota; kingdom Viridiplantae; phylum Streptophyta; class Magnoliopsida; order Asparagales; family Iridaceae; genus Iris; species Iris pallida. Next base: position 10,462,002 of record JANAVB010010000.1, on the reverse strand, counting down.
ACCTACCGTAATAATTAACTAAATAATTATTCATAAAATCATAATCACCATTTAAATCAAATGAATAAATAAAAAAATATTTCAAAAAAAATTCGGGAAGGGAAGCTACAAATCTACCCACCTTAAAAATAATTTCATCCTCGAAATTCCGATCCATGACTATCCCTTAAAAATTTAAAGTCTACATCACCTTAATTTTCTCAAATTTAATTTCTCAAAAATATTTTATAACCTCGAATACTTGAGGACTTCTACCCACCTTTGGTCACACTACTCCTCAAAATACGGTCACTAAAATCTTATAATCTTCTATCTAGTTGCTAACAATTCTACCAACATATATCTAGGGCATATAGCATATATAATCCCTCATACCTATAAACAACCAAAAATTTAATAATCAGACAATATTATACTATATCTTAAGAATTTTTGGTAAATCTTAGACAGCATGATTATTCGTCACCCCGAAATAGGAAGGGACGAGAATCAATGGTACAAGAAGGCAAGGGAGAATAATCGAGAACGAATATGAAGTTTCAAAGACGGTAGAGGAATTTCTAAGAGAATTTTTAAGGCAGAGTGGATTGAGATTTCTAAGGTTTAGTCATTGTCGCAGGCTCGTACCAGTACAGTTACGTAACCGGTATGATATGCTCTGACCTGCATGGGCCACCACAAAAACTTGTCACGACCCGTACCCGCTTTTCGGATGCGAGCTCGTGAGCAAGCCAGCTACGTATCGAACGGACTCCAGCCCGACTCAAGTACGTATAAGCTGTCCAGAGTAGGGTATCATGTCTAATCTAAACTATATCTCAATCCACATGAATCATATAAACAAGAATGAACAAGTATGAGTCATGGTCTGTAGCCCATTAGCATATTGTTCGATTAGACTCTAAGAATGATATGAGTCTATAAATAAGCAGAATATAATATGGTACTGAATATAAAGCATGAGAGGATAACAAAAAATATCACAAGCAAATACCTGTATCATACATCGCAATACTCTACCATTCCGCTCTGCTAACTAACTCCATGCAGTCGCTAAACCTGAAGAGATCATCAGGTCCTCAGAGGACTAGCAAGATACATAATATACAAGCCAACATGTAATAGTACAAATATACGAAGAAGTAAGAAACAATCAAGGATACCCAACGAGACAAAATGAACTAAGACACAAGATCTAAACACAAGGATCCTAAGACACTGGCATGCCATACTAGAAATGGCTAATAGGTCAAGGCTATAGACTGCAGTCAAGGCAAGTACTCACAATCTATAGTATCTCAATCGCAATCAAGGCAAGTACTCACGACCAAGACAGTAGTCAATCCTAGTATTAAATCCTATAGACCGTAGTCAAGGTAAGTACTCACAATCTATAGAATGTCAAAGTCAAGTCCTACTCAAGTCATGTCAAGTCAAGTCAAGTTATAATCAAGTCAAGAGAATCGTGGTGTAGGACTAGACGACTCTATCAAGGAATATATATGAAACTAACACAGTGTCACAGATAGAACTATCATAACATGAAGGAACAAGAATATACAGGCGAATAGAAATATGTCAAGTAAAACTATAACAGGATGAGTGTACTAGACATGGAATAAAGCAATCATGCATATAAGGAAAAGAACCAAAGCAATATGATGAACATGCATATAAATTATACTGTACAAGTTGGCAAGGTATACTTGCCTGGTGGTTGCACGAAGAACCAATAAGATACCGTCAACTAATATGCCATAAAGTCCACATATCACAAATGTCTCCGAAAGCTGAAATAGACATCGCCAACATTCTCAGAATAGTCAAATTAGCTAGAATTACCTGTCCTTAAGTCCAATTCTGGACACAGAAGCAAAACGATAATTTCGGGCAAAAACGGTGTCTGCCGTTGGACGCGCTTTACACCGAAAAGCGTGCCTGAGTCAATGGTCTCTAAAGTCGTCAAACTATATGTCTATGTATCCGATTTTCCGATACGAATCTAACCGTATGTCCAAAGTTGGATTTCGGTGGGCCGTACACAAAATCGCCCATTGAGTCGGACCGTAGGGCTCGCAAAACGGCGATTTTATCAACTGTCTCAGAATCGGACTAAACTTGGCGTACAGGACCAAAAAACGATACGGTCCGATTGGCGTAAGTTTCGTTTCGATCTGACGAGCGTGCACAAAGTAATTAGAAAATTTGCACAGAGGCCGATACGGTGAATTTCGACGGATACGCATCAAATTCGTCGCACACATGCGACCAATTTGAATTCCGTCAAAGCCCACACGACCACGAAGCCGATACATACCTTTCGATGCCTTCGGTTCATGACCACGTCGCCCGGTTTGGCGGGACGCACGTTGTATCGGAGGGTTTTGTAACATCCAGTTTCTAGAATGAGGGTATTTTTGAAATTTTGTATTTATAAATATTATTTGTTTGTATTTAAATCACATTATGATTTTTGGTAAATTTTTTTAATCAATTTAAAACTGTTTTAAGTCATGGCTTGTGATTTTGATGCCTTGCTAGTGTAACCTGAGCGACTGCCTAACCTAGAGCCTGACCATATCATTAGGATAATTATTATTAATTTTAAGCATGAGGGTATTTTGGCCATTTGGCCTCTTTGAATTATTTCATGATTTATTGTACTGGTGATTGTTGATTTTGACTTTTGACTAGCTGTGACTTAAGAGATTGTCCTAGACTTTGACCTTGACCTTGGTGACTTAGTTAACATGGTATGGACCCTAATCTAACTCAAGTTGGTCTTGGTTGACTTAAGTTGGCTAAGTTTCATGAAGAGAGTAGGAGGATTTTTGCATTGGACCATAGGCTAAGGACTTGAGCTAGTTAGCTAGTGCAACTTGGCCCATAACCATTAGACTAAACCCTAACCCTAATTTTTCCACTTTATGACCAGCCACTAGGGCTCCCCCTTCCCTATAAATAGTCTCCTCCTTGTTCTTGCCTCTTTTATTATTTTTTTTAAGCTTTGAAGAAAGAGGTAAGGAGCCATCTTTCCCAATCCATAACTTCCTCATTTTAATTCCTTTTTAACTCTAGTTTCTTGCATTAGAGCCTAATTTCCTCCTATTTTTTTATTGTGGAATTTAATCACAGCCTTGGAACAATTTGGGAGCTTTTGGATAGCAAGGAGGAATCCCCCATTTGAAGCTTTTCCAAGCTTTTTGTACGTATAGGTAAAACCCTTTAAATTGCATTACTATTTCGTTTTCCTTGCATTTAGGGCTAGATCTAGGAGTTCCCTAGCTGTACCTCGAATTTGGGTGGTTTTTGTGTCCGTTTGGTGTCCGTATCGGACACGTATCAACGTATGTACATAGGTGTTCCACGAAATGTCTCTTAAAACTTTTTGTTCTTGGTTTTCAAAACAAATTACATATTTGGAAAGCTTGTTATGTGTAGATCATGAATGTATATGACTGAGCACTATTCTGTGGATTTTTTGTGTCCAAAATGGATACGCACCTCGTGCACGACACTGCGCACAGGCCCGTGCGGTGTTCTCTTGCCACACGTTCATATCCGACACGACACGACTCGGTTGGACACCAAAATTGGTGGACACCTGGGGGCAATGTCTGACAACATGCCCCCAAAGTCTCACACGATTTGGTTTAGTAATCAGTGAGAAATCTCTCTTGTACTGGTCGCTGCCTGTTGTGCACATGCGTGTAAACCAGTTCTGACACGCGCCTCGTTCTCAGACACGAAGACACAAGGACAGGTTTCAGGCTAGTGAACATGTATATCTAGACCTACCCTAGCTATGGACATGTGCACGACACTTGTAGATATGTGTGTCGTGTCCTTTGTGGCTCGACACACGTGCACGAGACAGTGCATTGCACTGTCTCTGACACAGTGTTCATTAGCTTTTGGACACTTCGTGTCCTGTTTCTAGACACGAATGGACACATGGACATGCCTGACATGTCCCTATGTCTGTACACTATGTTCTTCTAATTTTTATTCGAATTTGAATGCTGGAGTTTCGAATTTCATATGAACTGTTATGTTCCCAGTTTTGGGATATTTGAGAATAGGTTCGATTTGGTTTTATGATAATTCAAATGCATTTTGATGTTGTAATAAGCTCCATAGGTTTATGTTGATGTTGTGTTTTCAATTGAGTTTTCAAAAGGAAATGTTTTAGTGTCAATTTGAATTAGTGGGTTGGGGTTTTCGAAAGTAACTTTATATGAAACCTGAACACTGTCACTTTCTTCACACTTTGAGATATATTTGGTTTTCTGAATTTGAAAATGTATATGATGTTGTAATAAGCTTCCAGATTGATGTGTGTTTTGATTAGGTTCCAATGGGTAGTATGGCTTGATATCCTTTCAAGTCGATTTTGAGTTTCTAATTGAATTTCCTTGTATATGTTCACTATCATTTTCCTGAGTTTAAATGAATAGATTGATGACTTGGTTTAATTTGATGTTAACTGGGTTTCGAAAACTATTAATTGAAATCCTAATTTTACTTCCAGTTTAAAACTGATTTTCAAAGATTATATTTGCCATGTTAATTCACCACCCATGTTTAGTTGATTAATGAATTGATGATATATATACATATATGTACACATTGGGTTAGTTCATGGGGATTTAGCTATTTTCCTTATTTTCCTGAGAATTACCCACATGACAGACCCAATTTCCCCTTGATTCAATCCTTGGTTAACCCCATCCTTAGTACAGTTTAGTTTACCTGTCCTGCATCATGTAATGCTTGGTTGTGCAGTCCTAAAATTTCTAGGTTGTTCAACCAAGTTCACAGCCCCTACATTCGAACACTGTTGCTTTCCACCCACACACACATGGTTGCATGCACTCTTCACTCATCACATTGCCTGCACTTCACTTAAGCACACATCTGCATATCCTATTGCATTGCCTGTATGTCCCTTCAAGCCTCTGCATTCGTTATGGATTTCACTTCATGCCAGAATGTCTGCATACCTGAGTTGGCCTACAGCATATCACAGACCCACATACCCTGAAATTGACACCCATGTCATTAACCTGTATACTCCAAATAACCCCTATATGCATCATTGCCTGCATTGGCCTATCAGCAGACCCCTTTACCTGTCCTGATACTTACTAGGTATGCAGATACCATGTGGTATCAGAGAGAGGGTAGGGAGATTAGTTTACTGTCTTTTTGCCAGAATTATACACAAACTGAGTTTAACTAATAGAAATGACATGTCAATTGTTCTCGGATTCCTGAGAACCTGAGATGCATATGGCTGTCCATTGTACACACAATGTCACATGCACATCACTGAATGTAGACTGAAACCCCAATTCCCTGTTTTCCCACACATGTGCATACTGATTCACTCATTCACTAGAACATGAGATGGACACTTGTGTGGGCACTGTTGCTTTGTGATTTGAATTGGTTTGGATATGTATGTGTGAGTATCAATTGGGGTACTATGTGAAGGGTTTAGTTACTGAACTGAGAATAGGGTTGGACAATGTGTTGACTGTTAGAGTGACATGTCAATTGTTCTCAGGATTCCTGAGAACCTGACATGATTCAGGATCTCAAAACCTAGTATAGGTTCAAGTTTGTTAATGATATGGGAAATAGTAAGTAGGTAATGTATGTATGTGATTTGTGAGCCTAGGATATATATAGGTTTTGTATATAGGTAAGTGTATAGCTATGGAATAGGGATGTATGTAGGTACATAGATATGTTAGGTACCCAATGTGACATGTGTATTCACATATTACATATATATGAGGATAGATGTGGGATAGTAGCTTGATAAGTGGTATGGTAGACTTATTGATATGTTAGTACCTTAGTTAACTAGTGTTAGCTCATAATATAGCTCTAGGATCCTGGAATAGGACTAAGTTAACCAGTTGACCAAGTTAGCCTTAGATGTTGTCCTAGTTTGACCTAGACAGTTGACCAAGTTTGACTTAGAGTTAGCTTGACCTAGATTGGCCTAGAAATCATGTAGATTGTATTATAAACTTTATTTGTCTTATTTTAAACACATTATAACCTGTATTACTCTGTTTAGGACATTGTGACTCCGGTGCAGACATCTGATATTTTACTACTCTTTTTATAGTAGCAGGCGAGTACATTCTCTGATAGTTCTCTTATTTATTTGTCAATTACTGTACTTCAGTTCTAGTTAGCTGTATGTGATTCTCTGTTACAAACATGTATTGTTATTACTGAATCCATGTATACGACACACATACTTACTCGTCTTACCTCTATTATTCGAATCACCATACGAATCACTATTCGAACCACCTATTCGTATCTTCATGTGCTGGTTGGACTTTTATTCGATTGATGTGTTGGATTTTGGATTCATTTGTATTAGATGGACGAAGAAATACTTGAGTAGACATGTGAACATTCCCACTATTCGAACCACCCCCTGTGAATGATATTCGAATGATAGCCAATCCACACCCGGCCAGGTGTGTGATGTGCCGGATTTACCCTTAGCCGTTTACATGTCTATCTAAGTATTTTAAAACACACTTGGAGAATTTATTCGAATCATTGTTAGATCATCATGTGAATCATTATTCGAATCACCTTATTCGCACACCTTATTCGATTCACCTTATTAGAACAATGATTAGAATCACATTCGACTCTTCTTGTATTAGACTCACATTGGGATTACACTCGACTTATATTGTACTGTCTGAACTCATTATGTTATTCTAGTTCAGCTAAATTTTATTTTACAGTCTTTATTGCTATGATTCTTCTCTTATTTAGTTACTTACTTTCCTTGTACTTTATTTGTCTCTCTATGCCATCACCTGGATATAAACTTCCATGTTCATCAATACAACTGTCTATAACTGCTTTATAGTTCTCTGTCATTTACTTGGGTTTTCTAGATGAGATTGTGCTCGTTCCTGTCCTGACTGGACCTGTTAAAAATATTACAGATGATTGCCCTGAGGACATTTGCCCTACTTGCCTTGGAGCAGGAGATGGCTTAGCTACCTTTGGCCCCGACACTCAGGAGTGATCGGGAGACTAGCTAGTAGACTTGGTTTAGTTTTCATATTTTAGAAGTTGAATTGTAATAACTTGAGATACGAGTTTGTATTTGAGTTTGTTTGAGATATTATTATTTTAGTAGTTTTTAATCGTTGTTATTTAGTCTTTAGTTATAAACTTCTGTGTTATCTTATCGTGCTTAGACTGTGATTGAGATTTCATTATATCTATACTTGTCCTCCAATCGGAGTTGAGATTTGACAAGTACATTATATAATTGCGTGAGTTGTTGATTAGATAGTAACCTAGGACAGCGTTCTACCGCCGATACTGCGGCGTAGGCTGGGCACTGTTACGTACTCGTACCCCTACACAGGGTGCGGGTCGTGACACATTTTCTACGTTTTTAATATTTTCAAAACAGGTTTTGCTCAATATTGGGAAACCTATTTCTCGGCGCACAGTTATCAAAATTGATTTCTGTAAAAAGGGTTCTCTAGCCCTATATGTTGTCAATAAACTCTTTTAAATATATTTTCGAAACTGTCAATGGTTCGGCTAAGAATTGCCTTCCAATTCGGGTTTTGGGACTGCTCTAGTACTCTGTTTTTAACAGATTTTTATCGAACTTCGAGTCGATTTTCTGGGTTATCTAGATCATTCAAAATTAAACTAATTGAAGACACTTGCAGTTCTATAGGTTGTGTACACACCTGATCAAATGGTTCAAGAAATGATTCGTTCTACGCGACGAAAAGTTACCGCAAAGTTGCCACTCCCGCAGCGCTCTACTGTTGCGGCTGCTCTGCTTCCAGCCGTCGCGCGTGCGGCCTCCGGCGACTCCGGCCGCGCGCGGCGGCGCTGCGGTAGCCGGGGTGCGCGCGCAGTAGCAGAATGTCGATGGTATGTGGGTTTTGCTAGGGTTTTATTTTTCATCTCTGTCGAACTCCCGACCTATATACATTCGTATATATATCTAATCTCTCGGGTGGGATGTTTACTGCTATGTGGTGATTGGGATCGGCTCGGGCCTGTTGGCCAGGGCCTATGCTGCTGGGTTCGGGCCTGCTTTTCCTAGTTAGGACATTACTATGGCTCAGTCTTCCCTGGCGTGGCTAATACACTAGTCAAGATACACCACTACACTATCCGTGCCATGATTCCTAGTTGTCTGGTACTCCAAACCCAACTATGGCTAAAGTCACCTACCGTAATAATTAACTAAATAATTATTCATAAAATTATAATCACCATTTAAATCAAATGAATAAATAAAAAATATTTCAAAAAAATCTGGGAAGGGAAGCTACAAGTTACGAGCCGACGAAGTTGGCTCCACAAAAATATCCAAAAATTATATAATTTAAACTGTCAACTTGGCGGCTGGTTTTGATGTATCAAACGATAAAGTTAACGGATGAAACTTGAGGGGAGTGAAGATCTATATACCGAGATTGTGACAGAGCAAAGAGTTCGTCGATCCAACGGTCGGATCTCTCGAAAAATGTGTACAAAGTCACTGTTCTGAAACGTAATTCTGGATTCGAAACCGAGCGCGTCACGACGGGATCCCGTGCCAAACGCATGAATCGACAGTTTTGTGCATCGGGGAGAAGGGAGGCTTGCTTGGGGGGCTTGCTTGGAGGCTTTCCGGAGGGTCGCCAGCCGGAGGAGGGGCACGCGGCGGTTGCTACGGCGCGATGACGACGGCGGCTGCCCGACGGTGATGGCGATGATGTTGAAGAAGAAGAAGAAGAAGAGATAAAGAAGAAGGAGAATGGAGGGGGGTACTGTCGGTTGGAAGGAGAGAGAGAGGAGAGTGATATGTATATTAGAGAGAGAAAGAGAGATATTTGAAAGGGAGAGAGAGAGTGAAGTCGGCTTGGGGGGTGTATGTCGGCTGAGAGAGGGGGGGTGTTGTGCTGTGGAGGGAGAGAGGAGAGAGAGATATTTGTATTTATGTATATATATATATATATATATATATATATTATTTAGAAAAAAGAGTGAAAGATATTTATTAAATAAAAGAGAGGGATATTTTAAAATAGAAAAAAGAGAAATTGTGTGGGGTGTTTGGGTAGTCATGAGAGGGCCTACATAAAATCTGGTTGGGTGTTGGGTCAAGTTCGATGGAGTTTGGGCTAGGGTTTGATCATAATTATAAATTTAAATTATTTATAATCATGGATGAAATAGGAGCGGGGGCGCGACAGCTGTCACCTCCGTTTTCTGTATACATATTTCAAGTGTACGTGTACGGGATCCTGTCCAGTATTTTTACTTGTCTTGTCTTGCTAGCTGATTTTGATTTATTTTTTTTTAGGTTCATCATGGTTTAACTTGGTTTATTTTGGTTGGCTTGGTTTATTTTGATTCTACATGTTAACCCCCCTACCTACCACCATCCCCCTTTGTAAAGCCACCTACTTTTCTCTCTCTCCTCATAATTCCTTATAACTTCTTCTTCTTCTTCTCCTCCATTAAAAACCTCTCCCCCTCCATAGGCAAGTGCATCTTACTCTCACTCAAAAACCTATTTGGATGGTTCCAATGGTTTCCTAGCATGATTCTCTTCCACTTTAGAACTTGAAAATTTTCATTTTGAAGCATGGATTTTTGTAGATCTAGGAAATTGTCTTTTTTGGAAACTTTAAGTTTTGATCTATTTAACTTCTTCATTTGCATGTTTTGATGGTTCCATGTGGTAGAAAATTTCGTTCTACCCCATTTTGACCTAAGAAAGTCCGAATTTGGACTCCGGACGGAGAAATATAGGAGTTTTGAAGTTTTCGGCCATGGTTCGTTCCTTCCGGATTCGTCGGGAAGACGAACAGTGCACTGCTTGGGCGCATGGGCCTATCATGCGCCCAAAACATTTCCCCTACTCATGTCATGACCCGCACCCGATTTTTGGATGCGAGCTCGTGAGCAAGCCAGCTACGTGTCGAGCGGACTCCAACCCGACTCGAGTACGTATAAGCTGTCCAGAGTAGGGCATCATGTCTAATCTAAACTATATCTCAATCCACAGGAATCATATAAACAAGAATGAACAAGTATGGGTCATGGTCTGCAGCCCATTAGCATATTGTTCGATTAGACTCCAAGAATGATATGAGTCCATAAATAAGCAGAGTATATCATGGTATGGAATATAAAGCACGAGAGGATAATAAAGAAATATCACAAGCAAATACCTGTATCATACATCGCAATCCTCTACCATCCCGCTCTGCTAACTAACTCCATGCAGTCGCTAAACCTGAAGAGATCATCAGGTCCTCAGAGGACTATCAAGATACATAAAATATGCCTATCTAACAGTTTAATCATGCAATAATATAACCAGGATATAAACAGGAACTAGACATGAGACTGACATGTGGCTACTGACAGATAGCTATGAACACAGATACGGGATCAAGTATGCATAAATGAACTGCTGGAAGATCAATGGAATACCAACCCTCGCCCCGAATGTGGACTCGCAGGTCAGTTTCAAGACAAGTTACCCTCGTCCCGTGTGTGGACTCGCAGGTTGTGGAAAAGACAAAGAAATAGCAGTTCACTCACATATACTTGCAGACACGACTCAGTCAAGATATAGGTGAAGACATGGTACAACTCAGTCATGACACAGGTAAGGACAACTCTAGCATGTTCCATGACGTAAACAAGCCTGGTATAACTACACTATCAAGTCATGAAATACTGATATACAAGCAAGACAATAAACTGGTAAATGCGGTATCATATAAATCTATAACAACTAAGGTAACTAAAGATAACATACTACAATAGGTTTACTATAAGCATGAAAATAAATTGTAGAGGGAGGCAAGGTATACTTGCCTGGTGGTAGCGCGAAGAACCAATAAGATACCGTTAACTAGTACGCCATAAAGTCCAAAATCCACAAATAACTTCGAAAGCTGAAACAGACATCGCCAACATTCTCAGAATAGTCAAATTAGCTAGGATTGCCTATCCTTAAGTCCAATTCTGGACACAGGGGCAAAACGGTAATTTTAGGCAAAAACGACATCAGTCGTTGGATCCGCTTTGCACCGAAAAGCGTACCAGGGTCAATGGTCTCTAAAGTCGTCAAACTATATGTCAACATGTCTATTTTTCTGATACGAACCCAACCGTATGTCCAAAGTTGGATTTCGGCGGGCCGTGCACAAAATCACCCGTTGAGTCGGACCGTGGGGCCCGCAAAACGGCGATCCGATCAACTGTCTCAGAATTAGACCAAACTTGGCATACAGGACCAAAAAAATGATACGGTCCTGTTGGCATAAGTTTCGTCTCGATCTGACGAGCGTGCACAAAGTAATTGAGAAGTTTGTACAGAGGTCGACACGAGAAATTTTGACGGATACGCATCAAATTCGTCGCGCACACGCGACCAATTTGAATTCTATCAAAGCCCACATGTCCATGAAACCATTACGCACCTTTCAATGCTTTCGTTCGCGACCATGTCGCCCGGATTGGCGGGACGCACGTCGTATCGAAGGATTACGTGATTTTCAAAACAGATTTTCGATAAACTTCGTGATCAGATTTCTCGACACGTAGTCGATGATTTCCAAATCCACAAAATGGGTCGTGAAGTCCTATATGTTGACTATAACTGTATTCAAGTGGAATTTCTAAACGGTTATTGGATCGATCGGAATCAATCCTCGAACATGGGTGTGTGGACTGTCTTTTGTGTCCTGTTTTGACAGTTTTTGGTTCGACTTTGCGTCGAATTTGTGGACCGATGGGTTCTCTATGTCGAATCCTAATTGCTAGGGTTTCTATATGGTTATATTGGCTTCCTGAAGGACTTTACGGAATTGAAAATGAACAAGTGTGGACAGAGAAAGCATACCACAAAGTCGGGGACTCGGGGACTCTGTCACTGCTGCTATCTCCGTGCCCTTGGTCGGCTCCAACGACCCGCACGGTCGTGCGCGGCCGTCCAGGGGTACGCACCGGCACCTGGGGGTGGGTCTGGTGTTAGGGTTTCGACCGTATTTCCGTGTATGCACGCGTGTTTATATATAGGGAGAATGAGAAAGCAGGGCTCGGGTGGGGTTCAAGCCGAGCGGCTGATGCGGGGGGTTTGTTTCTGTTTAGGTTTTCTTTGTGAGGAGCTGGGCTGGACAGGCCTGTGTGGGGGTTCAGCTCGGGTGGGCCCAGGTCTTGCTGGGTTGGGCTTAGTTAGTCGGTTTAGTTGGGGGGTCTGGTTGCTGGCAGGCCGGGCTCTTGGCTGAGCTGCTACTGCTTCTCTTTTATTTTTCTTTTGTTTTCCTTTTTCCTCTTTCTATTTCTATTTCTTTTTTTATTTTTCTTATAACTAATATGCAATATAAATACATACACACCTATATTTATATATATACACGTACACACATATGTATGCACATATATATATTTATTTTTTTATTTTTTTTGCACATATATATATTTATATATACACGTATACACATATATATACATTTATATATATACACCTATATATATATATATATATATATATATATATATATATATATATATATATATATATATATATATAAACATACACATATCCTCCTATATATATGTATATATATACACACACACATTTACACCTATATTTATATAACATGTATATACGTACATACATTAATAAATTCTGAATATATGTTTATACAACAATATAATATAAATAATACCTATTTGACGATGAAGAAAACAACCATTTAATAATAACTAGTTATTTTAATACAACAACAATATTATTAATAATACTAATACTCCCGATAAAATAACCCAATAGCAAGTGTAGAGGTTTGATGAATTTAGTACGCACTCTTTATTGGCTCCCGAAAATCACACAAATATTGTAAACACTAATAAAAATAATAATAATACTTATAATGTATATATAACAATTATTAGAATTTAATTGCCAATTCCTAAAGATATTGCATCTACCTAGAATAGGTCTACATGGCCGTATTGGGTCTCACTACATGCCTACATGGGCTTGGATTTGGTTCGGCCCAGTTCGGACTAACTTGGTTCAACCGGGTTCCTGCAAAGTCAATAAATCTAATAATAATTAATAAAACTTGTTTATAATGGTCATGCTATAACTTGGCCTGGTTTTCCTAGTTAGGACACTCCTATGGCTCGACATTCTCCTACCATGGCTAAACATTACTCAAAGCACGCCACTGCACTATCCGTTCCCTGATTCCTAGTCGTCTGGTACTTCAAAACTCAACCATGTTTAACGTCATCTATCGTATAATTAACTAAATAAACATTTATAAAATTCTAAAATCACTATTTAAATCAAATAAATAATATAAAAAATTTGAAAAAAATTTCTCCAGGAAAGGAAGCTACAACTCATGTGGGCGTATATGCCTCCATGTGGGCGCATAGGGTGCCACATGTGGGAGCATAGTCTTGTGTTGGCGCATAAGCCTTCACGACTTGTCTCCTTGCATTCATTCACCCTTAGCCTTTGGCCACAAGGGTCCAACTCATGACTTGGGCGCATAGGACACCCCTCCTTGGGCGCATAGGGTGTGCTCCCCCTCCTAGTGGGCGCATACTATGTAACCAGTATGGGTGCAGCTGGTAGAACAGACTGTGGAAAAGGTCAAGCTCATTCGGGAAAGATTAAAGACCGCACAGAGTCGCCAGAAAAGCTACGCGGACATTCATCGTCGACCACTCGAGTTTCAAGTAGGCGATCACGTATTCCTCAAGGTGTCGCCCATGCGGGGAGTTAGTCGGTTCGGCGCGAAAGGAAAGCTGAGTCCGAGATTCGTTGGGCCGTTCGAAATACTTGAACGGGTCGCGCCAGTGGCCTATAAAATTGCCCTACCACCGGCGCTTGAAGGTGTTCACAATGTCTTCCATGTCTCTCAATTGCGGAAGTACGTGCACGACCCGAGCCACGTGGTGGATTTTGGCCAGCTGGAGCTAAAGTCTGACTTATCCTACGTTGAAGAACCAGTTCGAATCATAGAACGCAAGGATAAGCTGCTGCGCAATCGAGCGATCCCTCTTGTCCGCGTCCTCTGGAAGAACCACTCGGTCGAAGAGTCGACGTGGGAGCTTGAATCGGAGATGAAGGATAAATTCCCTTCATTGTTCTCGTAGAGGTAGGTTTCATCTTTAAAGTTTCGAGGACGAAACTTTTTATTAGTTGGTTATGGTGTAGTGCCCCGTCCCTACATCGTGCCCCGTCTCCGTCCACGGGGTGCGCGAGAAAGGAACACTGTCGCTATCGATTTGGTCGGGACCGATAGGTCGGAATCGGCCGAGTCGATCGAACGGGAACGGTTGAATTAAGATCCATTCCACGTTATGGAATGGCTTCTTCGGAACCAAGTCCCATATTCAGCGGGTTGCGCCTCGAGGATTGGCTCTGCGGCTGAGTCGGGAGAGACCTCCCGTTGCTCTGGTTTTCATGCCGCACTTGAATTGGCTTTGGCTTTCGTTTTTGTGAATGCTTTCGATGGGTTTTCGTGACACGTTTTCGAGCTCGCATTCATATCGAAATTCTTTGAAATACACAGTGTTCTAATCAGTTGCTTATGCGATTGCAGGTGATCGCGTAGGCGACGACAGCGCAGCCAACCGGTCGCTCGCTTGAAGCAAGCTAAGGCGAGTGGCTGACCTCCTTCGTCCCGTCCCTCTACTTCAAAAACTCAACATGTGAAGTAAAATAAATGCTTGTCATAATAGTATAGAATCAGTGAAATCGTGGCACGATACTTCACGAAACACTTGTTATCGAACTGTCAGTTTTGGAAATGAAAAACGTGCTTCCCTATGCAATTACACTTGGTCTATGCCAATCCAACGAATGAATCTATTAATGCTTATCGCAACGATACGGAAAAATGAGTAAATCAACTAAGTTCCAAAGAAAGCGGTCATTGGACAACTTGTCGACAAGGTGAAGTTCCTCGAACGGTTGCCTCGGCCAAGGGACCGGTTCGGCCCGGGAGGAACGAGTGTAGCAGCGCCAACCCTTCATCGGCGCGAGTTATGCGGGCACTTTCGCACAGGGCTCGCTACCCGACGCGAAAGGGGCGTCGTCTAACCGAATGCTATAGTCCGCGATGGCTTGACATTGCCAGTGGCCTTTAAACCCCTATCACTACTTAATAGGTGCACGGGACACGGGATGAACATGATAGTTGCTTGCCTCAAAACATGTTAACATGCAAATCATACAGGATGGTTAGAAAGATCATTGAAATAGCTAGCAAACATGTTATGAAACTTCTTGAATCAAATGCAGAGCTTGGATTTAATTAGCCATTCGCCAGTACATGTGTTTCGTGCTGATCCTCGCTCTTTGCAGGTCCCGCGAGCCAGGAAGGACGTGCCAACTAGCAAGGCGACGTTCGTGACTTTTGAAGCTTCGGCCGTGCGTCGAAGACTATCTCTCAGCGACTCCACATTTTGAAGGCTCTCGACAGTCCAAGGAAAATGACTCAGCGTCCCTCCCATCCAGGTCAATGGAGTACTTGTGTATATTGAGGGATGTGTGCAATGTATGGAACGGCTATCTCATCGGCACTCTTTTGTAATCGAGTCATGTTGTAGCCCGCGCGGCAATGAGTCTTGTGTCGGAGTCTGTAAAAAAGATGTTCATTATCAATAAAGTTCAAGTTTCCTTTACTTATTATGTGTATCAATTTGTCTGCGTACTCTCTTAGATCTCGTGTCTCGGATTACCTTATGACTTGGCCTTGTGCGATCGCAAATTAGGTTCGCACGGCATCACGCCCGGGGGACGACTATCGATTCGACGCATGACTTGGGTATGGCACATGGCCTTCACCCGTAATGCACAAACCCCTTCTCCATTCCTTGGCACTTGGCCATGCAAGTGCCTTAGCCATGTAGGCACCCATGTTTGGGCGCATAGCCACCCTCATGTGGGCGCATAGGAATCCTCCATGTGGGCGCATAAGTCCCCTTCACTTGGGCACATGGATGCCCATGATCCTCATGCTTTGGTTTTTTTGCATGTTTCGGCTTATCGCATCTTTTACGACTTATGATTTTATGCGATTTTCTCGCTATTGATCGTCATGACACGACATGACTCGTGCGTGCCACGGCTAGACATGGCACGACTCGACACGGCACGACCTGTGCAAGTCGTGGCACGACTTGGCACGACTTGGTACGGCTTGGCACGATTTGTACGATTTTGCTTGATCGTGGCACGACTTTCTATGTTTTTGTTAAATAGAAAATCGTGGCACGACTTGTGCAAGCCGTGACACGGCTTAGCACGACTTGGCATAATGTTAGCCTTTATGTAGGCACATGAAACCCCGTGGGCGCATAGCCTTGGGGCACACAATGATTTGGCATTTTCTCTTTTGTCATGATATGTACTTTCCTCTATATATGCTCTAAGCTATGTTGTCTTCCTTACATCGGTGGCCCGTTGGGCGCACTCAGGATATGTCTCTTTTGCTTACATGATGATCTGCTATGATCATAACCATGATGTGTGAACACGAAATGATGAATGACATGCAATAAACCATGATGGCGGCCCGTCGTGACGCATCCCTAACAAGTAACAAGTACAAGTAACATGACGTGATAGTGGCCCGTCGTGGCGCACTCCAGACAAGAACATGACAAGTAACATGACATGATGGTGACCCGTTGTGGTGCACCCCTGACAAGTAACCTTGACATGTAATCCATGAACGCTGTTGCGACGGCTAACTTGATATGCTAGTAAATTCTCTTCTTGAACACCGTGGGTGATTGTATTGAATGTGCTTGTAAAAGCTACCAGTCTTGTCTTGCATCACGTATAGGACATGTATCCCTGGTTACCACGGTCAGGAATTCATACTGAATCTGTCTAGGTTAATGACTAGATTGATCAAGTAGAGCATATAGAGAGGTATTCCGACTACAGACAATCCCGTTATCTGGGCGTCTTCTTTGATGGACTTGTAGCCTGCCGACGAGTAGGGCACATTTCCAGCTCACTGTTATGCGGGGCACTACATGAAACGATTACTATGCACACTGTCATGTGTTGCATCCAAGTCATCTAACAAGTCAAAACAACTCTTAACATGAACCTTGCGCCTGGATAACCTGGATAGTCTGCATGGCTTGTGGCCGTAGGAATCCTCATTACATCTTGCTAGTAACTAGGCTTGTGATAACCCTAGCTAGTTAACTATCAAGTCGTACTCTTGCTTGGCCGTGAATATTGAATGGAGTCCCACCTTGTCTAGTCTTGTCTAGATCCAGTACATGGCTATCTCTGGACATGCTTGTGTATGCTTTACTCTATCGATAATTGGTTAGAGGCTAAGTTCTGTTCATGTGAAGGGTTACAACACCGGTCCTTGTTTGGTTTACGGGTTGTAACTTGGTTACCGAAATAGTCCTTTAGTTATCTTATCGTTTATCACCCTGTTTTCTTTACTCATGTCTTATGTTATTTTCCTCTATGATTTTATGTACTGATATACTGGTTTTAGTTCTTAAGTGAAGCCTCCTTTGTGGCACTTGCTCTTTCTGGGGTCTGACCCAGTTGGTTTTGTATGGCCAAATTTCGGAGCAGCTTTCGAGGATCTCCCAGCTTTTCTGCCAGATGGTGACCACTAGAAGGAATCCTGGCAACGAGTGGGTTTTATTTTACTCTCCCACTCTATTGTAAAAATATTCTTTTTAGGCATTTAGCCGTCGAGCAAGTGTTAGCTCATTTGTAACTTTACTTACTGTCTGCCTACGGGCTGTAACATGATTGACAAATCCTAGGGTTGATCATGTATGACTTAAACTCTTGCTAGTCTTCGCATTTTGTACGACTAGCTTCATGATCATCTGAATATGTAATGTATGGGACGCCTTACTTTGTATGTCTGATGATCTACCATCTTGTTACAATTACTTGCTTGCTTGAGATTGAGACACTAGGCATTGTTCTTGACCCTAAGAGACTAATGGCTTGTAATAAACCCTCATGCATCTAGACAGTCGTGACCGTATTGCGAGGTGAAAATTCACTTCAACGTACGTAGCTGGCTGTGTCTGTCCTCCGCTCTCCAGTATTCTGGTTCTGGGGCGTGACAACAGCGGAAGGGGAGGCACGGGGGCACGGTAGCGGAGGGGACGCGGGGGACGGCGGAACGGGGGCAGCGGGGGAGCGGTGTCACGCCCCAGTACCGAAATACGGGGACGGACTAGGCCAGCTACTCCATATGAGGTACGTAACGTCATACGGCGATCGTGGCTGTCGAGAGACTAGGGGGTACATGCTACAATCAAGTCTCCTATGGTCCCACAGAGTTCTATGTCTCAATCAATTAAGTCAAATCAGCAATTAAATGAACATTAAAGATAAAGCAGTAAGGCGTCCCTGACGCTTCATCAAAATGATCATGAGAGACTAGCTTTATAATTTAGCTATCTCAAAGAGTCAGGAGTACAAAATTATACACAGTTGCAGTCTGTTTAATTACAATTATGTACAGACACAAAATATCAAGTAATCCGGCTAACAGGTGCCGGTGGCTAAACGCCGCAAAAGTATAAGCAGGAGTGGTGGAGAAGAAACCCACTCGAGTCCCCGAACCGCCATGCTCCTAGTATGCACCATGGATGTCAGGGAGGAAGATCGTGTCCTCTGGCTCTGCTACGAGATCTGGCCAAACAAAACCAGCGAGGTCAGCCCCGAATAGCAAGTACCGCCAAAGGGGCACAAGAGTTAAAATTAAAAACCCAGCTAATAGAATGACTGATAATAGTAATACTTATGCTACTATTATAGGGTAGCGCAACATCCTCGAACCCATATGGCACCCTTACAACCAAACAAGGACAAAAGGTGCCGCATGGAGCCGGGACGTGTCGTACTCTATAACTTTCACATAAGTTAAAAAGGTATAACCATAAAATCTCCTGATCGTGACTTCGGTCGATAGCCTATCGCAGCACAATAACCAACCCAACAATCAAACAAGAACATGGGTTGGATCATGTACCATGATAGACCATGTTCCTCAGTCATTCACAGAAGTAGCACTTCACAACCAGAATAAGTCTTCCGTTCATAACTTCGGTCCACAGCATGTCATAGTACGATAACCAACCCAACAATCAAACAAGAACATGGGTTGGATCACGCACCATGACAGTCCGCTTCCCTCAGTTATTCACGGAAGGTAAATAGGAAACATGCAAGTCGTTTTCACGGCCAATCAAGTCTACGAGTTTCTAGTGGAATGAGGTTATCCTCGCGTCATGTTATTAAAAAATCCTCAGATCGTATCTTTCCAGCAAAGCTAGCCAACCCAGGGGTTCACGTAGACAGGTGTCATGGAGCACAGGTCCCTCGTGAGGCCACCTTGACAAGACATGTAATATATAGCAGGAATTAATCGGATACAGTCATCCACTCGTTGCGGATGACACAGTATCCGTGGAGACCAGCCGGCGCGCCAAGACAATATCTCAGGGCGACTGGTGTAACACGATCTCGGAACTCTGCCCTCCCCATGCATCTAGTATATTCAGTTGCCTAGTTTAACCCTAGGTGAAATCTTGGACTCTCATGCTGTGGCCTGCATGATTATCCTCCTAAAGTCGTACTTTAGTACGAGTACCCTAAGTGAGGATCCATGTCAATCAGTATGTCAACATGTGCTACCCTCCTTAGTGTAATGCATCATTACAAATACGCCACGTGGAGTTACGAGTCACTTGTCGAGCATGAACAAGAACTGGGACATTCAGGTACATGTATCCGGTAGGAACACTTTGTTCTCCGGGGTCACATCAGTGCTCATATCATGCTCGGGACAAAAGGCGTAAGGATATAAAATGGGCATATAATATCTAATAAAATATCAAAAGCATACGCACAACAAGGCAGCGTGCGTGAAAAGTCACGCAGGCTCAAGGGAAAGAGCAGCGTGAAAAGTCACGCAAGCTCAAGGGAAAGAGCAGCGTGAAAAGTCACGCAAGCTCAAGGGAAGAGCTGCGTGAAAAGTCACGCAAGCTCAAGGGAAGAGCTGCGTGAAAAGTCACGCAAGCTCAAGGGAAGAGCTGCATGAAAAGTCACGCAAGCTCAAGGGAAAGAGCTGTGTGAAAAGTCACGCAAGCTCAAGGGAAGAGCTGCGTGAAAAGTCACGCAAGCTCAAGGGAAGAGCTGCGTGAAAAGTCACGCAAGCTCAAGGGAAAGAGCTGTGTGAAAAGTCACGCAAGCTCAAGGGAAGAGCTGCGTGAAAAGTTACGCAAGCTCAAGGGAAGACACGCTTCCAACAGGAAGCGTGCTCAAACAGGAGCACACTGTTCACTGTCTTCTCCAAAACAGCAAGAACACCATGGCTGAATCCAAGCTTCAAAGTATCATAACTTGGCCATCCGAACTCCAAATCCAGATTTCCAAAGCTCCAACTTGGGTGAAACTGAATGCTCTTCCACATGGAAGCATCAAAAACCCATAAAATCCAACTAAAGTAGATCAAACCATGCAAAATCTGAAAATGATTAAAACTTAGATCTACAAAAATAAAAGCTTCAAAATAGAAATTTCTAAGTTCTAAACTAGTATAGATTAAGGAGAAGAACATATTTTTGCAAATAGTTTTGTAAGAATCATTAACAAAATAATGGATCCTTCTCTTGAGCAAGTTGGTACTTGCCTTGGTTGGTGGAGGAAGTAAATGAGAAGAAGTAAATGAGAGGAGAGAGAAGGAGATGAGTTATATATATAGAATTCTTGGACCCATGGGTTCATGATGACCCATTGGTGAACCAAGAATAGGTTACCCAAATGAGCCAAAACTGTAGGCCCAAATGCAGAAAATATATTAGAAAATAATATTTTGTCGAATATTTTTGGGAAATGCATGAAGAAATACAGCATAATAAATATAGTATAATTTCAAGGTAAATACAATTTATCGGTTTACGCATTAAAATACGTATTCCAGGATTGGGGAGTGACATCTCTACCCTTCTTAGAAAAATTCCGTCCTCGGAATTCCAGCCAAGACAGGATAGTGAAATCAGGGCAAGCAAGGCACAATCATATATATAAATTAACTATCATAGCAGTTATTATCATACATCACAAGGTACAAAATAAGCAGGTGCAGAAAAGCATGGAATCGTGTGAATAAGGTGCATAAATATACCTTATTAGTCAAACAAATACGGATAACGAGATCTGATCTCGTCCTCGCGCTCCCAGGTTGACTCTTCCGAAGAGTGATGGTTCTAAGAAACACGGACAAGGCTTATCGTCCGATTCTTGAGTACCTTCTCTCGCCGGTCCAAAATAGATACGGGTTGTTCCTCGTAAGTTAGGTCGGTACCAACGACTAACTCAGAATGATCGAGGACGTGACTCGGATCCGGGACATACCCACGTAATTGGGACACATGAAACACATCATGTATGCCAGTTAACGAAGGTGGAAGGGCAAGTCGATAAGCCACATCGCCTACCCGAGCGAGAATCTTGAAAGGACCAACGTATCTTGGACTAAGCTTTCCCCGGGTTCCAAATCTGATGATACCCCGAGTAGGCGAAATTCGCAGAAACACTTGGTCGCCAACTCTGAACCCTAGAGGCCTACGATGCTGATCTGCCCAATGACGATGTCGATCTTGTGCAACTCGAAGGCGCTCTCTGACTAACTTAACTATCTCCACAGTCTGCGTGATCATCTCTGGCCCCAACAACTTTCGTTCTCCGACGTCGTCCCATGCCAAAGGGGACCTGCACTTCCTTCCATACAATGCTTCGAACGGGGCCATCTGAATGCTAGCCTAATAGCTGTTGTTATAGGAGAACTCCACTAGATGAAGGTGATCCTCCCAAGATCCGCCAAAATCCAAGGTACACGCCCGTAGCATATCTTCTAATATCTGAATGGTTCTTTCTGATTGCCCGTCAGTTTGTAGATGATAAGCAGTACTGAATCTTAACTTGGTTCCCAAACTTTGGTGTAAGCTCCGCCAAAAATGGGAAGTAAACCGCGTATCCCGATCTGATACTATACTAACTGGAACACCGTGCTGCCTTACTATCTGCTTCATGTACATTTCTGCTAACTGCTCAGTAGTCTGTCCAACTCGGAAGGGAAGGAAATGAGCAACCTTCGTGAGTCGATCTACTATTACCCAGACTGGATTCTTGCCAGCTGGGGATCTAGGTAAACCGGTCACAAAATCTATCGTGATGTGCTCCAATTTCCATTCTGGGATAGGAAGCGGCTGTAGCAACCCTGCTGGTCTCTGCTG
Organism: Iris pallida; assembly: GCA_029216955.1. Lineage (NCBI taxonomy): Eukaryota > Viridiplantae > Streptophyta > Magnoliopsida > Asparagales > Iridaceae > Iris > Iris pallida. The sequence continues at coordinate 10,439,643 of JANAVB010010000.1, read as the reverse complement.
CTCAGCTTTCACCTGCTGACATACCAGACACTTGGATACAAATCTCGCTATCTCTCTTTTCATGCCATTCCACCAAAAGAACTGCCTGATATCTCGATACATCTTCGTTCCTCCTGGATGAATGGAGTAAATAGAACTATGAGCTTCGGACATAACTTCTTGCCGAAGGTCTCCACTCGGTACACAGAGTCTGTTTCCAAACCTGAGCGTACCATCTTCTGATTCACACTCCGACCGTAACTTCTGAATCTGTGGATCTTCTGCTTGTGCTGTCCTTATCCTCTCTACTAAGGTTGACTGAATCTACATACTGGTCATTCTTCCTATATCCCTTGGCAAAACTACTTCGATTTCCATACTCTGAAGGTCTTCTAGAATATGCTTCTGCGAGGTCAAGATAAAGGCACTGTCTCTCCTACTCAGTGCATCCGCAACTACATTCGCCTTGCCTGGATGATACTGAAGATCTAAATCAAAATCCTTCAGTAGTTCTAACCATCTTCTTTGCCTCATGTTCAAATCTCGCTACGTGAATACGTATTTCAAACTCTTATGATCAGTATAGATCTCTACCCGATCCCCGTATAAATAATGCCTCCATAACTTGAGTGAAAACACCACAGCTGCTAACTCCAAATCGTGAGTCGGGTAATTTTTCTCATGGTCTCGAAGCTGCCGAGACGCATATGCTATCACCTTTCCGTACTGCATTAATACACATCCAAGACCCTTCCCAGATGCATCACAATATACTGTAAAGCCTCCAGCTCCTACTGGAAGCGTCAAGATCGGGGCTGAGATCAATCTCTTCTTCAATTCTTCAAATAATGCCTGACAACTAGCTGACCAAACAAACTCTACGTCCTTGTGCGTCAAACGCGTTATGGGCGCAGAGATCCTGGCAAAGTCCGCCACGAACCTTCTGTAGTAACCAGCTAATCCTAAGAAACTTCGCACTTCTGCAACCGTTCTCGGGACTGGCCAATGCTCTACGGCCTCAATCTTCTTCGGATCCACTGACACTCCTGCCCCAGAAATTACATGCCCCAGGAACGAAATGTGATCTAACCAGAATTCACACTTGTCGAGCTTCGCATAAAGTTGATGCTCCCTCAATGTCTGTAAGACAGTCCTAAGATGTTTCTCATGCTCTTCTTCACTGCTAGAATAGACAAGGATATCATCTATGAACACCACCACAAATTTATCCAAATACGGCAGAAAGATGCGGTTCATTAAATCCATGAATACTGCGGGGGCGTTGGTTAGTCCAAAGGGCATTACTAAAAACTCATAATGCCCATATCTAGATCTGAATGCTGTCTTCTGTATGTCTTGCTCCCGAACTCTTACTTGATAGTATCCTGACCGAAGATCGATCTTAGAAAAGACGCTGGCCTTGCTCAACTGGTCGAACAGGTCATCAATCCTTGGTAGTGGGTACTTATTCTTCACTGTTACTGCATTCAGCTTGCGGTAGTCGATGCACATCCTCGTCGACCCATCCTTCTTGGGAACTAGAATCACTGGCGCGGCCCAGGGCGATTTACTGTCTCGGATGAATCCCTTAGACTTTAACTCTTCTTCATGTTGATACAACTTATCCTGCTCTGACGGCGACATTCTGTAAACTCTATCTGCAATAGGCCTCGTTCCAGGGTTCAACTCAATGCTAAATTCTACCTCTCTGACTGGGGGTATCCCTGGGAGCTCATCAGGGAAGACGTCGAGAAAATCTTCGACCACTCTCGAAATCTGTCCTGGCTCTGACACAGCTGCTGAGATGACGCCTCCGGCCTGATTCTTCAAGGTTCGAGTAAAGATGAACTGCTCCATCCCAGGAATACTGAATATGACCCTATCTCCTCTACAATCAATTGTCGCATGACTGTCTCTCAACCAGTCCATGCCAAGAACGACATCAAAATTTCCCATAGGGAATTCAATCAATGTTGCGGGCAATAAATGCCCACACACCTCCACCGGACATAAAAAGCGCACTCTGCTAACTTCTACGGGCCCATTGCCGGTGAGTATATCCATCCTCTCCGGCAATGCCTCAAACTCTAATCCAATCCGTGTAGCATATTGTGCAGAGATGAATGAGTGAGTAGCACCTGAATCAAATAATGCTATAGCAGGAAATGAGGTGACGAGAATTTTACCTGCCACCACGTTACTAGACGCTAGAGCCTCTCCCAAGGTCAATGTGAGAGCCTGGCCCCGCGGAGCCCCTTGTTGCGGCCTTCCTCGACCATGTTGTTGCTGCCCCTGAGGGCCTTCGGCTTCCTGTGCCTGGCGGAACATCTGATCCTGCGTTGGTAAACGCTGGGCTAGGGGCCTTACTGCTAATACTGGCCCTCCACTCGGGGTTGCCACTGGAGCTGGCAATGCTGGAAACTGTTGAGCTGGCCCTCCTGGCCTCTGTATCACAGGACAAGTGGAAATACGGTGGTCTGAACTACCACACCTCAAGCATAAGCCATTCGCTGACCGGCACACCTCCCTCGTGTGCCCTGCCTTCCCACAGAATGTACAGCCCTGGGGTGATCCCTGACGCTGTTGCTGGTTCCTCGGCTGCTGATACCGAACTGGCGCTGTATTAGTTGACACGGCCGTCCTTCGCGGCGCTCCTGCATCATGAATACGTACACCGGGTGCTGGTGCCGATGTTCGCTGCATTGCTCCTCCTCCAACCTGGGAATGAGATCTCTTCTGACCTCCTGTCCTCGATGCTAACCTCTGCTGGGTAAGCTCGTGCCTACGAGCTGCCGTCAAAATAGCGTCAAACGTCTGGTAGTCGTGTCCTTCCACAAGTTGCAATAGTTCCAAATGAAGTCCCTGCTGGAACCTCATAGCTTTCTCTGGCTCCGTTGCCACCATTGCTGGTGCGAAACGGCATAATCTGCAGAACTCTGCTGCATATCCATCTACGGTCTTGCCTGCTTGCTTGAGACTGATAAACTTCTGCTGGAGCTCATATCGAGCTACTACGCCAAAATACTTGGCCTTGAATCTTTCACTGAAGGTGGTCCAACGAACAGGGCATCTTATACCAACTTCTTCTGATGCCCACCAGTCACGGGCAAGATCCTGAAGTACCAGTTTGACCTGATCAACCTTCTCATCATCTGGAACCTTGGCCGCCACAAGAATGGCTTCAATGTCTTGAATCCATGCATCCGCAGTGATGGCATCCTCTGTGCCATCAAAATACCTCGGGTTCAAGCGACGGAACCTTCCTGATGCTCCCGAGTCAACCCCGGCACTCCTCTCAAGAGCTAACTGAATCCCCTGGTTCAGCAACACGTTCTGCTCCTGCTGCCGAGTCTGTTGCTGTTGGTGAGTGACAAGAATCCCTCGGACGATCTCCAGGAGTGCTATGGCATCTGGTACTGCCGTCGCTGCTGGTGCTGCAGGAGTTCCAATAACCTGCGGCTGCACTGCCTCTGGTCCCACTTCTGCTCGTGACTGCACTGGAGAAGGTTCTCTCCCCTGTTGCTGTCCAGTCGAGCCATGCTCTTGCTGCTCTGCCTCATGGGCCTCACCCGCTACTGAGAATGAAGCACCCCTATAGAGAAAGGTATAAGATTATCAAGTCCGGACAAGGAAGATTTCGAGGATGCAAGTCAGGTTAGAGATCAAGGCAAGGACAGAGAATTCGAAACAGAATTTCAAGGGGAACAAGTTGTGATTGAGACTCCTAATAATTCGCAATACCCCACAAGTCTGAAAATCGGACCTGCATGGGCCACCACTAAAACCTTGCCACGCCCCAGTACTGAAATACGGGGACGGACAAGGCCAGCTACTCCATATGAGGCACGTAACGTCATACGGCGATCGTGGCTGTCGAGAGACTAGGGGGTACATGCTACAATCAAGTCTCCTATGGTCCCACAGAGTTCTATGTCTCAATCAATTAAGTCAAATCAGCAATTAAATGAACATTAAAGATAAAGCAGTAAGACGTCCCTGACGCTTCATCAAAATGATCATGAGAGACTAGCTTTATAATTTAGCTATCTCAGAGAGTCAGGAGTACAAAATTATACACAGCTGCAGTCTGTTTAATTACAATTATGTACAGACACAAAATACCAAGTAATCCGGCTAACAGGTGCCGGTGGCTAAACGCCGCAAAAGTATAAGCAGGAGTGGTGGAGAAGAAACCCACTCGAGTCCCCGAACCGCCATGCTCCTAGTATGCACCATGGATGTCAGGGAGGAAGATCGTGTCCTCTGGCTCTGCTACGAGATCTGGCCAAACAAAACCAGCGGGATCAGCCCCGAATAGCAAGTACCGCCAAAGGGGCACAAGAGTTAAGATTAAAAACCCAACTAATAGAATGACTGATAATAGTAATACTTATGCTACTATTATAGGGTAGCGCAACATCCTCGAACCCATATGGCACCCTTACAACCAAACAAGGACAAAAGGTGCCGCATGGAGCCGGGACGTGTCGTACTCTATAACTTTCACATAAGTTAAAAAGGTATAACCATAAAATCTTCTGATCGTGACTTCGGTCGATAGCCTATCGCAGCACAATAACCAACCCAACAATCAAACAAGAACATGGGTTGGATCATGTACCATGATAGACCATGTTCCTCAGTCATTCACAGAAGTAGCACTTCACAACCAGAATAAGTCTTCCGTTCATAACTTCGGTCCACAGCCTGTCATAGTACGATAACCAACCCAACAATCAAACAAGAACATGGGTTGGATCATGCACCATGACAGTCCGCTTCCCTCAGTTATTCACGGAAGGTAAATAGGAAACATGCAAGTCATTTTCACGGCCAATCAAGTCTACGAGTTTCTAGTGGAACGAGGTTATCCTCGCGTCATGTTATTCGAAAATCCTCAGATCGTATCTTTCCAGCAAAGCTAGCCAACCCAGGGGTTCACGTAGACAGGTGTCATGGAGCACAGGTCCCTCGTGAGGCCACCTTGCCAAGACATGTAATATATAGCAGGAATTAATCGGATACAGTCATCCACTCGTTGCGGATGACACAGTATCCGTGGAGACCAGCCGGCGCGCCAAGACAATATCTCAGGGCGACTGGTGTAACACGATCTCGGGACTCTGCCCTCCCCATGCATCTAGTATATTCAGTTGCCTAGTTTAACCCTAGGTGAAATCTTGGACTCTCATGCTGTGGCCTGCATGATTATCCTCCTAAAGTCGTACTTTAGTACGAGTACCCTAAGTGAGGATCCATGTCAATCAGTATGTCAACATGTGCTACCCTCCTTAGTGTAATGCATCATTACAAATACGCCACGTGGAGTTACGAGTCACTTGTCGAGCATGAACAAGAACTGGGACATTCAGGTACATGTATCAGGTAGGAACACTTTGTTCTCCGGGGTCACATCAGTGCTCATATCATGCTCGGGACAAAAGGCGTAAGGATATAAAATGGGCATATAATATCTAATAAAATATCAAAAGCATACGCACAACAAGGCAGCGTGCGTGAAAAGTCACGCAGGCTCAAGGGAAAGAGCAGCGTGAAAAGTCACGCAAGCTCAAGGGAAAGAGCAGCGTGAAAAGTCACGCAAGCTCAAGGGAAGAACTGCATGAAAAGTCACGCAAGCTCAAGGGAAGAGCTGTGTGAAAAGTCACGCAAGCTCAAGGGAAGAGCTGCGTGAAAAGTCACGCAAGCTCAAGGGAAAAGCTGCGTGAAAAGTCACGCAAGCTCAAGGGAAGAGCTGCGTGAAAAGTCACGCAAGCTCAAGGGAAAGAGCTGTGTGAAAAGTCACGCAAGCTCAAGGGAAGAGCTGCGTGAAAAGTCACGCAAGCTCAAGGGAAGAGCTGCATGAAAAGTCACGCAAGCTCAAGGGAAAGAGCTGTGTGAAAAGTCACGCAAGCTCAAGGGAAGAGCTGCGTGAAAAGTCACGCAAGCTCAAGGGAAGACACGCTTCCAACAGGAAGCGTGCTCAAACAGGAGCACACTGTTCACTGTCTTCTCCAAAACAGCAAGAACACCATGGCTGAATCCAAGCTTCAAAGTATCATAACTTGGCCATCCGAACTCCAAATCCAGATTTCCAAAGCTCCAACTTGGGTGAAACTGAATGCTCTTTCACATGGAAGCATCAAAAACCCATAAAATCCAACTAAAGTAGATCAAACCATGCAAAATCAGAAAATGATTAAAACTTAGATCTACAAAAATAAAAGCTTCAAAATAGAAATTTCCAAGTTCTAAACTAGTATAGATTGAGGAGAAGAACATGTTTTGGCAAATAGTTTTGTAAGAATCATTAACAAAATAATGGATCCTTCTCTTGAGCAAGTTGGTACTTGCCTTGGTTGGTGGAGGAAGTAAATAAGAAGAAGTAAATGAGAGGAGAGAGAAGGAGATGAGTTATATATATAGAATTCTTGGACCCATGGGTTCATGATGAACCAAAGGGTTCATGATGACCCATTGGTGAACCAAGAATAGGTTACCCAAATGAGCCAAAACTGTAGGCCCAAATGCAGAAAATATATTAGGAAATAATATTTTGTCGAATATTTTTGGGAAATGCATGAAGAAATACAGCATAATAAATATAGTATAATTTCAAGGTAAATACAATTTATCGGTTTACGTATTAAAATACGTATTCCAGGATTGGGGAGTGACAAGCGGTGGTGGTGGTAGTGGTGATGGTGATGTGATGGTGATGGTGATAGAGATGGTGAAGGTGAATGAGGTGGTGATGGTGATGGTGATGGTGATAGTGATGGTAAAAGTGGTGGTGGTGGTGGTGATGAGCACGGCATCGGCGGGGCGGGGATACGACAGCGGAGTGGGAGTGGGAGCGGAGGAGGGGGGCAGGATTTGGGCTTGGATTTGGGAGGGTATTTTTGTCCAAAATTATCGGTCAAACGCGTTGACCGTTGGTTTTGGATAAAATTCGTCAAAAGTGGGAGATAACTTACATTTATGTAAAGTGGTGGGGTACACATTAAATATGGGTAAAGAAAGTGGGGCGCCACTCAAAATTTTTCTATTATAAGTGGAAGAAATAATATACCCCGTAGCTCGATCTACTGATCTTCCGTCATCCAATTTGGATCTTATACCTCTTATCATTTTTTTTTAGGAATAAGACGTTTATTAGAATCAAATTGGAATGTCTACAATCGAAGAGCAGTCCTCAGAAAGAGCCTGGATAATACAGGAAGGAGGAGAAGTAAATCTAATAGAGGACTTATTAAACAGAGCTTGTCCAGCTAAGACATGGGCAACTTTATTTCCTGACCGCCTAATAAATAATACTCTGCAGTTCTGAAGAGTGGCAAGCTCACGCTTGATAGAATAAATCAGGTCAGCGAGCCTCCAAGGGATTAGGCGAGAGTCCACCTTGAGAATCTTGATGGCTATCAAAGAATCACCTTCAATACTGATATTGCTATATTCCAAACTTCTGGCGAGACCGATTCCAATTTTAAATGCTTCTAGTTCAGCTTGGAGACTTTGATCAATAGAACCCAAACATTTGAAGTATTTTGTATCAGCCACGATAAAGCCACCAGGTGCGTCCCTAGCAATCGCTGTAACAGCACAGGCTGAGGATGAAGTCGCCCCGTCGACATTAATCTTGATGTCCCGAGAGGATGGGGCCTGCCAAGGAATTTCCTTGGTTGCCATTCGCCGCAATTCACAAAGTTCTTCCAAGCTGTTATGGTGATCTCCTGTATGAGTGGGGATAAAGCTTATTGCATAAACAATAATTCGTTGTGGGCATGGGGCCTTTTTGCGGAATACACAATCACATCTAGATTTCCATATAGCCCATAAAATTGATGCAGTCATTTGAAGGACTTCATTGACATGATGATCATTAATCCAGTTATGTAATAAAGAGTTGATAGTACTACATTCATCTAAACGCAGACCCATCGGGCTAGAGAACCATACCTCCCTGGCTATATGACAATGAAGAAAGAGATGGTCCACATTTTCCTCATGGATAAGGCAAAACGGACACATAGGGCTGATCTGAGCATTCCGCTTATTGATAGCAGACATTAGAGGAATACCATGATGCCATAATCTCCAGATGAACATCAGTATCCGTGGAGGGATATCTGGTACCTTCCAAAGTCTATCCCATTTGATGTTAGATTCAGACGCTGTCGAGCTAGAGGGGCTACTACGACGAATGGTCTCATATAGTGACTTGGACGAGAATTCCCCCGATCTAGAGCATGTCCAAATGAGCTTGTCAACACTATCACCCTCCTGGAGATTAATGGCAGTAATAGCCTTAGATTCCCAGAAAGAAAAAATCAAGTTAAATGAGAGGTAAGTCCCAGTTCTTTCCTGCAGGATCCATCAACTCTCTGACAAGCCTAGGCTTATTTGTATTGCAGGGATGGGCACTGACCCTGAATTCAGGAATGCCTGGAACCCAGGGATCACTGAAGATATTTATCCAACCACCACCAACTTTCCAACATACCCTCCCCTCCAGATGCCTTCGAGCATCAAGAATGCTAGCCCAGGTAGGAGATGCATTTCTACATTTGGGAATATGCCATATATGTCACGACCCGCACCCTCTGTGAGGGTACGAGAACGTAACAGCGCCCAGCCTACGCCGCAGTGTCGGCGGTAGAATGCTATTCTAGGTCATGAACTATAACTAACATAATATGAAATACTCTACATAAGGAGGCCAACACAGAGGTACAACTCAATCACAATCTATAGATAGAATATGGCACGATAAAATAGATAAAGAAATCCTCAACTGAGGTATAGCAGAATGAAATAACAAGTTAACAACTACTTGTCTCAATATCTCTAAATATACAACTCTGAAAATAAGGACAACAGCTAAACATGAAAAAGGAAACAATGTAGACTATTAAACTATATAATGGGTATCATCCTCAGCAGCTGCCTGAACCTCCCCAGGGGTCCAGGTCGCGAGTGTCATTTAGGCAAGCTCCAAGGTAAGGGGTGCAGGGTTCCTCATCATCCTCTGTAAAATTTCCAACAGGTCCAGTCAGGACGGGAGCGAGTACAATACATCTCACGCAGATCATAACAGGTTAGAGAATATAAACATGCAAGAGAGTACGATACATGAAACTGAAAGAAAGTACATGATATAAACAGAGAGAGAGAACTGTAATAGAAATATCTACTATAAGTAGAGAGCTACCAGTGACTAGTGATTTAGAGTACAAAGTCGACATGTGAACGGCTTAATTTGCACATGGCTATACTAAAGAGGCGTACATGGCTATACTACTTTAGAATTGTTCACATGACTATTTATACTCCCCATACCCCAATCAATACACAAGGATCCAGACAAGTTATGTTACGTACATGGTTTTCACATGAAGCCCATAAATGGGTGCACATGAAGTATACATGAGAGCTCATACATGAGTGCACATGAAGTTCACATGGGGGCCCATAAATGGGTGCACATAAAATTTACATGAAGGCTCATAAATGAGTGCACATGAAGTAATGGTTATACATGAGATTCATGAGAAATACGACCGAACATGATAGCACATGAGAGTACACGAGCGAGCACGAACGAGCATGTAGCACATGATAAACATGAATAACATGAGAGCGAGGAATACACGATGTATATGAAACATACGACATGATGTATCCGATGCTCCCGAAGGGGATAATATCGCATGAAAGGATCCATATAGTACCAATCCGTGATAATATTATGACAGCATCAAATAAGGTAAACTAGAGCAGGAATATAATTCTAAGCAAGTTATGAAATTATCAGAGAATGTACTCGCCTGGTATCTGAATATTTAAAGTAAATGTACTGTCCGAGATGAGGTACCTGACTCCTAGTTAGAGCAACACAAGTCAAGATGTACACAGGAAAAGATAAATGTAATCTACAATACATCTGCATGCTGTCTAGGTCAAACTAGGCTAAAGTCAACACTTGGTCAACTCTAGTCAACCACACTAGTCAAACTAGGTCAAACCTAATCCAAACAAGTCTGATAAGTCTCACTAGGCCTAACCAAGCCTAGTCTAGCAATTGCACATCACATCTAGACTATACAAGCCAACTATACCCTATACTGGCATTCAAGCCACACTCATAGGTAATGAGCCATAGGTTATAAGCCCATAGGCTATATTACCTATAGCAACACATATCTATATATACACATATTAACATATATATCTAAAATAATATAATACACACATTATAACATATAGGCTACCTATAATATATGCATCTCATATATATATATATATATATATATATATATATATATATATATATATATATATATATATATATATATATATATATATATATATATATATATATATATATATATATATAGACCTAGAGTGGTAGGTAAAGGGAAACATGCATTTGTGTTCATGTGTGTGTGTACATGTGAGCAAGTGTCATGAGAGTGTGTATGTGTGAGTGTCACATAGAGTTGTGTAACAAAGTGTCATGAGAGCATGTGATACAAGGGAAATAAAGTGTGGTGTTCATGACAAGGTGGCATGTGTGTGTACATGTGTCTATGGATCTAAACAGTGTAACACTTAAGAATTTAAAAAAACATGTAACAGGGATTCAATGAAATGTACATCATCTCAAGAAATGGCAAGTGACAGTTCAATAGCTAATGGTTACCAATGTAAACAGGGAATAGAAAATTTAACCTGAGAATTGAAACATCAATCAAGTTACAGTTCACTATCAACCCATTCGAATTCCTTCACATATGCCCATAACAGTAAACTTAACATAGAATCTAAGTTACAAATTTCAGTTTCTAATAAAATGAAAATCAATTAAAACTAATGTAATATATCAGTCACATTAATAGCCCATGTCATTGCTCGAATGCCAAAACTCAGTGCAAAACCTATCTAACTTGTAAAACCTATCCAGCCATAGTTGGTACATATGTAGGATTCAAAAATGGAACTTAAACATCAATTAATCAGTTAAACCAGGAATTTAAGTTCAGGAAATCAAAAACTAGATTATGTATCAGTTAATACACAAACAGTCCAACCCCATGCTCGAAATCCCATTTCAGAATTTAAAGCCTAATCTAATATGTAAAACAAATCTAACAGGAACTATTACACATGTAGGATCAATCAATATGATAAAAATCATTAATCAAACAGTTGGAAAATGGAAATGAACTCAGGATGTTAATGAACTGTACACTGCGTATCAGTCCTCAGGAGAAATTCAATTTCGAATAACAAAAACATGTTAATATGCTAAATTACAAATTGGTAATTAACCTACTATATGTGCACGTGATGTATACATAATATCTTGTCCACCATATGACACAAACGTGTCCAAAATATGCACGAACACAAGACTGCAAAGGACACTGCACAGCCACGAACCCGTGCGCGTGTCCTAACTCACCCGACACAAAACCAATGGACACAAAACTTTAGGAGTGTCGTGTCAGATACTGCCCCTAGCTTCGTATCCAAAATCAAGTGTCCACGAGTCCTACAATAGCCACACGGACACGCGGGTAGCAGGGCAGCCAATCGAGTGCGCGCGGAGACGTGTCCGTGGGTCCAGTACCACCCCGACACGATACGAAATGTGTTCAGTCCATTAGAAACGTGTAAGCGACAGAAAACCCTAATTTTTTATTCAAACAAAATCAAAAAATAAGAACGAAATGCCAACTGTGGCATTTCGTCGAATACCTACGAATGCACACTGGTACGTGTCCGATACGGACACGTAAAGGACACAAAACCTAGCAAAACCTATTCCTACAGTTAGAGGACACCTAGGGCTTCCTATCCATGCTTAGAAACTGAAATTTCATGGAGAGAATAAGAAGTTACCTATTGGTGTTCTTCTCCAAAGAAAGCTTCAAAATGGAGGATCCTTCTTGCTAACCCCAAAGCTCCAAATTGTCCCAAATTTGAGAATGACCTCCATGAATAGTAGGGGAACAGTGATTAGAGTGCTATGGAAGAAATCTCAATAAAAATGGAGCTCTATTGATTAATCTATGAAGAAATACAAATAGAGGCTCACCTAGTTCTTAGGAAAATGATGGAATATTGAAAAGAGGCACAACTCCCAATAGAGATACTTTATAGGCAAGGAGGGGGGTCCTTGGCTGGCCACTTAGCTAGGGTTAGGGTTTCTAGGGGTGCATCTAAGGCTAGCAATGCATCAAGTCTATTTGAATGGCCTAAAATCTAGGGCTCCTTCCTTGTCAAGTTGCAACCCACTCAACTTAGCTAATCATGACTTAAACCCATTTAACCAATACTAACTAAACTCAATGTGGCTCACTAGACTAGCTATGACTAATCTAGTTTAGGTCCAATCTAGGTTAGGCTAATCTAAACCTCATGGAAATTAATTAAATAATATTTAAATCACACCATTCAAATAAATCATTTTAAATTCCTAATAAAATATATTAAATTCAAATAATTCAAAAATGACAAAAATACCCTCAAACTAAAAATGATAAATAAAATACCCTAATCATATGGCTAGGCTCTAGGTCAACAGTCTCTAAGGTTACACTAGCCAAACACCAAAATCATAAGTCATGATTTTAAATAGTTTAAAAAATGATTAAAAATCACCAAAAATCATAATATGTAATAAATATCAATAAATAATAATTATAATTACAAAATTTTAAAATTATCCTCATCTGGAAAACTGGGTGTTACAATATAGATTTATTTTGGAGATAAATACCAGTTAGTAACTGGGCACATAGTTGATATGGATTTGTGATAAACCTCCAAAGGAGCTTGCCAATGAGAGCCTCATTCACCCAACTAGGATTTCTGAATCCTAAGCCACCTTCTTTCCTGGGTAGCAAGAATTTTTTCCAGGATATATGGTGCATTTTCCTATTGCCAGAGTCATGACTCCACCAAAATTCTATACATTGACGATCAATAGAGTTACAAATAGCTTGCAGGATTTTGTAGATCGATATAGAATAATTAGGAATGGAACCCAAGGTAGATTTAATCAGCACAGATCGCCCCGCATGGGAGAGCATGTTTGTTTTCCAGCCTTTTAGACGAGATGAGATCTTCTCAAGGAGTTCATTATAAGTATTGATCATTTTTTTGGGCAATAGGAGAGAATGACCCAAGTACTTGTCGGAGCTGCACATAGGAGATAGCAGCAACATATTGGAGAGAGATATCCTATCTTGTAAGGAGACATGATTGCTAAAGTGGATACTCGACTTCCCAAAATTAATCATCTGCCCGGACCAAGAGGAGAATTTATCAAAAATAATTTGCACCGTCGAAATGGAATTAGACGAAGCAAGCACAAATACTAGTATGTCATCTGCAAAAAGGAGGTATATATTATATACATATATAACTGTATAGTTTTAATGTTATTATTGATTATAAATTTTTAGTATTTATATTATTTTACCAAGTATTCTTTATTGATAAGTAAATATATATATATATATATATATAGTTTCAATTAATGTATAGAAAATTTTTGATTTTTAAATAGTTAATAAACGTATAGTTTTTACCAAAAACGATTTTATTTACTCTCTCAAAAACCATATTTTAAAAGTTTAAGTGTTTGCCTAAAACGATTTTATACTTTTTAAGTATTTATCTAAAAACTATTTTAGCTAACAAGAATATATTTTCAAGTATTATAAATAGCCTTCTAAAAACCATCTTTATGACTTTAAAGTATTTTAACATGAATATCTTTGACTCATGAAACTAGTTTTTAGCTATTACAAATATCTTTTGTCACCCTCATTTCCTGTATTTCGTATTTGTACTCGTGATTTGATTTCGGCACGTATTTTATTTTCTCGACTTGTGGATTCGGGTTCTCGTAAATGGGCTTTGGACCATGGCTTGGTTTTATTTTGTGGAGTTGGTTTGGTTTGGTTTGGTTCATCATGAGTGGAACACCTTAGCCTATTCTCCACCTCCATTCCATCACAACCATCCTCATTAAAACCCACCAACTTCTTCTCTCTCCTCCATAACTCCATTAATTTCTTTCAACTTCTTCTTCTTCCTTCTTCCACACAACTCCCCAACCCATAGGCAAGTGCACCTTGCCATCAAATAAGCACCACTTTTTATTTGTTCATTAGCTAGATTAGGCTATGGTGATCAATATTAGAACTTAACATTTTGTGATTTGGAGTCTCCATTGTTCTAGATCTAGGTTTTGACTATTTTCGGATTTACATGGTTTTGATCTATTTTGATTGGATTTTTGTGGGTTTTGATGCTTCCATGTGGAAGAGAATTCAATTTTACTCAAGTTAGACCTTTGAAAATCTAGATTTGGTTTTGATTTTACCAAGATATGAAGTTTTGAACCTTAGAGTTCTTGGAGTCTTCTTCTCGGCCTGGAGAAGAAGACAGCAGCCTGCGCTCTTTAGCGCAGGGCTGGATTGCGAATTCTCCCTCGACCAGCGCTTCTTAGCGCAGCGCTGACCGCGCAGCTTACCCCTTGGCGAACTGCGCTCAACCCGAGTGCGCATAGATTCATGCGCAGTCTGCTCATGCGCAGTCCGCTCATGCGCAGTCTGCCCATGCGCCATCTATCCCTGCGCACTCTACTCATGCGCAATCTGACCCCTGCACCAATCAGTTCAGCGCAAGCCGACTCCTGCGCAGCTCACTCCTGCGCAGTTGGCCCCTGGCGCACTTGACTCCTGCGCAACCCGACCCCAGGGACCCTTGCGCAATCTGTCCAATCATGGAGATTTGGTTTATTTTTTCCTTAATCTTGGCTCTTCTATAGCCCTGTATATTGGTATTTTATTAGATATTTTACGCCCATTTTATATCCTTACGCCTTTTGTCATGAACTTGATTTACTTAATATGTTTGGAATGACTATTGTACATGGCATGGCATGACAAGGAACTAGCATAACATGACAGTGACCCGTAGTGGTGTACTCCTGACATGACCAACCTGACTTGATAGTGGCCCGTGGCGGCGCACTCTTGACATGTACTTGACTTGACCTGTACTTGACCTGACTTGACTTGACTTGTAACTTGTAACTTGACTCGTATAATCAACTTGACACCGTGGGTGCTCCTGCTTGCTTGCTTGTACAATCCACTTGTCTTGTCTTACATCATGTCTAGGACGTGACTTCCTGGGTACCACGGCCAGGGACTCGCGCTAAATTGGATTAGGCTAATTATTAGATCAAACTAGAACATGGAGAATTCCCAGTCACATGCAATCTCGTTATCTGGGCGCTTTAATGGACTTGTAGCTTGCCGACGAGTAGAGCACATTTCCAGCACACTGTCATGTGTTGTACCCTCTAAGTCACCTAAGGGTACATTTGTCTCCCGGGCAATGTACCCACCTATAACTCTCAACCCGCGAAAGGATAACTGGATGGTCTGCAGGGCTTGGGACTGGAAATTCTTACTTGCATCTTGTTAGTAATTAGGCTTGTGATAACCCTAGTTAGTTAAAGTAGTAAGCCGTAGTACTTGCTTGGCCGATTGTGAATGAATGGTGTCCAGCTCTGTCTAAGTCTTGTCTAGCCCCTGTACCTGGAACTCTTGATCATGATTGTTTTACTTATCTCTAACGATAAATGGGTAGAGACAGTGAGCTATTCAGGCGAAGGGGTACAATCCCGGTCCTTGTTTGGTTTAAGGATTGTAACCTGGCTCCCGGAAGGGTTCTACGTCCTTAGTCGTTTATCGCCCTGTGTACTTTACTACTTGTACTTTCTTTTATTTTTTTATGTTCTGATATGCTAGCTTTTGTTCTTATTTGTGGCCTCCTTATGGCACTTGCTCTTTCTGGGGTTTGACCCAGCTGGTTTTGTGTGGCCAGATTTTGAAGCAGCTCCCGAGGATCTACCAAGCTTCCAGTCCAATGGTGAACACTAGACGGAACTCGGGCTACGAGTGGGTTTTCCCTTTTTGTTTCACCCACTTATATGTAAATTTATTCTTTTGAGGCGTTTAGCCGACGAGCACCTGTTAGCTCGATGCACATTTATTTACTGTCTGCCTACGGACTGTAAACATGATTAACAAATTCTAGGGTTGATCATGTATGACCGAACTCTTGCTAGTCCTATCATTTTGTACGACTAGCTTCATGATCATCCGATATGTAATATTTGGGACGCCTTATATATATATTTGATGCTCTAACATCTTGTAACTCTGTTAATTGCTGGAGATTGAGACAATAGGCTTGACCTTAAGAGACTGCTGGCTTGTAGTAAACCCTCATATCTAGACAGCCGTGACCGTATAGTTGAGATGTATTCTATTTTAATATACGTAGCTGGCTATGTCCGCCCCCGCTCTCCAGTATTCTGGTTCTGGGGCGTGACATCTTTCAAAAATTTGTATATATTATTATTTATTTTTTCAACTTTCTTCGATTTTTCTCCAACCCGTGACTAGGCCCATTATTACTATTCCTTCGCTAATTCAAGTCTACCTTATGTCCAACCTAACCAATTTGACCCTTCTGGACCCAATGGAACTGTCCGTGCCACCATCCGAGGTCACCTTGCATAGTGGTTTCACCGAAGTTGCAGTTTGTGCCACCTTGATCATCGCAGCACACCAGGCGCCCTACCAGGCAAGACACCTTGCCATTTGTTGTTTATTTATTTTAGCTCATATTTTATGCATTATTTATTTTCTTTATACAAAATAAACTGTGATACATGGCATAACCTGTTAGAACTTACTGTTTATTTATATTTCCTGCTATATATTATTTTTCTCATATTAAACCTAGATTTAAGGGACCACCTTGTGTGTTGCATTCATTGGCCTTGACACGTTATAACACGAAGTTGTGTGTCGCATGTAGAACACGAAAGTACGTGATTGGCTGGCCACCAGTACGTACAAGCCGTGCGATAGGAATAACCGCTAATAGAGGTTGCATGCTAGTTTGACTTAGCGGTTATAGTGGTTTTGTGTTTGTGGATACAACACAGTAGGCATTGGGCGGGGAGGACAATTACTTAGCGTATGGGCTTCGATACACTTTTCCTTGTGACCCGGACTCTCCGCTGGAGATACGGGGTTGATGACCCATGATTACTGACGGCTACTGACGATTTTGCGGAACGTCATGCTCTTACTGATGGGGCCTCTGGTGCCCAAGGGGGACTACGCCGATCCTATTTAGCCAGGGCCCATGCGTAGGAAGGATTGTTCTTAACTATATTTCACTTAGAACGATTAGGCTACCTTATCCGTTAGGTATGAGTACCTTTGGTTTGGGTACTTGTATCTGACCGTGGCTTGGAACAATAACTTGTCACGGATTAGTTCGTCACATCTTGTCCTTGTTTGGTTGTAGGTGTGACTTACTACTTCGATGATAAGGTATTGAACCTCGTTGGGGTCCGGATACCATATTGGATTCATAGCATGGAAAGATACGTCACCGTGAATTAGTTTACCATCTTCTGTCCTTGTTTGGTTGGGAGGATGGTACGCTCGTTCAATAGGTGTATATTGGACCATGTTATAATTCAATTGACTTATTTATTTGAGCAATATTTATTCAGTTTATATGGCATAATATTATGTGTCTTGTTACGTCCCTCTGAGGACCTGGTTATCTCTCCAGGTGTGTGCTATTGTCTTTCGTAGGTGTTCTAGCTCTAGCCGTTATCATCGTTATTTCTTCGAGGATGATTGCATTTGGATCGTCTTCGCTTCGCTCGCCAAAATCTTTCTTTTGTTATGTATTTCTTTTCATAGTTGGTAGTAGATTTGTCTCCGCCCAACTACATGTACCAAATGACAATTTTATAGTTGATTATATGAGATCTTCTATCCATTTATTTTGTGTGGATGAGATTAGTTATGGTTCTACTGCATTTTACAGGTTATGTATTCATATAAGGTTTCCATATATTAGAGTGTACTTCGTATGAATACAGCTGGCATGTCTACGTTCCTAGTCCTACGTATTTTAGGACTGGGACGTTACATGTTTTTGTGGTAGCCCATGCAGGTCAAGATAAATTGTTTGGTTACTTTACCAAGCAAGCATGCGTATAGGATTAGAAGTCTAGGATCTCATCCACATACTTGACCTCTTTCTTCGATTCCATATTCGAATTACCGTTCGACTCATCGATTGCATCTTGCTTGATTTATTCTATCATTATTCTTATCTTCCCTTCATGCTTGCTAGAGATTGACCCTACTAGTTAGATGTCCCAAACACCCTTAGCTTAATTCTTTAAGTTGGGTAGAATACCCCCCGACCTGACACACCATTGACCATTAAGAGAATACAAATAGTATTATCTAGACCATAGAGACTAGAGAAATTTAACCCATTTGGTCAACCAAGCCTTGGTCAATAAAACCGTAGAATGATTGTATAGGAATAAACAAGACTTGGATTCTTATGACTCTTAGACTATTCATATTTGTTTTTATTCATCTACCATCGTGCCTATATTTTTACCATCTAAACTAATGATGCTAATGTGGCCTATTTTTTGCAAGCTTATTCTTTTATCAAGCTTGTTTCAAGACATATGTTATTTGGGCATGTCCACTAACATATGGTCTAATCAGAACCGGTGCATGATGGTCTGATCAACCAAGTGCACTTTGGTTCGCTTTTATCTATCATTCGTGGATGAGGACATAGTTAAACTTGCCCTCTAAAGTCTCATCCACGACAGCCTTGAAAATTTTTTTGAAATTATTCGGTCGCCTTTGAACCACGTATTCGTATTCGATATCATCGTCTTTGAACTCCTTATTGCTTTCGTCTTCACCTGTTTTAGAAGGACGAAGGCGTTGTCCTATAACTTCTTTATGACCATTATCACTCGATGTTGCTATCCTAAACTCCTCGTCCTCATTCTCGGCCCTATCAAGACCCTCTAATCGCTTAATTTAAGTAAATCTATTCGCTCTCTTAATCGTGACCCTCATTCATTACCCGTGACCATACCGTATTATTTTTCTATAATCTAGATCGCGATTTCTTACGACATAATTTTTTTGAAACATTGTTATTGATTATTCCCTATCAATACCCCTTGTGTCTTTTCACCCCCTACTAATTCTTAATTTCGAGAACGAAATTCTTTTAAGTTGGGTAGGATGTAAAACCCCTAAATTTCTACTAATTTTTTATTAAATATGGTACTGATTTAAAAATTTTGTATTGTACGTCGCGTAGTCGTATTGTACGTTGTGCACGAAATTTCATTTTTTGAATTTGCTCGACGAGTGCGAATATGTGCGAGCGTACATATTTTTATAAAAACGTTTCCTATTTTTGAAGTAATATATATAATAATTATTTTTGCCATTTTACCAAATTCAGAAGTTTGTTATTTTAAGCCTTCTCTTTCTAACATATATTAATAATAAATTATATTTCATTGTATACTAGAAAAGCATAATTTTGTATAAATAATTATGCATACATGTCTCATAATTAATTATTAGTTTATTTTTAATTAATAATGTAATTTTTGAAATTATTATTATATGTATTTTTAGAAAACATATTTCGAAACTTTTGTGGCGATTTAAACATTGATTTGAAATTTCGGATTTATTTAAATAGTTAAGTATTTGAAATTTGAGTTATCCTATTCGATTTTAAACTAAAATTTAATTAGATTTAAATTGGATTTGGATTTGTATTTGGATTTGATTGATTTAAACTAAGTTATGAATTATCTATTTTGGGTTTAAACTATTCATAATCCTATCCAAATGGGAATTTCCACATCCTATAAATAGGCAGGTACTCCTCCATAACTTTTATCCTCCACAAAATTTCCATAAAGTGTACGTACATCGTGTCCGTGTTCCCGAATCCATAACTTTATTCCATTATTTTACACATACATTTACTTCTCCGTGTCGACAATCCCGACACGATATATCAAATTCCTAACCTAGCCCAGCCGTTGCCACCTCGCCTCCTACTGTCCCGTCCAACCTGACCAAGTCTGACCGAACCTACGACCTTCCCCGCAGCCCGGCCAACTTTCCACCACCCTCACAAATCCCAGCAACCCGACTCCCTGCACCCGATTCCTTGCCTTCTCCGACCGACACACCCAAACCACACCGCCACCACCATCGTCAGTATCACAACCACCACCGCCACAAAATCCCAGCACCCTCTCTGGCAACCAAACCCTGCCACCCTCACCATCCCAGCGTCCCCGTCGCCGCAGCACCCGCTGCCCCGTCGACCTGCCACCACCAGCGCCAAACCCGTCGCCATCACCCACACCACCAGCCCGACCCCCAAACTCCGGCCAATGCCGCCATGACCACAGCCCCCGGCATCCCCAAAATAAATAAAACCCTCACCTTCCTCGCCGCGTCGGAGCCGACAACCTCCTGCGCTTCCCTTTCCACCAGCCATCGTCACCACTACCACTAGAACCGCCACCGTAACCCTCACGGCCGCACACCGCCCTTGGCCACCGCCTCCTTACGTCGGATCCCGACCCCAGCCGCCCGCTTCCTCTTCCGGCGCCGACCCAGCGTCCTAGCCACCGCGTGCCGCCCCGATCTCGACATCGCCGGCGAGCGCGCGCACCCCCGATCAAACTCTCCGCCGCCTCCCTCCACGCGTGTCCGCCGCCCCTTGCCGCCGACGAATCCGCTCCCGCTCCCCCTTCTCACTCCTCACCTTCTCTCTCTCGGTTCCTCTCTCCCCTCCTTACTTCTTTATTTCGAAGAACAACAGTTGTTTGGTTTAGGTTTGCAACAATGGTCGACTTTTCATTGGTTCTGTTGCTTTTTTTATTGGTTTTGTTGCTTTTTTGTTTGGTTTAGCTTTTTATTTGTTTTTTTCTCTTTTTTTTCTTCTTCTTCTTTTAGTAAGTATTATTATTATTATTATTATTAATGTTATTAATTCCTCTCGTGAAACGAGGAGGAACAGTGAGTTATCATTATTTTTATTTTTTATTAGTATTATTATTATTATTTTTAATTATATTAATAATGTTTGTATACAGCAGCCTAATAGTTCTAGTGTTTTCATTATTTAATATTATTTTGAGTATATTATATACATATATAACTGTATAGTTTTAATGTTATTATTGATTATAAATTTTTAGTATTTATATTATTTTACCAAGTATTCTTTATTGATAAGTAAAAATATATATATATATATAGTTTCAATTAATGTATAGAAAATTTTCGATTTTTAAATAGTTAATAAACGTATAGTTTTTACCAAAAATGATTTTATTTACTCTCTCAAAAACCATATTTTAAAAGTTTAAGTGTTTGCCTAAAACGATTTTATATTTTTCAAGTATTTATCTAAAAACTATTTTAGCTAATAAGAATATATTTTCAAGTATTATAAATAGCCTTGTAAAAACCATCTTTATGACTTTAAAGTATTTTAATATGAATATCTTTGACTCATGAAACTAGTTTTTAGCTATTACAAATATCTTTCAAAAATTTGTATATATTATTATTTATTTTTTCAACTTTCTTCAATTTTTCTCCAACCCATGACTAGGCCCATTATTACTATTCCTTCGCCAATTCAAGTCTACCTTATGTCCAACCTAACCAATTTGACCCTTCTGGATCCAATGGAACTGTCTGTGCCACCATCCGAGGTCACCTTGCATAGTGGTTGCACCGAAGTTGCAGTTTGTGCCACCTTGATCATCGCAGCACACCAGGCGCCCTACCAGGCAAGACACCTTGCCATTTTCTGTTTATTTATTTTAGCTCATATTTCATGCATTATTTATTTTCTTTATGCAAAATAAACTGTGATACATGGCATAACCTGTTAGAACTTAATGTTCATTTATATTTCCTGTTATGTATTATTTTTCTCACATTAAACCTAGATTTAAGGGACCACCTTGTGTGTTGCATTCATTGGCCTTGACACGTTGTAACACGAAGTTGTGTGTCGCATGTAGAACACGAAAGTACATGATTGGCTGGCCACTAGTACGTACAAGCCGTACGATAGGAATAACCGCTAATAGAGGTTGCATGCTAGTTTGACTTAGCGATTATAGTGGTTTTGTGTTTGTGGATACAACACAGTAGGCATTGGGCGGAAAGGACAATTTCTTAGCGTATGGGCTTCGATGCACTTTCCCTTGTGACCCGAACTCTCCGCTGGAGATACGGGGTTGATGACCCATGATTACTGAAGGCCACTGACGATTCTGCGGAACGTCATGCTCTTACTGATGGGGCCTCTGGTGCCCAAGGGGGACTACGCCGATCCTATTTAGCCAGGGCCCATGCGTAGGAAGGATTGTTCTTAACTATATTTCACTTAGAACGGTTAGGCTACCTTATCCGTTAGGTATAAGTACCTTTGGTTTGGGTACTTGTATCTGACCGTGGCTTAGAACAATAACTTGTCGTGGATTAGTTCGTCACATCTTGTCCTTGTTTGGTTGTAGGTGTGACTTACTACTTCGATGAGAATGTATTAAACCTCGTTGGGGTCCGGATACCAAATTGGATTCATAGCATGAAAAGATACGTCACCGTGAATTAGTTTACCATCTCCTGTCCTTGTTTGGTTGGGGGGATGGTATGCTCGTTCGATAGGTGTGTATTGGACCATGTTATAATTCAATTGACTTATTTATTTCAGCAATATTTATTCAGTTTATATGGCATGATATTATGTGTCTTGTTACGTCCCTCTGAGGACCTGGTTATCTCTCCAGGTGTGTGCTATTGTCTTTCGCAGGTGTTCTAGCTCTAGCCGTTATCATCGCTATTTCTTCGAGGATGATTGCATTTGGATCGTCTTCGCTTCGCTCGCCAAAATCTTTCTTTTTGTGAGCACCCTGAATTTCGGGTTAAAAATTTTTTTATTTTATTTTATTTTTCCTGATTATTTGGTTTTGATAAATATTTTATTTTATTTATTTATCTGTAAGTGTACTCTTTCATGCCATTGATATTTGGAGTATCAGGGATGTTCAATTCTGGAAATCTTCTTCACGAGTCTTGGAGTGGACACGATTACCTTCCTGACGGTATATAGTGTCCCATCCAAACTTGTTCCCTTGTACTCTTTCTGCTTCGCTGAACTTCGGGTCGGTTTAGACCATTTGATTGTTATTTATTTTCCCACACTTTTCCTTGATCCTTTTCTGCGCGTTACCATGACATTTAAATTGGGAGCGCAAGACCAGTCAGTTTCTTGAAACCAACCTCTCATGCTTGATCTACTCGAGACGCTCGTCACCCATGACCTTTGTGTCCCACTCAGACACGTCATTTTGAGCTCCATTTGATTCGCGCAACTTTTCCGACACGTGACCCGATTTTATTTTACTCTACGGCGTCACATTCATCTTCCAACTTGATTTGTGGGTCCCCTGTCGACCAAAATCTGTCCGCCCCAACTATGGACATGGCCACTTTGAGCCTACTATCCGTCCGCCACTTGTGTTCCATTTATTGGAATTCCTATGTGCTACTTATTCGCTCATGATCATCGATTCCTAATTTTAATTCGATTTTCGCACAATGTCCAGTTTTGACCCAATCCGGCTCCACCGAGTCCAGTCCAGCTCCATGATTTTCTCCATCATGACACCCTCATATTTTTTCTTGCCCAAAAATATTAGTACTCTTCCACATATTTTTCTATATTTAATAGAAATTTCCATTGATTTTATCCCTATTGGGATGACCAATTATTCCTATAATTAATTGCTACCCTTGATTTCCCTCAACCAATCCTCACCCTACAATTTTTTTCCCAACACCCACTCTCACAATTTTCTCTAGGCCGGCCCTAACTTTCTTGTAGGAAGAATCTTTTCTCTCTCTCTTCCTTCTCTCATTTAATATCTTTCTCTCTCTCTTATCCTTTCTTTTTACTACACACAACAACAACAAAACTCACCACAACAGTAACTCCATTCCCGACCACCACCCATGGGCCGAGCTCGACCATCTCCTCCTCCCACCTGGCCCGACCCCCCTCCACTGGCCGTCGGCCGTCGGCCAACACCCCGGCCGATCTCCTCCTCCACCACACAACCTCCTATCTCCTCCTCCTACTTCCTTCCTCCTCCAATCAAACCGCCGCCACCACCTCCATCTGCGACCACCCTCTCCGGCTGACCCTGCCCCCGCGTCGCCGTGGCTAGGCGAGCCCTCCGCCGCAGCTTGCTGCTCGCAACGCTCGCTGCAACAGCAGCAGCGCACCATAGCAGCGGCAGCAGCGCCGCTTGGCCGCACGCGTGCAAGCGGCCACCGCCGGCGCCACCGCCGCCGTGGTCGACGGGGACGACCCCCCCATGGGCGCGCGCCACCTAGGCTGCCTTCCCCTGGCGGCCAACGTCCTCCGGGATGCGCCGTCGAGGCGATTCGTGCGTTTTGCACGACGTCCCGTCGTGACGCGCGCGAGATTGAGTCCGTTTTGGCGCTCCGTCGCAGCGACTTCGCGCACAATTTTCCTGGAGTTCCGACCATTGGATCGGCAATTTTTTCACTCCGTCGCAATCTCGGTATATCCACCTTCGCTCATGTCAATTTTCGTCCGTTAATTTTATCGTTTGATACGTGAAAACCGGCCACCAAGTTGACCGTTTAAATTGTATTAAATTTGGACAGTTTTGCGGGGCCAACTTCGTCAGCTTGTATCTCCTCCACCGCAGCTCCATTTGGTGTGCTACCAGTTCCGGTGCGAAGCTGGTATAACCCTCTTACTCCCCCTCCAGTTTCGTTTCATTGTGAGCTTGTTTGATTGGTTGAATTCGACGCCAAAGTTGGTCGTCCGAATTCGTAATTTCCAACTTGTAAAATTCCATTTTTGAACACGGGACTCCAGATTTCATTTCTGACACCACCATTAGACTTGTGGCGTCATTCTGGCATGTTTTCATATAAAATTTGTTAGATTTGGAGAACGTGGGCCCGGACACATTTTTCGGTGCAAAACGGGTTCCACTTTCTGGGTCAACGGGACTTTTTGATGCCGGCTCATCGGAATCCAATTTCGGATATACCGTTGAGTTCGTATCGTCATTCTGGACTCGTTGACATATAATTTGCTAGGTTTTGGTGGACATTGGGTCTGGCACGCATTTCGGTGCAAGTCGGATACCAATATCCGGGTCAACGGGTCATTTTGAGATCGGCTCATCGGAATCCAATTTCGGAGATACCGTTGAGTTCGTATCATCATTCTGGACTCGTTGACAGGTAGTTTGCTGAGTTTTGAGAACTTTGGCTCCGGTACGCATTTCCGTGCAAACCGGAATTCCAAGTTCTGGTCAACGGGCTAAATTGAGATCGGGACAACGGAATCCAATTCTGGAGATACAGTTGAGTTCGTATCGACATTCTAGTTTCGTGGACATATAATTTGTTATATTTTATAGACTTATTTTCTTGCACGTTTTTGGTGCAAAACGGCTCCGACACGGACACCGTTTTGACCCGAAATTACCTTTTTGCCCTTGTGTCCAAATTGGACCGTTGGGTAGGCTATCCTAGCTAATTTGAGCATTCTGGACACGTTGGCGATGTCTATTTCATCGTCCGACAATGTTTGTTGATAGTTTCTCTGAGTTTAACCTTTTTATAATTAATTAGTAATTAATCCATATAATGTTCGTATTTCGGGATCAGTACAACGAAACTGAGATCAGTCAATTCCAGTGATCTCATATCGCTGAAATTGACAAGTTGGACACGTGGATCACTATAATAAGATTATCAACCTTACCGATAATCTCCTTATCTCGATTTGCGTGTCGTAAGTTTCGACGTACAAATAACGAAGTACACTTTATATTAGACTAGAATTGACCATGTTTGACCAGAGTTGACCAGCTGACCCAAAGTCAATTGTAAGTCAACACTTGACCTAGTTTGACTAGATTATTGACCGGAGTCGACCTAGAGTTGTTTTGACATAGAAGAACCTAGAATAATGTAGATTGATTATAGAGATTCATTTATTACAACTTGAAATCCCTTGTAACCTGTGTTGCTTTAAATAGGACTCTGTGGCTTCAGTGGGACCCCCTATACTTATCAGCTGTTCAGGTTATCGAGGCGAGTACATTCTCTGATCATTTCATATCCTGCTTAGAATTATTTCCTGCAGTAGATTACTTTACTTGTACTGTCACGACGGTCACACGGATTGGTACTATATGGATCCTTTCTTGAGATGTTATCCTTATGGAGCATCGGGTACTACATGTTCTGTGCGTTTTACTTACATAGCGTATCACTATGCTTCTTGGTTCGCTTGATTACTTGTGACATGTACTCTCATGATCACAGAGTCTCTTGAATCTTACACAGTTGGGTAACCCCCAGACTCCCCATTTATGGGACATCCATGTATCACCCTTCGCGGGCCTTGCATGGAATCATATAACATAACCTGGCTGGATCCTTGTGTATTGATTGGGGGTACGGGGGAGTAGAAGTGGACATGTGAATAATACACCAGTAGTATCTTCATTGAATCATTCCGTAGTGTCTTCATTGAATCATCCCAGGCCATTTACATGTTCATGTTTTACTCTGACTCACTAGTCACATGCTAGCTCTTTATGTATAGTAGATATTTCTATTACAGCTCTCCTGTTTACATACTGCTTTTTCCTCAGTACCTGTATCTTACTTTACTGCATGTTATATGTTTTCTAACCTGCTATGATATGTTGAGATGTACTGTGCTCGCTCCAGTCCTGACTGGACCTGTTGATAAATTTTACAGATAGCCTGGAGGTGCCTGCTAGCCTAGAGGAGACACAGTAGGGTTTGTTTAGGTAGTTATTTCATTTTTGTCTGGAGTTGTATTTACTTTGGGGATTACTGTATCTTTATTTGAGTTTTGAGTTGTACTTCTGGGTTTATGTATCTTAGACACTTAGACCTCTATCTCCTGTATTTATTTTGGATTTCATGTTTTATCTATCCTTATCATGCTCTACCTTAGATGTGATTGAATTTGTATCTGCTATGTCACCCCCATTCGGGGAGTATAAACTACTTAGCTTTATATTGTTAGATGTTGTGACCTAGGACAGCGTTCTACCGCCGACACTGCGGCGTAGGCTGGGCGTCGTTACGTTCTCGTGCCCTAACTCTAGGGTGCGGGTCGTGACACGTTTTTAGTGGTGGCCCATGCAGGTCGAGACTAAAAGTGTAGTGGTATTCGAACTTGAGTACCACTACAGCCTGCACTAGGAATAGGATATATTTTTGAAGATACTCAATCACAGTTAGGAACCCTTGAGAGATTCCTGGGACGACCCTGGAGAATCTTATTTAACTTCGATTTGAAAACTCTATTTTTCCCTTGATTTGATTCATTTTTACTTTTGTTGTTAAATTTGATTTTTTTTTATTATTGTTGAATTTGAGTTTGTATTTATTAATTTTGATGGATGATTGTCGAATTTTGAATTTTGATAATAGCGGTTGCATTCGAGTTTGCATTTTGATGGATTTTGTTCATTTTTGAATTTTGATGTTCGTTAATAAATTTGATTGATTTTTGAGTATTCATTATTGATTAATTTAATTTTTGGCAAGATGAAATTATATGGGCTTGGTCATCTAAGTTATGGAAATCTAGTCCTCTACGGTCACATTAGTCAGCATGGTGAGGACATATAGTCTGACTTGGATATATTTCTCGGGTGTAGGAATTTAAGGTTTTCGCAGCCAAGCTAGCGGCACCGCAAAAATGTTAAATACCATGATTCTAGACGTATGTGCCAAAGTCGAGGACTCTGTGATTATCATAGCCTTGCTTACTGGTATGACGAGGATTTAGAGTACCATGATTTTGGATAGACGCATATGATTATCAGATTGTACCTTAAATGTTTTCAAACATGTTTTCTCTACTTTTGTTTCAGTCATTCAAAAAAGAAAAGAAAAGAATTATTATTTGTTTGTTTGTCTAGTTTCCTATTATTTAACTCAGGAGTAAGTTTAGTTGGTTTTATAAACCTTGTGAAATTTCTTGCTATGAGTTTTCATAATACAATGAATCGATAATTTTGCTAGACTTTATCTTAAATTTGATATTTTAACTCTGGATTTTAAAATGGTTTCCTCTTTTAAAACGGATAAGTAGAACAGATTTTATTACCATTTCTTCCTGCCAATATTTTATTTCCATCATTCCTTGTCTTATACAACTATCATGATTATATCAATTTCGGCTCGTATCTCTTTCTATCAGCTGTACTTGAACTCTTGAATTTGCATATCGTTTTTATCTGAGAAATGTTGAAGAAGTGACGTAAATCATCTAGTATGGAAATAACGTGAATGGTTATCATAGAATGATTTGTAGGAATCAAAATGATGGATGTCAAATGTGAAAAAATTCGAAATAGAGATGTGGTAAAGGTTTACAAATGAAATCGAGGGATAAATGTTATTAATTTAGAAACAATTGCAGAGCATTTGGTTATGAGTAATTCATGGATGTGTTTCAAAAAAAAAAGAAATATTAGAGGTCAACCTAGTTTTGAGAACTTAGAAAATCTTGGTTATTAATTCTTGGGAGCTATTACAAGGCTATGTAGAATTTAGAGATGAAAATGAGAATTTGATTTTATTCTATGATTATGCGAAGTTGAACCAGATATTTTGAGAGGGTGACTAGAGACAAAGAGAACACAAGGATTTTACGTTATAGAAATTATTTTTGATGATTAGGAGAAATTGTGGAATTTAAAAAAGGATAATATTTGAAGATAAACGTGAAGGAAATATGAAGGTTGATTTATAAAACGAGAATAAATTTTGTATGACATGGTGGTATTATGGTTGAATAAATACGAGGCTTGATTTAAACAAGTACGAGGATTCCATAAACTGGATTTGGAGGTTTCGGATCTAATTTAGAACGAGGTGAAAGAATTTGGAAACTTGATTAAATGGGTAAGTGTTGATACTTAATTAAGAGGGGTATGCTTCGTGGAAAATGTTTTGGAAGTTTGAAATTTTGTCTATGGTGATCATGGTAAAAGTTTAGATGACTGAAGATTATAAAATTTTTGAGGGTAGACATATAACGGTTGATTTTATATTAGGATTTGTGAGAAAATATGATTGGAAAATGGTAAACTGATAATGTTAGAGAGAGATGATTAACTGACCTTCATATGAAATCCTTTCGTGTTTTTCTCTAAAAGGACTTTCAACATCATTGAATCCTAGTTCCTTAATCACGACCAAATCGACTTCGATTATCTTTTCTTATCATAATTATATCTTGGTTGTACTTAATTTTGATTGTGACCCGAATCTCTATCCTTGTATGCTCGTTCTCAAACTTTGTTGAGCTGTCCTCCACATTGCCTAAATTTTGATTTCCCCAATTCGATCAACTTAGATCGTATCGAGAATAAATATTTTTAATGTATATTGTGATTGGATTTTTCATGCGAGTGACTTTCATTCTTAACTTTGATTTTGATTTTTCTGAACCCTTTAAAGATAATTGGTAGTTACTTTTCTTTATTTTTATGATAAGTACCAGTTTTCACATAGGATGGTAGGCTGTCTTATAGTTTTGATGATTGTTATTTCTGTATCTTTTCTAAGTTTAGCACTCTTGATTGCTTGTGTGTTTTGATACCCGATGACCGCCTTGCTTAGTATGACTAGTATACCTAGATGAGACTTTCACTACCACCGTATGCCATGACCCTGGACGTTGTCCTTTTTGATGGTATGTTTTATTTAAGTTCTGGAACTTGATTGTGGGGGTTTGACCTAGAGGGAGTATGGACGTTTTAATTTCGAGGACGAAATTTTTATAAGGTGGGTAGGATGTGAGCACCCTGAATTTCGGGTTAAAATTTTTTTTATTTTATTTTATTTTTCCTGATTATTTGGTTTTGATAAATATTTTATTTTATTTATTTATCTGTAAGTGTACTCTTTCATGCCATTGATATTTGGAGTATCAGGGATGTTCAATTCTGGAAATCTTCTTCACGAGTCTTGGAGTGGACACGATTACCTTCATGACGGTATATAGTGTCCCATCCAAACTTGTTCCCTTGTACTCTTTCTGCTTCGCTGAACTTCGGGTCGGTTTAGACCATTTGATTGTTATTTATTTTTCCACTCTTTTCTTTGATCCTTTTCTGCGCGTTACCATGACATTTAAATTGGGAGCGCAAGACCAGTCAGTTTCTTGAAACCAACCTCTCATGCTTGATCTACTCGAGACGCTCGTCACCCATGACCTTTGTGTCCCACTCAGACACGTCATTTTGAGCTCCATTTGATTCGCGCAACTTTTCCGACACGTGACCCGATTTTATTTCACTCTACGGCGTCACATTCATCTTCCAACTTGATTTGTGGGTCCCCTGTCGACCAAAATCTGTCCGCCCCAACTATGGACATGGCCACTTTGAGCCTACTATCCGTCCGCCACTTGTGTCCCATTTATTGGAATTCCCATGTGCTACTTATTCGCTCATGATCATCGATTCCTAATTTTAATTCGATTTTCGCACAATGTCCAGTTTTGACCCAATCCGGCTCCACCGAGTCCAGTCCAGCTCCATGATTTTCTCTATCATGACACCCTCATATTTTTTCTTGCCCAAAAATATTAGTACTCTTCCACATAATTTTTCTATATTTAATAGAAATTTCTATTGATTTTATCCCTATTGGGATGACCAATTATTCCTATAATTAATTACTACCCTTGATTTCCCTCAATCAATCCTCACCCTACAATTTTTTTCCCAACACCCACTCTCACAATTTTCTCTAGGCCGGCCCTAACTTTCTTGTAGGAAGAATCTTCTCTCTCTCTCTTCCTTCTCTCATTTAATATCTTTCTCTCTCTCTTATCCTTTCTTTTTACTACACACAACAACAACAAAACTCACCACAACAGCAACTCCATTCCCGACCACCACCCATGGGCCGAGCTCGACCATCTCCTCCTCCCACCTGGCCCGACCCCCCTCCACTGGCCGTCGGCCGTCGGCCAACACCCCGGCCGATCTCCTCCTCCACCACACAACCTCCTATCTCCTCCTCCTACTTCCTTCCTCCTCCAATCAAACCGTCGCCACCACCTCCATCTGCGACCACCCACTCCGGCTGACCTTGCCCCTGCGTCGCCGTGGCTAGGCGAGCCCTCCGCCGCAGCTTGCTGCTCGCAACGCTCGCTGCAACAACAGCAGCGCACCATAGCAGCGGCAGCAGCGCCGCTTGGACGCGCGCGTGCAAGCGGCCATCGCCGGCGCCACCGCCGCCGTGGTCGGCGGGGACGACCCCCCCATGGGCGCACGCCACCTAGGCTGCCTTCCCTTGGCGGCCAACGTCCTCCGGGACGCGCCGTCGAGGCGATTCGTGCGTTTTGCACGACGTCCCGTCGTGACGCGCGCGAGATTGAGTCCGTTTTGGCGCTCCGTCGCAGCGACTTCGCGCACGATTTTCCTGGATATCCGACCGTTGGATCGGCGATTTCTTCACTCCGTCACAATCTCGGTATATCCACCTTCGCTCATGTCAATTTTCGTCCGTTAATTTTATCGTTTGATACGTGAGAACCGGCCACCAAGTTGACCGTTTAAATTATATTAAATTTGGACAGTTTTGCGGGGCCAACTTCGTCAGCTTGTATCTCCTCCACCGCAGCTCCGTTTGACGTGCTACCAGTTCTGGTGCGAAGCTGGTATAACCCTCTTACTCCCCCTCCAGTTTCGTTTCATTGTGAGCTTGTTTGATTGGTTGAATTCGACGCCAAAGTTAGTCGTCCGAATTCATAATTTTCAACTTATAAAATTCCATTTTTGAACACGGGACTCCAGATTTCATTTCTGACACCACCATTAGACTTGTGGCGTCGTTCTGGCATGTTTTCATATAAAATTTGTTAGATTTGGAGAACGTGGGCCCGGACACGTTTTTCGGTGCAAAACGGGTCCCACTTTCTGGGTCAACGGGACTTTTTGATGCCGACTCATCGGAATCCAATTCCGGATATACCGTTGAGTTCGTATCGTCATTATGGACTCGTTGACATATAATTTGCTAGGTTTTGGTGGACATTGGGTCTGGCACGCATTTCGGTGCAAGTCGGATACCAATATCCGGATCAACGGGTCATTTTGAGATCGGCTCATCGGAATCCAATTCCGGAGATACCGTTGAGTTCGTATCATCATTCTGGACTCGTTGACAGGTAGTTTGCTGAGTTTTGAGAACTTTGGCTCCGGTACGCATTTCCGTGCAAACCGGAATTCCAAGTTCTGGTCAACGGGCCAAATTGAGATCGGGACAACGGAATCCAATTCTGGAGATACCGTTGAGTTCGTATCGACATTCTGGTTTTGTGGATATATAATTTGTTATATTTTATAGACTTTTTTCTTGCACGTTTTTCGGTGCAAAACGGCTCCGACACGGACACCGTTTTGACCCGAAATTACCTTTTTGCCTTTGTGTCCAAATTGGACCGTTGGGTAGTCTATCCTAGCTAATTTGAGCATTCTGGACACGTTGGCGATGTCTATTTCATCGTCCGACAATGTTTGTTGATAGTTTCTCTGAGTTTAACATTTTTATAATTAATTAATAATTAATCCATATAATGTTCGTATTTCGGGATTAGTACAACGAAACTGAGATCAGTCAATTCCAGTGATCTCATATCGCTGAAATTGACAAGTTGGACACGTGGATCACTATAATAAGATTATCAACCTTACCGATAATCTCCTTATCTCGATTTGCGTGTCGTAAGTTTCGATGTACAAATAACGAAGTACACTTTATATTAGACTAGAATTGACCCTGTTTGACCAGAGTTGACCAGTTGACCCAAAGTCAATTGTAAGTCAACACTTGACCTAGTTTGACTAGATTATTGACCGAAGTCGACCTAGAGTTGTTTTGACTTAGAAGAACCTAGAATAATGTAGATTGATTATAGAGATTCATTTATTACAACTTGAAATCCCTTGTAACCTGTGTTGCTTTAAATAGGACTCTGTGGCTTCAGTGGGACCCCCTATACTTATCAGCTGTTCAGGTTATCGAGGCGAGTACATTCTCTGATTATTTCATATCCTGCTTAGAATTATTTCCTGCAGTAGATTACTTTACTTGTACTGTCACGACGGTCACACGGATTGGTACTATATGGATCCTTTCTTGAGATGTTATCCTTATGGAGTATCGGATACTACGTGTTCTGTGCGTTTCACTTACATGGCGTATCACTATGCTTCTTGGTTCACTTGATTACTTGTGACATGTACTCTCATGATCACAGAGTCTCTTGAATCTTACACAGTTGGGTAACCCCCAGACTCCCCATTTATGGGACATCCATGTATCACCCTTCGCGGGCCTTGCATGGAATCATATAACATAACCTGGCTGGATCCTTGTGTATTGATTGGGGGTACGGAGGAGTAGAAGTGGACATGTGAATAATACACCAGTAGTATCTTCATTGAATCATTCCGTAGTGTCTTCATTGAATCATCCCAGGCCATTTACATGTTCATGTTTTACTCTGACTTACTAGTCACATGCTAGCTCTTTATGTATAGTAGATATTTCTATTACAGCTCTCCTGTTTACATACTGCTTTTTCCTCAGTACCTGTATCTTACTTTACTGCATGTTATATGTTTTCTAACCTGCTATGATATGTTGAGATGTACTGTGCTCGCTCCAGTCCTGACTGGACCTGTTGATAAATTTTACAGATAGCCTGGAGGTGCCTGCTAGCCTAGAGGAGACACAGTAGGGTTTGTTTAGGTAGTTATTTCATTTTTGTCTGGAGTTGTATTTACTTTGGGGATTACTGTATCTTTATTTGAGTTTTGAGTTGTACTTCTGGGTTCATGTATCTTAGACACTTAGACCTCTATCTCCTGTATTTATTTTGGATTTCATGTTTTATCTATCCTTATCATGCTCTACCTTAGATGTGATTGAATTTGTATCTGCTATGTCACCCCCATTCGGGGAGTATAAACTGCTTAGCTTTATATTGTTAGATGTTGTGACCTAGGACAGCGTTCTACCGCCGACACTGCGACGTAGGCTGGGCGTCGTTACGTTCTCGTGCCCTAACTCTAGGGTGCGGGTCGTGACACTTTTGTTATGTATTTCTTTTCATAGTTGGTAGTGGATTTGTCTCCGCCCAACTACATATACCAAATGACAATTTCATAGTTGATTATATGAGATCTTCTATTCATTTATTTTGTGTGGATGAGATTAGTTATGGTTCTACTGCATTTTACTGCTTATATATTCATATGAGGTTTCCATATATTGGAGTGTACTTCGTATGAATACATCTGGCATGTCTACATTTCTAGTCCTACATATTTTGGGACTGGGATGTTACAGCTACACCTATTGCGGAGATTAGTAGAGTAATGACGGGAGGCGGACCAGTGCCTATTAGAGCTATCTATAGATGCTCTATTTTTATAGCCGGAAGAGAGTTCAGGGGAAGATTCTTTGTGATGCCACTCCCCGGTTATGATATCATATTGGGGATGGACTGGCTTAGCTATGCCCATGCAGCTATAGACTGTCATGAGGGTAGTATTCTGTTCAGTCCCCCAGGCACAGCACCATTCAGTGTCAGGAGGACAGGGCCGGAGATCAGCCTAGAGCCAAACTGTTGTGCGACAGTTGGGGATGTAGCACCGCCACACCCTATCATTAGGGAGTTTATGGATGTATTCCCAGAGGATCTTCCAGGACTTCCGCCTGACAGAGATGTGAAGTTCACTATAGATTTAGTTCCGGGTTCATCACCAGTATCCCGGGCTTGCTATAGAGTGAACCCCAAGGAGGCCGTAGAGATGAAAGAGCAGATTGATGACTTGTTGAAAAAGGGTTTCATTCGATCTAGTGCTTCTCCATGGGGAGCGCCAGTGCTCTTTGTGCCTAAGAAGGATGGTACAGTTCGGTTGTGTATTGACTACCGGGCGCTGAATGCCATCACCATCAAGAACAAATATCCTCTGCCCAGGATAGATGATTTGTTCGACCAGTTGAGTGGGGCAAAAGTATTTTCCAGGATAGACTTGAGATCCGGGTACCACCAGGTGAAGGTCAGGGCAGCAGACATCCAGAAGACGGCGTTCAACACGAAGTACGGGCAGTACGAGTTTCTGGTGATGCCATTTGGTCTCACAAATGTGCCAGCTGTTTTTATGAATTTGATGAATAAGACATTTCACCAGTATCTGGATAAGTTCGTCGTAGTATTTATCGACGAAATCCTGATATACTCGAAGACGCCGGAGGAGCATGCAGAGCACTTGCGGACAGTTTTGGGGATTCTGAGGTAGGAGAGATTGTTTGCCAAATTGTCGACGTACGAGTTCTTTTTAGACCGAGTGGAGTTTCTCGGCCATATAGTTACTAGAGAGGGAATCTCGGTAGATCCCAGAAAGATTGCTGTAGTTGAGACATGGAAGGCTCCGACGTCAGTTTCAGAGATCAGGAGCTTTCTGGGTTTAGCCGGCTATTATAGAAAGTTCGTCCAGAACTTTGCTAGGATAGCTGAACCCATGACAAAGCTGACGCGGAAGGATGCAGAGTACATCTGGTCAGAGGACTGCCAGACAGCGTTTGAGGAGCTGAAGAGGAGGCTGACGACCGCTCCAGTTCTGACTTTACCTTCAGGTTCTGGAGGTTTCACCATATACAGCGATGCTTCAGAAAAGGGGCTAGGATGTATCCTACAGCAGCATGGGAAAGTGATTGCTTATACATCTAGGTAATTGCGGACTCATGAGCGGAACTATCCTACCCATGACCTAGAATTAGCTGCGATGATCTTTGCACTCAAGTTATGGAAATATTACTTATACGGAGAGCGTGTGGAAATCTTTACTGACCACAAAAGCTTGAAGTATGTGTTCACACAGAAAGAGCTGAACATGAGGCAAAGACGATGGTTGGAGTTGATGAAGGACTTCGACATCGATTTACAGTATCATCCCGGAAAGGCAAATGTGGTGGTGGATGCGCTGAGCAGGCATCCGATGGCATGGTATTTGATGATAGATCGACATTTATGGGAAGATTTGGAGAAGCTCGGTATCGAGATAGTTCGGCCAGGATCAGTGATACAGATGATGGCGCTTGACATACAGTCAGGTTTGATGGAGCAGATCAGGGAGCACAGTCTACAGATGAGAGCCTTCACAGACTTCGAGCTCAGGCTTTAGCTGGATTGCTGGATGACTTTACTATAGCAGAGGATGGATCCTTGAGGCATGGCAGCCGATTGTACGTGTCGAAGGGAGAGCTGGTAGAGGCAGTCTTACAGGAGGCACACCGATCGAGATATTCTATTCACCCTGGTGCTAACAAGATGTACCGTGACTTGTGGGAACATCTTTGGTGGCACGGGATGAAGAGGGATGTATCACGTTTCATTTCGATATGCCTAGTTTGCCAGCAGGTCAAGGCGGAGCGCCAGAGGCCAGCTGGCCTGTTGCAGCCGTTACCCATTCCCGAGTGGAAGTGGGAACACATTACGATGGACTTCGTCTCAGGGCTTCCTCGTTCCAAAGGAGGGAAGGATGCCATTTGGGTCATCGTGGACAGGCTGACGAAGTGTGCGCACTTCATACCCTTCAAGGTAGAGCTTTCCACCGAGAAGTTGGCAGAGCTATACATACAGCAGATTGTTCGCTTGTACGGAGTACAGTGAGCATCGTGTCGGACAGAGACAGCAGATTCACGTCCCACTATTGGAGGAGCTTACAGGAGGAGTTGGGCAGTCGGCTCAAGTTCAGTACGACGTACCACCCACAGACAGATGGACAGTCCGAGAGGACGATACATACACTGGAGGATATGCTGAGGACCTGTGTACTGGACTTTGGAGGATCATGGGAGAGTCATCTGCACTTGGTAGAGTTTTCATACAACAACAGCTACCAAGCCAGCATCGGTATATCTCCTTTCGAGGCGCTATATGGACGACGATGTCGTACACCGCTCTTTTGGGACGATGTCGGGGACAGAGTTATGCTTGGGCCAAAGATGATCACAGATGCAGCAGAGAAGGTCAGGATGATCAGAGACAGGCTCAGAGTAGCTCAGGACAGGCAGAAACACTGGGCTGATGCTAGTCGCAGACCGATGGAGTTCGCGGACGGTGATATGGTGCTAGTGAAGATATCACCTACTAGAGGGACGAACCGGTTCGGACGAGGAGGGAAGCTGAGCCCCGGATACATCGGGCCGTTCGAGATACTTGGCAGGATCGGAGAGGTAGCTTACAGGGTTACACTTCCATCCAACCTAGCATGAGTTCATGATGTCTTTCACGTATCCCAGCTGAGGAGATATGTTCCGAACCCCAGTCATGTGCTAGATCATTCAGAGTTGGAGATCGGACCGAGCCTTGCAGTTTCTGAGCAGCCAGTGGAGATATTAGACAGGAGGAAGAAGAGGCTGAGGAACAAGGTTATACCCTTAGTACGAGTAGCTTGGCGCCGTCACTCCCCAGGTGAATCTACTTGGGAGAGGGAGTCAGACATGAGGAAGAGATACCCTTACCTGTTCGATCCAACCGCTGCGAGGGAACCACCCGTTCCCGCTTGATACCTTAGAGGTTAGTTTCGATCGTAGCCTTAGTCATTTGTTGCATTGCTTGCTATGTTAGAGAATTGTAGGGCCTTCAATTCTCGTAAATTTCGAGGACGAAATTTTTCAAGAAGGAAAGACTTGTCAGCCCCTGATTTTCAATTTTGACTTAATTAGTGTTAATTAATTTCTAATGACATATTTAGTCTTAAAATAATTTATTATAATTTTTAGGAATTTTTTAGAATTTTTAAATGATTTTTAAATGAGTTTTAAATACTAAAATACTAATTTGTAATTAATTAAAATGTTTTAATATCTTTTTGTAATATTTAGAATTGTTTTAATATCATTATGTAATTTATTAATTTGTTAATATAACAGTTTGCAAATTATAAATTGTTATATTTTTGTTATGCAAATTATTATTTGTATTTACCTACTAGAGGGACCTATTTGTAAATCCTAGAATCCTAGGGACCCGAATGTAAATCCTAACCCTACCCACCCCCGACGACCGCCAGCTCTCCGACGACCGACCCCCTTTTCTCCACCATTTTCGGCCGCCCAACCGACCTTCGACCGACCTAGACCTCTATAAAAGAACCCCCACACTCTCTCCGACCCAACCACCACCACCACGACCCATCCCAGCCTACCACCGCCCTCGTCTTCCCCATTCAAACTCGTCTGAACCCTAACTCCGACGAACTCCCATCCAGCCTCCACAGTAGTCGCCGTCGTCATCGACCACCCCCAATCGATTCGCCGCGATGAGCTGCGACGAGCGTCGCCCGAGCGCCACCGCCACATCGACTCCTCCGCCGTCCAGCACCCTCGAACCCCATCAAGACGTCGGACACGTAAGTAGCAGTGTGGAAACCGTGTCGTACGTGTCTCGTACACACTTATGTGGTTCGCCCGGACACGAGGATCCTAACCCAGTGCTCGGGCACACGAGACTAGACCCGTATATGTCGTGCTTAGCACGGACACGCGACTCCTGTGTCCCTAACTGTCAGAACACAGGGTTTATTTTATCAGGTTTTATTATTATTAACTTAAAACCTAAATAAATGTAACCCAAATCCTAACCCTAACACCCAGAGCGGGCTGACCCCCTGGCCAGCCCGACCGTACCCAAGAACTCGACCCGCTGGGCCGAGTTCGAATCCCCCCTGCTGTCTGTTTCATTTTATTTTTCATTTTATTTTTCTTTTTATTTTCTTTTGTTTTATTTTGTTATATATATATATATTTATGTATATATGTATACATGTATATATATATATATATATATATATTATTATATATACTGTATTATATGTATATATATACTGTATTTGTATATATATATATATATATATATATATATATATATATATATATATATATATATATATATATATATATATATATATATATATATATATATATATATATATATATATATATATATATATATATTTTATATATACTGTATTTGTATATATATATATATTATATATATATATATATATATATATATATATATATATATATATATATATATATATATATATATATATATATATATATATATATATATATATATTTTTTTTTTTTTTTTTTTTTTTTTTTTTTTTTTTTTTTATATATATATATATATATATATATATATATATATATATAAGTATTTATGTATATATGTATATATGTATATATATGTATATATGTTCATGTGTATATATTATTATATATACACTATTATATATATATGGATATAATATTTGTACATGTATATATATTTTGTAGTTAAGTATTTCTTATATATATATGTATATTTAACATATGTATATATAAATATATCCATTATGTATACATATAAATATCTATATATTTATATGTATATATATATATATATATATATATATATATATATATATATATATATATATATATATATATATATATATATATATATATAAATGTTGTAGTTATCTATTTTATGTATTTCAAAATTCTACTTTGTATAGAATATTATTGTGTATAAATTTTCAAGTCATTTTTATTGTTTAAATTATGACTTGTATTTTTTTTTACCACTTTGAAAATATATTATTATTATAAATCCTGTATTTTACTACTGCAACCATTTGGTGTCCAAGCCTAGCATGGGTTTTTGGGCTCCAATGTATATTCACACATTCAAGAGCTGTACAAATCATATTGGACTTGATTCATGGCCTTGGGTCCTGTATTTGAACTCTGGTTTAAATTATATACATGGACAAAATACGCAGATAATTAATTATTTAATTTTAGATTGTGTACCATACTGTTTTTGAATTTTTAAAAATACTTTAATTGCTGTTAAAATTCTGGAAAAATAGTATTTAGATACTATGTTAATTTAGCTAATTTATCATAATTTTTACAGTATTTAATTTACAGTTTTGCCACTGTTTGGTATATGAAACCAGAACTCACTTTCTGTGTACTTATGAAAACTGATTTTTATAAAATACTTGTACTGGTTAATAAATTCCAAAAAAATTATAATAAATTTCTATAATTAACAAGGATCATTTTGGTACTTTATTTTATGTAAAATTGAGCTTTTTGTCTATCTCAAAAATTATTGGAACATAATGTACAGTTGATTTATTTATTGAATAATTATGACTTGCAACTTTTTGTGTTATTTTGAGTTATAGCCGTATTGAACCTCACCCCACACTAGTGTAAAGACCCTAGAAAGTTAGTTATAGTATTGAGTTACCCCACATTGGTCTTCTATGCTAAAGTTATCATTTTGGCTAGGTGTCCAGTCACAAGTCGTGTTGCACCACTTAGTGTCATAGTGTTTAACTTAGTATAAAAACTAAGTTATGTATTTATTTCTACAGTGACGAGTTACCAGGCATCTATATCATTCTTATCGCTGCTTTGCTTTGCTAGAGGCAAGTACTTTCTATAAACTTTACATACTGTTACATCAATGAACTACGAATCCAACCATGTTAAAATGCTGATCCTTGGGGTAGCAAGTTAAATCTTCACATGTTGTACTTTCAGTCACTACCATGCTTAAACCAGTCTTTATGTATCTCTCACATGATTAGAATATGGGTTATGGGAAAACTGATAGTAGAGTACGTGATCATGCCCCCTTTATCGTACCGAGCAAAGTTTTATTTTATATGTTACTACGCCGTAGGCCATTATCCCATATTTCTGTACGGAGGTACACCTATGCTTGTACACTTGTACGTATGTACATTTTATTTACATGTGCCCCTGCACATTGTACACCTATTGACGATCACGTACCTGCTACAGTTTTAAATATTACATATGCGTCTGTCTCTATGACAAATGTGTCCTTGCCATGATAGATTATGTGATGCCATGTTTCCAGTTATTTCTCTTATGTTCATTTCCATGTTTCATATGCTAGTTTGTTAGAATCATTACTTGCTCCCGTCCTGACAGGATAACGTTGTAGGTATTCTTACTGAGGAGGAGTTGCTCTGTGACTCATATTACGGAGTTACTGTCGAGGACCAGGCTTTGCCTTACGAGGATGTACCTGCGGGGAAACTCGTCTAGTTTGTATAGTCGCTTGGGATATTTAGTGTAGTCATGTATTAGACTACGTATTTTGTAACTGGACATGTATCCAGTTTTATATTTCAGACTTGTACTTGGACTTATTACTATATGAGACGACTTTTGTGTTTGGAGCATTTATTACTTTTATTTTACTTATAGAACTGTTAGCATATTTAGTCTTATCTTGTTGTCTTTAGAACAGCTTACTACGCTTTATCTCAAGCGTAGGCTGGACATGACTCGGCCCGGCCCAACAATTTGGGTAGCGGGTCGTGACACACGGGGTCTGAGTCATTCAGCAAAGCCATCCTACGATAACTCACGTTTCAACTAGTTCCTTGACATATCAATATCACTCGTTCATCAAGCCATTTCGTATAGTCTATCTCTTCGAACACGTTCGACATAATCCGCCTATCAATCCTTTCTATTCAAGCACTCTACGACACAATTCATCGCTAAATCATAATTCACATTTCATATTCCCTAAATCATTCATCCCAATTCACGTATTCGATCATGAGATCGTCTAGCTTAACAATACGTTGTGCCCCGATCTCACGCGATTCAGATTATCCACGGTGGGCATGAATCACCATGTACGCTCCTGCGGGTTAATCATCCTCATCGGGAAGTAACTCTTGTTTTATGTCTAGACTAATTCATACTCGATGTACGGATTGGACCTACTCAATCCTCAAGTTTCATTCATTCGTCAATCGCAAGCCCAAATATTCTTGAATTTTCATTCGCATCAAACCAACAAGTCGAGACAATCAAAGTTGACGCATCCTAATTTTCTGAGTTCGATCATTTCCACGACATGAATCACCATGTCAGCGCTCACGCGAAACGATCACCCCAAATTCGACGTGACGCATGTGCGAGGCTAGAGTTGCGCTCGCGCAAGACAAGATCGTCAACGTTACGATTATCAACGCAACCATCAAGACACTACTATTTTTATCCTCCTAAGTATAGCATCCATCGGAACGATAACATTTGTACGATCGTCATTCCTCGGATCTGAGTACCTCCGAGTTATCGTATATCGATCTTTGATACGCCTTAATACCATCGACGATATACGTAACCTAACGATCTTTATTTGTAACGAATTTTGAGTCGTACGAATGATGCTAGCGTCCGAATGGATAATCTCCTCGACATTTAAATTTAAGTTCGATCATTATCCCTCGAATCGTTCACAACATAAATTTCCTCAAACCTAAATTCGCGTATTGTCCATC
The DNA here is from genome assembly GCA_029216955.1 of Iris pallida. Taxonomy (NCBI): domain Eukaryota; kingdom Viridiplantae; phylum Streptophyta; class Magnoliopsida; order Asparagales; family Iridaceae; genus Iris; species Iris pallida. Next base: position 10,397,141 of record JANAVB010010000.1, on the reverse strand, counting down.
CGTCTATCTTAAGTCATCGACCAACGTATTTCCTCAGTTCGTATCATTCCTTGCTAACTCAAATCATCGAGCAACATTCATTCCAATCCTCAAAGTCATTTGCGTAACTTCAAAATCAAACCTTTCATGCACGCTATCTTCTCGTCGTGCTAACTTTTCGTATATGATCCGTATTAATTTCCTCGATCAAGTCGTCAATTTGCTATGCCTTAACTTTTCTTTGATTTAGTTTCACCTACTCAATCATCTTCCCGTTTCAACTCGTGCAATCCTCAATCGATCGACATCCCTGAAGCTATCGCATATACCACTCAGGGATGAAGTCATTCGACAAATCCTCAAAACCCATCATTCAAATTCAAAATTGACTTCTTCGAATCCCGTTGGAACCATTCCTCTAACTCCAAGCACGCTCATCTATATCACACCGACGTTATCGTCGCTCGATAGCACCCCTATCGATAGTTATCTCAATTTACTCAATCGAGTTTAACTCATTCTTGCTCGACACTATTCAATTCCCGTACTCGACTTTTCTCAGGTCGACGCAACTTTGGTGCATATGCCCAGGCCGACTTAGCCAATCGTGCTTATGCGAACCATCTTTTTATTTTTTGTCAAAAACTGTTCTCCTATATTTTATAAAATAGATAGACTTATTGTATGGACATCCGTGGGACATTTGAGAGAGCGCACCAACGATATCAACTTTGCGGAAGCAACACTTTAGAGTTTTGCGAAAATAATAGAGTTAAAGAATTCAATCGATAGTCCAAGGACGTAAAGCCGTGCTCTAATACCATTATGTCACGCCCCGCTCCCGTGGGAGCGATCGTCCTCGCTAATATGTGATACCATATGAGCCTAGATTGCGCTCGTGCAAGGCGGGTTCCATAACGGCCGATTACAGCGGCTGCGACGGGGTCGTCGCACAGAAGTCCCAAGCAGAGACATTTAATAATAGCAGCAAAAATTTAGAACGAAACATAAGTTGTTCAAAAGATGCATTTTATTGATATTGGAACAAGATTACAATAGGGCGCAAGGCCAAGATTACAAGTTACTCAAGCTCACTCTTCTCACATTACAAGTCACTCAGTTCTCTCTCATCTCTCAATACAAGTCTTGAACCAGCGGATGCTTCGAAAGGCGACGTCCCTATATTATGTCCGGTATAAGTCTTGACTCTATGCGGTCGCACACTTCGAATCGCCAAGGAACTCTATGCCTCGACGCATCAAAACGAGCTTCGCGCTACGAGCTTCTACTTGTGCCTGCATATGAAAACTATGTGGGTGTCAGTACTCAACTGTACTGGTGGAATGAGCTCCTCGCCCACCCATACAAAACCAACACGTTAGATTTACTTTGTGCAATATAGTCCTTTCTTATCAATTGTCTTTCTAGTCTTGTCTTAGGATCAGGTTTAGGATAGATGCCTTGGCCTATTTCGTGTCTCTTGACCATTTCGTGCTTGCAACATCAACGTTAACCTATCAATTCGTGTTTGCCTTACGGCCCAGAATCAGAGACGCAACTACACGATAGACTCTATTTCCATGTGACCGTGCTACAAACCCATATTGAGGCCGTGTCTCGCATTTCAGTGAGACTAAACCACATTGCCGTCTCGCAGCCCTTGCTACTTTGGTCACCAACTGACCCAATCGAGACTTGTGAACTTAGTGTCACTCAATTGACTTTGCCTTACGGCGGTTTCCTCACTTAAACTCCAATGACTCAAACCATCTTGTGCAACTCTGTGCCAACAACTTAAGACTCGACACCACAACTCATGCCGAAGCACGTCGCCTATGTTGAAGCTAAATCTTAGGCCCAAACATTGTCTTTTAACTGCATACACATTCAACTCAACTCAATCCAAAGGCACACACGCGGATTGTCGCCCGTGCCGACACATCTATATGAGGTTACTAGCACCACAAGCTATACTTGGACTTATAGCTTTGTTATTCGGGATACCTTTCAGCACAAGTAGCGATCCCCGCTGAAAGCCCTCGACTAACCTGAGCGGTACTTCCAGCTCGACTATACCCCTGTTTCTTCCTAGGCCGAGTCGGTCCCATGGCCCCGGGTTGTCGCTCGAGGAAATTTTCGTCCTTGTCGACAAGTTGTCCAATGACTATACAAGACTCGACTCAAACTAACGTCTCACACAGTCATTCTTCTTCCAGTGTTACCATCTCTTTCAAAACTAATATCAAGACTTCTATTATTTGAGACCGTCTCGACGACCCACGGTCGCGAGCATTCTTCCATATTACCATATCATTTTACTCAACTCAGAACGACCATTTGATAGCCCTTTTTCTAACTCAACTTGAAATCAACCATAGCTCGTGCCTTAAATACTAAGTCCGTGTATCGTGCCTTAAGCCAACTGAACTCTATGCGACACCACTGCCCAAGTCATACTCTATATGACGGGCCTTGAGACCGTAAGACTATGTGGTTATATCCAACCGTTGAACTCGTAGGACCGTGCTTGCTACTACTCCGATAGCCTAACATAACTTGCCTAACTTAACTTTACAACAACTCGACGAACAAAGGCTGCGTCAAGCTTTGCCTTGATGGAACGTGTTGTGCACGTACTCAACTTCGAACGACCAAGTCATTTGGGTGCCTAGACTTAGGCCAGCAGCCGTGCGACGCAACTTAACTCATGGGGCGGGTCAAGGCTATGCCAAGCCTTAGATGATAGGACCGTGCATGCTTTATGAAGCCTTTATGTGGGCGACGCCTATGACTTAGGCTAACACTTAACTTTGTGCTGAAGACTAACTTTTCATTCTTCTAAGCCACGAGACGAAGGACTGAGTGTCATTTTTAAAGCACGCCGTGCACCAACTCTAAGCCGACCGTTGGACCTTTCTATATTCTAACTCAATTTGATCCGTCGGGATTATTTCCTTATCTATGTGGATTCGTCTCTTTTATTATCAAGCCTACTTGTGCAAGTTGAAAATACACGATTTATTATGTGAAGGCTAAGATGAGGCAAGTTTTCCGAAACTACCCCACCTGAGCGAGCGGTCGCCTCGACCGAGCGATGTCTTCGAGCAGTCGTTGTAAGGCTAAGTCCGAACGCCATTGGCGTTCCGATTCCTCCGATTGACTGAGCGGGATGGGGCACTACACTATAGGTACCGAAGTTGATTCTTACTTAGCATTCCCGTACTGAGGTACGACACCTAGAAGGATGATCATGTGACCACGGCATGTGATTTCGGATTACTGTAGGGATAATCTAGGTAACTTAAACTGGTAGAAGCATTGGAAGGGAACGAAATCCCGAGATCGTGCAATACTAGCCTTAATACAGACATTAGTCATGATTTGCAGGTTGGCCGCCACGGGTGTTGTTATCGTTCGCATTAGTGGATGGCAGTATCCGACTACTATTATGTACTATGTATTTATCTTGCTCGCACGGTGGCCTTACGAGGGATCGGTGCTTATCTTGTCTTGTTATACTTGGCCCCGTTAGCCCTGCTGGGACGACACGATCTGAGGATTTCCATACTTGAATTGTTGGGATAATCCAACCTCCACATAGAAAGCTGTAGGCATTTTAAGTGGCCGCTTATTCTCCTAAATTATTTGGCTTGTTGCTTGCATAGCTGGTTGATATCGAGTTCCAATTGGTGATGCAGGCATTATTGGATGTTAGAGAGATTGTGATGATTGTTGGTTATTTAGCTACATTAGTTGTGGATTGTTATCATGCGTTGGTACCTCACGATTCTTACCCTAATTTATTGTTTATATATGTTCTGCCTTACATTTTATCCTGCTGGCTTTTCTTCGCCCGTCCTTGAGCCCTCCTTTCTGGTACTTGCTACGGTTGGCCTGACCAACCCTAGATTATTCCCAGATTGCCTGTGACTGACCCGGTAGATCTTCCAGACTTGACTTGGAGGATGTGCTTCAGTTCCAAACCATACTAGGAACTGTGGGAAGGTATACTCGTCTACATTATTATCTTGCACTGTAGACTCTTGATTATCATATAAGTATTTCCTGCCTTCCATATGATTATCTCTCTTGCTGTTATTTTATTATTATTATCTGTGGATATGAGATTGGATTTAGGCCATAGATTGATTGCATGCTAGGATACCCAACAAGATTGATAGTCGTAATTGTCGTATGACGTATTCGTACCTTATACGGTGTAGCTGGCCTTGTTCGTCCCCGTATTTCGGTACTGGAGTGTGACACGGTTTTAGTAGTGGCCCATACAGGTCTCGTTTTGAGATATTGTTGGGTATCATATGATTATTGATCTCAGTCCACTATTCCTTGGTATTCTAACTTGTTACACTTGTCCTTCGCTCCCTTGAACCTTTGAACTGGTCCTCATCTTTACCTGGATCTATTTTGTCTTGTCTTGTCTTATTCGTTGTTATCTACCTTTTATTCCCTGTTTTGAGAGACATGGTCCTGTAGTTGGCCATGTTGATCACTTTGTCAGATAAGACGTTGTCTTGTCTCCATCCTTAGGTTACTTGATTATTTATCTTTAGTTCTGTACTCTCTACTGGTGTTTCGCCTTGGTTGATTTTCTGTTATTCCTTTTGTGCGTTGACTTCGTGTTGACTTAGTATCATTATCATCATCTTCGAGCGTTGGCTTGATTGTTGTGGAAGGAATATTTTACCAGGACTCTGAGATTGGATATTTCAATAATTGTTGGGTGTCCAATGGATATTCTTGTATCAGTTCAGCTCCTTTGATTCTGGACAGTTCCGCAATCATGATTATTTATTTCAGATATTATTTTGATTATAGATATATCTTATATATATATATTATGTTTTGACATAGATTTTGGACTTGGATTATTTTTCCTAGAAAACTATCTTGCCTTATTATTGAAGATGCTTTTGGATGTATATTATGATTTGACATGGATTATGGATTTTGAGTATTTTCCTAGTATGATCTTGTTATATTGTTAGATGTTTTGTGAATTTTAGTTATTTGGACATTGGGTTATAAATTTGATTCGTTTTGGGTATTTATCAAAAGTTACCGGGTGCCCTAATATACCTTGATGGCGTGGTAACGAAAGTTGCAGCCGCTCGATTATAGAGTCATGATGAATTGTTTGTAACCATTTCGAATGGCGTGGCAAGGAATGATTATGACACATTTTTCGAATATGAGGAAACTACTGTCGTCGGTTTGAGACGAATATTGTGGATTTTATGATTTATGTGGATTTTCATGCAGTTGGGATTTCAGGTTTTCTGATATTGTTTTTGATATTTTGTACTTGTCTTGATTCATGGATTTATTTCGTGTTTGTGAGATTTTAATTTTCGAGATTCTTTCGGTGTTTTGGATTTACGTGAAAGTTGATTTGTAGCTAGACATTGTTCTCTTTGGTGTTTTTATATTGAGATTTTCTTTATTTCTAGTTGTATTACTTAATTTCTGTAAGGTGGGTAGAGTTTTCATGATATATATATACTAGATTTGAAAACTCTATTTTAAATAATTTTAAAATTTCGAGGACAAAATTTTTGTAAGGTGGGTAAGATGTCATATTCCTATTATTTTAAAATATGTATATGACTGTATTCGGTATTTTAGTGATTTTAAAATTTCATAATTGTTTAAATTTTATTAGTGCTTTCTGGACTTGGGTTAGCCTTGATTGTTGGGGACTGACTCTTGAATCGATTGTTATTATTCTATAATTTTATTGGTGAGGAGGAAGCGGTACTGATTCCCGATGTAAAACCCCTAAATTTCTACTATTCCTTTTATAAATTTGGTAACGATTTTTTTTGTATTGTACGTCGCGCGCGAAATTTCGTTCTTCGTAATTGCTCGACGAGTGCGAATATGTGCAAGCGTACATATTTTTTGAAAAATATTTTTTTTCTATTTTTATAGTTTCAAAATAATATATATAATTATTTTTAGCTATCGTACCAAAATTTCCAAGTTTATGATTTTATGAAAAGCCTTTCATTTATACAGTTATAATAATAAATAATATTCTTATAAAATGGTATACTATAAAAGAATATTTATGTAAATATTATTTGTGCATACATATATATTTCGTAATTATTTATTAGTTTATTTTTAAATAATAATGTAATTTTTGAAATTATTATTATTAGTATTTTTGGAAAATATATTTTGAAATTATTATGGCAATTTAAATCTTTGATTAGATTTTATGGACTTAATTTAAATAGTTTAAATATAAAGATATAATTTATATTTAATTTGAGTTTAGATTATCTAGATTTAAATTGGAATTGGATTTGAATTTAGAATTGATTTTATTGATTTAAATTTAATAATTGAATTATCTAGTTGGGTTTAAATAAATTCTAATCCTTATCCAACTGAGAATTCCTACCTCATATATAAGGAGAGGTACTCATCCACATTATTATTCCATAATTTCTCCACCACCACAACAAGAATTCGTGTATCGTGTCTATGTCCGTGTCCCATCCACTATTTATTTTCCTTTACATATACATAAGTCTCTTTCCGTCCGACACACCCGGACATCCAAACCCGTGTCGCGCAGGACACAAACCTCCGACACAATAACAAACCCTAAGCCTAAACTCTAATCCAGTTCCTGTGTCCGTGTCGACATCACGACACGGATGGTACAAACAAATTATGCCAGCCTCGACACACCGTTACCTCGCTGTCATCTCTCCATCACCCGGCCATCCACCGCAGCAAACCACCACCAGCCTCCCCTAACCCAGCATCACCACCCAGCCAACCCCCATCATCACCGCCATCACCAGGTGCCCGTCCCCGGCCAAACTAGGCCGGTGGCCAACCACAATATCACCATTATCCCACCGCGGACAACCGCCCCGATCACCACCCAAACCCTACACACTGCCGCCGCCACATCCCGACACTGTTACCGCCACCATAACAGACTGCTGCCGTCGCCCAAAATACCGAAAGTTGCTCCCAGACCCTCGCCTCCACCCGAATTCACAGCCGCGACACAAAACTCCCCGAGACACCCCTGTTGTCTCCGGCACGACCACCGTAAACCAACACCGCCACCACCATCATCAAGAAGAAAAAGGAAAAATAAAACCCTTATCTAAATCCGCCTCCGCCGTACCCTCCGTCCTCTCCTAGTCCGCGCCATCCGTCGTGGCCACCAACCTTTCAGTCGACATCGCACCCGGCCAGCGCCCTCCTCTGCTCTCAACCGTCTTCGAGTCGTGGCCGCTCCACCCGCGGTCGTACGAAAATCCCTAACACACATGCGCCGTCTTTCGCGCCGCCGACGAACTCCAGCGCGCCGCACATCCCGAACCCCCCTCCGTCTCCCCACTTTCGCTCTTCCCCGGCAAGCTTTACCGTCCCGCAAGCAGTCCGCCACCGCCCGGCCTCCCTTAGCGCCGAGCGGCCACGGCGCCACCCCAGTGAATCTGCCCCAGCTCCGCCTCCTTGTGCCGTACCGCCGTGCGTCCATCTCTCCTCCGTTGTAGCCTCGTCGCACGTAGCCGCCCCATCCTCTTTCCTCCGCCTATCCCTCCGTGAATCCCTGTGAAACCCATAAATTTTGGATTTATATTTTTAGTTGTTGGATTTTGTTGCTAATTAGTTTGGTCAGTTTATTATTATTATTATTATTTGGAAAATCATATTTTTATAATAAAAAATTATTCATTGAATTTTTATTGTTTGGCCTTACCCGTCCCAAACCCGTCTCGATCCGTTTTCGAAATCGAACCCAATCTCGGTTTTTCGAAACAAATATTTAAGTCATTTAGTTATTATTTATATAATTACCATATTTCCTTATAAGGAAATTTTCTTATTTTCCTTTCCTTTACTGAACCATTTTTTTCATCTTCCCTTTCCTTTCCAATCACGAATCAGCCGAAGACTATCACCCCTCCTCTCCCGAAACCGCTTTGTCTCCTCCCCTTACCGTAACCCCAGCCTCTCACTTCATATAAAATCCTTTTCCCTACTTCATCTCCATCATCCCTCTCACCCAAGCCCTAGCCATAACCCGACCGCGCCCCCTCGGCGACTTCCGGCACCGTCAGCCCCGACCCGAGCCGCCCGAGGCCAGCACCCCTCCGCCCGAGACCGGCTACCGCTGCGCGTCCGAGCCGACGACCCCCTCGCGGCCGCCACTCGTCTCCGCCTCTACGATCCGCTGTTCCGTGGCCCGTGACAGCGTTTCCCGCTGTCCGCCTTTCCAGCGTCCCCGATCCGTGTCCTGTGACTCGTTTTCGCTGCCGTGTGCTTATGGACCATTCCGAGTCCGCACGGATTAGACTTTTCCCTATTTTTCATCTGAGAGCTCTAGCCGAGCACACGAGGTATATTTTCGTGTCCCTGTGTCCCTTCCGTTGAGTCGATGATGACTCGGTCTCGATCCCGCTACGGGAATCGATTGTTGCATATTTGGTTTCTGATTTCTAAGTCGGAATTGGTTCGTTGGGTTTTCCGATTTTAATTCGGAATTTATGCTGTGAATTTGGGTTTCGTATTCTGATTCCTATTCGGATTTGGTTCTGTTATTTTCGACTTCGATTTGGAATAGTCGGGCTTGTTTTCGATTTTTCTATAGGATCGAATTGGTATGTGGGCTCTTTGGTATATATATATTGGTTTATATTAAGTCTAGTTTTTCTGATTTTGAACCTGGTTTTAGTCCGTTCTGAAAATCGGTTTCCGATTTCGAGTTCGATAGATAACGAGTTTGGATTCTCGGATTTGGAAATTTAGGTTCTGTTGATATTTCGGTTCAACAAGAATTTTTGAATTTATATGGATAATCGAGTTTCGATTAACTGGTGTTGTCATTCCCTTTATATAATATTTGCAATGCAAATTTCCTATCCTCTGTTGGTTTCAAACTCTTATATATAAATGTTCATTTGGCAACTTGTGCTCAACTTGAGCATATATTCACATTGGTTTTGCTTGAAGGAATGTTTCTGTTGTTTCTTGGAACACATGTATAGGTGGCTTAAGCTCTGTTGATTCATTCTTGTATATATATATATATATATATATATATATATATATATATATATATATATATATATATATATATACATATATATATATTCGGTTGATTTTCTCAGTTATGTCTATTTGGTGTTGGGCTATGTACATATCTTGGTAGAGTATATATTAACTGGACGGTGTTGTTTGGGTGGGATTTTTTACTTTCCAGTATCGCCTCGTGGCTAGGTCGTCCTAGTTACAAAGGAGATGCTGTCCGATTTTTCTAAAATATTTTCGAAAACCTTTTTGGTTTATTTCTCGAGTTCAGTTCCTGAAATTGACAGTTTTTGTGTTGGATGGCTTTCGGATACCACTTTCGGGCGATGACCGTATCGGTCTATGGGCCCTAGCGAAATGCAAACGAAACCGACATTCTCGGACGTTGAGGCATAAGCTAAAATGCAACATGAGATTTGTATGACCAAGTCCGAGACTTACCCTATTCCATATATATATATATATATATATATATATATATATATATATATATATATATATATATATATATATATATATATATATGTATATATATATATATGTGTGTGTGTGTGTGTGTGTGTGTGTGTGTGTGTGTGTGTGTGTGTGTGTGTTACCAAACTACAAAGTTTTGCCAATTAACTTGTAAATTCTATTTTTTCCAATAAATGTTAAATTGACTTTTACTTCACTAATTGATATTGATTGTAGCTGCGACGATAGATAAGGTTGCTAGCTTAACTAAAATTAAAACCTGATTAGGATCTTCTTTTAGAGATTGTAACTAGCACACATAGAGATGGTTTTATTTTCAGTTCTAAGTCAGGATTCTCAACTGTAGGAATTCGAGGACGTAACTGACTTCCTCTCCGGTATCAACATCCTCAATCTAGTCAATAGCAAAGGCAAGTACGATTATGTTTATTTGGCAATTTATTTAGTAATTGTTATATTGCATGTTTTAACCATATTGGTACACGGAACTCTCTCCTAGAGTATTGATTGATATTGATTGTGGGATATTGGGGGAGTAGTGTAGTGTTTATGACCAATACCTTCATATTGCATTAATTGTGCGAGCTTACCCCTCTTACACACGGGGATAGGCCGTATCATATCGCTAGGATACTATTGTACAACCCAAGCCGGTCATATACATTACCTATTCAAATCATATTGTTTTCAATTGTTGAAAAATTGTTGGAAAATATTGTTCAAATAATTCAAAACTGTTTAAGATTGCAAATTTCTATTATTATTTAAATTGTTGGATTTTCATAATTGTACTTTGTTCTTTTTCTGACTGGATTCCCCACCCCCAATAGGTAACATTGATGAGGCTGAGCTATTATATAATAGCTATTATGATCCAGTACTTTACCCTGCGGTACTTCCAGAGTCTCACTTGGAGGATGTTGATCCCGAAAATAATGAGCCGACTATCTAGATAGTTGTTGTTTATTTCTAGTTTCTTTGTGTTGGAGTTGAAATCTTATTTCAGTATCTTATTATCAGTTGTATCTTTCTGTGTTGGAAAAATTAAAGTTTTTAAATATTTGAAATATTAAAGTTGTGACAAATGTTTAGTTGTTGTTGAGATTACATGCAAGTGGAAACAGCTTACTGTCGCCGTCTCATAACGGTGCAGGCTGGGCATGATCCGATTTGACCCAACAATTTGGGATCGGATCGTAACATGTTTTTAGTGGTGGCCCATGCAGGTCTCTGATCAACAACTTAGGAGAACATATTTAGAAGCAATTAGAACACTAGAACATTAATTTGTCACAACATAGGACCGAAATATATATAAATAAATATTTTGTTTGTTATAGACTAGTAGGCTACCTTGCTTGTGTTTTGCATCCTAAACTCCCAGAGTATGGCCACAGACAAGACCACCACTGCTGGCGATGGGATGTCATCACCCGATCACACCCCACCTCCCCAACCAAGTCTGGATCCTACACCTCGGCAGCTGACCGATCGTCCCCATAATGCACCAGCACCCCGTGGAGTTAACACTACTACAGCTCAAACGGCAGATCCTACATCTTTCCGGACTGAGCAGCAGTTCCCTGCAGTAGTGCCCGCTCCAGCTGCCCCATCAGTGCCCGTGGACCCCACCGACCTCGTAGGCCTGCTACGATGAGTGCTTGAAGCCCAGAGAGCACAAACTGAAGCTCATCGTGAATAGACTGCGATTATGAGAGAAGGCATAGAGAATGCACACAACGTGGCTATGGCTGCCCTCGAGGGAAGAGAAGCAGCTCAATCAGAACCAAGGCCTGCTAAGGTTGGCGATATTAAGAAATTCAAGAAGCTGGGCCCTCGACCCTTCAAGGGAACCGAAGGAATCATCTATGCAGACGAATGGCTCGATAGCATAGAGCGTCTTCTCAGCGTCGCTCGACTTCCAGGTCGAAGCAGTAGGACTCCAACTGCTAGATGTAGCAAGCACCTGGTATCGAAATGAACCCCGACTCCAGGACATGCAGCTTGACTGGAACACCTTCAAGAGGTTGTTCCGCAGGAAATTCTTTCCAACATCAGAGTTGCGGGAGATGGAAAGACAGTTCCAGAATCTGAAGCAAGAGAACATGACGGTTGGAGAGTATGCGACAGAGTTCAGCCAACTTAGCCGTTTTGCCAAAAACTTGGTTGCTGACCCTGCGGATCGTGCTGAAAGATTCAGACATGGACTGAGGGAAGAAATTCGCACCCATGTGATCTCGGGCGGTGCTAAGACTTACGAGAGGATCCTAAAACGAGCTCAGGATATAGAGAAGAGTCAGCCTGCTAATTCAAAAAGGGAATATCCTAGAACTAGCAATTTCCAGGGTAACCAGAAGAAGCCCAACCATAACAACAACAACAGGCCTCCTCACCACCAATAGCAGCACCATCATGCAAGGACCAATGACAGAGCACCTCAGAAGATTCATGTATGTGATTTCTGCAAGAGGCCAGGACATCAGGCGAATATCTGCAGGAAGAGACTAGGATACTGCCTAGTTTGTGGGTATGCCACCCACCAAGTGCAGGACTGCCCACGACATTCAATCGGACTGGAACAACACCGCAGAAAGCTCCCCTACCCACTCAGCAATAACAGTTTGGGCAACACCAACAGAAGACTGGACGAGCTTTTGCCCTAACAGCAGATGAACAAGAGCCAGAGCAGGAACCTACCGCTGATGTCATTACAGGTTCCATTTATGTGCATTCGCATCCTACTTTAGCATTATTTGATTCGGGTGCATCACACAGTTTTATAGCAACAAAATTCATCTCTGCACACTACCTAGTTACGGGATTTAGCAAGAAGATATATAGAGTTATGACTGGTGGTGGACCCATGCCCATCACTGAGACCTGTAACTGTCCTATAACTATCTCAGGACACAAATTCTTAGCACCCTTACTTGTGATGCCCTTATCTAACTATGATATAGTCCTAGGAATGGACTGGTTAAGTAAGCAGCATGCGCTGATAGATTGTCACAGAGGATGTATAGTCTTCAGCCCATCTGGAGAGCCAAAGAAATGAAGGACCAGATCAATGAGCTGAAGGCCCTTAGATTTATCAGAGATGGAGCCTCACCCTGGGGAGCACCTGTCTTGTTCGTACCCAAGAAGGATAGAACTGTACGGATGTGCATCGACTACCGGGCGTTGAACAACATCACCATCAAGAATAAGTACCCTCTGCCTCGGATCGATGAGCTGTTTGATCAACTAAGTGGAGCTAAAGTATTCTCGAAGATGGATCTTCGATCTGGCTACCATCAAATCAAGGTCAAGAAAGGGGATATTCTAAAGACGGCGTTCAACACCAAATATGGACAATATGAATTTTTGGTCATGCCGTTTGGACTGACGAATGCCCCTACGGTATTCATGAATCTCATAGACAAGGTCTTCCATGAATACCTGGATCAGTTTGTTGTTGTCTTCATCGATGACATTCTAATTTACTCGAAGACCGAAGAAGAGCATGAAGAGCATCTGAGAAAAGTTCTAGAAACCTTAAGAAAGGAGAAGCTCTATGGTAAGCTATCTAAATGTGAATTCTTTTTAGACAAGGTAGATTTTCTAGGCCATGTTGTCACAGGAGAAGGAATTTCGGTGGATCCAAAGAAGATAGCTGCTATTGAGAAGTGGACCACACCAAGTCCAGTTGTAGAAATCAGAAGTTTCTTGGGCTTAGCTGGCTACTACCGAAAATTTGTGAAAGACTTCGCCAGGATTGCTGAGCCAATGACGAAACTCACAAGGAAGAATAAAGAATTTGTGTGGACTGAAGCTTGCCAGTCAGCATTTGAGCAACTGAAGAAGAGACCTACAACGGCGCCGATACTTGCGCTACCCGCAGGTACTGGCGGTTTCTCAATTTACAGTGATGCTTCTGGTAAAGGATTGGATTGTGTTCTTCAACAACACGGAAAAGTAATTGCTTACGCATCTAGGTAATTACGGACTCATGAGAAGAACTATCCCATGCATGATTTGGAGCTTGCAGCAGTTATATTTGCCTTGAAGTTGTGAAAGCATTACCTCTATGGAGAGAGAGTGGAAATATTTACATACCACAAAAGTCTTAAATATGTTTTCACTCAAAAGGAGCTGAACATGCGATAGAGACGATGGCTGGAGCTGATGAAAGATTTTGACATCGACCTGCAGTATCATCCGGGTAAGGCTAATGTTGTTGCAGATGCACTTAGTCGATACCCGATAGCAATATTTTTGACCAAGGAGCGGCATTTGCTGGAAGACATAAAGAAGCTTGGACTGGAGATTGTACTGCCTGAAGAAGAAATAAAAAAACTGGGAAGAGAAGCCATTGTGCCAGGAGCTGATTCATCAATGATGCAGTTGCAAGTGTGTTCAAGTCTGATGGATAGAGTCAAGGAGACACAATTCCAAGACGAGACGCTTTGCAAACTCAGAGATCAAGTGCTGGTAGGAACACTTGAAGGATTCTCAATCGCCAGCGACGGAGCACTGAGGCATGGTACAAGACTTTGCGTACCAACTGGCGAACTGAGGAACGAGCTAATGCAAGAAGTGCACCAGTCACAGTATTCCATACATCCAGGAGCTAACAAAATGTATCGGGATATGCGTACTGTAGTATGGTGGTACAGAATGAAGAAGGACGTATCCAGGTATGTGGCTAGATGCTTAATTTATCAACAAGTGAAAGCTAGCAGACAGAAACCCGCAGGACTATTGCAGCCGCTAGACATCCCGGAGTGGAAATGGGAACACATAACGATGGACTTTGTGTCGGGACTGCCTCGATCCCAAGGAGGGAAGGACGCCATTTGGGTTCTCATGGACCGACTAACAAAGTCAGCTTACTTTATTCCCTTCAAGGTTGGTTTATCCACCGAGAAGTTGGCGACACTATACATGCGACACATCTACCGGATTCATGGAATACCGATAAGTATTGTATCTGACGGAGATACCAGTTTCACCTCTCACTTCTGGAAGAGTTTGCATGACAGTTTGGGAACGCAACTGAAGTTCAGCACCGCCTACCATCCCCAGACTGACGGACAATCGGAGAGAACAATCCAGACGCTAGAAGACATGCTGAGATCTTGCGTCTTAGAATTTAGAGGGTCTTGGAAAGACCACTTGCACTTGGTAGAATTCTCCTACAACAACAGCTACCAAGCTAGCATCGGTATGACTCTGTTCGAGGCACTTTATGGACGTCGTTGCCGCACTCCACTTGCTTGGGATGACGTAGGAGAAAGAGTATTGCTTGGACCTGAGATGGTAACCGATGCAGCAGAGAAGGTAAAGGTGATTAGAGACAAGCTCAGGATTGCTCAGGACAGACAGAAGCATTGGGCTGATAGCAGTCGTCGACCACTGGAGTTCGAAGCAGGAGATAGTGTCTTCGTCAAGATTTTCCCTACCAGAGGAACTATTAGATTCGACAGAGCAAGAAAGCTTAGTCCCAGATACATCGGCCCATTCGAAGTTTTGAGCTGAGTCGGAGAAGTAGCGTATCGATTAGCTCTACCAGCTAATCTTGAGGGAGTGCATAACGTCTTCCATGTTTCACAACTGAGACGCTACATTTCGGACCCGAGCCACATCTTGGACCATTCGGAGCTGGAAATTGGACCCAGCCTCACAGTGTCAGAGAAGCCAGTGGCAATATTAGACAGAGGAGAGAAGAGAACCAGGAATTCGGTAACGCCGATAGTCAGAGTGATGTGGCGACACAACTTCCCAGGCGAGTCTACCTGGAAGCAAGAAGATGAGATGCAGGAGCAGTATCCGTATCTGTTTGAAGCCTGAGGTAACTTCTAACCATGCCTTTAATTTCGAGGACAAAAATTCCTAAGAATGGAAGGTTGTAAAACCCGTAAATTTCGGATTTATATTTTTAGTTGTTGGATTTTGTTGCTGATTAGTTTGGTCAATTTATTATTATTATTATTATTATTTGGAAAATCATATTTTATATAAAAAAATTATTCATTGAATTTTTATTGTTTGGCCTTACTCGTCCCGAACTCGTCTCGATCCGTTTTCGAAACCGAACCCAATCTCGATTTTTTGAAACAAATCTTTAAGTCATTTAGTTATTATTTATATAATTACCATATTTCCTTATAAGGAAATTTCCTTATTTTTCTTTCCTTTACTGAACTATTTTTTTCATCTTTCCTTTCCTTTCCGTTCACGCATCAGCCGAAGACTCCCGGCCTTCCCGTAACCGCCGCCGCCATCACCCCTCCTCTTCCGAAACTGCTTTGTTTCCTCCCCTTCCCGTAACCCCAGCCTCTCACTTCCTATAAAACCCCTTTCCCTACTTCATCTCCATCATCCTCTCATCCAAGCCCTAGTCCTAACCTGACCGCGCCCCCTCGGCGACTTCCGGCACCGTCAGCCCCGACCCGAGCCGCCCGAGGCCAGTGCCCCTCCGCCCGAGCCCGGCTACCCCTGCGCGCCCGAGCCGGCGACCCCCTCGCGGCCGCCTCCCGTCTCCGCCTCTACGATCCGCTGTTCCGTGGCTCGTGACAGCGCTTCCCGCTGTCCGCCTTTCCAGCATCCCCGATCCGTGTCCTGTGACTCGTTTTCGCTGCCGTGTGCTTCTGGACCATTCCGAGTCCGCACGGATTCGACTTTTCCCTATTTTTCATCTGAGAGCTCTAGCCGAGCACCCGAGGTATATTTTCGTGTCCCTGTGTCCCTTCCGTTGAGTCGATGATGACTCGGTCTCGATCCCGCTACGGGAATCTATTGTTGTATATTTGGTTTCTGATTTCTAAGTCGGAATTGGTTCGTTGGGTTTTCCGATTTTAATTCGAAATTTATGCTGTAAATTTGGGTTTCGTATTCTGATTCCTAATCGGATTTGGTTCTGTTGTTTTCGACTTCGATTTGGAATAGTCGGGCTTGTTTTCGACTTTTCTATAGGATCGAATTGGTCTGTGGGCTCTTTGGTATATATATATATATATTGGTTTATATTAAGTCTAGTTTTTCTGATTTTGAACCTGGTTTTAGTCCGTTCTGAAAATCGATTTCCGATTTCGAGTTCGATAGATTATGAGTTCGGATTCTCGGATTTGGAAATTTAGGTTCTGTTGATATTTTGGTTCAACTGGAAATTTCGAATTTATATGGATAATCGAGCTTCGATTAACTGGTGCTGTCATTCCCTTTATACAATATTTGCAATGCAAATTCCCTATCCTTTGTTGGTTTCAAACTCTTATATATAAATGTTCATTTGGCAAGTTGTGCTCAACTTGAGCATATATTCATATTGGTTTTCCTTGAAGGAATGTTTCTGTTGTTTCTTGGAACACGTGTATAGGTGGCTTAAGCTCTGTTGATTCATTCTTGTATATATATATATATATATATATATATATATATATAAATAAAAATAAAAATATATATATATATATATATATATATGGCTTTGTGATGGATTTCGGTTGATTTTCTCAGTTATGTCTATTTGGTGTTGGGCTATGTACATATCTTGGTGGAGTATATATTGACTGGACGGTGTTGTTTGGGTGGGATTTTCGACTTTCCGGTATCGCCTCGTGGCTAGGTCGTCCTAGTTACAAAGGAGATGCTGCCCGATTTTTCGAAAACCTTTTGGTTTATTTCTCGAGTTCAGTTCCTGAAATTGACGGTTTTTGTGTTGGATGGCTTTCGGATACCACTTTCGGGCGATGACCGTATTGGTCTATGGGCCCTAGCGAAATGCAAACGAAATCGACATTCTCGGACGTTGAGGCATAAGCTAAAATGCAACATGAGATTTGTATGACCAAGTCTGAGACTTGCCCTATTCCATACATATATATATATATATATATATATATATATATATATATATATATATATATATATATATATATATATATGTTATATATATATGTTTTTTTATATATATATATAACATATATATATGTATATATATAACATATATATATATACATATATATATGTTATATATATATATAAAAAAACATATATATATAACATATATATATATATATATATATATATATATATATATATATATATATATATATATATATATATATGTTACCAAACTAAAAAGTTTTGCCAATTAACTTATAAATTCTATTTTTCCCAATAAATGTTAAATTGACTTTTACTTCGCTAATTGATATTGATTGTAGCTGCGACGATAGATAAGGTTGCTAGTTAACTAAACTTAAAACTTGATTAGGATCTTCTTTTAGAGATTGTAACTAGCACACATAGAGATAATTTTATTTTCAGTTCTAAGTCAGGATTCTCAAATGTAGGAATTCGAGGACGTAACTGACTTCCTCTCCGGTATCAACATCCCCAATCCAGTTAATAGCAAAGGCAAGTACGGTTATGTTTATTTGGCAATTTATTTAGTAATTGTTATATTGCATGTTTTAACCATATTGCTACACGAAATTCTCTCCTAGAGTATTGATTGATATTGATTGTGGGATATTGGGGGAGTAGTGTAGTGTTTATGACCAATACCTTCATATTGCATTAATTATGCGAGCTTACCCCTCTTACACACGGGGATAGGCCGTATCGTATCGCTAGGATACTATTGTACAACCTAAGCCGGTCATATATATTACCTATTCAAATCACATTGTTTTCAATTATTGGAAAATTGCTGGAAAATATTGTTCAAGTAATTCAAAACTGTTTAAGATTGCAACTTATTTCCATTATTATTTGAATTCTTGGATTTTCATAATTGTACTTTGCTCTTTTCCTGACTGGATTCCCCACCCCCAATAGGTAACATTGATGAGGCTGAGCTATTATATAATAGCTATTATGATCCAGTGCTTTACCCTGCAGTGCTTCCAGAGTCTCACTTGGAGGATGTTGATCCCGAGGCTGATGAGCCGGCTATCTAGATAGTTGTTGTTTATTTCTAGTTTCTTTGTGTTGGAGTTGAACTCTTATTTCAGTATCTTATTATCAGTTGTATCTTTCTGTGTTGGACAAATTAAAGTTTTTAAATATTTGAAATATTAAAGTTGTGACAAATGTTTAGTTGTTGTTGAGATTACCTGCAAGTGAAAACAGCTTACTACTGCCGTCTCACAACGATGCAGGCTGGACATGATCCGATTCGACCCAACAATTTGGGATCGGGTCGTGACAATCCCTCTCTCTCCAGCTCTTCTTCCCTCTCTCCCCTCTTTTCTAAAGAAGAAGCTGCTGCTTCAATAGTATAGGTTATATTATGTGTTTATTTATTAATTGCTATTATTTGTTATTAGTATTATTTTATCATTAATATTATAGATTTTTTTAATTATATTATTTTTATTATTTTTATTTTGTTTTTTTAAAAGAAAAGACAATTGTAGCCAGTTTTAAATAGTTTGTTTATTTCTAATTACATTTCTATATATTTGGGTGTTTCAAGATTGAAGAGCAACAGCAGTGAAAAACTGCTGGTTCATTGATATTATTAATATTAGTATAATAGTGTTATTATTTTTGTTATTATTATTTTGTTTTCATTTTCTTTATATGTCTCTTAAAAGCTTATACAAATACTAGTATTATTTATCCTTAGTTTTATTATTATTATTATTATTATTATTATTATTATTATTATTATTATTTTTATTATATATTCCTAGCTTATTATGAATGAATTTTCGACTTAAATTATTTTCTGTATATTTCTTTTATCTTAATTGGTAAAAGAAAAAAATATAGTTTTAATTATCTTTATAAAAACTTCTCGATTTTTAAATAATTAATAAACGTATAGTTTTTACCAAAAAAACGATTTTATTTACTACCTCAAAACCATATTTTAAAAATTAAAGTGTTTGCCTAAAACGATTTTATACTTTTCAAGTATTTATCTAGAAACTATTTTTTTAACAAATAAAAATATATTTGCAAGTATTATAAAATATTTTCTAAAAATTGTAAATATTATGATCTATCCAATTTCCTTCAATTGTCCTCATGTCCGTAACCAATCTCACTTTTCCTATTTCCTCGCCAATTCTGAACCTTCTTATGTAGACCCTAACTAATTTGACCCATCTGGACCCAATGGAACTGTCCGTGCCACCATCAGAGATCTTCTTGTGTAGTTGTCACCTGAAGTCGCAGTTCGTGCCACATTGATCATTGCAGTACACCAGGCGTCCTACCAGGTGTGTGCTCTTATCTTTCGCAGGTGTTCTAGTCGTGGACATGATCATCTCTATTTCTTCGAGGATGATTGCACTTCGATCGTCTTCGCTTCGCTCGTCAAACTTATTTTATTTTCCATGTATATCTTTCCTTACTTGTTGGTAGTGGATTTGTCTCCGCCCAACATATTGTACAAAGACTTATTATAGTTGATTATATGATATCTTTTATTCTTTTATTTTGTGGATGAGATTAGTTAGCCTTGGTTTTACTGCATTTACAGCTTATGTATCCATACGAGGCCCATATACTTTGTATGAATACAGCTTGCATGTCTACGTTCCTAGTCCTACGTATTTTGGGACTGGGGCATTACACCCGAATTTCCTCGCGACGTGGGAGATGTCGTGGAAGCCAAAGTGGCTGTCGATAGGCAGACAATGGAGAGCGGACGATGGCACGACGTTTGTGTTTGAGGATTGCACGGTGGCACTATAGAGGAGGAGTAAGAAGAGGTTGAAGAAATTTGTTTGGGATGTTGTCATCATGTCGAAGGAGTGGTAGAGAGGAGGACAAGAGAGGGAAGCAGAGAAAATGCTAGGGGAAGAGGGAGTCGGCCACTTCGGGTCACACGCAAGGGCAGACGGGGGCGTGCGGCGGAGAGCGACAGGCGGTAGAGCACAAAAAAGAGTGGCAGCCCTGAAAACCCATTTGGACAGTCCACCTTGTTAGCCATTTGGACAGCCTATAAACTGTCCCAAACCAATCCCATGTTCAGTCCTATAAGCCCCAATGACAGCCCTATTAGGACACCATTAAGCAGCCCAAAACCTGTCCTTGTTAGTCCTATATTTAGCCTGTATTGGCCTTAGATTCAGCCATATAGGAACCCCATATATCAGTCCTAAATCAGTCCTTATTTTCTCCACATTCCAGTCCCTAATGGACAGCCTAAATCAGCCACCATTAGCTCTTAATACCTGTCCTTAACCATGCCCATTGGCAGTCCAAAACCAATCCATGTTAGCCCCTAACCAGTCCCATGGACAGCTCTCATTTAGCCTATATTAGCCCACACATGGACATCTCCCAACCAGCCCTTAACATGCCCACAAATCAGCCTTTATGCCTTTGTGTGTGTTTGTGTAAGCTTGTGTATGTGTGAACCCTATCCTTATGCCAATTTTTGTATAATGCTAACATGTTACATTGTTGGGATGAACCTTCATGTGTAGTAGTTAAATGAGTGAGTTAGCCTTCAGTTTGTATGCATGGAGTTGTATACACCTTGCCACAATCTGAGATTTAACACATGGTTTTTCTGAGATTTTACACAGGTTCCTAATCACTGTCTTTCTGTCCATATAACACACACACACACACATATGTCTTGATGAATACACTATTATGCATGTCATTTCCCTCTAATATATAGCTATATAAATATATGGATTGATGCATGTGTAATATAAGGCAATGTGTATGTAAATGATTAACCTATATACCATGTGTAGTGTAACTAGTGTTGATTTCTCTTTTCATGTACACCTCCATGTTCACACACACATAGCTTTACATGCTAGCTTTCTTTCTCTTATGTGTAATGTTGAATGCGATGGCTTGTGTTTGGCTTGTATAGCCTTGTGATTGGTGTGTGATTGCTAGACTAGGCTTGGTTAGGCCTAGTGAGACTTGTTAGACTTGTTTGGGCTAGAACTTGACCTAGTTGACCTAGTTTGACTAGTCTAGTTGACTAGAGTTGACCGAGTGTTGACTTTAGTCTAGTTTGACCTAGATAGCATGCAGATGCATAGTAGATTACATTTATCATCTCCTGTATACATCTTGACTTGTGTTGCTCTAACTAGGAGTCAGGTACCTCATCTCGGACAGTACATTTACTTCAGACATTCAGATACGAGGCGAGTACATTCTCTGATCGTTTCATACTTGTCTGGATTTATATTCTTGCTCTAGATTACTGTACTTGATGCTGACACGATTGTTATTACGGATTGGTACTATATGGATCTTCTTTTGAGATATTATTCCCTTGTATTCACTAAATACATATTGTGATGTGCATTTCACTTACATATTGTATTTATTGAATACCCATATCCTTGTATACTCATTGTGCATATTGTACTCTCATTATCACATGAGTTCCAGGGATAGACCATTGTACACTATTGTATAACATTGTACAACTATTGTATAACATTGTACATCTATTGTATAATATTGTACATCCATTGTATAACATTGTACACTATTGTATAAGATAAAGTAACTGGAGTGAATCCTTGTGTATTGATTGGGAAGGGGGAGTAGAATTGGTTATGTACTCAAATCCTATTGTACAATATTGTATAACTATTGTATATGTCTATTGTACACTCACGTATAATGGAGTTACCATTGCATTGTCCTAGACCGTTTACATAATCATATTGTACTCTAAATCACAGTTGGCTTACAGTTCTTACTTATCATATATATATATTTTCTGTTATCAAATCTCTACTGTTTTTATATACATTCTTCTTTCAGCGTTTCATGTACCTTACTCTATTGCATGCTTTATATTTCCTAACTTGATATGAACTGCGTGAGATGTTTTATGCTCGCTCCCGTCCTGACTGGACCTATTGAAAATTTTACAGAGGATGATGAGGTACCCTGTACCCCTTACTTAGAGCTTGCCTAGATGACACTCGTGACCTGGGCCCTTGGGGAGGTTCAGGCAGCTGCTGAGGAGGATACCCCTTGTTCAGTATAGATAGCTTAGACACTTACTTGTCTTTCTCATTGATACATTATTGTATATATTGGGAGTTGTTTCTCTTGGATGTTTGTGGAGATGTATCATAGACACTTAGTTTTTATCTGGATTGTACCTCTGTGGATTCCTTCTGTTCATATCTATCTATCTTTACCGTACTCCATCTTAGATGTGATTGAGATTGTATTCTGTTATGTCACCCCCATTCGGGAAGTATAACTGTGCATCACCTTATATTGTTAGATGTTGTGACCTAGGACAGCATTCTACCGCCGATACTGCGGCATAGGCTGGGCGTTGTTACGTTCTCGTACCCTTACAGTGGGTGCGGGTCGTGACAGTTCTAACCTTACCAAATTTTCCTGACCCTGTACTTGCAATTAGTGCCTCTTGTTCGCATTCCTGCTAATCAAGAAATTATTCTGTTGTATTATTTTGTTTCTGTTTGCATATGCATATTGGAGTTGTTTGGAGAGTTATTATTACGCAACGATTTTGGCAGACATTGTAGTAGTCTAACAGATTATGTAGGCCAGACTTGTCCATTTTTTCAGGTTGTTGCTATTTAGTATCAGATTGAAATACCTATAGCAGACAGAGGATTGATGTGATAGACCATGTGAGAATGGCACTTGGAGTATCATGAATAGACTAGTATGTTAGGTTGGGTCTTAATTTGTATCCAATGGATACTGAAGTATTAAGTTTCTGTTATGAACCTTCAGTGTATCACATTGATACTAACATGTGAACCATCTGTTACTTTCAACTGATACGGTCAGACATCCCCTTGGTACCCGTTAGATTTGATAGATTGGCAGATACTTACAGATTCCAGAGCGTTGTCCTTGTACCATAGAGTAATCAGTATAAATACATATAGGGTACCAGAGTCAATGAGGAGTATCAAACCCCTCTCTATTACTAGATTCCTAACTGGCAGGTGACCCTTATCACTCGACCAACTAGTTCTGTGTGGGTATAACAATAGGCAGGGGAGCCATGACAGTTAGCCTATGTGCTCGGGTATAGAGATTCTCCTCATAACAGGTAAATGTGAATGGTACATTAGGGGTACGACAAGTGGGTATACGGATACGATGTATTGGAGTATAGGTGGGCTTGTGTATCAAAAATTAGGTAGGGGGTGCGTACAGCCTATGCAAAACCAAACTGAATACAGTTTGGGGTAAACCCATGTGTGGGAAAGAAGCAGGGGAGAGTATCAGACATTGGGTTATGTTTGTCCGTGTAGGGATGTGCAGTGGAAGGATTGGGGTATAGCAAATCTGCAAATACCTATGTGTGTATCAGTTAACTAGAGATGATTTTCATGTATCGGATTACCAGGGTATCCATATACCAGTTCACATAAATTCAGAATTTGGTGCCATTTATGTGAACCTTGGAATTAAAGTGCTAGCTTTTATGGTGCTGAGTTGTGCTCGTGTGTTGCTTTGTTGTCAAATGCTGCTCATTTTTATGTTCATTTCCAATATCCTGTATTCTCAATTCTATATATTCTCTTCCCTCTTCCAATGGAGAGGTGCCTGTGATGCAGCCATTTGACAACAGGGAGAAGCTTAGAATGTGGATTATTTCCACATTGCAATGGAAATGCTTGTTGTTTGCTTATGAACTTCAAGTGGAAATACGGTGTGTACATGAAAGGACCACAGTGTTTCTGTAAGTTCTTAATGGCAGTAATAAAGCACCTATACTTGTGTAATATCCCAATAGCAGCAAATGTATTTAGGGTCGGGGTACATAAGAGAAGACCTATGTGTATCAGCTATGTACACAGGTTGGAGAAATCGAATTAAGTATTGGTGAACTGTTATCCAGGGTTAGCCTGGAAAACTTGATGTCTATGTGGGATCCCATCTCACATCCTGAAACCCAAATGAACACCAGGGCTACCAAATAGTACATCCAAGTTGCCCAGGTCATGTCTACATGAAGGAGAGGACTGGTTGACAGGGTAGTACTCCCAAACCCCAGGACTCACATGGAGGACAGAGTAATTATAGGCAAGCGACAGTAAGGATAATGAAGTATCAGTTTTGAGGGAAAGGTAGTATATACGATTGGAGGCCTAAACTGAAAATATGGTCCTAAGATAGTTGCAGGTTCCCAAATTATAGTCGCTGGAATTTACCAAGTCCCGTATAGAGGTTCCCATGACCCAAGTAAATCAATGATACTATTTGCTAATATGAGGACCTACTTTGTCAGGTATTTATTGATTCCTTTCAAAATATTCTGCAACTTAAGTATCTCTTGTTTCCTAGAGAATAGCACACTCAATTGGACTTAGAGAGTCAGTTGGGGATTGTCTCGATGAGCAGGTTCCATACCAAAATAATATGAGAAGCAAACATAGGTTATTTGTGTATGGAGTATTGGTAATCTAGGTAGGTTTACTAAATCTGGTGTATAAAGGCACAAGGGACCTAGAAGCCTACTTAAGAATAAATGATGTAGCAAAAACTTTAGAAAATCAATTGTATAAAAAGTAGGTAACTTTTGAGATGAGTTTCAAATATTGATTGATTGAATTCCTAAAACAGGTTAATTGGGCCTTGACTCAGTGCAATTACCCGTACCAGTAGCTAAGGACCACAGGCAAGTATACCTTGCCTTCCTCTACAGTTTTACTTACATGCATTTTCTTTCATTTTTCGGTCATTTGATTGTTTATGGACATGTGCTTTTCGTGTTATTTTCTGTGGAGTTGTTTTTATTTGTTTATAGCCGTGTTCATATTTGGTCTCGTGTTTCATTCTTGGAGTTTCTCGTCAGTACCTTGCTTGAGTCGTGTCATAGAACGAGTGCGTGTAGTGAACTGCCATAGCCTTGATTATCGTTGTACACAACCAGAGAGTCCACACTCGGGATGAAGGTTATTTGGTGCACCAGAGAGTCCACACTCGGGACGAGGGTTGACCAATTACACTAGAGAGTCCACACACGGGACGAGGGTGTCTTGCCGTGAGCTAACCAGAGAGTCCACACTCGGGACGAGGGTTAGTGCTTAGTTCAAACCAGAGAGTCCACACTCGGGACGAGGGTTTGGTTCTTTCATTGATCTCGTGTATTCGTTCATCCGGCAGTTCATTTATGCGTAGTTGTTCTAGTATTCGTGTATTCGTGTTCTTGTTCTTGTTCATATTCGTGTTCTTGTTCTTGGTCATTTGTCGTGTTCTTGTTTTTCTTGTTTATTTTTTTGCACATGATAAAACTGCTAGATAGGCATGTATATTATGTATCTTACTATGTCCTCTGAGGACCTGATGATCTCTTCAGGTTTAGCGATTGTATGGAGTTAGCTAGTGGTTCTGAATGACAGATGTGATGGAACGCTTGCGGGATTCAGGTATCGTTATCGTGTTTATTATCCGTTTGTGCTTTCATACCTTATTATGAGATATCCTGTCTCTTGATTCAGTTTTAGACTCTTGTTATTTCCTTTAGAGTCTTATCGGACATATATGCTAGTGGGCTGCAGACCACGACCCATAGTGTTCATGTTTATTGCCTTATTGTGGATTGGGATATATATTGTTTTGCCATGATTTGGCAGTATACCATAGCCTTGACAGCGTTTACGTATTCGAGTCGGGCTGGAGTCCGTTCGATACGTAGCTGGCTTGCTCACGAGCTCGCGTCCGAAAAGCGGGTGCGGGTCGTGACAAGTTTTTTTGGTGGCCCATGCAGGTCAGAGCATATCATACCGGTTACGTAACTGTACTGGTACGAGCCTGCGACTATGACTAAACCATTAAAAATCTTAATCCATACTGCCTTGCAAATTCTCCTAGAAACTTTTCTACGTCCTTGAAATTTCATATTTGTTCTCGATTATTCTCCATTGCCTTTCCGTACCCTTGATTCTCGTCCCTTCCTAATTCGGGATGACGAATGACCGTGCTGTCTAGAATTCATCAGGGTTCTCTCGTCTCAGCCGCTTCGCAGAGGGTTTGGTCAGCACCCCTGAAGACAAGGCACGACGATTCAGGAAAGGACTATCTCACGAGATTCGTCTAGCCATCGCCACCAGTCGAGCCACCACTTACGAGGAGATTCTAGAAGTCGTCCAAGTTGTAGAAGAAGAACTGAGTCACAAGCCGAAGAGGAATCGAGACACACTCGGAGGAGACAGCAACCAAGCAGCGCCGCAAAATATCCCAACATTCCAGGGAAGACACCAGCGCAGCAGCATCAGCAGCAACAGCAAGCAGCCCCACGCCAAGTTCAAGATGCTCCCACCTGCCAGTACTGCAAGAAGAGAGGCCACGTCCAAGAAAACTGCCGAAGATGGTTGAGGTTGTGCTATACTTGCAGATCCGACCAGCATCTATCTCGAGATTGCCCGAAGAAAAATGCGACTGCTCTACCATTACCAGCCGCGCAGGAAGGACACGCCTATACCATGAACACGGTGGATACGACAACACCACATGGGGCAGCTGGCAAGAATTTTCAGTAGGATTGACAGTATTATAGATAGGCCACATTAGACTTTGAATTGTTTTTATGGCAGTTTGTACTAGACTATTCATTCTAGAGATCACTGCTCCTTAAATTTCGAGGACGCAATTATTTTAAGGGTGGTAGATTTGTGAGCCCTTGACCCAAAATCTCCACTTTTATGTGTTATTAAATATTTCAGAATTAGTAATTAATGCATAGATATTTTTTTTTGAACAATTAATGGATTTATGTAAAGAATATATTAATAAGTCTTAAATAAATGGAGAGGGAGGGTCTTCTTGCAAATACCTAGATTGCAAGGATTGCAAATATTGGTTTTAAATCAATCCCAAACGGCTACTGATAAAGCCGAACTCCAAATTCAAATCCGAGATCGATTTTGCTTCTAACTGGAGGTAAAACCCTCTCAATCCCTGTGAAGGATTCGACCCTATCTAAACTTCGATGTATATAAAGGAAGTAGCAGCCGCCTTCTCCCATCATCGAAACCCTAGCATCCTTAAACCTGCTCCATAGCGTAGAAGCCTGAAGACCTCTTTTCGTATCTGACACCACCCCCTCGTGTCAACTACCATATCAACTGCAAACAGGTATTCCACTTAACCTCATCTCCATGTTGTGTTTACTGATACTAGTTGGTTATGTGTATATTTTCCAGATAGAGAAACAACCATAAAACTTTTTTTAAGGTGTAACCTTGGTGTCAATAGGCGTCGATGATACCATAAACATATAAGCATCTGGGAATTTGTGAAAGGTATTAGGCAATAGAGTATGCCATGTATAGGGAACAGGTATTTAAGGATCGAGTTGACATGTATATTCAGGAGCCTTGTTAGCATCAACAGAAATATGATGGTTTCGAGGAAGAAGCCAGTATACCATGCTGTATTTGTAAGTAGGTTAGAGAGCCCCTGTCCGGCGAGGCAAGTGAGTAGAGTAGAGTAAGCTTCAATCTCCTAATGGAGCCAGTTCTAACCTTACCAAATTTTCCTGACCCTGTACTTGCAATTAGTGCCTCTTGTTCGCATTCCTGCTAATCAAGAAATTATTCTGTTGTATTATTTTGTTTCTGTTTGCATATACATCTTGGAGTTGTTTGGAGAGTTATTATTACGCAACGATTTTGGCAGACATTGTAGTAGTCTAACAGATTATGTAGGCCAGACTTGTCCATTTTTTCAGGTTGTTGCTATTTAGTATCAGATTGAAATACCTATAGCAGACAGAGGATTGATGTGATAGACCATGTGAGAATGGCACTTGGAGTATCATGAATAGACTAGTATGTTAGGTTGGGTCTTAATTTGTATCCAATGGATACTGAAGTATTAAGTTTCTGTTATGAACCTTCAGTGTATCACATTGATACTAACATGTGAACCATCCGTTACTTTTAACTGATACGGTCAGACATCCCCTTGGTACCCGTTAGATTTGATAGATTGGCAGATACCTATAGATTCCAGAGGGTTGTCCTTGTACCATAGAGTAATCAGTATAAATACATATAGGGTACCATATTCAATGAGGAGTATCAAACCCCTCTCTATTACTAGATTCCTAACTGGCAGGTGACTCTTATCACTCGACCAACTAGTTCTGTGTGGGTATAACAATAGGCAGGGGAGCCATGACAGTTAGCCTATGTGCTCGGGTATAGAGATTCTCCTCATAACAGGTAAATGTGAATGGTACAGCAGGGGTACGACAAGTGGGTATACGGATACGATGTATTGGAGTATATGTGGGCTTGTGTATCAGAAATTAGGTAGGGGGTACGTACAGACTATGCAAAACCAAACTGAATACAGTTTGGGGTAAACCCATGTGTGGGAAAGAAGCATGGGAGAGTATCAGACATTGGGTTATGTTTGTCCGTGTAGGGATGTGTAGTGGAAGGATTGGGTATAGCAAATCTGCATATACCTATGTGTGTATCAGTTAACTAGAGATGATTTTCATGTATTGGATTACCAGGGTATCCATATACCAGTTCACATAAATTCAAAATTTGGTGCCATTCATGTGAACCTTGGAATTAAAGTGCTAGCTTTTATGGTGCTGAGTTGTGCTCGTGTGTTGCTTTGTTGTCAAATGCTGCTCATTTTCATGTTCATTTCCAATATTATGTATTCTCAATTCTATATATTCTCTTCCCTCTTCCAATGGAGAGGTGCCTGTGATGCAGCCATTTGACAACAGGGAGAAGCTTAGAATGTGGATTATTTCCACATTGCAATGGAAATGCTTGTTGTTTGCTTATGAACTTCAAGTGGAAATACGGTGTATACATGAAAGGACCACAGTGTTTCTGTAAGTTCTTAATGGCAGTAATAAAGCACCTATACTTGTGTAATATCCCAATAGCAGCAGATGTATATTGGGGTCGGGGTACATAAGAGAAGACCTATGTGTATCAGCTATGTACACAGGTTGGAGAAATCGAATTAAGTATTGGTGAACTGTTATCCAGGGTTAGCCTGGAAAACTTGATGTCTAGGTGGGATCCCATCTCACATCCTGAAACCCAAATAAACACCAGGGCTACCAAATGGTACATCCAAGTTGCCCAGGTCATGTCTACATGAAGGAGAGGACAGGTTGACAGGGTAGTACTCCCAAACCCCAGGACTCACATGGAGGACAGAGTAATTATAGGCAAGCGACAATAAAGGTAATGAAGTATCAGTTTTGAGAGAAAGGTAGTATATACGATTGGAGGCCTAAACTGAAAATATGGTCCTAAGATAGTTGCAGGTTCCCAAATTATAGTCGCTGGAATTTACCAAGTCCCGTATAGAGGTTCCCATGACCCAAGTAAATCAATGATACTATTTGCTAATATAAGGACCTACTTTGTCAGGTATTTATTGATTCCTTTCAAAATATTCTGCAACTTAAGTATCTCTTGTTTCCTAGAGAATAGCACACTCAATTGGACTTAGATAGTCAGTTGGGGATTGTCTCGATGAGCAGGTTCCATACCAAAATAATATGAGAAGCAAACATAGGTTATTTGTGTATGGAATATTCGTAATCTATGTAGGTTTACTAAATCTAGTGTATAAAGGCACAAGGGACCTAGAAGCCTACTTAAGAATAAATGATATAGCAAAAAATTTAGAAAATCAATCGTATAAAAAGTAGGTAACTTTTGAGATGAGTTTCAAATATTGATTGATTGAATTCCTAAAACAGGTTAATTTGGCCTTGACTCGGTGCAATTACCCGTACTAGCAGCTAAGGACCACAGGCAAGTATACCTTGCCTTCCTCTACAGTTTTACTTACATGCATTTTCTTTCATTTTTTGGTCATTTGATTGTTTATAGACATGTGCTTTTCGTGTTATTTTCTGTGGAGTTGTTTTTATTTGTTTATAGTCGTGTTCATGTTTGGTCTCGTGTTTCATTCTTGGAGTTTTTCGTCAGTACCTTGCTTGAGTCGTGTCATAGAACGAGTGCATGTAGTGAACTGCCATAGCCTTGATTATCGTTGTACACAACCAGAGAGTCCACACTCGGGACGAGGGTGTTTGTCGTGATCATTGGCACCAGAGAATCCACACTCAGGACGAGGGTTGACCAATTACACCAGAGAGTCCACACACGGGACGAGGGTGTCTTGCCGTGAGCTAACCAGAGAGTCCACACTCGGGACAAGGGTTAGTACTTAGTTCAAACCAGAGAGTCCACACTCGGGACGAGGGTTTGGTTCTTCCATTGATCTCGTGTATTCGTTCATCCGGCAGTTCATTTATGCGTAGTTGTTCTAGTGTTCGTGTATTCGTGTTCTTGTTCTTGTTCTTGGTCATTTGTCGTGTTCTTGTTTTTCTTGTTTATTTTCTTGCACATGATAAAACTGCTAGATAGGCATGTATATTATGTATCTTGCTATGTCCTCTGAGGACCTGATGATCTCTTCAGGTTTAGCGATTGTATGAAGTTAGCTAGTGGTTCTGAATGACAGATGTGATGGAACGCTTGTGGGATTCAGGTATCGTTATCGTGTTTATTATCCATTCGTGCTTTCATACCTTATTATGAGATATCCTGTCTCTTGATTCAGTTTTAGACTCTTGTTATTTCCTTTTCGAGTCTTATCGAACATATATGCTAGTGGGCTGCAGACCACGACCCATAGTGTTCATATTTATTGCCTTATTGTGGATTGGGATATAGATTGTTTTGCCATGATTTGGCAGTATACCATAGCCTTGATAGCGTTTACGTATTCGAGTCGGGCTCGAGTCCGTTCGATACGTAGCTGGCTTGCTCACGAGCTCACGTCCGAAAAGCGGGTGCGGGTCGTGACAGAGTGATAGTCCTATAAGAAGTTAGGACTGTCAGTTTTGCTGACGGTCCTAAAGTATACTAGGGGTTAGACGGTCCCGAAGAAAATTTGGGATTGTCCTGAGTAAAAATTGTACCAAGTTGGGTTGTCCTGAAATAATGGACTGTCCTCGAGTAAAATGTCGAGTGCCTATAGAATTTGCCTTTTATTTTATTTTGTACCTAACTTGGATATTGGAAATGACCATGTGTGGTTTGTTGCATTCCTGATGTTGCCCTAGGAGCACGTGTCCCAGTATGAAGAGAAGCGGGATTCTCGGTCGATGAAGATAGGGTTACTCTTTTTGGAAAAGAATAGTTTTATCCATCCAAGTAATAATAGTTTTATCCATCCAAGTAATGATTCACTTTTTCATCTTTAATTATTCATTTTCTTTTCAATTTTCTTGGTATTTTCAAACACCAAAAAAAAAATCGAGAAAAGTATAAATTTTCAAACGAAATAAAATACCAATGTTTTGTTAACGTGTGTCCCAAAGACACATGTTAAGAGTATTTAATATATAACTTTTTATTTTAAAAATTGTCATTTATATCTAAAAAAAATTAATGTGGTATTTTTTTACTTTTAAAAAAGTCATTTACATCCAATACGATAATTTAAAAAAAAATATTCAAAATAATTAATTACTTATTGAATATAAATGATACCTTTTTAAAACAAAAGGTTACTCTATTAATTTATACTCAACATGTGTTAACAAACCCTTACCTTAGGGCGTGTTTGGTTAGTTGAAAGTCAACTGAAAGTGGAAAAAAAAATTTCATCTTCTCTATCTAAACCAAGTTCCATTATTTGGTTCCCGACATAATTTTCTCAACAAACTGCATAAACAAGTTTAATTGCAGTTCCTGTCAGCTACGGGATGCACTAACATTTTTTTTTTCTTCCTCTCTTTCATGCATACTCCACTTGGCTCGGGGGATATATCTCAGTTGGTAGGGCTCCGCTCTTAGGGTCGTTGCGATTACGGGTTGGATGTCTAATTGTCCAGGCGACTTTTTGACATCTTACATATGCATTTTAAATATGGATGTAGGCATAAGTGGAAGAGACGTCAGGAGAGTCCAGCTGGAGCAATGTGTCGGATCGTGCGGAGGAGAGCTCGTTCGATGTTTCGACGGCGCCGATGGTGGTGGATTCGAGGTTGTCGGGGGAGAAGAAGAGCTGGGTGAAGCGGAAGTACTCAGCGAAGAGGTCATCCTCGACAGAGGCGACAATGGGAAGCTGCTAGAAATAAGTGTGGAGCTTCGAGGAAAGGAGTACGACAAGAGGACGGAGCTAGGGTTAGGATTTGGGATCTCGATCGGCTCCGACTTTAGCTTCGGGGTGAGCAATTGGAAGGGAATGATGTTAAGGTCGAGGAGAGGGGTCACGGGCGGAGAAGCATTCACCATGGTCGGAGTAGGAGAGAGAAGTTCGTCTCATGAAAAAAATTCGAGAGAGGAAGTGTACAAGTATTAAGAGAGAGAAAGAGAGTAGATAAGTATAAATTTAGTACAAGTAAATAATTAATTCAATTTAAATAGTTAAATAATTATTTAAACATTTTTTTAATATTTAAATTAAATAATTAGTTATAATTAAAAATGTGAAATATTTTTTTTTATCAATTTTATGATACCAAATATTAATATTTAAATTTAAAAGTTACAAAATATTACTTCCATATTTATCCAAATACTGAAAGTGTGAATTTAACCACTTTCAAGTTACAAATATCATCTATCCAAATGTTGAAACTCACTTTCAGCAGACAAATACTAGCATGAAACTTAAAAGCACATGCATCTCATTTTTACCAGACAAAAAGTCAACTTTTCACTTTCTTACACTCTTATGCAACAAAAGAGTGCACAACTTCATTATTTTTGGAGGTTTCTATAGGCACTATAACTTTTACTCCTGGACAGCCCATTACTTCATGACAACCTAGGTTGACTTACAGGACAATCCAAATTTTTTTTTTGGCTGCCCACATCCCAAATTACTTTGTGCTCCTCTACACCACCACCACCGCCACCACCGTCACTGCCACCACCGTTAACTCCCTCTTCTTCCCCCTCCCCCTCCTCCTCGACTCCTTCCTCCTCGCCATCTCCTACTCCGCCATCTTCCCCCTCTGGTACCCCACCTCCCCCAACCTCACCGAGAGCCGCGACGCCTCCTTTTCCCTCTCCCCCGCTAGCGACCTCCTCCTCAACTGTGCCTCCCCAACCGTGCCTCTTCGTCTTTGGATGCGGCGGCAAGGAGTGGAGTCGGGATTCGGCAGGAGGATGGTGGTGGTACTAACAGTGGCATCACCATCATGACTTTTTTCAATAGGACCGTAGGCAAATTCTACAATCCTATAGTATATACATGACTGTAGAATTTTTCTACATCATATACTATCTGTAGGACCGTAGAAAAATCCTACAGTCATGCATTATATATGGACTGTAGAATTTTCTACAGTCTTGTTGAAATAAAGAGATATACAAGACTGTAGAAAATTTTACACTCCATATATAATCTAGGATTGTAGGATTTTCTACAGTCATACAGATAATATAGGACTGTAGAATACAGTCTTATAGATATATAGGACTATAGAAAAAATTCTACAGTCCTATATATACTATAGGACTGTAGAATTTCCCTACAGTCCAATTGGCTTTTATACTTAAATTTTCTATAGTCCTATATATACTATAGGACTGTAGAATTTTCCTACAGTCCAATTGGCTTTTATACTTAAATTTGGACTGTCCTGAAGTAAAAAAAAAAAAAAAAAAAGAGCAGTAAACTTGTTTTTTAAAAAAAAAGGGGGTTGCCCTTAAGTAAAATGTGTAGTGCCTTTAGAAATCCCCATTTTTTTCCCAAACATCTAATGATCTAAATATGAGTTGGATCAGGTCGGTCGGACCGGTTTCTTGTTCCTACCCGTTAACAGCCCGACCTGAATCCAAACCCTAACCTAATAATAAATGTAACAACAACAGAGAGGAGACAGAGAGAGAGAGACTGCTCCGCCTCCACTTTCCTCTCTCCTGCTCCGCCTCCATTTCCCTGTCCCACCACGAGAACAGACGCGGCAGCGGACTCGAGGGCTCGGCGGTGCTGTTCCCCCACGAGCAAGGTCGAGGCCTCGAGTGCGCTGCTCCTCCGCGAGCACAGGCCGCGGCAACAGGTGAGGGGAGGGTGCGACTGCGCGTGTCGCCGGGTCCTTGTCGTGTCCGTGCGAAAAGAAAGTTACTTTCAACTGTTTTTTTTACTATTATTGCAATTTGCTTCTTTTTATTTCTCCAGTCATGGCGAATTGTTACGTGTTCAAGAGCCTGCTGCAAGAGTACGCGCAGAAGGTGGGGCTCTCCACCCCCGTGTACCAAACCGAGAAGGAAGGCCCCTCGCACGAGCCGGTCTTCAAGTCGACGGTGATCGTCAACGACGCCAAGTACGAGTCTTTGCCCGGGTTCCTCAACCGCAAGGCGGCGGAGCAGTCCGCCGCCGAGGTCGCGCTCCTGCAGCTGCAGCAGTCCGGCGAGACGACCGTGAACATCCCCACAGTCGTAAGTTTCTTTTCTTCTTTTGGCACATGATTTCGTTACATTCTTTTATGAGCATGATGCCGAAAAAGATTAGAAATTTATGTGCTAGTGTCTTATAATTGTTTCTAATGTTGTGGTTCTCGTCGTCTTTGTCCAAGCTTTCTCTGATCAAAATCGGGTTGGTTATGGAGCATGGAATTTACATAAAAGAATTGACCTAGGTAGCTATGAGCAAGAAATCCCCAACTTTTTGGTTTAAGATTCCATAAATTTCTTTATTTTCACGTGCTTCTCAACCCACTCCTTGGTTGATTTTAGGGGCTGTTTGGTTCAATGAAGTGCGGCGAAGTGGAAAATCCTTTGTTTGAGTGATTTGAGGAAGTGGGAAATCCTAAAGTTTGGTGTTTGGATGATTGTTGAAGTGATTTAGAAAGTGTGAACCTTTTGTTGTTCTTATGATTTGGGAAGTGTTAAAGTAGAGAGGAAATGGTCCTCCAACCAAACGTGCGGAGTGGGAATGAGGATTTCTCACTTCCGCGCCCCACTTCGGAGGAAAGAACTCCGATGTCAAAATGAGAATTTAGTGGCAGACAAGATTTACTGTTCGTGTCACTTCACAATAAAGTAGAGAGGAAATGGTCCTCCAACCAAACGCGCAGAGTGGGAATGAGGATTTCTCACTTTTGCACTCCACTTTAGAGGGAAAAAATCCCAATCTAAAAAATGAGAATTTAGTGGCAGACAAGATTTACTGTTCGTGTCACTTCACAATAAATCTTGTCTGCAAATCCTCCAACCAAACACGTAAAGTGGTCCCGAATCCGAATTTGGACCACTTCACGCCTCCAAATCCAGGACCACGAACCAAATAGCCCTTAGCACATTAGAACAGTGGCAACATCAAAGCCTTAATACCAAATACAATATTCTTTTTTATTACAACCTCATTTCAAGTTTGTTTAGGGCCTTTAGGCCGAACCATAATTTTTTCCACCTTCAAGTGATAGTATCCTATCATTCTGTTAGTCTTCATGCAAAGGACCAAACCACTTAGAGATGATTTTCTCTGTTGGTACCATCTCCAACTTCCCACAAATGCACTCATGTCGTGTCTTTCAATGTATCGGTATTATTTTGGCTATGCTCAATTTTGGATATGTTGCACTTGAAAGCGTGATTAGTCTTGTTGTTGTCTTATAGGATTTTTTTTTTTTCAACTTCGAGGTTATCCTATGATCATAATGTATTTCATATACGCTCTCTGACTTTAACCATCTTGGAATCTGTGTTGTAAAATCATTCTCAATCTTTCTGTCCCTATGCATGATTAATCCTAAATGCTGAAACTATCACTTGTAGGCATATGCTGTCCATCAATTTGGAATCCTCCATTATGAATCATCGGTCGTACAACTTCTTACTTATGTGTTCTTTAAAATCATCCTTAGCCTTAAAAAGTCCTAATTTTATGACTATAGCGGTATTCCCTATCTCAAGCTAGCTCACATGTTTCTATATTAAATTTATTTTGTTGTGCTTGTTAAACAATGTGTAAAAATACCCACATCTCCTGATTTTTGCATAAATGTGAAACCAATTCCTGCTGTAACTTGCATTCCTTTGGTCGTTCTGTTTTCTTTTCCTTTTTCCGAGTCCAAAACCCAATCCCATCTCTCTTTTTTTATCGATTTTGTGATCATTATCACTTAAGTGAATTCTGCCATGGTCTATAAAGGTTTGGGTTTCCATCATTTTTATTAAAGAATCATGTTTAGGCATTAGCATGATATAATAAGGCCTCGTTTGGTTCGCGGAAAGGAAAGGAAAGGAAATTGATTCTTTGATATTTTCTTTCCTTTGGGAAATTGTAATTCCAATCAATTTCCTTTCTGGTGTTCGGAAAAATGAAGAAAATTGGGAGGAAAAGTGAATCCTTAGAGGGGGAAAATGAATCCTTGGGTTGGTGGGAGGAACCACTTCCCCTCTATTTTCCCTCCTCTAGGGAATCAACTTCCTTTCCTCCCCATTTCCTTTGGCATCCTAACAATGGAAAAGGAATACTTTCCTTTCCCAAGGCTCCAATTCTGCGAACCAAACGTGACCTAAGGCCTCATTTGTTTCGCGGAATGGAAGGGAAAGGAAATCAATTCCGTGTCATTTTCTTTCCTTTGGGAAACTTCAATTCCCATTGATTTTCCTTTCCGACGTTTGGCAATGCCAAGGAATTTGGAAAGGAAAGCGAATACTTCAATGTGGGAAAATGATTCCTTGCTTGGATGGATGGAATCACTTTCCCCCTAATTTCCCTTCCATTGGGAATCACTTTCCTTTCCTCCTCAATTCCTTTGGCACCTAAGCATAGGAAAGTAATCACTTTCCTTTCCCAACCCGGAGATTCCGCGAACCAAACGAGGCCTAAGAGTAGATTCTTCTACTGTCGATCAACTATCAGCCATTTATCCAAATCTGTTACTAACTCGACTTGAATGGGACTAATATATACCAACTTGGTTGAACCATCTGATACTAATCTAAACAAACCCAACCCAATTAGGTTTAGTACCTAAACCTGGGAAGTCATGGATATAATAATATAAATTGAAGCCTTGTTCATTTCTTTCTTCTCAGCAATGCTGGTGGAGAACCTCGCTTCTGATGAAATATGGGAGTTACACTACAACAGATGCTCATAAATACAAAATTCCAATTGCATATCTTAGTTCTTAGCAGTATTGACATTATATTGTAATCATGGCTAGTTTTCCTTTGGTATTGCATTTTGGTAGGCAGCATGTTCAACATACTTATATTTTAGTCACATCAATGCTTGGAGGGATACAATATAATTTACTGGGCTAATATCTTCTCCTTTCTATCATGAAGTTAGAAAATATAACTTAATTGGATATTTTCTTCTCTACTTTCTCTGGAATAGTAATGGCTGTAGCTTATATTACATTTTCTTACCATGTCATAGCTTAGTTGAAATTTGCCTTCAAACTATTCTGAAGTTTCAACTATAGTATTTCTGTCCTTGTTGCTTACCTCTTTAAGTTCAAATATGCAGCATGAAACCGGTCTGTGTAAAAATTTGCTCCAAGAATATGCTCAGAAGATGAACTATGCAATCCCATCCTATATATGCCAGAAACGTCCCTCTGGACACCATTTTACCTGTACTGTCGATATTGGCGGGATCCAATATATTGGGGCTGTAGCCAAAACCAAGAAAGAAGCAGAGATCAAAGCAGCGAGGACCGCCCTTTTGGCAATCCAACGTACGTAAAAAACCTTCCATCCTTTCTTTGATTAGAATTGAAGTAATTATGTGAAAAACTTTTATTTGATTCCATGTGTGGCACAAGCAATGGAAGCAAATTCAGAAATTTGTTTTGATTGTTTTAGTTGATGAAAGAGAGTGAAATAATTCCCCAAAAAAAGTATCTTCATTATTTCTCCTAGTAATTTGAGTTAATCCCTAGTATCAAAAGGAAAAAAAAAAATCCCATTTAAAGATAATGAAAGTGAAAGAAAAGAAAGTGCTTTCCTATTTCTCTCTTACATTCTCTTTCGTACACTTGGAAACAGAAATAGCTCTTGGAAAAATTTAAGCCACATTTTTTTTTATCTTTGTAGCTAAACATTATCAAAAGACAGTGGAGGCATAAGGAACTAACATCATAGATTCATAGGTTCGTATACAACTTTTCCTTCCTCTTCATATATTCTCATTTCCCATCACCTCCTCTTGAACAAATTACATCATATTATTTGGTTAAGAAGGAAGAGAACGTAAGGATTGAACTAGAAAGAAGCACATTTCCCTTGTTTGGTTATTGAAAGACGAAAATGTGGAAAAACATTCACCTGTACTCTTGTCCAAGAAAACTGTTGTGGCAGTCGGAGGAATGAGAATGAATGGTGATTTATGTTTCTTTTCAGTTCTTTCCTTGCCCTTTATTTCATGAGTCAAATCTTTTGTTACTTTCTGCTCTTTTCCTTGGCAGAGACGGCCACTAATGGTGCTTCTCAATACACTGTTCTTCCTGGCAAAAGGAAGGCGAAGGAGCAGGAAACACAGTCCAAATCAATGCAGGAGGTCAAGCCGAAGAAGGCTAGCTTCAAGAAGAAGAAATGGTCCAAGAAGTTCCGCAGAACTAAAGATGGGTTGGCAGCGGTACTGGACGCTGTTGAGCTGAACCGAGCTAGTGAGGGAGAAGCCATGTCGGTGGTTCAAGGTAACAACGTTCAAGGTAACAACGATGAGATGTCTGGTAGAAAGGAAGATGAGCCCCTGGACCGTGTTAATGAAGCGAAACCAAATGGCGGTTTCCAGTCCAAGAAGTTCCGCAGAACTAAAGATGGTTTGGCAGCGGTACTGGACGCTGTTGAGCTGAACCGAGCTATTGAGGGAGAAGACATGTCGGTGGTTCAAGGTAACAATGGTGAGATGTCTGGTAGAAGGGAAGATGAGCCCCTGGACCGTGTTAATGAAGCGAAACCAAATGGGTGTTCCCAAGATCAAGAACAGAACAACTTGACGACGATGAATGCTGAAAGATCCAATGAATCTCATGAGATGCAACTGGCAGACATAGCGATGCTGCAACAGGAGGTGATAAAACCTGTGGACTTGGGGAGCATGTCATGCCTAGCGGGATAGAACATGCATGGAGCAATTAGATAGAACATTGGGATGGCTTAGTTGCGATACAATAGATAGAATAAACAAGAGTTCATTTGTGTGAAGAAACGGTGTCAATTGAGAACAAGGACTGTTAAAATGCCTGGAGTATGAACACGATCGATAGAGGTGCAGAAATGTACGTAATTGTTAGTTACAGGAACTTAATTAATGCATGGAGCTGCTGGGAGTAGGCTTAAGCAAAAGTGATGCTAGTTCAATGGAACTGGAGTTTCAAAAGTTGTGCTTTGTTTAGCCTATTCTCCAATATGGACTTGATAGCTAGACTTTGTAACAGACTTGGTAAATTAGTTTATTAGCGTAACGTTAGTCTTGTGGTTATTTTAGTTAATCTTGTTGTTGTACTAATCTTTTTAATTGGCAGCATTATCAGAAAGTATGCTAGTTCAATGGAACTCTAATATAGTGTGTTAATTGGAGATTTATTGCGAACATTTTCACGAATTCCAGTTCTATCTAGACATTTTAATCTCATTTTCCTTGTCTGTACAGTATTGGGTTAATCCAGTATTTTTTTCGTTCTGAATTAGGAATTTGACAGATGTAAGGTATTCGTTTTTTTTTTTTTTGAAACATCTTGTTATGGGGGTTATCTATAATCAAATGCTAAATGCTATGTAATAGGGGTGAGCATTATTAGGTTTTGGACCGAAATCCGAACCGAATAAGAGGTTCGGTTAGGTTTAAAAAAAAATGGTTCGATTTCGGTTTTGAAAATACTAAAAAATTTTATTCGGTTTTGGTTTTGGTTTTTGGTTTCGGTCCAAAACCGAACAAGAAAATGTATTACTGTATATAGGGGTGTGTGTGTGTGTGTACCATATATATAAGTATTAGTATATATAGGTATATACTAAATATATATAGGTATATACTAAATATCTCAAGGTATATTTAGTTACTAAAAAAAGCGCAAAAAGCCAAAAAAAAAAACGAATAAACCGAAAATCGAATCGATTTAATTCGTTTTGGGCCAATCCGGTTCGATTTCGGTTTTGGGCCAATCCGATTCGATTTCGGTTTTGCTTATTCGGTTTCGGTCCAATTCGATTTTGGATTATTCAGTTCGATTTAAACCGAATTAACTCTTACTGTTCCTTTTTATCTTCTCCATTTCATTTAATTTGGCGAGATGCATAGGACTAATACCACTATACATTGCCATATTCAACTTTCATCCCTCTTGAAATGGAATAAGAAAACTAATACCACTATACAATGCGATATTCAACTTTCATTAATATTAAAATTGAATAAGAAATCAATGGTGCATTCCTCTTGAAATGGAATTAGAAATCAATGGTGCATAGGATATTGGAAAAAAAAAAAAAACCATTGCTTTTCTTACCTGACATTTCTAACCACCGAAAAGAAATCTGAACACCGATTTCATAAACGATGGAAAGAAAATTTGATAAAAAAATACAATTTTTAAAGGGGGGAAAAAAACAAAGAATTAATTTGCTTTTCGTCCCGAACCAAGGGAGGTCTTATTATGTCATACTAGCTTACTTTTTTTTTTTATTGTTGAAAAAATGTTTAAATATTTGGGCCAAATTATGTTAACTATTCTTATATTTTACACTTGTTACAAAAATTATCCCTACTCTAAAATTAAATACGCAGACCACCCCTATAGTTTATAGTTTCTATAGAAACTTATAACACTGGTCTATAGTTTATAGTTTCTATAGAAACTTATAACACTAACCGTACATATAGTTTATAATTGCTACTTGATACCCTCAACTATTACCGTTTTTCAACTTTGTACCCTAAATTTTTTTTCGTAACAACTTGATACCTCAACTATTTTTTTTTTCAACTTAATACCTAACTTTTTTTAAAACTCCAAAATGCCCTTATCCCTTCCCTCCCTCCACCCCCTCCCCCCCTGCTAGCTCCGGCCGAACCCCCCTCCCCCCCCTCTCCTCGCTTCCGGCCAACCTCCCCCCCCTCCTCGCTTCCGGCCAACCTTCCCCCCCCCCCCCTCTTCGCTTCCGGGCCACCCCCTGCCCCGCCTCCCGCCCCGCAACCCCCTTCCCAGCCCCCCTCCTCCCGCTGCCGAGCCCTAGGGGAGAGGCGGGAGCGGGTGGGCGGCCGGAGCGAGGGGGGGGGGGGATGGCCTGAAGCGAGCGGGAGGGGTGGGGGTGGGGGTGGGGTGGGGGGGGGGGGAGCTAGCATGCGGGTGGGCGGCCGGAGCTAGCAGAGGGGGGGGGGGGGGGGGGGGGGGGGGGGGGGGGGGGGGGAAGTGAGCAGGGAGGAGGGAGGTTAGGGGTAGGGGCATTTTTGTCCAAAATAATATCCGGGTATCAAGTTGTTACAAAAAAAAGTTTATGGTACAAAGTTAAAAAATGGTAATAGTTGAGGGTATCAAGTAGCAATTAAGCCTATATTTTATTAAAATTAGGCTTAATTTTAACTTGATACCCTCAACTATTCTACTTTTTCAACTTGATATTCTAAACTTTGATATGCATCAACTTAATACCCAACAAAAAGAGACCAATTTATTCCCACCCCTCCTCCCCCGTGCCCCCACCCAGGGGTGAGCATTCGGTTAATTCGGTTCAAACCGAACCGAATAACCGAAAATCGAATAAGCAAAACCGAATCGAATTGGCCCATAACCGAATCAAATCGAACCGAATTAAATCGGTCGGTTTTCGGTTTATTCGAATTTTCGGTTTATTTGCGCTTCTTATTTTTTGTTAATATATATAGTGACTAAATATACCTAAATTTAGTTTATATATATATATATATATATATATATATATATATATATATATATATATATATATATATATATATATATATTCGTTTTTCAGTTTTTGATCGAAACCTAAACCCAAAATAGAAACCGAACTAAATAAGAAAATTTAGTATCTTCAAAACCGAAACTGAATCGATTTTTTTTTAAAACCAAACCGAATATTTTGTAGGCTTCGATTCAATTCGTTTTTCAGTCCAAAACTGAATAATGCTCACCCCTACCCCCACCCCCCTTCCCGGCGCCCCCTTGCGCCCCTTCGGCCGCACCGCTCCCCCCCGCTCCCCTTCGGCCGCACCATGTTGTCGTTGTTGCTGCACCGTCGCCAGAGAACCGGAGGGAGGGGGGGGGGTGCTGCCGGAGAGAGGGGAGGGGTGGATAAGTTTGGGGTGGGGTAGGGTAGGGGGTGGGGGTGGGGGTGGGGGGGATCTTTTTTTTAAATTTTCTGTATCAAATTGAAAATATCAAATAGTTGATGGTATCAAGTTGTCGAGTAAAAAAGTTTAGGATATCAAGTTGAAAACTGAAATAGTTGATGGTATCAAGTTGCAATTGAGCCTTAAAATTATAAAGTAGAGCGTTGGTCAGTGTAATTATTTTTCAAATATGGGTAGTCCATGTATTACTCGTGAAACATAGGGGAGCAAGTGTATTTATTTCAAATATTTGAATTAAGATATGTTATATATGTTTATATTTTAATTAGAATTTACTATAAATATGCTTATATTTTAATTAGAATTTGTTATAAATATATGTGTAGGTAATCAGATAATATTAGTAGTTAGGATATTTTCTTTTAATTTTTAATTATGATAACTAATTTAGACTATTTTTTAATTACTATTAAAAATTAGTTTTGAAATTAGTTATTTTTAAATTTTTTTCATTTAAACCGAGGATAGTGTGGCATAAGGGGAGTCATAGCTCCTATCCCAACAAAGTGTTCTTTTTCCAGTGCTCCCTCGTGAAGCAGTAGTGAACTGTCCACTCTTTCTTCCACAACTCAAGAAAGAGAGAAATCTAGGGTTAGGGTTTGGTCGCCGACCTCTAGCACCAGCAGGTACCTTCTCCCCCAATTTCTCTGCGAATATCGGGTGGGTTTTGCCAGTATCGGACCGGTTTCGCTCCCGATACCCTTCCGTATCGGCTGACACCGGAGTTTTTGAGCTTCCGTATCGGTCGATTTCTAGGGGTTTTTTTTTTTGTGCTGGGAAAAGATTGGTTGACGACGACGACGACGACGGCGGCGGCGTTGGTTGGTTGCTGCATATGATCATAATGTTAAATCCCTGCATGCAAATATTTTTAGAGAAGTCTGGTTTTTTTGTTTGGGGTAATGTTATATATTCCCTATTGTGAGTTTGAAAAAAAATTGTTGTCACATAGGAATAACAAGTTTACATTGATAAAGTCAATTCTCCAATAATGTCAAATAAATTGTGAAGTTGACATGGCATGACATGGCAAAGACATTGTGAAGTTGGTTGTCTAGTTCTAGACGAGGCACTTGACAATGACTTTATCTCCACATCATCAATTATGAATTAAAATATTTAGAAAGAAGGGAAGGGGGAAAGAAATTGTCTTGAAAGTTGAAAAAAGTAGATT
The DNA here is from genome assembly GCA_029216955.1 of Iris pallida. Taxonomy (NCBI): domain Eukaryota; kingdom Viridiplantae; phylum Streptophyta; class Magnoliopsida; order Asparagales; family Iridaceae; genus Iris; species Iris pallida. Next base: position 10,353,163 of record JANAVB010010000.1, on the reverse strand, counting down.
TTATTGTCTTCTCAATACTTTTGCATTGGAGAAGATTTTTCTACCTCATTGTCTCGTGTGAATATAATCTTGCCATCTAGGAAAGACATTGTCTTGTACCTTAAGCCACATAGAAATCACATCACATTACAAGACAATAGGGTTGGAGATGCTCTAAGTTTTGGGTTTATAACACGGGTTTTCCTACTTCTAAGCTAATTACACTAACCATAAATAAAAAATACATGTAGTTACGGTTATAGCTTTTATTTTTATCTTAGGGTATGCTTGGATTGAGAGGGGAAAAATTAAGTAGAGTTAAGTGGGGTTAAGTGAAGGGGAGTTAAGTGAGGGGTAGTAGAGTCAATACATATAACCTTGCTTGGATTGGAGGGAGAGTTAACTGGGGTGTGTTTAACAATTCTTGATTGGATTGAAGATTTTGAGTGAGAGGATGATTAATAAAAATACAATAGTTACCAAAATATCCTTATTACGTATGTCATAACATTAAATTTGATTTGAATTTTAATTAAAACTTGTCATAATATCTTCACAAACGAGGAAGATAAGGAGCAACATGTTGAAAGCATGAAAAGATTGAGAAAAAGGTCATGATATTTTATATGACAAATAAGGAGTATTTATGACTTTTTAAACAAAATTCCTCAATCCCTTCGTTAACCCTATGATTTGGGGGTTAAAAAAATAGACAAAAGAGGGTTAAACAAACCTCCACTTAACCCTCTATAATCCCCTCCTAAACTTCCACCCTCAAACCAAGTATGAATTTTATTTTCTCTCACTTAACTTCCCTTCACCTAGCCCTCAATCCAAGCAGACCCTTAAATTATAGGTACCCGTGTAATAAACATAAAATATGGGGTGGTCAGTGTAATTAGTTTAAAAGTAGGGGTACCCCGTGGTATAAATCCAAAATTTAGTGGTAGTTAGTGTAAATAACCCTTTTGTTTGCTTGGTCAATTATTTTCTAGGGTTTTTCCTGTGTTGGGAAAAAGTTTGGTTGACGACGACAGCGATGATTGCTGCATATGATCACAATATAAAATCCCTGCATGCAATTTTCTTTTTATAGAAAAGTCTCGTCTTTCTTGGAAAATCCTGTGATAATTTATCCAAAATTAGACTCCTTTTTACTGTGGATAGAGCAGGAAGGGATTTTATTCTGAATAGGGAAGTTGAAGGATTTTGTAGTATTCTTAATTGAATGAGAAGAGGGCGGCACCAGAATTTCGAATGGGTGTGGGCTAGGGTGGGCTGGGTGTGGGCCGACTCATATGAAAAAAAATATATGGAAAAAAAAAAGAAAAAATTGGGGTGGGCTGGATCCCACCCCAGCCCAACGTGGTTCCGCCAACCACGACGCTGATGATTGCTGCATATGATCACAATATAAAGTCCCTGCATGGAAATTATTCTGTAAAAGTCTCGTCTTTTTTGGGAAAATTCAGTAATAATTTATCCAAATTTCACTTTGAGTATTCTTAGTTGAATTGCAAGATAGATCCAAATGTTAAACCCCCAGTTTCTAGTTTCATTTTCCCATCAACAACTAGATATTCAACCACCGAGTCGGTGTCCGTTGCTGCCAACTTCTACTAGTCGATTTCCTTGTAGCATCGTCATGTCATCGACTCAATTGTTCGTATCTTGTGTTTTGTTTCCCTAAACTGTTAATATTTGCATGTGTCCTGACTTAAAATCGCTGAATTAAAAGTGTTTATTCAGTATGTGCATTGTCAAGTTATTGTTAGTGCTACTCTTACTGTTAGTGTTACTCTTTGCAATAAGACGGGATGCATAGAAAATTAGAAATGTTAGCAATAAAAGAAACGAAGTGTTTGTTTAATATTTGCATTGTCAAGTTAGTGTTACTCTTAGCAATTGTCATGTCAATGTTCTTATTTTGTGTTTTGTTTTCTGAACTGTTAAAATATGCAAAAACCCTAATCATGTACTTGTCAATTGAAAAAATAGCTTATGTTGTTGACTTGGTCTTAGGGGTTAATGTGAGATTCATCGATGTATAGTAATAATTGTGAGTTCTTTATTAATAAGGTTACACTTCCAAGTAATCTCAATTACGCGATAACTTGGGATTTTTGATTAATCGCCTATTGTTTAGTTTGATCAAGCGCACGAGTGCTCGCACATTAGATCTCTGATTAGTCCTTTTCTAGGACATTTGTTTAGTTCCATCAATTTTTTATTACTTATTAGTTAACGTTAAGTGGCAGTTTCGGCAACTAGACAGCCTGCTTATGCAATTGGCAGTGTTGATCACCTTGTTTTACTTACCTCCTTTATAACGCTAGATAAATTTGTATAAACTATATTACATGGATACAGACACGATAACAATATTACACAAAACTGATGGGGTCATCAGATCAAGGTGTTAATTGGGCCAGGCGGCCCGGACCCGGCCCGGGCCCAGTTCAGTCAAACCCTGGCTCAGTCAAACCCTGGCTGGACCGGCCTGGTCAACAGGCCGACTTGGCTCGACCTATAGTATATCCGGGTTCGGGTTGGGTTTTAATTTGCGGCTGACGCAGCGGGATAGCGGAACGGGCTTACCTTCGTGCTTGGCAATGGCCAAGTCGATCGGTGATGACGATAACTGGACCACCGTTGCTTGGTGAGAGCGAAGCGGTGCCTCAAAAACTCCGACGGAGGGCCTTGTGAGGGGTCCGCACGAAGGTTGCTTGAAAATCTCAAGCGAGGGGCTTCCGAATACACGGAACAGTCGAGTCCACGACCAAAAAAATAAGAGAACAAATCTCAAACTTTAAAGAAGAATTTTATTGATTAAAAGTTGTTCTCGATTGCATACAAAAGGTGCCTATTTATAGGGCTTTTGTGACAACCTAATCCTAATAAAATAAAGATAAAATCTATCCTAATAAAAGATAAAGTCAAAATAAGAATCCTATCATAAATAGGATTATAAAAAAAGTAAAGAAAAGAAAAAGGAATCCAAGAGGGAAGAGGAAAAGAAAAGGAATCCTAGAGGGACTAGGATTCTACGCTACATCAGTCTCCCCTGCTTCAAGAGAACTCGTCCCTGAGTTCTTATTAGAATAAAGCGGTTCGCCAGGTGGAAAGTATTCGTAAAGATCGGCGACATTGAAGGTTGGAGAGATATGCATGTCTTCAGGGAGATCAATCACATAAGCATTGTCATTTAGCTTGCGTAGAACTTGAAATGGTCCGATCTTCTTCTTCGCCAATTTGTTGTAGGAGCCAGTAGGAAAACGTTCCTTACGTAAGTAAACCATGGCCAAGTCTCCCTCATGAAAGACCTTACGGCGGCGGCACTGATCAACAACTGCTTTATATTTGGTATAAGATTCTTCAAGTTGTTGTTTCACTTCATTATGTATTAATTGATGCCGTTCTAACATATTCTCAGCACCAATGTCTCGACCCGGAGTCTTAGGCAGAGAGACGAGGTCCAAAACATGTCGTGGCTGATGTGAGTAGACAATGACAAACGGTGCTTTTCCAGTTGATCTGTTAGGCATGCAGTTATAAGCAAATTCAGCCTGTGATAAAGCCAGATCCCACTGCTTAGGTCGTGTTCCAACTAAGCTTCGCAACATGTTTCCAAGTGTGCGGTTCACGACCTCTGTTTGTCCGTCAGTTTGTGGGTGACTAGTACTGCTATATTGTAGTGATGTATCCAATCTTTCCTATAATGTTCTCCAGAAATGTGACAGAAACTTAGTATCTCTATCTGAAGTGATCGACTTTGGCACACCAGGAAGACGCACGACTTCTCGAAAGAAAAGGAGAGCAATATGAGTCGCATCAGATGTCTTACGACATGGAATAAAGTGTGCCATCTTAGAGAATCTGTCTACCACGACAAAGATAGAATCAACACCGCGCTGTGTTCGTGGTAAGCCAAGAATAAAGTCCATGGAAATGTCTTCTCAAGGTCCTTCGGGAATTGGAAGAGGCATATAAAGGCCAGTATTCTGTTCTTGGCCCTTGGCAACTTGGCATATAGGACAACTGCGGACATGTCTCTCAACTTCTTTTCTCAATTGCGGCCAATAATATCCTTCTTCGGTTATGGCTAGCATCTTATCTTGACCGAAATGTCCACCGAGACCTCCACCATGGAGCTCTCTAATAAAATGTTCTCGCAAGGAACTACGATGTATGCACAACTGATTTCCTTTGAAGATATAGCCTTCTTGGATGTGATATCCATTTGCAGCTCCGTTTGGTTGACAATCTTCCCATGCTTGTTGAAAATCTTTGTCTTCTGGGTAGAGTTCCTTAAGGTATTCAAACCCGATGACCTCTTGATGTAAAGTGATGAGGAGGTCGGCTCGACGGCTTAAGGCATCAGCTATTTTGTTCTGAACTCCGGCCTTGTGCTTGATGGTATAGGAGAAGCGCTGAAGAAACTGAATCCATCTAGCATGCATTCGATTTGTGTTACGGGGATTGTCTATGAAAGATAAAGCTTTATTGTCTGTATGTAGGATAAATGGCCGTTGGATGAGGTAGTGCTCCCATGCTTTGATGGCTTGTACGATCGAGTAGAACTCCTGCTCATAAGTTGATCATTTTCGTTGAGCTTCACTTAGCTTCTCGCTACGAAAGGCAATTGGTCTTCCTTCTTGTATTAATACAGCACCAACGCCCACTATGCTGGCATCACATTCGACTTCAAACAGCTTGTCAAAGTTGGGCAGATAGGACTGGCGCCGTAGATAGCTTCTCCTTGATGAGTAAGAAACTGGCTTCAGCTTCAGGAGTCCAGATGAATTTTTCTTTCTTCATGCATTTTGTCAATGGTGCTACAATAGTGCTGAAGTTACGAATGAATCGTCGGTAAAAATTGGCGAGGCCATGAAAGCTTCGTACTTCAGTCGTTGTCTTTGGAGTGGGCCAGTCGCGAATTGCTCTAATCTTCTCTTCATCAACACTGAGGCCACTGACGCTAATAGCAAATTCCAAGAAAATGAGTTGGTTAGTAAGAAAGCTATACTTCTTGAGATTGACATAGAGTTTATTAATTCGGAGAAGCTTGAGAACTCCCCTGAGGTGCTTCAGATGGTCAGTTTGGCTCTGGCTATAGATCAGGATATCATCAAAGTAGACGACTACGAACTTTCCTATCAATGGCTTCAAAACTTGATTCATAAGGCGCATGAACGTGCTTGGTGCATTTGAAAGTCCGAAAGGCATAACAAGCCATTCGTAGAGTCCTTCATGGGTCTTGAAAGCAGTTTTCCATTCATCACCAGGTCGAATTCGGATTTGATGGTATCCGCTCTTCAAATCGATCTTTGAGAAAATTGTAGACCCAGCAAGCATATCCAACATGTCTTCTAGTCGAGGGATGGGAAAGCAATACCTAACGATGATGCGGTTGATAGTCCGACTGTCGATGCACATACGCAACGATCCGTCTTTCTTTGGCACTAGCAAGGCGGGAACTGCACAAGGACTGAGGCTCTCTCTGATCAAGCCCTTTTGGACCAATTCTTCAACTTGGTCTTGGAGGATTTTGCATTCATTGGGGCTCATCCGATAATGTGGAATATTTGGAAGTCTAGAACCTGGGATGAGATCTATTTCATGTTGATTATTTCTCATTGGTGGCAATTCGCTAGGCAGTTCATTCGGCATGATGTCGCGGAACTCTTGTAGTAAAGGCTGGACTACTTCAGGAATGTTGGTATGGAATACTTCGGCTTTACCCGATACAACCAATGCATAGAGTTCTTGTTTCTCAAGACCGCTTTCAAGTTCTTGACCGTCAACAATCATTACGGTCTTTTGTTGTTGTGGACTGGTCTTAGGAATATCATCCGGTGCTAATGGATGAAGAGTGAGACGTCGTCCATCTTGAAGAAAAGAATATGTGTTGTCTCTTCCCCGGTATGTGACATTTTTGTCAAATTGCCATGGCCGACCGAGGATGATGTGACAAGAGTCCATGTCGACAATATCGAACATGACTTCGTCTTTATAGGTCTTTCCGATGGAGAAGGGTATGCGACAAACTTCAGAGACGACCATGTTGTGTCCCTGTTGAATCCAGCCAATCTTATATGGAGTCGGGTGTGCTTCTTTGGTCAGTCTCATTTTCACTATCATTGCTCTTGAAACAATGTTCTCTGTACACCCGTTGTCAATGATGATGTCACATAACTTGTCTTTGACCTTGCATCGGGTTCGGAAGACATTGTGGCGCTGGGGTGGTTCTTCAATCTTTGGGGCTAGTAGCAGACAGACGCCTAACGACACACACTAGTTGTTCACCATCATCTTCGGGAAGGACCTCTTCTTCTCCTGAGTGTTCTTCTCCTCCCTTTTCGTCTTCGTAGTCAGCAAAGGCAACTTGTGCTCTAAGGGGGCAACTGTTGGACAGATGTTCGACTTCGTTGCAACGGTTGCACTTGTTTCCTCTTGGTTTGCTGTATGGATTGGCAGTTTGCTGAGGTTTGGCAACTTGTTGTGGGACCTGTACTTTTGAAAGTGCCGTCGGAGAGAGAATTAGGGTCTGCTGGTCCTTTGCCCTTTTTGGAATATTTGGCAGCTTGATTTGGTGTCCAATCATCCTTTGTTATTGATCCATGGTTGTTAGCACTGAAACGGCTCTGTGGACTCTTAAACTTCTCAATCTTTTGTTCTACCTTCTCTGCAAAGGTGATTGCTTCACTGAGTGTGTATATATTCTGCAGGTATAGTTGATCATGGATGTCTTTCCTTAGGCCGCCAAGATAACGGGTCGCCTGTTGAAGATCTGTTTCGTACATATCATTACGGGACGAAAATCTGAAGAATTCTTCTGTGTAGTCAGCTATAGTTCTTGCACCTTGTGTGCAATTTTGATACCGACGATAGAGAATCTGCTGATAACTGGAGGTAGAAATCTTTGTCGTAGCAGTCATCGCATCTTTGGCCAACTCCGTACATGAGCTTTGCCGACTCTCGCACGGATGTGCTCGAGTTGTTCCCACCAAGCAGAGGCACCTCCCTTGAGCCTATAGGCTACAAGGTAAACCTGTCTCTCTTCAGGGATGTTCATGTATTCGAAGAAGCGTTCTACTTCTGTGAGCCAGTCAAGAAAGTCTTCAATGTGTAGTCGACCGTTGAAAGAGGGAAGATCCATCTTCATTTTGAAATCACCTCCTCCTTCGTAGTCACCTTGCCTCCGCCGTTGGTATGCATGGCTCCGTCGTTGTTGGTTTACATAGATGGTTTGGGGGCCCTAACGATGGGACCCCTGCAGGCTGAAATCATCGTCGTCGCTGTCTTCGTAGTATTCCATGTGAGGGGCCCCACTGTTGTGGCCACGATGCGGACCCTTTTGTGTACGACTGGTAGTAGGACGAGCATTTGCGTCTCTCGTCTCTGTAGGCGGTATTCCTGTAATATCAACGACTTCGTTGGATTTGATTCCAAGAAATCCCAGCACTCCATCCAATTTGTCAGACAGGACATCAACTTTTTTTGACAAGGCTTCAATGTTATTAGACATGGCATCAAACTCCTCACGTGTGACAGGTTTCGCTATTGTTGTTTTGAGAAAGAAAGATTCCCAAAGGTTTCCAAACGAATTGGAATCCTCGATCTGTGGGGCTCTGATACCACTTGACGCAGCGGGATAGCGGAACGGGCTTACCTTCGTGCTTGACAATGGCCAAGTCGATCGGTGATGACGATAACTGGACCACCGTTGCTTGGTGAGAGCGAAGAGGTGCTGCAAAAACTCCGACGGAGGGCCTTGTGAGGGGTCCGCACGAAGGTTGCTTGAAAACCTCAAGCGAGGGGCTTCCGAATCCACGGAACAGTCGAATCCACGACCAAGAAAATAAGAGAACAAATCTCAAACTTTAAAGAAGAATTTTATTGATTAAAAGTTGTTCTCGATTGCATACAAAATGTGCCTATTTATAGGGCTTTTGTGACAACCTGATCCTAATAAAATAACGATAAAATCTATCCTAATAAAAGATAAAGTCAAAATAAGAATCCTATCATAAATAGGATTATAAAAAAAAAGTAAAGAAAAGAAAAATGAATCCAAGAGGGGAGAGGAAAAGAAAAGGAATCCTAGAGAGACTAGGATTCTACGCTACATCAGCGGCCCAATAGTCCGGCCCGGTCTGGCCGAAACCTCGGGCTGAACGCCCCCCCCTCGACTCGATCAACGTAGCTCGGACCGGACCGATCGCGACCCGATCAAAGCCCGGTCTAGGCCTAGTTAATTGGGTTTCCCCATGCGGGACCTGTTGGGAAAGAAGCGCGGAAACCTTTCCCCAAACCGGAGAGTACCTGCGAGAGGACCGAGCAAACAACGCACGAACCCAAAAACAACCACACAAAAACAATCACGCAGACACAGAGAATTTTTGACGTGGAAACCCTTGCGGGAAAAACTACGGGACGATCGGAGTCCAACCCTGAGAAGCCTCCACTAATGGAATAGAAGAATTACACCCTCTACAAACTCCTCCCGATCCAAATCGGATCCCCACAACACTCAGAGACAAGAACAATGATCACAAGGCTACGAAGAACGAGAACGACGAGTAGAGATTACCCGAAACACGATCTCCTTCGAAAACGACCTTCGATCCTCCGTCTTCTTCTCCGAAGTTGCAATGGCACTCTTGCCTCCTTCTCTCTCAAACTTGTGTTGTCCAATGCGATAATGCGATTATGAATTAGGGTTGAGAAAACTCAATATATCTCCCTAATCCCGCAACCAACCTGGACCGTTGGATTAGATCCAATGATGAAAACTCATCCTGAAATCCGCTTCAGCCCCCCGACACACAGAGTTCGGCCAGAACTCTGTGTGGGGCAACCAGCACTTACTGGCCAAACCCTGGAACGGCCAGACCGAGTTCGGCCCGAACTCGCCATGGGACCGAGTTCGGCCCGAACTCGGATCCCCTGCTTCCAGCAGCTCCAGCAGCAACAGCAGCAGCTCCACGTCTACTTCCCGAGCTTCTTCGACACACGAACGGCGCTCGTCGCACTCCGGGGTCTTCTCCACATAGGTTGGGAACCCCACCCACTCCAACAAATCTCCCCCTTCACAACTATGGGGAGGACGTCGTCGTCCCGACGATCTGCCTGCAGTACTCGAACTTTCCCCTTGGTAGAATCTTCGTGAACATATCAGCTCCGTTGTCATCTGTATGTACCTTCTCAAGCTCCGCGTCCTTCTTCTCAACCACATCCCGTATCCAATGATACCGAGTCTCGATGTGCTTGGACCGGCTATGAAACGTCTGATTCTTCACAAGGTGGATAGCACTCTGACTGTCGCAAAGCAAAGTATACTGCTCTTGCTTCAGTCCCATTTCCTGCAACAGTTTCTTCATCCACAACAGCTCCTTGCAAGCCTCCGTCGCCGCAATGTATTCCGCCTCCGTCGTCGACAAGGCAACACACTTCTGCAACCGCGACTGCCACGACACTGCTCCTCCCGCAAACATCATCACGTAGCCTGAAGTCGACCGCCTCGTGTCTACATCTCCAGCCATATCAGCGTCGGTATACCCGACCAGCTTCGGCTCGTCACCACCAAAGGAAAGTCTCCAACCGGCAGTGCCCTGAAGGTATCGTAGAATCCACTTGACCGCACTCCAATGTACCCTTCCAGGATTTGAAAGATACCTGCTAACCGTACCAACTGCATGAGCAATATCGGGCCTCGTACACACCATGGCATACATAAGGCTTCCCACAGCTGAAGCATATGGAACCCGCTCCATATCTTCCTTTTCGTTCTCGGTAGATGGACACTGCTCCTCAGTGAACTTAAAGTGAGCCGCGAGGGGGGAACTCACTTTCTTCGACCCGTCCATCCCGAAACGCTGAAGTACCCGGTGAATGTACTTCTTTTGGGACAAGTGTAGCAGCTTGGACTCTCTCTCTCGGTTGATCTCCATCCCAAGAATAGTCTTCGCTGCGCCCAAATCCTTCATAGAGAAGGCCGCGCCCAGTTGGCGCTTCAACTCCGCTATCCTAGTGGCATTCCGACCCACTAATAGCATATCATCAACATAGAGCAATAAGATGATAAAATCATCATCGACAAAATACCTCACAAATGCACAATGGTCCGACGTCGTCCGTGCATAACCATGCTCCCCCATAAACGACTCGAACTTTCTGTACCACTGCCTCGGAGCCTGCTTCAGACCATACAAGCTCTTCCTCAACCGGCAGACCAAATGTGACTTGTCCTTCTCACAGAATCCCTCCGGCTGCTCCATGTACAACTCCTCCTCAAGATCACCGTGGAGGAACGCCGTCTTCACGTCCATCTGCTCGACCTCCAAGTCGAAACTGGCTGCTAATGCTAGCACCACCCGAATAGACGAATGCTTGACGACAGGCGAAAAGATTTCATCATAATCCACGCCTTTCCGCTGACCGTAGCCCTTGACTACCAGCCTCGCTTTGTATCGAGGGCGAGTAGCATCATCCGTCTGCTTCACTCTGAACACCCATCGATTCTTCAAAGCCTTCTTGCCCTTTGGCAACCGCACCAGATCATAAGTGGAATTGGTGTGCAAGGAACTCATCTCCTCCTGCATAGCCACCATCCACTCCTGCCTGTGTTCGTCTTCCATAGCCTCTGCGAAACTTTCGGGCTCCCCCCCGTCAGTCAATAGCACATACTCATCCGGCGAGTATCTCGTAGATGGTCGACGATCCCTGTTGCTCCTTCTCAGTGGAGCCACTGGTGCTGGCTGTATACCGACAGCCTCCTCCCCTTCAGGAACTACCTCTCCGGCATGCTCATCCTCCTGAGGGACACCCTGACCACCATCAGCAGGCTGATGATCAAGGTTGGGAGCAACTCCATGTACCGGCTCCTCCATAACTGGATCCTCCGCGATGTCCTCTGGAAACTGCTCGAAGCGAAATGACTCTAACTCAGGCAATTCCTCAGCCTCAGAAGGCGTCTCGGAGTCCTGAGTGTTGGTCATGGTCTGATCCTCGACGAACACCACGTCCCTGCTTCTGTAGAGCTTTCCTTCCACTGGGTCGTAGAGTCTATAGCCAAACTCATCCCGACCGTAGCCGACAAAGACGCATCGCCTCGTCTTCGGCTCAAGTTTGGTCCTCTCGTCCTTCGGTACATGCACGAAGGCTTTACAACCAAACGCCCGCAGGTGATTGTATGACGGCTCTTTGCCGTACCATACTTTGTCAGGCACATCACCCTGCAAAGGAGCACTAGGAGACAAATTAATAATATAAGCAGCTGTGAGAAGAGCCTCACCCCAATAACTGCCCGGCAAGTTTGCTTCTGACAGCAAACACCGCACCCTCTCCATCAGTGTCCTGTTCATGCGCTCCGCTACACCATTGAGCTGAGGTGTCTTTGGCGGAGTCTTCTGGTGTCGTATCCCTTGCTCTCTGCAATACGCATCAAAGGGACCGATGTATTCGCCGCCATTGTCGGACCGAACACACAACAACTTCTTGCCCGTCTCCCTTTCAACGGAGGCCTGAAACTCCTTGAAAGTAGGCAGCACCTGATCCTTGGTCTTTAAGGCATAGACCCAAACCTTCCTGGAACAGTCATCAATGAAAGTCACAAAGTAAGAAGCACCACCAAGAGATTTTACCTTCATAGGACCGCAGACATCCGAGTGAATCAACTCGAGCAACGCCGGCTTCCTCGAACTTGGGTGACTCTGGAAAAACACCCTATTTTGCTTCCCAGCCAAACAGTGCGTGCATTTCTCCAACTTTGTAGACTTGAGCCCCGGAATCACTTTCCTGTTCACCAAGTAGCTCATCCCCTTCTCGCTGATATGGCCGAGCCGCCTGTGCCACAACTCGGTAGACGCGTCACTGACTGCGTTCACCTCCTGTGCCCCCTCTGCGCTCCCCTCCATATAGTAGAGACCGGACTTCTTGCTTCCTCTGGCAATCACCATCGAACCTCTGGAAAGCTTCCACTGACTATTCCCGAAGAGACTAAAGAATCCCTCGTCATCCAACCTTCCAACCGACACCAGGTTGAAACGGATATCAGGGACATGACGAACATCCTTGAGAACAAGAACCGCACCCGTCTTCGTTCTCAAATGCACATCTCCAATGGCAACCGCCTTCGACACATCTCCGTTGCCCATCTTCAACACGCCACAGTCGCCTGTCGTGTAAGTGGCAAACAGTGCCCTATTGTGAGATACATGTGCTGAAGCCCCTGAGTCCACCAGCCAAGAATTGTCATCGCAGGCGAGGTTAGTAATGACCTCATCACCTACGACGATCACATCGCCTCCATGTACCGAGGCCGCCGCTGTAGTGTTCTCTTCTTGCTTCCCCTTGTCGCCCTTCTTCTCCTTCTTCCAAGCGAAACAATTCCGCTTGATATGGCCCTTCTTACCGCAATGATAACACTCTGAGTCCTCGTAACGACCCTTGGACTTCCCCCTGCTCTTGTCTCTGCCACCACCTGGACCCCTGCTTTTGCCCCTTCTGCGGCTCTCTGAAACAAGTGCCTCTGAGTGGTGGGATGTGGATGAAGTGCCCTGAGAACGTCTCCGCATCTCTTCATTCAACACCCCGCTCTTGGCAAACTCCAGACTGACCACGCCCTCTGGAGCAGAAGCGATCATAGATACTCGTACGGTCTCCCACGAGTCTGGCAAGGTACACAGCAGCCACAGTCCCTGAACTTCGTCGTCGAACTTGACTCCCATAGAAGATAGCTGGTCAACCACGCCCTGGAAATCACTCAAGTGATCCGTAATAGACGCCCCATCCTTGTACCGCAGACCCATCATCGTTCGGATCAGGAACAACTTGTTTACCCCGGTCTTCTTCGCATACAAGGATTCCAGCTTATCCCACAACGTCTTCGCGTGCTCAATATTGGCAACGTGGTTGTACACGTTCTCATCAACAAACTGCCGTATGTACCCACACACCTGTATGTGCTCGAACTTCCAGTCCTCCTCGGATTTATCACTGGGCCTCTCGGATGCAAACACAGGTAGATGCAGCTTCTTGACAAATAGCAAATCCTTCATCTTGCTCCGCCAATAATGATAGTTTGTGCCATTAAGGTTCACCATGCGCACCGGCTTCGCGTCCATCTCTGGTTCCTCTGTCAACTCCTGACACCCTTTGAACCCAAAGCTCTGATACCACTCTGTTGGGAAAGAAGCGCGGAAACCTTTCCCCAAACCGGAGAGTACCTGCGAGAGGACCGAGCAAACAACGCACGAACCCAAAAACAACCACACAAAAACAATCACGCAGACACAGAGAATTTTTGACGTGGAAACCCTTGCGGGAAAAAACCACGGGACGATCGGAGTCCAACCCTGAGAAGCCTCCACTAATGGAATAGAAGAATTACACCCTCTACAAACTCCTCCCGATCCAAATCGGATCCCCACAACACTCAGAGACAAGAACAATGATCACAAGGCTACGAAGAACGAGAACGACGAGTAGAGATTACCCGAAACACGATCTCCTTCGAAAACGACCTTCGATCCTCCGTCTTCTTCTCCGAAGTTGCAATGGCACTCTTGCCTCCTTCTCTCTCAAACTTGTGTTGTCCAATGCGATAATGCGATTATGAATTAGGGTTGAGAAAACTCAATATATTTCCCTAATCCCGCAACCAACCTGGACCGTTGGATTAGATCCAATGATGAAAACTCATCCTGAAATCCGCTTCAGCCCCCCGACACACAGAGTTCGGCCAGAACTCTGTGTGGGGCAACCAGCACTTACTGGCCAAACCCTGGAACGGTCAGACCGAGTTCGGCCCGAACTCGCCATGGGACCGAGTTCGGCCCGAACTCGGATCCCCTGCTTCCAGCAGCTCCAGCAGCAACAGCAGCAGCTCCACGTCTACTTCCCGAGCTTCTTTGACACACGAACGGCGCTCGTCGCACTCCGGGGTCTTCTCCACATAGGTTGGGAACCCCACCCACTCCAACAGGACCCACGTATATTAATATTTGGGTTATTCTTTTTACCAAAATACCCCCTAATATATCCGTTATTAAAATGCTGGGAGGGATATTTTGGTTAAACCCCCCCCCCCCCCCCCCCCCCCCCTCCAAACAGCCATATTACTATAGATGGGGTTACTTTTAACCAAAATACTCTCGAATCCTATCCGTTTTGACCCTTAATTAAAGATATTTTGGTCATTTTGCTGAAAATAACCCCTATAGCAGATATTGGTGGTCATTTGGTACCCGAAATTTCCTATAAATACGATATAATTCATCTAAATTTACCACAACAAAGTTTCTTTCCTCTCTTCTAATATTTACAAGCAATCTAGTGAAGTAGCAACTTTTTTGAGACTGAAGTGTAAGAAAAATTGCAAGAGTTCGAAAAATTTGAGGGTTTCAATCGACCACCACAAAGCTGCAACAATTCCACATCTGGCTTTGGAAAAAATCAAGTTGAGGTTTAAGTAGTTTTTTATTCTTATAAAATTAGTTAATTTTAATACTAAAATTAAATTAGTTTTTTAAATTATGATTTTTTTTAGAAAACAATATGGATCATAATGATGATATTGGTTCTAACCATCTTTATCAACTTATTTCATAACAATGTTACAATTATGTTTATAATTTTGATGATAATTATTATGCTAATAATCCTGTAGAAGGTTTTCTGCCACCGACACAAATGTAATCTTCAGAATTATTAATATTAATATCCCAACTAGGAGAAAATCAATTTTATGAGATTTTTTTACTAAACTATTTGTTACCGATAATGAGAAAAAAGTAGTATCAGATTTGAAAGACCAAAAACTATGTAAAAAAAATCTATAAATGGAAAAAAATGATGGCACAAAAACTTTGAAGGGAGACTATGAAAGTTGTTATAGCAACAATGACACAACTAATGCTAGACAAACACAATTAAGAACCGGTCCTCAAGGATCTTCAATAGAAAACTAAACTTATTCTGCTGCTCGTAACAAAACCAACTTAACAAAATATATTATTTGTGATGAACAACCCTTTACATTTGGTAAGAGAATCATATTATGACTTTGCAAGTAGTATACTAAAATTTTGTTTTACCAAAGTTTCTGAATCTACTAAGAGAAGCTGTTAAATTTTTTAAAAAAGAAAAAAAAACAACTTTGAAAAATAGTTTTGTAAATATTAGTAAATTTTCTTTAACTTCTATATAACTAGTAAACAAAATTATCTATTTGTTTGTATTATGACACATTATTTATATGCAAAATGGGCTTTACAAAAATGAATTATTTGTCTAAGACCGCTGGAATTTTCGCATACTGGATCTGCAATCGGTGGAACTATATTACAAGTTTTACGTGTATATGATTCATAGTAAATTATTTTTTTGTTTATTTTTATAATGCTAGTAATAGGGCTGAACAATTCAAACAGTTCGTGTTCGCCTCGTGTTCGACTCGGTCAAAAGCTCGGTTCGAAGCTCGTTCGTGGGTAATCGGTACCGAGCTCGATCAATTTTTTTCTATTCGAAGTGGTGTTCGAACTGAGTTCAACCATAGGTCGTTCGACTCGGTCTTGTTCGCGAACGGGTTCGAACTCAGCTCGATTTCTCGTATAAGAATTTTTTCTAGTATATGTTATATTTGTTTATGGATGTGTATAAATTGTCTTAGAAATTTTGTTTTTTTAATTTTTTATATGATGGTAAATTTATTACGTAAAGAGCATAAGTAATTCAACAAAAAGTCTTTAAGACTTGAGAGTAACCGTGTAATGATTTATACAACAACTTTAATAGGACTTTGGCTCGGTCTTGGCTTGGGCTCGGTTCGTGTTCGTCCGAGCTCGCGAGCTAAATCGAGTCGAGCTCGATCATTTCGGACCTCTAATCGAACCGAGTTCGAACACCATTTTGAGCTCGACCTTAAGCTCGGCTCGAATGAAACTCGTTCGATCGTTTAGTCGAACCGAGTTCGAACACACTTTGTTCGAGCTCGTTCGTTCGATTTTCAGCCATAGCTAGTAATGATACTTTTGTATCAATATTTTAAGATATCAATTTTTGCATGTAGTAGAAGGATGATTTTTTAATATAAGATGTGCTTATAATATTGTTAATTTAATTGTACAAGAATGTCTTCAATTTTTCAAGCGAATTTAGAAAATATTAGAACATGTCTAATTAGTTTGAACACTTCTCCAAGTAGACAACGGGAGTTTAAAAATGTTATGTGCACAATATGGTTTAACATTTAGGAGATTTGTTAGGGATGCACCACATACTACCTATTTGATATTGAAATCTTCTATTAAATATAGAGATATTATTACACACTATATTAATATTAATCCACATTTTAATTATCAAATAACTGAGAATGATCGGTTAATTGTTACTTCAATTTATGAATTTCTAGAATTGTTTTACAATGTTACATGTATTTTATCCGGAGTTTATTATCCAACTTCTCTTTTGGTTTTAACAGAAATTATTTATATTTTTCATTTATTTGCAAAATAGAAATGTTCCAGGTTTTGATTATGTCGTTTCTAAAATGGAAACATTTTTTTTAAATATTGGCGTTAAATACCTCTTTTATATTGTTTGGCTGTGGTTTTATATTCTAAAATCAAATTAGATGGTGTATTTATATTGTTAGACGATTTTCATGACAATATGAACGTTGTGGTAAGTAGCTTAAAAATGGAAATTAAAGAGACTCTAACTAGTTTATGTGAAAAAAAGTTGTATCGAACCGACTCGGTACAATCGCTCATGGTAGTATTAGCTTTGGTTTAATTTCTAAGTTATCTCATGCTAAGAGACTCTTAGTAAGAGTATACTACAAAGGAAGAAACAAAACAATCTTCTCTCACAACTCAAGAATTATCCTTGTATTTAAACTCTTATGATGAGGATTATGGATTATATTTTTCAATTTTAGAATGGTAGAATAAACACAATTTTTTTTTATCTTCTTCTAATGGTTCTGGTGTTCATGGTAGCATCGAAATCTTGCTTTAGTGCATGTTCAAGAATGCTAAGTAAGAAGAGAAGCATGACGCTACCGGATATTTTAGAAGTCTGTGTTTGCACTTTGCATTCAAGATTGAGTTCGTACGAAAAAATGGACTCAACAATTGAGAGATGAAGGTGCCGACATTAATTGTTGAGAGTAAATAAGGGACTTTAGTCCCACATCGGTTAGATGTAATATGAAGAGGGGTTGGACCCTCTATAAGTAGTAGGCAGTAGCCCTCAATAAATCTATCTGAGATATTAGACTCATTTCAACTTGGTATCAGAGCCATAACTCTCTCTCTCTCTCTCTCTCTCTCTCCACAAAATTTTTTTTTTTCCCCCCTCCCTCCAAGCCGCCGACCCTCCCATCCCCTCCAAGCCGCCGACCCTCCCTCCAAGCCGCCGACCCCCCCCCCCCCCCGCTGCCCACTGCCACCCCCCCACCTGCCGACCACCCCCGCTGCCACCTGCCGACCACCCCCTCCAGCGCCGCCACCCGCCCGCTGCCACCCCCCACCTGCCGACCACCCTACCGCTGCCACCCCCCCCCGCTGCCTCCTGCCTCATCCAGCGCCGCCCACCCCCACCCCCCCTCCAGCGCCGCCTACCCCCCCAGCGCCGCCCCCCGCCCCCCCAACCCTTTTTAGGGTTTCTTCTGCTGCTTCCCGCACCCTTTTTAGGGTTTCTTCTGCTGCTTCAGCTCCCTTTTTAGGGTTTTTTTTGTTGTTTAAAAAAAAAACAGATTTCTTCTCTTTAGAAGATCTCTGTAGTTGCCTTCGAGAATTAGTACCTTCTTTTTAGAAGCTCTACTACGAATACGAGATCTCTTTAGATCCTCGTATCTCAGAACGTTGTCTTTACAATCGTTTCTGCTCGGCTGGTATACCTCTGGTTTGTCTCATGCAAGGAGGCACAACTACGTTGGTTATCCTTGAGCCGTCCGAACGCGTTATCATGACGCGGTTCTAGTCGGTCGTATAAACTACGACATATCAGTGAGGGATCTCGTTTTGTTGTTTCCCCCCAGTAGCTGCCTTAGACGAAGACGACTCGAAAGAAGAAGACTCCGGAAACAACAACACCTCACTGATTGCAGTTGCAGAAGTCATGGACTCCATCTATGAGAAGTTGACAGCAGAAGAAATGAAGGCCCTGGTCGAGGATCTCCTGACCAAGAGATTACCGGAGGCGACCCCACGCGTGACCCGTACTGATGTGGATCCGTCACCGTACAAAATGGGAAAGTTGGACAAGCTGGAGACGAAGTTGGAAGGCACGACCAACTACTTGAAATGGTCGCGGCAGACGATGCGGACGCTGAAGGGACGTGGCTTGGTTGGTTATGTAGATGGCACCACCAAGGCCCCTGTCGATCACTCCTCGAAGGAGTTTGCTGTATGGGACATTGTCAACAATGTCGTGGCTGGTTGGTTGACAGCCTCTTTGACCGACCAAGTGTCGGGTAACGTTGAAGCAATGGAAGGAGCTGCTGATATCTGGCGGACGTTGAAAGACATGTACTCCGGTTCGGGTAACCCCATGCGAGTCTTCCAACTGCAGGATGAGCTCGATAGGGTATTCCAAGACGATCGTACTATCTCTGAGTACGCTGCCTTGTTGAAGAAGTACTGGTCTGATATTGACCATTATGATCCTCTTGGCATGGAGGATGCTCAGGTTGAACCAACTTTTGCAAAATATTTCCAGAAATTTCTGGATTATATCTCGCGGCAACGGATGATGAAGTTTTTGAAGGGGCTCAACCCAGCGTTTGAGCAACGGCGGAATGTCCTTCTCGCACAACCGACGCTGCCGACTTTAGAAGACGCCATAGCTGCCATGGCACAAGAAGAAGCACGGTTGAAGCTGATGCCTACCAAGGCTCTCTCCCAGGGGGAGCAGGCCGGAGTTGACACATCTGCTCTTGCCACTTTCACACAGCCTCCTTCTACGGGAGGCGTTTGCCACAACTGTGGTGACACAGGGCATTACATCCGCTTTTGCCCAAAACCGACACGGACTCCCTCGAATGGTCGGGGTCGTGGTCGCGGTGGACGACGAGGTGGTCGAGGCAGCTACGGTGGTGGAAGGGGCACTTACTCTGGAGGCAATAAGGCGCATCTGGCGGATGAAGGTGGGGACAATCAGCTGGCGGACATCACTCCATTTGAGAGGGAAGTTCTCGAGAAGATGTGCGGCTCAAAGCTTGGTTCTGGTGAAAGACAAGTCCTTCCTGGGGCGCCGTCCGCTACAGGAGATCACTGCACTTACTTCTCCCACACCAGTGCCGGTATACCTCCGCGTGCTCTTGCATCTGCCTCTCAGCCAGCTTGGATTATGGACTCTGGGGCATCTTGCCATGTCACGGGGTCCCGAGGAGAGTTCCGGGAATACTCTCCTCTAACGCCGCCAGAAAGCATTCAGACTGCTGATGGTACCTACAGGCCGGTTACGGGTAAAGGCACTGTTGATTGCACTCCTTCCATCGCTCTATCTAATGTCTTACATGCTCCTTCCTTTCCTGTCAATCTTATTTCCATTAGCGCCATTATCCTTGATCTAAACTGTATTGTCTCCTTTGATATTCCTAAGGTAACTTTTCAGGAGAAGGGAACGGGGAGACGCCTAGGCACTGGCACATGGCATAAGGGTCTATGGTACTTGGACAGGAACGGTCTGGATAGAGCACTGGCATCTTTGGTTGCAGACGCCCAACCGGAAGTCCGAAGTCGCAGTGTCGAAGCCGAGCTACTCCTCCATCATCGGCGTGTAGGACATTCTTCTTTTCCCGTTATTAGTCGCTTGTATCCGTCCTTATATCAAAAAGCACATAAAGAGTTGTTAGTTTGTGATGCTTGTGAGTTGGGAAAACATACCAGAAGCTCCTATGTGAGTTCTGGGCATCGATGTTCTGCTGCTTTTGATATGATTCATTCCGATGTGTGGGGCCCTTGTCCTACCAACGGTGTTAACGGTTATAGATGGTTTGTTACTTTTATTGATTGCTCTACCCGCGTAACGTGGGTCTACCTGCTGAAGAATAAAAGTGATGTTTTCGAGGCATTTCTTAGGTTCCATCAACGGGTGCGGACACAGTATAATGCTCGTGTTAAGTGTTTCCGGTCGGATAATGGGACGGAATATACCCATAAGAGGTTTGCTGCGTATTTATCCTCTCATGGTATACTGCATCAAACCTCTTGTGCTTATACACCGGCTCAAAATGGTGTTGCCGAACGAAAGAATAGGCACCTGCTGGAGGTGGCTCGGACAATGATGCTGGCTATGAATGACCCTAAATTTTTGTGGGGGCAGGCTATCTTGACAGCCTCTTATCTCATCAACAGGATGCCCTCTCAATTACTGGCCTGGAAGACGCCTTTGGAGATGCTCACGGGGACAACTGCGTACACCGTTCCTCCAAAAGTATTCGGTTGCGTATGCTTCGTCCACGATAACCGGCCTGGTGTTGGTAAGCTGGATCCTCGAGCGGTTAAGTGTGTCTTTGTTGGGTACACCGGGACACAGAAGGGTTACGTATGCTGGAGCCCGGTTGAACGGAAGCTGTTTGTAAGCATGGACGTTACATTCAGAGAGCTGGAACCTTATTATGGTTCGGATGAAGGTTCTGCGTTTGGGAACACGCCTCCCACAGAGTGTGTTAGACGTGAGGGGGAGGTAGTACGCCCAAACGTAGTTGTCGGATCGGTACCTTGTCCTGTCGTGACAAACTGGAAGAAAGGGGGAGAAAGCATCGATGATACTGATACGGAGGACGAAGAAGACAATACGTACATTACGCAGGGGGAGAAGCAGACAAGGGAAAAGGAGCTCCAAGTTTACAGAAGAAGACAGCAGAGGTCCAGTACTGTGCCGTGCCCTGTGCCAAATGTGCCAAGTCCTTCGTCTACTCCTGTCCCAACTCCTGAAGATGTTACTTCCGTACCGGATCATTCGGATTCGGAAGCGGGTCCCTCCGACTCGGATGGTATGCTTTCCCCTCCACCTATTGCTCCCTTAAGGAGGTCTTCTCGCATTAATGCGGGAAAGGCTCCTATTCGTTATCAAGATTATGAACATGATATCGCCAACTACTTGTCTTATTCTAATATCTCTCCGACTTATCAAGCCTTCCTCACTTCATTAGACTCCACTTCTTTACCTAAGAATTGGCAGGAAGCAAAGAAGGACCCAAGATGGAAAGCTGCAATGATGGAAGAACTTGGGGTACTAGAGAAAAATAAGACATGGGAGCTGGTGTCATTACCTGAAGGGAAGAAAGCTGTGGGATGCAAATGGGTGTACACAGTGAAGGAGACACCAGAAGGAAAAGTTGAGCGGTACAAGGCGAGACTGGTTGCAAAAGGCTATACCCAGACGTATGGCATCGACTATGATGAGACTTTTGCCCCAGTAGCAAAGATGAGTACCGTAAGAACGCTGGTCTCTATTGCAGCAAACTATGGGTGGAAGCTACATCAGTTAGACGTAAAGAACGCATTTCTTCATGGAGACCTACAAGAAGAAGTATACATGGAGACTCCTCCGGGGTGCTACTCTGTGTCAGATTCAGGTGAAGGAACGTCACATGGAAAAGTGTGCAAACTGAAGAAGTCGCTGTACGGGCTGAAGCAATCTCCTCGAGCCTGGTTTGACAGATTCAGAAGGGCTGTTACTGGCATGGGGTACCATCAGACAAATGCAGATCATACTGTCTTTCTCCAGCATGCAAGGGGCCACATTACTATACTTGCTGTATATGTAGATGATATAGTGATCACAGGTGATGATGCTGATGAGATCACTAAGCTGAAGTCGAAACTCGCTAAGGAGTTTGAGGTGAAGGACTTAGGACAGATGAGATACTTTTTAGGTATCGAGGTGTGTGATGGTGAACAAGGAATTGTTCTCTCACAAAGGAAATATGCACTAGATCTGCTAAAGGAGACAGGAATGCTGGGATGTCGAGCAGCAGTCACTCCAATTGACCAAAAGTGCAAGATGGGAGCAGAAGCAGGAGAGCCTGTTGATCGCGAAAGATATCAAAGGCTAGTAGGCAGACTGATTTATCTAGGGCATACTCGTCCTGATATCTCATTTGCAGTAAGTGTTGTAAGTCGCTATATGCATGATCCAAGAACGGGTCATATGGATGCAGTGTTTCAGATCCTAAGATATCTGAAAGGGACGCCGGGAAAAGGACTGTGGTTCAAGAAGAATGGATGCACAGATGTTGAGGGATACTGCGATGCAGACTGGGCAAGCTGCATAGACGACAGAAGGTCTACCACAGGGTACTGTGTTTTTGTAGGAGGAAACCTAGTTTCATGGAGAAGCAAGAAACAGTCAGTGGTAGCACGGTCGACAGCTGAAGTAGAATACAGAGCAATGGCTCTAGGAGTATCAGAAATGCTATGGGTAAAGGCGCTGCTGACAGAGTTGAAGATAGACAAGGGGACACCATTGCACCTTCTGAGCGACAGTCAAGCTGCGATAAGTATAGCGAACAATCCGGTTCAGCACGACAGAACGAAGCACATCGAGATCGATCGATTCTTCATCAAAGAAAAGCTGGAACAAGGGATACTGAAGATTGACTATGTTCGCTCAGAAGAACAAGTGGCAGACTGTCTGACTAAGGGTCTTAGTTCATTGAGTCTGTCAAAGCTATGTAACAAGATGGGGATGATTAATATCTATCGCCCATCTTGAGGGGGAGTGTTGAGAGTAAATAAGGGACTTTAGTCCCACATCGGTTAGATGTAATATGAAGAGGGGTTGGACCCTCTATAAGTAGTAGGTAGTAGCCCTCAATAAATCTATCTGAGATATTAGACTCATTTCAACTTTAATGAACTGGACTTTCAGTCTCTTACTATGGACGACTCTACTATAGGAGGAGGGGCTGAACAATGAACTTGTCTAGAATACCGAAGACATGAAGATCAAATTGTAAATAAAATCTGTAGTTTCTTTTTTTCAGTTTACCAAATAAAAGAAATGCTATATTAAATTTCTGAAATTTCTGAAATTGATAAATTAATAAAATTTATTTATTTCAATTAATGTTTATAATTTTTTAAAGTACAATTTCTTTTTTAAGGCCAACGGCCATATATTTTTGACTATTTTTTTTTTAACTTACTACTGGCCAACCCGGACCCGGCTCGGAAGCAGCATGAGTCCAGCCCGGTCAAGCCCGGCCTGCTAATTTTCGGGTTCTGGGCCGGGCTGGGTTTGGATTTAGGTTCTCCCGGCCCGGCTTGTCTTTTTCTCCGGGCCGACCCGGCCCCGGCCCAGAACCGGTCAAACCCGGTCAACTCTGGACCCGGCCTGGCCAGATAAACACCTTGATGTCATCATTGATTGAGAAACTACTTCTGGCACATGACTCCTTGTGTATGTGGTAAGCCTGAGTTGTTTTTGAAACTTGTTCGGCAATCTCAATTTCGCTTTTATAACCACTGTTCTAAAAGGCGGTTTAGACGGCCGCCTAGGTGCTAGGCTCATGGTGTCCGTCCGATGTCCGCCTAGACCCCCCGACACCCGACTATGCATGTTTTGGGGTTTTATGGACTTTTTCCGTAATGTTCAGTAGGTTTTTTGGATTTTATCTATTTATTTTTGAACCGCCTAGATCTAGGCAGCCGCCTAGAACGACCGCCTAGGCGGGCTAGGCGCTAGACGGCGGGTGCCCGCCCGACTAGCGCCTAGCGCTTTTCACAACCTTGGTTATTTAAACAGTAATGCAGACAAACACATTATATGACTCCATACTGATGGACAACATGGTCATGACAATGCTTTTGATGTTCTTGTGTATGTTGCTAAGTCTGTTGTTTCTTGCACTCTAAGGAGCACAAACAAAAGTTCATTCTGTGTTAGACACTTACGGACATGCCACCAGCACTCTGAATACACTAGGACACACCAAAATAGGTGCCGAATTCGTGTATCCATGTCGTCGTGTCTGAAACATATCGTGTTGAATCAGTGTCCGAGCAACATAGCTGGCACTCTTTAGTATGTATATCACAAACAACATTGAGTTTTGAGTTTTCTTTGCTTCCTTATAAATATCAAACATTCGAATACGAGCCCAGTCTTGTGGGATATCTGGATATCACAACACTATATTTGGAGTTTTCTTTTGCTTCCTCATAACTATCTTCATACATTCCAATACTAGTCCAGTTTTGTCACCATTCTTAATCATACTCGGACTCTCTTTTGCTGATTGTAGTTATTTCTTCAATTGCTGCCAGCGATAGTCACAAGTTTGGCTATCAGAAACAATTGGGCGAGGTTGAAAAGTTTGAAAATCGAAAATTATCTGGAAAAGTAAAAGTTCGGTTATATATATAGAGCCAATGACCCTCTAGCCTAGTGGTGGTGGTGAGGCATGCGGCCCGAGTGGTGGTCAGGATATATATATATATATATATATATATATATATATATATATATATATATATAATTTAATGCGCGTTTTTCGGCAAGGGGACCCCCCGATGGGGGGGGGGGGGGTTCGGGCGGCAGCGGCGGCAAGGGGACCCCCCGATCGGGGGGGGGGGATCGGGCGGCGGCGGGACCCCTCCAGGCGGGGAGGGGTCGGGCGGAGGCGGCGGCGGGACCCCCCCAGGCGGGGAGGGGTCGGGGGGCGGGCAAATGCGGGGGGACCCCCACGGGCGGGGGGGGTCGGGCGGCACGGGAGGTTCCTCTTCCGGCGAAGCGGCTTCAGTGTTCGAGTTCGGGTCCGGGGGGGACAACACTGGTGATGCAGGCTGGCAGACGGTAACGAGACGACGGGCTGGAGGACGGCGAGGGGCCCAGACCCAAGTTTCGGGGCGGGTAGGGCCAGGAAATCATGGGAATCGATCTTCGATCGGCACAGTGGATCCCCGTCGTCGTGGGGAGGTACGGTGCGATCTGTTTCGGGTTGGAGGCCAAAGGCGACGGCGGCCGAGAAGGCTAAGGGTATTGCTACTGATACCGGCAGGACAAGTCCGGGTCCTGTGAACCCCCCGACCAGGCCGCTCGTTGAGGAGCAGAGGCCTCGGTCATGGAAGGAGGTCTGCACGCCTGTGGTTACGAAAAGTCCGATGTCGATGGAGTTTGTCCCATCGATGTCGGTTGGAGGAGGACTTCGGGCATATTTTTTCGCCGAAGAAATAGCGGTGGTCTCAGAATTCTGGAAGAACACCCTGGTGCTGTATGTGTTGGGGAACAAGCCGTTCTATGGCCAAATTCGGGGTTATGCGGAGCGTGTCTGGAGACCCAAAGGTAGCATGAAATTCTTCTCCCGGGAGAACGGGTTCTATTATGTCAAATTTGGATTAGCGGAGGATGTGTCCAGGATCCTGCAGGGAGGGCCTTGGTCATTTGATCGGAGACTCATTATATTGAAGGAGTGGACGCCGGAGCTGAGGTGTGAGAAGGAGGTGCTGAACGCTATTCCCATCTGGTTCAGATTTTCTGAGTTTCCAGTAAAGTATTGGAGCATCCCGCTTCTCATGAGACTTGCCAGCCTTGTGGGAAAGCCGATCAAAGCAGACGAGGCCACTACTTTTCGCACCAGACTGATGTATGTCAGGGTCTTCGTGGAGATCAAGGCGGGCTCGGAGCTACCGAGTATGCTTGAGTATCAGGTACCGTCAGGGGAGGTTCTTACACAAGCGGTGGAGTATGACTGGGTCCCTCCCATGTGTTCTTCCTGCGAGTGCTTTGGGCACACTACTAGTGCGTGCAAATACAAGGGGAAGGAGACTGCCAGGCCACAGGCGGTTCAGACGGAGGCACCTGGGAAGGAGACGGCCCCCAGTCACTTGCCTGGGGAGACGGAGCCAGACAGACATATGGAGGAGGACACACTGATGGAGGTCGATAGGAGGCTGGAGTCAGGTTCACCGCAGAGACAGGAGAGCACGCAGGGTGCACTGGTCCCGTTTAGGCCACAGAGGACCATCTGACCAGGTGTATGAGCGCGGCTGGTAGTGGTCAGATGGTGATGGAGGCCTCCCCGGCGATCATGGTATACAGCAGCAGGAAAAGACACGCTCGGCCACACGGGAGGATATCCCTCAGGCGAGGGATATGGAGGACCAGACTGAAGACAATCCTGACTGGGCACTTACTCTTAGCAGGATTCAGGTCCATCTTGCTCCTTCCTCTATGGTAGATGCGGTCATT
>JANAVB010010000.1:9493300-9726960 GCA_029216955.1 Iris pallida | reverse complement strand
AATATTAGAGGTCGGCATTCTGCCTTATTCAGTAAGGGGTCCACGAACCCAAATTTCCGCCTCGCAACGGGCTGAGACTTGGGCACGGTAAGCCAAATCGGACGTATAATTCAATGAAGCACGAAGCGCTCGAATGGCTAAGTCAGGGGAGTTGGCCGTGCAACGATTATGAAATCGAGCCGCATCGGTTCGGCGAAACGACAAGGCGTATCGACTCAAGGTGGGGGGACATTGACTCTCTTTCCTACTCCTTCATGCCTAAGTAAAAAATATATATCATTGTATGCTGAGTTAACCTATCAACGCCACGGACGTGGCTCGATAAAAGATAAACATAGTGCGTGTAGAACACTAGATAGAACAATTGAAATGAATCGTACAGCAAATGTACGAGTAGCTATGGAACATTGAATATCGCAAAGGCGAGCGCCTCGGTGCGCAAGCCATAAAAACATGGGATAACTGTATCGACGAGTGCCCCAGTGCATAAGTCATTCCGCGCCCCCGCGCGAGTTATCATGCTAGAACATTGAAAGACTATATCGGTGCGAGTGCCTCAATGCACGAGCGATAGAACATTGAATACCTTATCGAGGCGTGTCTCAGTTGCACGAGTCGGAAGGATGGAACATAAGTATAACGCATTGAATACTAAGACGTAGAATATGGGAAACACGACTTTGAGGCGTGCATTGAATGCACGATGCAAGGAAAGACGACGAATGTGCGCAGCTGCACAATACTTACAAAAGATGGCGTCGTTGCGAAGAGGAGAACAGTTGTGGCACGGACGTGGCATAACTGTCGATACGGCATGGTGCCTTCGAAATGTTCGTGGCCTTCGGGGCGTTCGTTGAGAACATTGGGGCGTTGTGCCAATTGAAATAGAGATAAGCGGACTTGCTTGGTTGTATGAAATATAAGATGCGTTGCATGGTCAAATGGACTTAAAGACATAAAAGCCTGTGCACGGGCATCCCTCGAACGTGGCGTGCCAGGGCGCTGGAACCGTTCGGCCTAGGAGGGATTGCGTTTACGGTATTGTTGGTGCACTTCATTTAGACGGGTAGCGACCTTCTAGTGAATGTGATAAGCCACTTGCTGCGATTATTTCGGTGGTCCTCTGATGTTTTGGTTAGCAACCGCACAGAGTTACCATCGTCTTATGTTTCGATTCGATAAAATATAAGTCCATTCTAGTCCGGAAAGCTAGTGACCTTCATATAGTTAAGGGCGATGGGTTGGAAGTGCAAGGTATACATATATCCTGCATGGACGGATCCTGGGTCGAAAGTGCAAGGTACACTCATATCGTGCACATATAGATCCACATAGAGAGCACTTATAACATGACAGGGAAAGCTGATAGGCGTATTCACCTTGCGTCGGTGCAAGGGCGAGTGCGTCGATGTTGGTAAGAAGTCACAGAACAACACGAGATTGCTTGCCTGTCTACTTATGCAAATTGAATAACATGCTTGCCATGATAACATGCTTACAGTTCTTCGAATATGCCATGAATCCATCCTAAGAGAACATAGAAAGAGAACTAAATTGTATGTGTGCATGAATTAATACAATACTAAATGTCGGTTTGTTAAGTGGGCCTTTGATCCGTACAGCGAGGACGAAAGTACTAATCCCCTACTAGTTTGCTAGCAGGTTCAAAGATTGGTCTGTTCGCGGCGGAGCTTCGCTTGAACGCGTTGAGGCTTGGAATGCCGAAGCGTATTGAGGCGTGCGATCGCATTGACGCTCGGACTTGCAACATGATTGATGCGGCCGTGATATAGAAGGCATGATGTATGGAACGGTGAAATCCTTTGTGGGCAAGAGAACCTGAGTGTTGTAGCCAATCTGGCATATATTGTTGGGCTATCGAAAGCCTTTGTAATCTCGTTTCGAATATCAATAAAGAGAATTGTTTCGCATACTCTGTTTTTCTTTCGTTGTTAATATCAACTCGAAGATAACCATTTGAGAACTTGTCATCTTGCCTTGCACGAGCGCAACTCCAGGCTCGTGCGGCATCACGTCCCCCTGCGAGGATGATGATTCGGATGATTCCGGGTCGGGATGTGACACCAACCTCTAGTTGGAGGTAAAAAGATCATATAACCTCTACAAAATTCAGTATTTTCTTCTTATATCCTTAACACTAGTGATATATAATCTAAAAAGGGAATCACAAAGAAAGACCAATTTATGCACAAATTGCATGATCAAATTATGGCAGAATTACACACAAAAATTTGAGATTAATGTAGCTTTATTATTTTTGATGTTGTAGTTGTTGTGACTGGTAAGACTTGTTTATGATATATTTTGTAATTGCTTCGACTTGCATGATATAGCGTAGGAATGTGACATTTCACTTAATTTATAATGAAGTTATTTTGATGTAGATTCAGTTTGAAGTTGTCATGTATAATTTTTCCACACAACATTTAGCTAAACATTTTATTTTAGAATACGTTATAATAAGAATATAAAGGTAAATTGATGTCTAATTTGACACTGAAAAACAAACATATAACCACTAATTAGTGAAGAAAATAAACATCTTTTATAAATCACTAATAGATGCTCTAATTAGTGAAGTGGAACCCCAACCTCTAATTAGTGCCACACCTCTAATTAGTAAAAAAACAAACACCGCCTTGGCCTTACTGTTGGACTTAATAATTTAACAAGGTTTTAAGACATGCATGCTGGTCAAGTTCCCAGAAAATAGTAAGTGGAGATGATACACCAAACATGAAACACTTAAAGGAGTACAATAGAAACTTTTTGATCCTAGTATATCACATTGCGAACTTCATAAGAAGGAGATGTTAGAAGTTCCTTTTTGAAGAACTGAAAGCATAAAATCCATCTTAGAAAATTGTTGCTAAGAACCTTAAACCATATATTAAAGTTTTAAATGGTGTAATCATATAAGTAATGTTGGTGAGATATGATTCACTAATTGAATTAGTAGCAAATTAACAATAAAGCATTATTAGCAGCCTACACTCTGAAACCCTAATGCATGGACTGCTTAGTGGAGGCTGTAGTAGGCCTTTGGAATTCTGATCTCAATGTATGGAGGTTCAAGCCTGAAGTGACTCTGATATTTTGCTATTAAGGTCTCCTTGACTTCTATGGTGCTTGTGAATTCATGATGTCTGATTTGATGCTATTTAATTAGTCATTGATAGCATATGGATAATTTTGTGTAATGTAGTGTTTTCGGATATTAGATGCTAGTTTTTAGTCTCTTAGGTATATAAATTTTCTTCCATAAGTAACTAATTTGACTAGTTTTCTGGTCACTTCTTTCTAGCTTAGGAGATCACAACCTTTTCAATCATGGACGAGTACATCCGGCAGTTCAAGTCACCGAAGTTTCAGGGAGGAAGCTAGGAGTAGATATAATCGTCGAATGCAGGAGGAGTATGAGGATGAAATGGAAAGAGTGGTTAGTTCTCACATCTTTCCTTGCCCATTTTTTTTTTCTTTCTCCTGTTTCTTTCTGTTTTCTAATTTTTATTATCACGATATTTGGCCTACTTTAATTTCTCTACTTGCTTAGGCATTATAATGTTCTAGTGACAATGGTATCTAGTACTTTCTATAGTTAGTTATAGTTGGTTTTGAAGTTCTACATGCCTTTTGATTATTCAGATGTTCTGTATGCCTTTGGTAAGTTTTTTCTAGAATATAAATGCCTGGATATCATTTGCTGGTGTTTCATTTCAGTTCATTCTTAGATGTGTATTCATTTCCTTGTTTAGGAGATGGCTACGCCGTGTTTCTTAGTTATGGAAGTGAACTCCCAAGAAGTACAGTTAGACAGATGTTCTGACAAAAAGGAACAAGAGCTACATGTGGCCTCATATGGCTGAGTAGGAAAATATACATTTTTCAATAAAAATACATCTTTTTGTTCGCACACCTCTGGCTTGAGATTATCTACTTGATATGATTTCTTCATCTTTTGATATCAAACCATTCCATTGCATTTCCTGTGTTCCTTTGAAGTGTGTATGAAATTCACGTGACCAAATGTCTATGTGAATCTGAAACCTTATAAAAGCATGAAAGAAAGGGACATTTGTATCTTACCTATGTGAGTATGAAGATGCACTGCTCTACGAGTAGCTCACTGGTTTTTAAATATTCCATTATTTAATTCTACGCTAGTGTTTACTACCATAATGAGAAAAGGGGAAGTTCCATTTATACATAGGATCGCTATACATTCCAATACATGGTGACTTCAATGGGCAGTGGTTTACTACAGTGATGATCTCTGTGTTGTTATGCAGTGTCCAAGTGTTACGTAACGTAAACTGCTACCAGAAACAGCATTAGTGTTTTGACACGTCCAAGTGTTATATAAGATCTGGTACAGGAGACAGCTAGGATCTCTTCATAGAACTGCTTTCCAACACATTCATTCAGGCAGTAATTTATCCCTTGGCCTGTAATTGTTGTTGAGCTTAGCTCACGTTGAAACCTTGGAAATGAAGGGAATTGAACAAGGCTAGTGTCTGCTATATAAAAGTGTTTTCCAATTAATGAACAATATATAGCCCAAACGAGTAATAATAAACTTATGATGAAAATTGATATATTTCCATTGTTTATGCCCATATGTAAGGTGCCTCCACTCTTGCATCATAAGGCTGACGATATTAAAGTGGAGGCAGCATGGTGGCTTATTTCAGTGATGGATGGCTGATATTTGTGGCTCGAAGCAATGGATCGACTGTCAGGATGGCTCGATGCAATAACATGTTGTGGTGTGTACAGTACCATCTGTAGTGACACTTAGCACAGTGATGATGAGACTGTTGTGGCGGTTTTAAATAGAGCGACTGTTTTGCGGGTGATTGTGGGGAGGCTTAGATCAGGAATGATGATATGTTTTGACATATGGACATGTACTGTTGTGACAGCATGAACCAATGTTTAACTGGCTTCCATGATTATCTGACCTGCCAATATTCTTCTTCTTGCAAGTAAATTCTTGGCTTTGAGTTTGAGGGCTACATAGGAATCTGGCTTGGTGGAGGGTTAATAGAATGTATTATAAGGTTTTAAATAGAATGAAAGGCCATGGGGTGTTTAATTGTGAAGTAAGGATTAAATTAAAAAATGCTAAATTGCAACTTGATGCCCTCAACTATTCGAGTTTTTCAAGTTGATACCCTCAACTTTGATAGGCATCAACTTAATGCCTCTTCCCTAACGGTGTTATACTGAGATGGGAAATGCCCCTACCCTATTCTCTCTCCCCCTCTCTTTGGCACCCCCTCTCTCTCTCCGGCGACGGCAGCCGGAGGTGTAGCAGCGGCAACAGAGCGGGGTGCGGGGGGTCACGGGAACGGGGTGTGCGGCGGCGCAGTAGCAACGACAACAACATCGGCAGCAGCGGGGGGGGGGGGTTCGCGGGGACGGGGGCCGCGTAGATGTGGTGCGTGGAGGGTCGCGGGTCACATGCTGTGGTGGGGGTTCGCGAGGGGTGGCGCGGGTGGTTGCAAGCGACGCGACGGGGGGGGGGGGGGGTTCCGGGGCCCAGGGGGTGTCTGGCGGCTGCCGGAGGACCGAGGTGGGGGTGGAATGGGGCGGGGGAAGGGGGTAGTTTAGGAATTTTTATTTTTTATCGAATTTTTTGAAGGGAGGGTACCAAGTTGAAAATATTAGTTGATGGAGGATATTAAGTTAGTACCTATCAAAGTTGAGGGTATCAACTTGAAAAAATCTAATAGTTGAGGGTATCAAATTGCAATTTAGCCTTAAAAAATGTTATAGGGTTTTACATTGAAGAACGTGTTCATTTTCATGACGAATGATGCTCAATGGAGTGTAAGTGTGAAGAAGAGTTTAAGCTGTGGGTTAGTTGGGCAGTTATGAGAAAGTTAGAGAGCAAACTCCAAGCAGGAGCTGTAACTTTCTCCTCTAAATGTACTTTATAAGATTATAACTGGTTTGGGTTTAATTTGAACTGGTGGTTGTGTTCAGCAACCTATTAAGGATGCTTTGAGTAGCTGATCTTGGTCTTGATTATATTAAGAGGGATGATCTAGTCATGTAAATCTTTTGTAGGCTTCAGTCCGATTAGATTAGGCTGTTATGTAAATATGTAATCATCACAAAGTGGCATTAAGACCTTGGGTGAGGTCTGGATATCATCATTCATTTCATTTTGACCTTCTGACATTGTCTGAGATGGGGTTGGATAAATTCTGGTTCAGTCAAAAATTTTGGGTTTAAATCGACTAGAAAAATATGTTCACATTGAAGGAATCTTGGTGGACTAAATCTAACTCAAATTTAGAATCATGTTCATCTGGAGATCTGCTGAACTTTGCAGTATAAGAGTGAGGATACTATTTATCTAGCCATCATGCAGTGTCAGTTACACCTTGGATCAAACGGTTTTTGGATATATGCTGATTCGAATCAACCAACCTTGAGGTTGAACATAATATACAAAATAGGCTCACATTATAGGAATTTGTACGCGGGCTAAACCTAGTAAAATCAACCTTATTCATATAATTATTAGGCTTGGCTGCATAAGTAAGGATCAGATATAAGTTGGACCAACTCTTTCTATGTTCCGTGATGCCCGTGCTTATTCTTTCTTTTCGTTTGTTCTGTCAAAGAATTGAGTTTATGTGTACGCATGATGTTGGTGCTAAATGAGATCCATTACATGTTCTTGGGAACGATTACACACTTCTCTGCTTGTCATAAATGAGCTACTAAGTCCTTTAAATATGATATTGATTTTACCTCTTTGAGCTATTCAGTATATGTGTAGGTTGAACCTGCATAATTCTTATTTCATCAGTTCTATATTTCCACTATCCTTTATCTTATTATTGTTTGTTTCAATTTTAGTTATTTGCTGCAGCATTAGTTCCAAACGAGTTCTTGTGGTAGCATGTATTTCTTATGAGTTGCACAACTGGAATTTCATTCCTTTTTCTTATTTGTAGTGTTCTAAAAATCGGCCTAGAAGGCCGCCGGCCGAATTGAAAACCTCATGTTTAGCCCTCCTGTGGGCCTGTTCGGGCCTGTGCGGCTGTGCGAATTTTGGGATTTTTTAATTTTGTTTGATTTTTTTAATGCTTAGTTGTATTATGGATACGTTGTTTGGATTTTAAGATTAGATTTGAATTTAGAACGTTGAAATTTCAAATTTGTAATATAGATTTCAAATTTCAAAAAATAATGAATTGTCTTATGAATTTAGAAAATGTTTGGATTTCCAATTTCAAATTTGTATTATGAATAATCAAAATTAAAAAAAATCAGTTCGGCTCCTAGGCGGCCTAGGCAGGTGCCGCCTTGGCGGCCCTCCGCCGCACCGAATCTGCCAAGCGAATTTTAAAACACTGCTTATTTGTCATGGGATGAATGAATTCCCTTGTCTAGACTACTTATTGTCTACGGAAACTTGGATGATGCTCCTTGGTTGTATGAGTTTAAACTGCATAAGCTTAAAAGGTAGGTCCCTAACTGTCTAGGTCTTATGGCGTGGCCCTCTCATGCTCATAATAACCTAGAATTTGACACTAATATAGACAATTGATGTCATGTTGAAAGTCGCTCATAAAACTGTCACTTCTATTATGGAGCTTTCGCCGAGCTTTCTAACGAGTTTGTAACCCATGTGGGTGCAATAATGTGGTTTGGATGTTCCCTTGGGTTTGGGTGCAATTGGTGATAATAAATAATAATATTTGGACATTTCTTATGCTTCATAGACGATCCCATTCTGATGGGAGAAGGTTTGGATGATGATGATGTTGATACTAATGCACTTTCTTCATATAGGAGCGTATAAGGCGCATGCAAAGTGTGTTCAACGAGAGAGAAGTAAGCAGAAGAAGACCTATGAGAGTTGGAGGGAGCAAGGCCCGAGTGCATATCAGAATTTCCAAAGGGAGGACTGGTATTGGAAGACTGAGAAATCTTACCATGATCAAAGAACTAATTTCAGACCCCCTCCTAGGAATGGTGGAAATTATGCAATGTCACATCACTACTCAATCTTGGGTCTTGACAGGTATACTGATTACTTCTCTAAATACACTTCTTCATTTTTATTTCCTTTGTAGCAATCACTATTTAGGTCATAGAAGATAATATGCATGCTTACCCTTTCATTGACATCTCCTTGACTCTTCCAAGGTAGGTGATACACATTCATATCATTTCACCTATTATAAAGTAGTTGCAGCCACCTGGAGGTGGACCAACGGTAGGGTGCTGGTGAGAGAGAAAGGGAAGGTCCCGGGTTCAAGCTCAGGCCTCATCAGAAAAAAAAGTAGTTTCACATTTCCTCCATATACTGTTACATTGTAGCCAGGGACGGATGCAAGAAGAAAATACTGCAGGGACCAAGATGGAACAATCTTTTTGCAACATAATAATACTACTGGAACTTGAAAATATAATATAGTGTTCATGAGTGGTAGACTGAATTTGACAAAGGAGATGAGGGACTAACTTCAAGATCTTCAACAACTCTTTTCTTTTTAACTAAAAAGCTCCCATGGTACATGACTTTCTCCTCATAAAATTAGTCTCTACCGCTTGGAATTTCTTTCTCTATATAATTGAGGGCTTTGCACTAAGACAAACATAGCATCTGATCTTAAAGATGTATGGGTTCAGTTATATAAAGCGAAGTGGTGATATAAAGGTCTAACATACATGTTAAAGCAATAATTTGTGAGAATATAATTATTTTGAAATACTTATGATATGTAATGGTAAGATGCAACACAACAACAACAATCAAAGTCTTTATCCTGAATTTTTAGGGACGGTTGTTTGAATGATTCGGATTTGTTAAAGGCTATGTACTCAATTACCCTAACAAGATCCATATTATTTTTTAGCGCTTCAAACCATGTTAGTCTAGGCCTACCTCTAGTCTTAGTGGTTCCATTAACAACTATATTATCACTCCTTACATGAGCATCTATTGGTTTGGTTTGTACTTGTCCAAACCACCTAAGTCGATTATTCTTCATCTTGTCTTCAATTGGTGTCACCTCTAACTTTCTATGGATATACTTTTTTTTTTTTTTAATCTTTTAACCTTCTCTATTCTTACCAACCAACAAAATATCATCAACAAACAAAATTATCACGCTTGAGCCCCAAACTACGTGGAACCAAGCCACGTATCAGTGGCCAACTGATTCATATTCAGAGATTATCCAATCTAATGGATCCCTGAATAGTACCTAAGTTGTAACTCTACCAGTGAACTCCAATCCATAATAAGTATCAACATGTCACAGGTATAGTGCTAATATCATCCACATTATGAAGTAAAGTAAAAGTCTGAATAAAAGTACCGAGTAACAGAGTACAATATAACACATCCAGATAACAAGGTCGTACTGATCAGGTGGAGGCAAATCCACTGCTAACAAATAATAAAAGATAATAAAAGTCAAAAGTAAGATAACTAGACTCAACATCTGATATGAACATCGAGGCCAAGGGCGAAACCATAGTTTTAAAAGGCGAAAGGCGCACCAAGGCGCAAAGGTTCTTGGAGCCTGAGGCACTAGGCTCAAGGCGCGCATTTTGAAAGCTAGACGCACTTTTTTCTTTATGTAAAAATATCTACATTTAAAAACTTAGCTACATAGAAGTCCAAATCCCTTGAAAATATCACTAATTATAGGCACAAAATTATTCTTTATATTATATATATATATAATATAATATATATATAACAATCTAAAAGCCTATTAGATATAAATAACCCAAACTAATACATATAATATACAAACCACATATATAAGCCTTTAAATATGGAAGTACATTCTAATTTAGAAAACAATATAAAACCCACAATAATATTAATGACAATAATTTTTATACTTTCCAATAAAGCCCATAAACTATATAACATGTATATAGAAGGTTGGAATATATATATATATATAATTATATATATATTATATATATATACGCCTAGGCGCACCTTGTTGAGCGTCTGGAGCCTGCGCCTTTCTACACTAGGCGCGCGTTTTTTTAAGGTGGTGCGCCTGACTTGTTCCTAGGCGCTGTCCCTGCGCCTTGCGCCTAGGCGCGCTTTTTAATTCAATGTAGGTGAAACCTACCCAATCTAAGATGTACTATGCTGATAATATCTCCTCGTCCTCTGCAACAATGTCCAGGCCAAGGACGAAACCTGCCCAATCTTAGTCCCATACGCGGGACCGAGCCACCATCAATTGCCAGCTGATACATATTCAAAGATTATCCAATCTAATGGATCCCTGAATAGTACCTACGACGTAACTCTACAACTCCAGTCCACAATAAGTATCAACATGTCATAGGTATAATACTAATCTCA
The DNA here is from genome assembly GCA_029216955.1 of Iris pallida. Lineage (NCBI taxonomy): Eukaryota > Viridiplantae > Streptophyta > Magnoliopsida > Asparagales > Iridaceae > Iris > Iris pallida. The sequence continues at coordinate 9,716,576 of JANAVB010010000.1, read as the reverse complement.
TCCACGAATATGAAGTAAAGTAACAGTCTGAATAAAAGTACCAAGTAACAGAGTATAATATAACATATCCAGATAACAAAGTCGTACTGATTAGGTAGAGACAAATCCACGGCTAAATAGACAAATAATAAAAGATAATAAAAGCTGAAAGTAAGATAACTAGGCTCAGTATCTGATACGAATACCAAGGCCAAGGGCGAAACCTACCCAATCTCAGATGTACTCTTCCGGTAATATTTTCTCGTCCTCTGCAGCAATGTCCGGACTCGGTCCGTACTCCTCCGGGTAAGCCGGATTGCCTAAACGTGGAAGGAAAACCAGGTTCTTAGAGATGCAACAAGATACGTAGAAACATTTCAATATGTAAATATAGTAAACACAAGGTCTAGAGGTGCACTAACAACTATGTAAATGCATATGAGGACAACTTTCGCACGCAAGGGCTATCCGAATAAGGGTATACGGACAACGGATATTATCTGAGTCGCTAACTGCTATCATAAAAATAAATAGTGAGTGTCCTCCCTACCCAATGATGCTATCTGAGTTGAATCTATGACACATCCAGTCCGTAGCTAGTATGTTAAAAAATATCTCTATGTAAAAATAATGAGAACAAACTATATTGACACACGACCCGATTATATTGATGATCAGGCTCAATACGAGGGCACGTACCCTATTATGAAGTATCACATATCCATGTCATGATTAAGTGTCCAGGTTTTGCGAAATATCAGTATATCATGATGCAGAGTAATGATTCTACTAACGTCCAGGTCAAGTAAATAACAAAATCGTCATCTACCGTCGATCACATCCGAGTCATTCTCGGACGCACATATATCCATATGTAATAGTATACAAAAGTAGAAAGTGCACTACAACATATGATAAAATAGTAAATGAGGCAAGGTATACTTGTTTGAAAGTTGGTGTAAGAAAAGTCTACGTATCGGACACGATCGACCAGATACGAATTACCTGAAATACTGAGATGGAACAGACGTCTCTGGATACTGAAATAAACATCACCATTAGTTCCAGAATACACTAGAAACGAAAAAAATATTACCATAAATCCAATTTGGAGATGTGGCATAAATAAGCTGTTTCAGGGTCAAACGAGATCCACAGACAGAGGTCCACGTGGTGCTAGAAAATAGGGCAAAATTGGCAGGTGTCCAAATAGGGAGAATTATATATCAAAAAGATCTAAACGACGATACGAGCCCAACGGAATTTTCATAATTAGATTCCGATGAATCGATCAAAAAAACATGTGTCGGATCGTGTGGCTCGCTATACGGCGATTCTGTCGAACATCTCTTTATCGGGCGAAACTTAGATTACGTGACAAGTCAAATTCTGAGTCCAATGGTACAAGTCTCATTGCGACTTGACGAGCGTGCACAAACTAATTGAGTTTTTTTAAAAATTTTCGTATGGTAATTTTTAGGGCTGGGCAGGGGTCGAATCAAGCACAAATTTAATGGGCCCGTACCGAACCCGTTAGTTGGCGGGACGGGACAAGGCCAAAAAATGTTGGAACTGTATCGAACCCGACCTGTTCAAAACGGGTCCGAATCGGACTGACCCGCGGGTCCAAAATAAATAGTAAAAAATTTCATAAACTATAACAATAAACAATTACATATGTTCTATTATGTATAAGAATAAAACATGTCTTCCCAAATTTCTAGAATTTGTTTACTAAACAATACATGTATATTATCTGTAAACTATAACAAACAAAAAATTCCAGAAGTTGATAAAAAAAATGCATACCCCTAGAAACGGGTCCGGCCGGGGCCCGTTTGTTTTGAAAATAGGACCTGCCTCGGTCCGTTAATATCGCACTAACCCGTCCATTTAAATTCCAAAATTTAGGAACCGGCTTGTTTGAACATTTTACGGTTCGGACCAGATTGGAACTGCAGGTGTTGGAACCATATGTCCAGCCCTAGTAATTTTCGATGGATACAGACCAAATTCGTCGCAACCGAGCAACCAATTTGAATTTCGTCAAATTTTACACGTTGGGAAATACCATGTGTCTTTCGGTGCAAGCGGTTCAAGTCAACGTGGTTTAGTTTAACGGGGTGAGCCTCAATCGAAAAAATTTAAATTCAAAAAATGTTTTCAATTATCCTACCTTCACCCTAGATTTGATCTAGCTAACTATGAATAATGTTATAAAATTTTATAGGCTAAATGAGGAGTTGAAGGAGAACATACTGGTGACCGCGTTGATGCAGCGAAACCAGGCCTCAAAGTCAAGCTTTCGATTCAGTTCATACTCTGTGCACAGACCCAATTTTGTATATAGTCAGACTCCGACGGTCAACTGGTAATTTTGTAGTGTTGTGGCGATACGAGGACGTGAGGGATGTGCATGGGGGGAGGTTGGTTGAGAAGGGTTGTAGTGCATGGAGGCGCCTTTTGCGGCTTCATGCCAGTCTTGACGACTGTTGTTGTTGCTGTTCTGTTGTTGTCGGAATGGAGGAATGACGATGTCGATCGGAGAGAAAGGCATTGGTGTGGTTGGTGGGGGGGAGGGACGTTCACGTGGGTTGGAGAAGTTCACAAATTTTTTCGCGTCAGTTGGACGGTCGTCGAAGTTTATCGGCGTCATCTAAAACATAGGACACTAAGGTTGCGAAGTTCGATGGTCGGGAAGGTGCACGAATGGGTTGGGGAGGCGCGTGAATGGGTTGGGGAAGTGACGGGGGTCGTCGACGAACAGGGGTGAGCTCTCAGTGATCGTCAAGGAGATGAGTTGGGGATGGGCTTGGGTTCGAAATCTATCAAGGAGGAGAAGCTTGTGTATATAGAGAATAGGGAAGGAGGAAACATGAAATATAGGGCGAGTAAGGAGGGAGGGGGAGCCGTTGGCTCAGGTGGTGAGCTGTGACTGCAAAGGAGATGGGGTCGTGGTCGACAGGCAGTCCCCGACTGCACTCGGCTATGTTGTACTTTGCATAGTAGCGCTCGGCTATGTTGTACTTTGCATAGTACATGGGGAGCACATTCTGTTAGAAAGGGGGATTAAGGGTTTAATTACTTAATTAGCCATTTAATTACTTATGGGTATTTAATTAGGGGGGTTCATTAGGAAAGAATTAAGGGGATGCTTAGTTAGGAAATTATGGGATTAACTAAATTAGTAAATAATAGGATTTTAGTTAGTAAATAAGATAATTAGGTAAAATGAGATTCCAAATAGAATTTGTAATATATAGTTAGGAGTTTGATTTGATAATTATTACTAATAATATTGTTCCTGATTACTACTAATTAATTTGGAACGAAAATTTGGATGGGGGCTTACAATCATACACCATGAGACATTCTCCTGGATATGCATAGTAATTTTATCCATAACTACCGTAAAAAGGTAAGGACTCAATGTTGATCCTTGATGTAAGTTGATGGGAATGGATTATTATCTCCTCCGATAGTTCGTATGGTCTTCGTAACTCTGTCATAAGTTATCATTAGTAGTCACGATATAACTAGTAGAAACTTGTTTCCTTCTTTAAACTTCACCGCATTCTCTCCATAGGAACTCGATTATACATACGTTTTCTCTAAGTCAATAAAAATCATATGTAAATCTCCCTTTCTCTTAAATTTTTTCTATTAGTCTTCTTGAGAAGTAAATTGCTTCCATACTAGATGTCTCCGACATAAACCAAACTAATCCTCTGACTGAAATTCTAGTATTTTTTTCTTAATCTTTGCTAAATCACTCTCCCCCATAGTTTTATGGTATGACTCATAACCTTAATTTTTCGATAATTATTACAACTTTATATATATTCCTTGTTCTTATATATAGGTACTATAAAAATAAAAATAAAAGTATATGGGTACTATAATACTACTTCTCCATTCATCCGACATCTTAGTTCTGAGAATTTTGTTGAATAATTCAGTAAGCCACATCAATCATTTCTTTCTAAATATTTCCAAACCACAATTTGAACATGGTCAGTTCATACCGCTTTTTCATTCATCATTTTCTTTAATGCACCCTTAACTTCATAAATTCTAATTTTAGGACAATAGCAATATGACTTATCTTGAGCTAAAAAATTCTGAATCTAAACTAAGCTTTTCTAGGTTGCTCTCATTAAATAGCTTGTAAAATAATTCCTTCCACCTCCTTAATATCATTTTCTCTTACTAATACATTTTTTGTCATCGCTCTTGGTACACTTAATATTTTACCTAAATCTCTGATGCTCCTTTCTTTACTCTTAGCAAGCCTATAAATATATTTATCTTGCTCATTAGTTTCTAACCTCCTATATAAATAATCATATGCCTTAGGTTTAGCTTCACTAATTACTTTATTAGCTTATTTTTTTGCTACTTTATATTTCTCAAAGTTTTCTCACATTTATACTTTTGTCAATGTTAAGATGATACTACAAATTTCCGTCTTTGTTTGGAACTGGTCACTATGCAGCCATTAAACTATATCCACTTTTATGATTTGAGCATCTAATGCACTTTCTTTTATCATAAGTATGATATCTTGTAAAGATGGTTCTTAGTGATAATTGTAGGAAACTGGTGCAGTTGTAATATTTTGAATAATATGTTTTATGTTTATTACTCGGGCATACTGTGTTTGATCCGTTGAACTTATTATTTCTGTCTCATGGATATAGGTGCAGGGCTAAACCATACTCTGAGGCTGAGATTAAGGTAATTATCCGATCTCTCATTCTAATATATATATATATATATATATATATATATATATATATATATATAACCGGTTCTATTCAATGTTTTTTTGTTTTGTTTTTTTCTGTTTGATAGTTGCAATTACTTGAACCAAGTACATATAGTGTTAAGTTTCTTCATAAGGTTATGCATACCATTATTGCTTTCTCGATTAGTTTCTCATACAAGCTAGTCCAAAAGATCATTGTGACCTGTTAGACTGTCAGACTGCATTTATAATAACATCTCTGAATAGTTTGACACTTGAAAATCACATTTTTTTTGTCTACATCTTTTCATTTCGAAACAACTTTACTGATTGAAGTAATTTCTGGAGAATGCATCTTAGTGTCCTTTGCTTTGTTGGATATAAATCCCGTGAAAACCGTCAACCGGGTTATAAAGGTTTTTGTGGTAAACAAATGCCTACTAGTTCAAAGATTAAAAAAATGCTTACTACCCCTCATATACGCCTTTTGTTCTCTTTCATAATGTTAAACCTGCTCAACTATGGTCTGATCATAATGGCAGTCGTGACGCATGAAACAAGCCATAGGCAAATATAATCTCCTTACGAAACTATCAAGTATATTCAGGGAGTGATGCTCCAAAGAACCTGGATTCAGTTAATGAATGCATGCTAATCTTTGTTTCTTAATGTTCAATGTTCTCGATGTATGGAAATGAATTATATTGGTTATGAAACTGATGGTACCCTGTATTTGCTAGTGTAGTATGCGTTAAATCCTTTGGTAGTTATTTCCTTTTATACAGTGAACTCTTGTTATGAACCTGCTGAGTTAATGTACTATTACACGAGTTTTAACTGCGATCTTTTCGTCGTATGTATTGCAGATAGCTTTTAGGGCGAAAGCAATGGAGTTTCACCCGGATCAAAACCAGAATAACAAAGGTGTTCTACATCAATGTGTTATATATCCATTACTCGAGTTTTTTCTCTTAATACTCGACTATCAGAGCAAGTAGTTTCTTCACTTTATTATCATTCTGACGAGAAGCACGGATTTTTTTTACTGCAGAGGCTGCGGAGTCGAAATTTAAAGAAGTGATGACTTCATACGAGGCAATCAAACTCGAGAGGAAAAATGGGAAGCCTTAAACCCTAAAGATTCAGGAATGATGATCGGTTTGGCATCCATGATCACAAATACAATAGTACAATGTTGTAACTTGGCATGCTCCTCTGCACCTTTGAGCGATGATTTCCTTCAGGCTGTGATGGTTACCAAAGGCGTCTACTTTGATGTAGCTGTTGAAGAGATTCCGTTTGCAAATTATTAGTGTATATAAAGCTCCTATTATCCAGCAGTCGTTCTGGTGCCTATTATTGCAGTCTGCTCATTCCAAAGGGTATATACAATACATGCGGCTTAGCTTTGGATTATGCAACTTTCATTACTAGCCAAATAAAGTAATTGTAGTGCTATTTCTTGCATTATTTGTCAAGGATGTTCAAATAATGGATGATGTGCTTGTTCTCTGGTTGAAGCCATGTATGTTGGTACCCGACAACGACCTAGGGGTGAGCCTTCGGTTTATTCGGTTTCAATCAAACCGAAATGGTTAAAAACCAAAATTCTAAATATTCAAAACTAAATTGAACCAAACCAAACCGAAATTAGCTATAACTATAACTGAAACCTAACCGATAATCGATTTGATTTATTCAGTTTGTTTTGTTTCTAAGGTTGGGCTATTTAGATTGTTTAATGGGTGGGTGGATCTAAATTTGAAATTATGGTTAGATTATATTAAATTTTTGTAATTTTTATACAAATGTTTGTTGTATTTCAAAGTTGGGCCGAAAGTTGGAGTAGTTTAATTACCAAAGTTTGGGTTTTAGAACACACATAGAATTGCTCTTTCAAACTATACAAAAAAAATGTACACATTTTTAATCATAAAATATGTATAAAATTGGGGGTATTTAATAATTGTATAAGTTTTATTCGGTTTAGGATCGAAACTCAAAATCGAAACCAAATAAGGAATTTGAGTATTTTTAGAATCGAAATAGAACATATATTTTTTTTTTTTCCCTTCAAACAAGTTCGGTTCAGTCCAAAACTGAATAATTCCCCCCCCTACCGATGAGGAAGAAGCGAATGAACAATAATCTTTACAAGAATAACAAGGCATAAAAATATGAACAATTAATATCAACTAAGAACAAACACGAAAACATACAATATCTATAAGTGGTCGATTAAGTTCTACATGCTTCACGAAACAAAGGAAGAAATAACTTTATTGAATCAACAAGAGAGAGAGAATGTTAGAAAGATTACACACCGACCATAATGTGAAATCCTCTTATTATGAGATCTCCAAAGTGCTATCCTTCAAGCAACCAGCCTTTGTGGATGGAGAGTCCTTATAAAGGATCCCCAATCCATCACAAAGTTAGAAGCAATTTTGACCGTTGAAATAACATCATTTAATCTGAACAGTACACAAAATGAAGCATCCTCGGCCCAACCAATAAACTAGAAGTATACTACCAATATACTGTGATAGGGTGCACTTACCAATATACTAGCAGTATATTGTTAATATTTTGTTTGATACTTTTTGGCTGTTGACAACCTCGTGATGATGATTCAACTCCTTCTAGGATTTTTTGGTTATTGGATGGTGCCCGTAGCACTTCAGTTGAATACAAGCCATATGCAATAATCTCCACATTGCTTTATCGTTCAACTAGTCACCACACGAGACTATTGTCAGTACTCCGTGCTCCTTTAACCTTAGCTTATTTTTGTTTTGTTTTTCCCCTATCGACTGTCACGTCCTGATTCCGTAGAATCGATAGTCGTCCCCCGGACGTGATGCCGTGCGAACCTAAGTTGCGATCGCACAAGGCATAGTCATAAGGTTATCCGAAACACAACAACAAGAGAGTGTGCATGATAAATTGAACACATTATATAGAAGAAACTTGAGCTTTATTGATAATGAACATCATATTACATACTCGATACAAAGGTGTCGTGCGGGCTACGAACTGACTCTATTACAAAATGAACGTCGATGAGATAGCCGTTCCATACATCACACCCCTTTATGCAACCAAAGTATGCAGACACCTGGGATAGGGGAGAGTCGAGACATCTTGGGAGAGTCGAGATATCTTTGCTTGGACAGTTGCATATTCCTCAAAAGAGATTGGATCAAGGCTTCGCACGCACGGACGAAGATTCAAAAACACACGAGCGCTGCCTTCAGTCACACGGCACGCTCCTCCTGATTTATAGCACCTGTGGAGAGCGAGGATCAGTACAATCAATGTGCACTGGCGAGTGGCTAATTATTTTCCAAGCTCTCATTTGGTTCAAGAATTTTCGATAAAACATGCAACTTATTTTAGTGATCTTTCTAGCCATCCTAGTCAGTTTCATGAAAGCAGTTTGATGAAACATAAATAAGGAGATTACGCTAGAACTTGCCAATGGCAGAGCGTGCCGTGCAACATAAAGCTTACCATGTTCTTCCCTGTCATATTGCATAACAAAAGTTTAACTAGTGCATATTTACGGAGGTCATTGGCATGAAAATATTCTGGACATAGCTTGGTTTAGACGGTGCACGTTCAACGCGGGTAGCGAGCCCCGTTGAAGGATCACCGAATACCCACGGTACAATCCAGCATAGCTATCGTGTTTCTTCCTAGGCCGGATCGGTCCCGTGGCTCCGGATTATCGTTCGAAGAAACAATCGCCCTTGTATACAAGTTGTCCATGATCGTGCTATGTTAACAAATGATTTAAGGCACGTTTTATGGTGTCATTGCGACAATTATATAATTGATTCATTTATTTGTTTTGCAGATCATGAAATAATGCCATCTCTTTTCTAAAACCTTATCTTTTCTCTTTTTGAGCGTGAAACTTATATTTTTCGAGTAAATCGTTCTAATTTGATACAGTTATCCCGAGTTCTTATTTTTGAGACAGAGGGTCGAGGTGAAGGAGGTCGCCACTCACCTTGATTTCTGTTCGAGGCGAGAGACTTGTTGGTCGCGCTAGACGTCGCCTACGCGATTACCTGAAATTGCACAAGCAACTGATTAAAACACTTTATTATTCAAGGAGTTCGATATGTAAATGCGAGTTTGAAATGCAAGCCATGAAAACATTCACGAAAACGTATTCAGAAAACGAATGCAAAAACCAACGCAAGTGCGGCATAAAAAAAAGCAACGAAAGGTCTCTCCCGACTCAGCCGCAGAGTCTATCCTCGAGGCATAACCCGCTGAATATGGGACTTGATTCCAAAGAAGCCTTTCCATAACGAGAAAATGATCTTAATTCAATCGTTCCCGCTCGACCGATTCGATCGATCTCGACCTATCGGTCCCGACCGAATCGATAGCGACAATGTTCCTTTCTTGCGCACCCCGTAGACGGAGAACATGGCACAATGTAGGGACGGGGCACTATACCATAACCAACTAAGAAAAAGTTTTGTCCTCGAAACTTAAGAAAAGAACCTACCGCTAGGAAAATAGAGAAGAGAACTTTTCCCTTATCTCGGATTCAAACTCCCAGGTCGACTCTTCGACCGCATGGTTCTTCCAGAGCACGCAAACGAGAGGGATATCACGATTTCGAAGCAGTTTATCCTTGCGCTCCAAAATTTGCACGAGCTCTTCTACATATGATAAGTCCGCCTGTAGATTCAGCTGACCAAAATTTACCACATGGCTCAGATCGTGCACGTACTTCTGCAACTGAGAGACGTGGAAGATATCGTACACATCCGACAACGCTGGCGGCAACGCAATCTGGTAAACTACTGGGGCGATTCGCTTCAATATCTCGAAAGGACCGACAAATCTTGGACTCAACTTTTCTTTAGCTCCAAATCTCGTGACTCCACGCATAGGCGTGACTTTCAGAAACATGTGATCACCCTTTAGGAATTCAAGGGATCGTCGGTGAGTGTCGGCGTAGCTCTTCTACCGACTTTGTGCTATCTTTAATCTCTCCCATATCAACTTAACTTTTTGTACAGTCTGTTCCACCAGTTCTGGGCCGAGTATTTGGCGTTCCCCGACTTCATCCCAACAAATAGGCGATATGCACTTCCGGCCGTATGAAGCTTCATACAACGCCATTTGGATGTGGACTGATAGCTGTTGTTATATGCAAATTTGGCCAACGGTAGTTGAACGTCTTAGCTTGACTTCAAGTCGATTGCACAGAGGCGTAACATGTCTTCGAGAATCTGATTCACCCGCTCTGTTTGGACATCGGTCTAAGGATGATATGCTGAGCTAAACTTTAACTTGGTCCCCATTGCTGACTGAAGACTGCACCAGAAGTGTGACACGAATCATCCATCCCGATCTGAGATAATGGATACTGGAATCCATGCAGCCGAATAATTTATTAAGATAGATCTGAGCAAGGCAATCAACGCTCCAAGTGACTTTAATGGCAATGAAGTGTGCTGACTTGGTTATCGATCGACGATGACCCAGACGGCATCGTTCCCCGCGACGTCTTCGACAGGCCAACAACGAAGTCCATAGTGACATGATCCTATTCCCATTCTAGAATGGCAAGGTTCTGCATCTTCCCGCCCGGTCGCTGGTGCTCAGCTTTAACATGCTGACAGGCCATAGATTATGACACAAAGAGTGCCACATCTCTCTTCATGCTGTGCCACCAAAAGACAATGCAGAGGTCCTTATACATCTTGGTGCTGCCATGATGCAAGGAATATTTTGTATAATGCGCTTCCGACATTATCTCCTTTCTGAGTTCTGGATTATCCGGACACATAGCCTACCCTTCACCCGCAACATTTTTGACTCGTCCTCTGCAAAGTCAGACGCCTTGCCTATTGATATCAGCTTTCGTATTTTCTCTAGGTATGGGTCATCTTTCTGAGCAGATTTAATCTTTTCCAATAGGCTTGGTTCTAGCCACAGTTGTGCCAGCTGCGCACAAATCGAACTCAGAGTTCTATGCCCATTCATTCCAAGTCGTGCAACAGTCGACTGTTAATAGATAGTGAAGCTATGTACTTTTGATTGAGTGCATCTGCCACAACATTTTCCTTGCCCGGTGTATAGTCGATCGATAAGTCGTAGTCTTTAATCAGTTCCAGCCATCGCCTTTGTTGCAAATTCAGTTCTTTCTGGGTGAAGAGATACTTGAGGCTCTTGTGGTCTGTATAAATATTGTATGCCATGCCATAAAGATATTGGCACCACAGCTTCAACGCGAATACAATTGTCGCTAATTCTAGGTCATGAGTGGGATAGTTCTTCTCATGCGGCTTTAGCTGTCTGGAAGCAAAAGATATGACTTTGTCCTGTTGCATGAGCACACACTCCAAACCCTGGCCAGAAGCATCGTTGAAGATTTGAAATCCCTCGGTCCCTTCAGGAAGAGCGAGTATCGGGGCCGAAATGAGCCGCTATTTTAGCTCCTGGAATGAAGCTTCATAGTCGTCTGACCACACGAACGCGACACCCTTTTGGGTGAGGCGAGTCAAGGGCGATGCGATCTTCGCGAAGTCCTTCATGAAGCGTCTATAGTATTCCGCTAAACCAAGGAAGCTTCGAATTTCACTGACAGACGTGGGTCGTTTCCAATCAACAACTGCCTCAACTTTCTTCGGATCAACTGAAATGCCTTCAACGGAGATAATGTGCCCAAGAAAAGATATATTGTTCAGCCCGAACTCACATTTTCTCCTCTTCGCAAATAATTGATTTTCTCGGAGGGTCTGGAGTACGGTCCGCAGATGTTCTGCATGTTATGCTCGATCCTTCGAGTAGACGAAGATATCGTCTATGAAGACTACTATGAATTTATCGAGGAACGGACGGAACACCCGATTCATTAGATCCATGAAGGCGACATGAGCATTTGTCAGGCCGAATGGAATTACCAAGAATTCGTAGTGGTCGTAACGAGTGCGGAAGGTAGACTTCGGCATGTCCTCTGGCTTGACCTTGAGCTGGTGATAATTCGGTCGAAGATCAATCTTTGAAAACACCGTGGCACCTTGGAGCTGATCAAACAAATCGTCAATGCGGGACAAGGGGTATTTGTTCCGGAGGGTGTGTAGTGCCCCGCTCCGCGAAGGCACTAGATAAATAGAGAGATCGGATTGCTGGCTCTGCAACAGAAGACGATTGATCTGGGTGAGTGGACAAAGACTCATTTTATGATTCGCTTACGCCTAATAAGAATCTGAGTTTTTGAATGAATACTATTGCTAATAACAAGATGGTAATAATTGAGTATGCTTGTAAGAGATTTCACATGTTGCTATGCTAAGAACAAGAAAAGAGTTAACTTGTATGCTAAGAAGAAGAATTGTTGTATGCTAATAAGAAACGATATGATGCCTTGTTAAAAAATGAATGTTGTCTTGATCGATAAACTGTTGCCATGTTAAATCAATGAGATGATGTTGTGCTAAACTAGAGATGTGCCTTGAATGAATGAATTGTTGCCATGCTTAATAAGAAGAAAAAAAGAGAATGTTTACATGTCCCTGAATAGAGTATGACTATCAAGAGTAAAGTTCATGCTTGTTGATATCGTGTTTGCTCAAATAAAGATTGTTCATTGTCCCTTGATTGTTGCTATAAAGACAGAGATGTATAGAGATGGCACATTGTGTTGTTAAAAGAGATGATACGGTCTATCCGTATAGAGAAAAGAGTAGAGCTACTGGCTCGATCATATGAACGAAGAGAACAGATGGAATATGAATGTTGTCCAATGATCTGTGCATAGTCGAGCTTTTATTTGATAGAGTTGCATACCCGCATTGGTCCTGGACAACTTGTGCACAAGTGTAGTGCCCTGTCCCGCTCAGTCAATCGAAGGAATCAAAATGCCGACGGAGTTCGGACTTAGCCTTGCAACGGCTTGCTCGGAGACATCGTTCAGATGGGATAGTTTCGGTGAACTCGTCTCATCTTTGCCTTCACATAATAAATCGTATGTTTTCAACTTGCACAAGTAGGCTTAATAATAAAAGAGGCAAATCTACATGGCTAAAGGGAGTAATTCCGACGGGTCGAATTGAGATAGAATATGGAATGGTCCAACGGTCGGTTTAGAGTTGGTGCACGGCGTGCTTTGAAAATGACACTCGGTCCTTCGTCCCGTGGCTTGGGAGAAGGAAAGTTGGTCTTCGACACAAAATTATGAACTTGCCTAAGTCATAGGCATCGCCCGTGTAAATGCTCGATAAAGCATGCACGCTTCCACTGCGCAAGGCTTGGCATAGCCTTTGCTCGTCCCTTGAGTTAAGTTGTAGGCTCGGTTAAGTTAGGCAAAGTTATGCCAGTCGACCTAAGTCATTCCAAGTGCTGTCCCACTCTTTCTGCGGTTGTCAAGTCAAATAGTCCCACGATCCCAAGGCCCGTCATATGAGGTATGACTTGGGCGATAGCGTTGCGTAGAACACGAGTTGGTTTAAGGCATAAGCCAGAGTTGGTTCAGTGGAAAGTTATCCACGGTCTTTCGATGCTTAAGGAATACGTTATGTTCAAGTTAAGTGGGAAGGCTATGCAGTAGACGTTCTCGGAGTTCAAAGAATGTTAAGTCTAAGCGATGGTTAGTCGCCGAAAGGAAATATGTCGGGACTGTGGTTCAGTCGTCGAGGCAACCGTGGTTTGGGGCTCTGCAAAGGAAGTGTGAAAAGTAAAAAGAGTAAAGCAAAGGAACTAATTGATGATGATGAGACCATGCAATTACGTTAAGTCTAGAAGTTAGCGTAGGCGCGTGGTCATGGACAACTTGTCGACAAGGGCGATGGTTTCTTCGAGCGGCAACCCGGGGCCACGGGACCGACTCGGTCGAGGAAGAAACATGTTATAGCCGAGCTGGGTATGAAGCAACCAGTAGTTCGGGGACTTGCATCGGGGATTGCTACCTGCGGTACAAGGATCCCGTTTGCCAGGCTATGTCCACGATAGCTAGTTAATACCAGTGACCATTCATATAGATGTGTCGGCACGGGCGGCAATCTGCGAGTATACCTTTGGATTGAGTCGAGTATTGAGTGCAGTATATCAAGGAGTCGAGTTGAATGTGTATGCAGTTAGAAGACACAATGTCTGGGCCTAATATTTGGCTGCAAGCGAAGGCGGCGTGCTTCGACACGAATGATGGCATCGTGTGTTAAGTCGTTGGCATAGAATTGTATTAGTTAGACTTGGGCTGTTGCGAGTTAAGTCGAGAAGGGCCGTAGGGCAAGTTGGGTGAAGATACGTTGAGTTGCTGGGCACGACCTCGAAATGTGAGGCACGACCGCGTTGTCAAGACTAAAGTATAGGCAAGACTAAGCGAGGAGGTACTGCCTCAGAGATATTGAAGCACGAATCGAGTTCATGGTATGACCGAGTCGTTACGTCACAGAGTATGGCACGAAAGACAAGTATGAGTCGGTGCGTTGACAATGCAAGCACGAGAAAGGTCTAGAGGCAAGAAAATGGAGTCTATCGTGTAGTTGCGTTTCTGATTATGGCCGTAAGGCAAACACGACTTGATAGGTTAAAGTTGTTGGCACGAGAAGGGGTATAGAGACAGAGTATGAGTTAACGTTGTTGTTGCAAGCACGGGATGGTCCTCAGACACAAGTATGCCAAGGCATCCGTCATAAAATCGATCCTAAGGCAAGATTAGAAAGACAATCGTAAAGGGACTTGTATTGTACAAAGTAAAATAAACGTGTCGGTTTTGTATGGGTGGGCGAGGAGCTCACTCCACCAGTACAGTTGAGTACTGACACCCACATAGTTTTCATGTGCAGGCGCAGGTAGAATCTCGTGGCACAGAGCTCGTTTGGATGCATCGAGGCATGGTGTCCCTTGGCGATTCGAAGCGTGCGGCCGCATGGAGTCAAGACTTATATGGGACATAATGTATGGACGTCGCCTTCCGAAGCTTCCGCTGGCTCGAGACTTGTATTGAGAGATGAGAGAGAGCAGAGTGAACTTGTAATGAGAGAAAAGTGAGCTTGAGAGACTTGTAATCTTGGCCTTGCCCCCTTTGTAATCTTTGTTTCAATATCAATAAAGAGCTTCTTGGAATAACTTGTGTTTTGATTCAAATTTCCGCTGCTATTATTCAACGTCTCTGCATGGGACTTCTGTACGACGACCCCGTCGCAGCAGCTGAAATCGGCCGTTATAGAACCCGCCTTACACGAGCGTAATCTAGGCTCGTACGGAATCACGCCTTAGCGAGGACGATCGCTCCTACGGGAGCGGGGCGTGACATAATGGTATCAGAGCACGACTTTACGTCCTTGGACTATCGATTGAATTCTTTAACTCCGTTGTTTTTGCAAACTCTGAATTGTTGCTTCCGCAAAGTTGATATCGTTGGTGCGCTCTCTCTCAAATGTTCCACGGGATGTCCATACAATAAGTCTATCTATTTTGCAAAACGTAGGAGAATAGTTTTTGATAAAACAAAAAGATGGTTTGCGTAAGCACGGTTGGCTAAGTCGGACTGGGCATATACACCAAAGCTGCGTCGACCTTAGAAAAGTCGAGTACGGGAATTGAATAGTGCCTAGCAAGAATGAGTTGAACTTGATTGAGTAAAGTGAGATGACTATCGGTAGGGGTACTGTCGAGCGACGATAACGTCGTTGCGATATAGATGAGCGTGCTTGAAGTTTAAGGAAATCGTTCGAACGGAGAAATTTGAAGAAGTCGATTTTGGTTCGAACGATAGTGTTGTGGATTAGTTGAATGACTTCATCCCTGAGTGGTGTATACGATAGCCTCAAGGATGTCGATCGATCGATTGAGAATTCGGGGTGTCGATGAGTCTATCAGCAAGTGTCGCACATATGCAAAGCCTTAGATTGAGTGAGAGTTGTCATAAAGTTTGATAAGTGGATTCGAACAACCTAGAAATTGACGCGCACGGAACGTGCATGGGATTGAGGATGGTACGAGTATGAAACGCGAAGATGATTGAGTAGATAAGTCAAATCGAGGAAAAGCTAAGGTGTAGCGAACGGATGACTTGATCGAGGAAATTGATACGGATTGTATACGAAAAGTTAGCACGACAGGTAGATAGCGTGCATGAAAGGTTTGATTTTGAAGTTACGCGAATGACTCTTAAGGATTGGATTGAATGTTGCTCGATGATTTAAGTTAGCAAGGAATGATGTGATTTGTTGAAAAATGTTGGTCGACGACTTAAGATAGACGGATGAACAATATACAAATTTGGGTTTGAGAAAAATTGATGTTGTGAATGATTCGAGGGATAATGATCGAACTTGAAACTGAATGTTGAGGAGATTATCCAGTCGGACGATAGCAACATTCGTACGACTCGGAACTTGTTGCAAGAAAGATCGTCAGGTTACGCATATCGTCGATGGTATTGAGACGTATCAAAGATCGATATGCGATAACTCGGGGGTACTCTGACTCGGAGAATGACGATCGTGCAAGTGTTATTGTTCGGTTGGATGCTATACATAGAATCTTGATTGAGTAGAATATTGGATAAAAATGATTGTGTCTTGATGGTTGCATTGAAAATCACAACATCGACAATCTTGTCTTGCACGAGCGCAACTCTAGCCTCGTACATGCGTTGCGTCGGGTTTAGGGTGATCATTCCGCGTGAGCGCTGACATGGTGATTCATGTCGCGGGAATGATCGAACTCAAAAAATCAGGACGCGACAACTTTGATTGTCTCGACTTGTCGGTTTGATACGAAGGAAAATTTGAGGATGTTTAGACTTATGATTGACGAATGAATGAAACTTGAGGATTGAGTAGGTCCAATCCACGCATCGAGAATGAATTAGTCTAGACTTAAACAAGAATTACATCCCGATGAGAATGATTATCTCGCGAGAGCGTGCATGGTGATTCGTGCCCACTGTAGATAATCTGACTCTCGTGAGATCGGGGCATGGCATATTGTTAAGTCAGACGACCTTGTGATCGATTATGTGAATTGGGATAAATGACTTAAGGAGTATGGAATGTGAAATTATGGTTTAGCGGTGAATCGTGTCATAGCGTGCTTGACTTGAGAATGATTGATAGGTGGATTATGTCGAACGTGTGCGAAGGGATAGACTATACGAAATGGCTTGATAAACAAGAGATATGTTCTTGTCGAGGATTGGTTGAACGTGAATTATCATAGGATAGCTTTGCTGAACGACTCGGACCCCGTGCGACGAACGTTAGGATGTGTGTAGGGAATCGATGCTCGATATTTAAAAATCGGAGTGATGCGAGCTTGGGTAGAAAACCCCATACTATCAATTTGGTTTGACCTTAGGATAGGGTCAGTGTTGATATTGTTGTTGTTTGGGAACTATGATTCCAATACTGACGGATTGACTATAGCCTAAAAGACATAGCATAGCGGTTAGGCAGACGTTCCGGTGCGGAGCGATAGGAATTATGGAGGCACCACTCATGAGGCTCGAGTGACATGCACGTATATCAGGGACGCCCAAATATGTGAACGATCCGACTCGAGTGGTGATGGCGGATTCTCTATCACGAGACTTGGCTGAAATACATGTATTTTGGGGACACCTGAAATATGTGCACGATCCAACTAAGTGATATGTTGAATCAAGTGAGACTTGAGGAACGAGAAAGTGTCGAAGATTTTGAGATCGTGAGTTTCGAAGGAATGTTGATGGTAATGTGATCATTGAATTAAGACGAGTTAGAATGTTGGTTGATCGGTTGGTGTGCCTAACGACTAAGTTAGCGATAAGCACGAGCGTGGCTCGGATTGAGGGAACGCATAGTAGTGTGTGCGAAAAACGTAGAATGTTGAATCAAGTAATAAGCCGATAAGTGTACTCAGTAAGTTTCGAGGATGAAACTTTTTTTGAGTGGTGTATGATGTAGTGTCCCGTCCCGTTCAGTCAATCGAAGGAATTGAAACGCCGACGGCATTCGGACTTAGCCTTACAACGGCTTGCTCGGAGACATCGCTCAGGTGGGGTATTTTCGGTGAACTCGCCTCATCTTTGCCTTCACATAATAAATTGCATATTTTCAACTTGCACAAGTAGGCTTAATAATAAAAGAGACGAATCCACATAGCTAAAGGGAGTAATCCCGACGGGTCAAATTGAGATAGAATATGGAATGGTCCAACGGTCGGTTTAGAGTTGGTGCACGGCATGCTTTGAAAATAATACTCGGTCCTTCGTTCCGTGGCTTGGGAGAAGGAAAGTTGGTCTTCGACACAAAACTATGAACTTGCCTAAGTCATAGGCGTCGTTCGCGTAAATGCTCGATAAAGCATACACGCTTCCACTGTGCAAGGCTTGGCATAGCATTTGCTTGTACCTTGAGTTAAGTTGTAGGCTCGGTTAAGTTAGGCAAAGTTATGCCGGTCGACCTAAGTCATTCCAAGTGCTGTCCCGCTCTTTCTGCGGTTGTCAAGTCAAATAGTCCCACGATCCCAAGGCCCGTCATATGAGGTATGACTTGGGCGATAGCGTTGCGTAGAACACGAGTTGGTTTAAAGAACAAGCCAGAGTTGGTTCAGTGGAAAGTTAGCCACGGTCAGTCGATGCTTAAGGAATACGTTATATTCAAGTTAAGTGGGAAGGCTATGCAGTAGCCGTTCCCGGAGTTCAAAGAATGTTAAGTCTAAGCGATGGTTAGTCGCCGAGAGGAAATATGTCAGGACTGTGGTTCAGTCGTCAAAGCAACCCTGGTTTGGGGCTCTGCAAAAGAAGTATGAAAAGTAAAAAGAGTAAAGCAAAGGAACTAATTGATGATGATGAGACCATACAATTACGTTAAGTCTAGAAGTTAGCGTAGGCGCGTGGTCATGGACAACTTGTCGACAAGGGCGATGATTTCTTCGAGCGGCAATCCGGGGCCACGGGACCGACTAGGCCTAGGAAGAAACAGGTTATAGCCGAGCTGGATATGAAGCAACCGGTAGTTCGGGGACTTGCATCAGGGATCGCTACCTGCGGTGCAAGTATCCCGTTTGCCAGGCTATGTCCACGATGGCTAGTTAATGCCAGTGACCATTCATATAGATGTGTCGGCACGGACGGCAATCCGCGAGTGTGCATTTGGATTGAGTCGAGTATTGAGTGCAGTATATCAAGAAGTCGAGTTGATTGTGTATGCAGTTAGAAGACACAATGTCTGGGCCTAATATTTGGCTACAAGCGAAGGCGGCGTGCTTCGGCACGAACGATGGCATCGTGTGTTAAGTCGTTGGCATAGAGTTGCATTAGTTAGACTTGGGCTGTTGCGAGTTAAGTCGAGAAGGCCCGTAGGGCAAGTTGGGTAAAGATACGTTGAGTTGCTGGGCATGACCTCAAAATGTGAGGCACGGTCGCATTGTCAAGACTAAAGTATAGGCAAGACTAAGCGAGGAGGCACTGCCTCAGAGATATTGAAGCACGAATCGAGTTCATGGCACGACCGAGTCATTACGTCACAGAGTATGGCATGCAAGACAAGCATGAGTCGGTGCGTTGACAATGCAAGCACGAGAAAGGTCTAGAGGCAAGGAAATGGAGTCTATCGTGTAGTTGCGTCTCTGATTATGGCCGTAAGGCAAACACGACTTGATAGGTTAACGTTGTTGGCACAAGAAGGGGTCTAGAGACAGAGTATGAGTTAACGTTGTTGTTGCAAGCACGGGATGGTCCTCAGACACAAGTATGCCAAGGCGTCCGTTATAAAATCGATCCTAAGGCAAGACTAGAAAGACAATCGTAAAGGGACTTGTATTGTACAAAGTAAAATAAATATGTCAATTTTGTATGGGTGGACGAGGAGCTCACTCCACCAGTACAATTGAGTACTGACACCCACATAGTTTTCATGTTCAGACGCAGGTAGAAGCTCATGGCGCGGAGCTCGCTTGGATGCGTCGAGGCATGGTGTCCCTTGGCGATTTGAAGCGTGCTGCCACATGGAGTCAAGATTTATACGGGACATAATGTATGGACGTCGCCTTCCGAAGCTTCCGCTGACTCGAGACTTGTATTGAGAGATGAGAGAGAGAGAGCAGAGTGAACCTGTAATAAGAGAAAAGTGAGCTTGAGAGACTTGTAATCTTGGCCTTACGCCCTTTGTAATATTTGTTTCAATATCAATAAAGAGCTTCTTGGAATAACTTGTGTTTTGATTCAAATTTCTGCTGCTATTATTCAACGTCTCTGCATGGGACTTCTGTGCGACGACCCCGTCGCAGCAGCTGAAATCGGCCGTTATGGAACCCGCCTTGCACGAGCGCAATCTAGGCTCGTGCGGCATCATGCCTTAGTGAGGACGATCGCTCCTACGGGAGTGGGACGTGACAACAAGTATAGATCCCCACGACCGGTTCTTGGGCACTCGAACCGCTCGGCCCGGGGGAGGATAGAGTAACACCCTGAGGTAAAAGAGACCTCACGGTGTATAAAGAGAGTGTCCACTAGCGACGAGCTGAACCCAAGAGTCACAGCCGCTGACTATGGAGAATGACCCATGGACCATCACATAGATAGGTGTCGATTAGTGAAGAGCTGAACCCTGAGCCGCAGCTGCTAGCATATGTGTTATCAGTGCAAAGCTGAACCTTGGGTCACAGCTGCTGGTCTACATACGTGTTGGTGCAGAGCTGAGCCTTGAGTCATAGCTGCTAATCGATGGCATGCATAAGAAAGCTTTTGTTAAGAGCTAACAATGTAGAGACAAACAGAGAACAATGTTAGTTTTGTCATATTTATGCTAATCCTTGTCTTGTGCAGGGATGGACCGTCGGGTATGGGTAAGAATCACTGAAAAAGTGATATATATGTGTTGCTTAAGTTTTCTATATGAATTGCTTGAAGAGATTAATCTATTGCAAAGAAATGCTATGTCCCACTAAATAAAAGATATGATATCGTGCTTGTAATTGTTCCTTAGAGTGGCTTGAACAAGAGAAATGATGTAACTCATGAAATATGCTGCATATTGCACACGAGATGAATAGTCATCGTGCTTGAAATGAATAGTCCCCTTGTATGCTTGAGATCAAATGATATGAACTGCGACTTTTCAAAAGAGATGTAAACTGACTCTGTACTGCATGAAATGAACATAGGTAAAAGTAGCAAGATCACATCATAAAAAATGTTTTCTCACTAAATGAACAATGATCATTTCAGACAAATGTAGCCCTTTGTTCATAATCACCAGTATGCTGATATACTGACCCATCATCAGTCTGCATGCAGGTGCAAGACACATCGAGAAGGATAGTCCAAAGCGATAGCCCGAGCCTCATTCTCAAGAGGCAGAAATTAGAAGAGATACCAAGAGAAGGACATCTGTTGCCAAGAGTTGGTTTTGTATATAAAGGGATGTAATATATGGGAACGAAATCATTGTAATCTGTAATATTTCTGAGAGAATGTAAGCATTGTATTAGAGAGAATTGAGAGCTTCTAATATGTTCAAATGAAATCAATAAAGAAGCTTGTTTTTGCTACCTTGTGTTCAATTATATTCTGTAAAATGTTCGCTGCTGCCTCAAAAATCTGCAATATGTTCCGCTGCATATTGTCCATTTCATCTAAATTGTCATTGTACAGATCTTGGCCTTGTGCAAGTGCAACTTAGGCTTGCACGACATCACGTCCAAGCGAGGACGAATGGTCTCACAGAGTCCGAAGCGAGGACGAAAGGACTCTGCGAAATCGGGGCATGACAGGGTGGCTTTATTCAATTCTCGGTGATCGATGCAGAGCCGCATCGACCCGTCTTTCTTCTTGACAAACAGCACAGGCACACCCTGTAATGCCCTCCTTCGTATGGTACATTATGCTGAGTCGTTGACTCGAAGAGTCGCGTTGACCTGATTAAGTATCGATGCGAATTGATACAAGAGTTACCTTGTCCCAAGAAATACATCGAGTCAGATCGATGCAAAGAGTTACGTTGACTAGAAGAATGCATCGAGTAAGATCGATGCAAGTGTTAAGTTTGCCCGAGAGAAAGCAGAGTCGATTCAAAGATTATAAGAAATCGAATCGACGCAAGGCATTAGTTCGATTCGAACAAGTATTGATTTTAGTTGGTTTCATGTACAGGCTATACGTTTACGCTAAAATATAAGAGGTTGGCATTTTGCCTTATTTACAACGGGGTCCGTAAAACCAAATCACCGCCTTACAACAGACTGAGGCATAGGCTCGGTAAGCCAAATCGGTCATATAATTTAATGAAGCACGAAGTGCTTGAATGGCTAAGTCAGAAGAGTTGGCTGCGCAACAAAGTTATAGAATTGAGCCGCATCGACTCGGCAAAACGACAAGGTATATCGATTTAAGGTGGGGGGACTTTGTCTCTTCTTTCCTAGTCCGTCATGCTTAATTTAAAATATACCATTGTATGCTAAGTTAACCTATCAAGTCCACGGGCGTGGCTCGATCGAGAGATGAACATAGTTCGTATCGAACACTAGATAGAATAATTAAAATGAAACGTACATCAAATGTACGAGTCGCTATTGAACATTGAATATCACAAAAGGCGAGCACCTCGGTGCGCATGCCCTAAGAACATGTGATAACTGTATTGACAAGTGCCTCAGTGTACGAGTCATTTCGTGCCCCCGCGTACGAGTTAGTATGCTAGAACATTGAAAGACTATATCAGCGCGAGTGCCTCAGTGTACGAGCTATAGAACATTGAATACCCTGTCGAGACGTGCCTCAGTTGCACGAGTCAGAGAGAAGGAACATAAGTCTAACTCATTGAACATTAAGGCGTAGAACATGGAAATACTGAATCGAGGCGTGCATCAGATACACGATGTAAGGAATGTCAAATAACTATATCAAAACGTGTGTACGTGCTTGAGACTTACAAAAGATGGCTTCATTGCGGAGAGGACAGTCGTGGCATGGACATGACAGAACTGTTGAATGTGACATGGTGCCTCGAAATGTTTATGGCCTTCGGGGCGTTCGTTGATGAACATTGAATTGGGGCATTGTGCCAATTGAAATAGAGATAGGAGAATTGTTTGGTTGTGTGGGTTTGATGCACGTTGCATGGTCGAATGGACTTGATATATTGCTCATGTACAGGGTGTGGTAATTTCCCTCGAACGGGTTTGTACCGGGGCGCCGGGACCGTTCGGCCTGGGAGAGATGAATAATCATTATTGGTGCACATCTTTTGGTATGACTTACGATCTGCTACTGATGTGATAAGCCATAATTGATGGTAAGTTCGACGTCCTTCGGATACTAGGCCAGCAAACCCGTACGGCAAGGACGTTGAGTTATCCAGTTTAAGAAAAGAAAAAAGAAGATAAACAAGTGAGTCCATTCCAGTGCGGATACGCCAATGACCTTCATATAGTTAAGGAACGGTGGACCGAAAGTGCAGGAATGCAGAGATCCTGCACAAAACACTTATAACATAACATGGAAAAAATGAGGCATATTCACCTTGCGTCAGTACAAGGACGAGTGTGTCAGTGTTGGTAAGATGTTACTAAACAACACGAGATTATTATTGGTTGCCTGCTTACTTATGCGTATCGAAATAACATGCTTTACTACTTTCGAATATGCCATGAAACCGATCCTAAGGAGAACATAGAAAGATAACTAAATTGTATGCTGTATGAATCAATACATTACTAAATATCGGTTTAGTTAAGTGGATCTTTGATCAGTACAGCGAGGACGAAAGTACTAATCCCCTAATAGTTTGCTAGCAGGTTCAGGGAATGGTCTGCTTGCGGCGGAGCTTCACTTGATCGTGCTGAGGCATGGAATTCCGTAGCATTTGAAGCATGCGATCGTATTGACGCTCGGACTTGTAACATGATTGATGCGGCCGAGATATAGAAAGCATGATGTATGGAATGGTAAAATCCTTTGTAGGCAAGAGAGAACCTGAGTGTTGTAGCCAATCTGGCAAATTCAGTTGGACTATTGAAAGTCTTTGAAACCTCAGTTCATTTATTGAATAAAAGAGAATTGTTTAGTATACTTTATTTTCTTCAGTTACTAATAATCAAATCAAAGATAACCATTTGAGAACTTGTCATCTTGTCTTGTACGAGTGCAACTCCAGACTCGTACGGTATCATGTCCCAGCGAGGACGATGATTCGGATAAATCGATGCGAGGACGAGCAATTTTTTGGGTTGGGGCGTGACAAATTGGTATCAGAGCTCTAGGCTCAATTTCCTCAGGATGCTTGCTTCGTTTCAATTTCAAAGAGTTGTCCACCACCAATCAAATCACTCTTGACTCTACTCGATGTCGTACTGGATTCCATACAATAAGTCTAATACAAATCGTGTAATTTTGCCGCATGTATTTTAAAAATTATATGATGTTTGTTAAGAAAGTCGCAAAATACTTGTTGCATCTTATGCAACAAGCCGTAAAATAATTGTTGCTACAAGTGCAACAAGTCGCGAGATGTAAATTGAGACGTTTGTTGCTACAAGTGCAAAAAGTTGAGAAATATGAATCAAAATGTTTGTTGTTTTAATGCAACAGTCGATATGAGAAATAGTAGTTGCATCGATATAATGAAAGTCGTGAAATGTTGCTGTATCAAATGCAACGAGTTGTGAATGATGCATTGCAAGAAAAATAAAAGTTGAAAATTGAATGTGTTGAACATATTCGAGTATTGGCTTTGAATATCAGAAATAAAACGTTGTACGAGATGCAACAGAGGAAACTGAATTAAAACGTTGCACGATATGCAACGGAGGAAACTGAATTAAAACGTTGCACGAGATGCAACGGAGGAGACTGAATTAAAAATGTTGTACGAGATGCAACGGTTGAAACTTAACAATATGTTGCACGAGATGCAACAGAAGGAACTGAAATCATAAATCGATAGTCGGTTGCACACCGAGCTTGTGTTGGCAAATGAATACATGGCCGAGTTATGTCAGAATTTGATTAATCAAAAGTTACGGTTGTGATCGGCATAACCACTGCGAAAACCGTGAATCGAAATAGATTGTTGGTTCATACCGAGTATCATGCGAAGGAAATGGATTACTTCCGAGTGGTATATACCATACCACCTATGCAAAAATTGACTCAATTCAGAGTGGTATATGCTATACCACTTGTGCTATGGATTGCATCGACGCGTTGTGAAAGTTGCGGAAGGTTTGTCCGCAACGGACGGAAGAGTATCGAGACTCGATTGAAAATTTGTATGACGGTATATTGATGCAAGTGTTCTTCGATAATCGATTGGAACGATAGGACGAGTAGTCGTATCAATGAATAATACGTCGGACGGAAAGTTACAAGTCGATCGAATGATCGAGACTAACAAAATGATTGTCTTGAGGCAATAGTCGAATCGGCGGGATAGGAAAGTAGAAACGTTATAAACAAGTCACACAACTTACGAGCTCGATAAAACTGTTAGTCTAGAAAAAGTGTAATCGGATCGTACGACTTGTGATCTCGATAGAAATGTTGGGTGCTGTACATTGTAATTGGATTGCACGACTTGCGACTTTGATGAAAATGTTAGTCGATGCGTATGGAAAAGTTTGTAGTGAACTTGGATGTATGCAATACGAGCTAGAGTCGACGTTGATCTATATTCAAAGTTGACCATCGTGCTATCAAAATTGATATGACCTACCGAAATAGATATACGGGAAAACGTAAGCACGATTTGAGAATACAAAATGGAGCAGGCCTACGATATCAGAATTTTCGAAAATAGCAATATGAAAGTATCGAACTAGTTGATTGTAAACTTTATGATTGATGTGAGAGACCATAAAGTCATCGATGTTTGTTTCGATGCGTATAGCATCTCGGATGTCGACAGTGGGTAGATAGACTCGAACTCAATATGAGTAGATGTTTCATGAATTTCGGAATCATCGACGGTAGTGCATGACTTTACTCGGAGGATAGCTGTGCCTCAGTTGCACAAATAGAAATAGTTTTGTTCGAATTTGGGTTGTCGCATAGAAATCGTCGGAACGTAATTTGGTTCCAAAATAATATAGTATGGTTCGTAGTAACTGTCATTCGTTAATGATCCACAATTATCGAGCATAGCTTCGGGACAGATGACCCTAGAAGACTTGACCGCCAAATCGAAAATGAATATTACAGACCCGTAAGATGACCCGTACGATATCGCATATGGAATCGTGTCGGTAACAAATATAATGGGGTGCATGTTGATCATAAGTCTAGGCAATTTTAAGAATCATGCTATGCACGAGAGCGAGCGGTAAGAGAATGACTTGCGAGTTATGTCGTTAGATTTGGATTCACCTTGCAATTGAGCTTACGAGAATCAAACTTATATTCGATGCTGCGAGACGGACAAGTTTGAAATTTTGCTAGTAAATTTCTACTCGATAGAAATCGAACATAAGACACATCGTAGAGATTTTGTGTCAAAGCGATTGCTGCCTTTGAGCACCATCGTCTCGAGTTAAAATTTGTATCGAAAAGATCATTGCCCTTTGTCACCCTTATTTCCCGTATTTCGTATCATACTTGTAATTGGATTTTGGCATGTATTTTTATTTTTCTCGGCTTGCGGAATTTTGGGTTTTTTCGTATTTTGGGTTTCGGCTCGGCTCGGTTTTAGTTAGGTTGGTTTGATTTTAAACCCAATGGAACACTTTAATCTATACTCCATCCTCATTCCACCACAACCACCCTCATTAAATCCCCACCAACCATTCTCTCTCCTCATTACTTCCCCTATTAATTTCTAACTCCTTCTTCTTCTTCCTTCTTCCACACAACATCCCACCCATAGGCAAGTGCATCTTGCCACCACATGAAGACCAAATTTTATTTATCTATTAGCTTAATTAGATGATTTGGAACAACATTAGAACTTGACATTTTTGGATTTGGAGCTTGGATTCTCCTAGATCTAAGTTTTTATCATTTTCAGAATTCCTTGGATTTGATCTACCAAACTTGGATTTTTCTTATTTTGATGCTTCTATGTTGTAGAGAATTGAATTTTACACAAGTTAGACTCTTGAAAATTCGGATTTCGTGTTTTATGGACCAAGTAGTGATGTTCCAAAGATTTGAAGCCATGGGTGTTCTTCCTCTTAGCAAGAGGAAGAAGAAGACCCCCTCCCCCGCGCACGCACTTTAGCGTGCTGCTGGCCCATGCGCCTCGTCGCCTTGCGCCCTGCGCGCTTGGCTGCATTGCGCTGCCCTCCCCCGTGCGCTTGGCTGCATTGCGCTGCCCTCCCCCGCGCGCACTCTTTGGCGTGCTGCTGGCCCGCGCACCTCGCCGTCTTGTGCCCCGCGCGCTTGGCTGCGTTGCGCTGCCCTCCCCCCTGCGCACTCGGCCCGTGCGCCCCCTGCGCACTCGGCCCCCATGCCCCCTGCGCCTTTGGACCCCGCGCCCCTGCGCGCTCGGCCCGCGCGCCCCCTGCGTACTTGGACCCCGCGCCCCGGCGCGCTCGGCCCGTGCGTCCCCTGCGCGCTCGGCCCGCGCGCCCCCTGCGCGCTCGGCCCGCGCGCCCCCTGCGCACTTGGCCGCGCGCCCCTGCGCGCTTGGCCGCGTGCCCCCTGCGCACTAGGCCCCGTGCCTCCTGTGCGCTTGGCTCCCCGCGCCCCTCGGCGCGCTGCGACCCTTCCCGAGCGCGTCTCTTGGCACCGCTTGCCCGAGCCCTTTACCTGGCACACCCTGTGCCATGGCTTCCCCTGCTGACCCTTGGTGTTCCCTTTGGTTCTCGGTTTTTCTCTTGCTGATTTTAAGAGCTTGATGCCCACGGCACGACTTGACTAACCCGACACGTCTTGACACGAATTTCAGTGTCTTTAATTTAGGGCTAGCATTCTCTGATTTTGGCAGTAACTTGTTGGGTGCTTGTAACTTGTGGCTTTTAACTTGTAACCTGTGACCTGTAATTAATCCCCTGTAACTTGATATCTTGATAGTGGCCGCCTCGGCGCACTCTTGACTTGACTCGACTTGATAACTGGTCGTACTCGACTTGCCCTGACACCGTGGGTGTTCTTTCTTGTTGTGTTGTGCAATCTACTTGTCTTGTCTTGCATCATGTCTAGGACGTGACTCCCTGGGCACCACGGCCAGGGACTCATACTAAATTGGATTAGGCTAATGATTAGATCAAATTAGAACATGGAGAATTTCCAGTCACAAGCAATCTCGTTATCTGGGCGCTATAATGGACTTGTAGCTTGCCGACGAGTAGAGCACATTTCCAGCACACTGTCATGTGTTGCACCTCTAAGTCACCTAAGGGTATATCGTCTCCTGGACGATGTATCCAACCATACTCTCAACCCGCGGAAGGATAACTAGGTAGTCTACAGGGCTTGGGACTGGAAAATTCTCATTGCATCTTGTTAGTAATTAGGCTTGTGATAACCCTAGTTAGTTAAAGTAGTAAGCCGTAGTAATTGCTTGGCCGCTTGTGAATGGATGTTGTCTAGCCCTGTCTAAATCTTGTCTAGTCCCAGTACCTGGTTCCTCCCGAACATGTTTGTTTTACTTATCTTTAACAATAAATGGATAGAGACAAGTGCTATTCAGGCGAAGGGTTACAACCCCGGTCCTTGTTTGGTTTACGGGTTATAATCTGGCTCCCGGAATGGTTCCATGTCCCTAGTCGTTTATTGTCCTGCTGTACTTTTATTACTTGTACTTTTCTTCCATTTTCTTATGTTCCGATATGCTGGCTTTGTCCTTATTTCGTGGCCTCCTTTGTGGTACTTGCTCTTTCTGGGGTTTGATCCAGCTGGTTTTGTGTGGCCAGATTTCGGAGCAGCACCCGAGGATCTACCGAACCTCCAGCCCGATGGTGGCGACTAGAAGGAACCCGGGCTACGAGTGGGTTTTCCATTTTGTTTCACCCACTATATTGTAAATTTATTCTTTTGAGGCATTTAGCCGACGAGCACCTGTTAGCTCGATGCATCTTTACTTACTGTCTGCCTACGGGCTATAACATAATTGACAAATCCTAGGGTTGATCATGTATGACTTAACTCTTGCTATTCCTCGCATTTTGTATGACTAGCTTCATGATCAGCTGAATATGTAATATTTGGGACGCCTTTTATTGTATATTTGGTGGTCTAACATCTTGTAATTATATTATTTGTTTGAGATTGAGACAATGGGCTTGACCTTAAGTGACCGTTGACTTGTAGTAAACCCTCATATCTAGACAGCCGTGACCGTATAGCGAGATGGATTTTATTTCAATATACGTAGCTGGCTATGTACGCCCCCGCTCTCCAGTATTCTGGTTCTGGGGCGTCACATGGTTTAAGTGGTAGCCCATGCAGCTCTTGGCATTCAAGATATGTGAGGGTTTATCGGATAGATGTCTCAATCAGTACTCGTCTTTGATCTCCATTCATATCCTCTGAATCTCTGGATTTTTGCCCTGATTATGTGCTTGTATCGTTGATCTGTCCTGGTCCTTCCTTATTGTTTTCCTGTGTCGTCTTCTTCAGCGGCACTGTACCTGACCCCGCCGATCAGCAAGGTAGAGCACTTCCCGTGGACCAGCAACCCGGAGATCAAGCCCAGCATTCCGGAGTAGCCTCCAGAGTTGTACCTCCCAGAGGAGAGCCCCCAGTTTGGCCCGTCCAGCCTGCAGAGCCTGACGATGGCACCTTGGTAGGTCTCATCAGGACCTTGATAGCTTCCCAGGACCGTAGAGGAGACGCCTTGCACCAGGTAGTGGCAGATGCTTTGACTAGAGGCAGTCATCCAGGGAACAACGCGGCCAACAGCTTCAAGCGCTTGAACCCTCTATTCTTCGATGGCAGCAAGGATGCGATTGCCGCGGATGCTTGGCTTCAGGATACCGAGGTGATTCTGGAAGTAGCTAGGACACCTGAGAATGAGAAGGTGGCGATGGTACACCTGCAGTTGTTAGACTTGGCTCGCAGTTGGTGGGCGGCGCAGGCCATGGGATTAGTGGCACCCATTGCTTGGGTAGTGTTTAGAGAAAGATTCCAGACAAAGTATTTTGATGCTGTGGCTCGGTACGACCTACAGACGAGATTTACCAACTTGAAGCAAGGAGACAGAACGGTCGACGGTTATGCATCTGAGTTTTCTAGACTCAGTAGGTTTGCCTCCACCTTGGTGGCAACCGAGTTTGATAGGGCCCAGCGGTTCCAGCAGGGGCTGCATTTGGAGATCTTGTTGGCGGTTGAGCAGTTCGAGCACCAGACGTTCGATGCAGTATTGAGAGCAGCTAGGAGGCATGAGTACACCTCCCAGAGGATCGTGGATAGGACCGGAGGTAGGAAGCGGTCCCACAGTCAGATGCACCAATCATCAGCTCCGGCCCCGGCAGCTAGGAGTTTGACTATTGGAACTCCGAGGCGGGCGGCCTCAGTGACGTCGGTTTAGCATTCAACCCTGACGTACCCACAACAGCAGAAGCAGAAGCAGACTTCCGCGATGGGATGTTCTCATTGCGGGAAGCCAGGCCATGTAGTGACAGATTATCGTAGGGCGCAGGGATTGTGCCTGGCTTGTGGAGCGACAGATCACAAGTAGGAGCCTGCCCGAATAGGGGTAGTTCATCCTCTTCCAACCTAACCAGTCCATCGGTTAGGGGACCAGTGCCTATGCAGCAGCAGTACCCGAGGCCCTTGTTGCCTCAGGCCCAGGCATTTCATCAGCAGAACCAGCAGTAGTACACCCAAGCCCAAGTGCAGAGCAGGCATAGAGGTTTCCAGCAGAGGGGACCCGCAGCAAGAGGACAAGGTCAGGCCATGATGATGACTATGGAAGAAGAAGTTGCACCAAGTGAGGTAGTGGCAGGTACTATTCTCGTCAAATCCTCTCCAGCATCGGTATTATTTGATTCTGGTGCATCACATTCATTCATGTCTACACGATTCGCGACACGGATAGGATTGGAGCCCGAGTCATTATCAGTGAGGCTCAATATACTTACTGGTAATGGTCTTGTGGGAGTAGATCGAGTGTTTTCCTCGTGTCGGATCGTAGTAAGCGGTAGATAGTTCCCCGCTAGATTCATAGAATTCCCTATGGCAGACTATGATATAGTCTTAGGCATGGATTGGTTGAGGAACCAGTATGCTAGGATAGACTGCCATGTTGGCAGGGTTATCCTTAGTATTCCAGGCGAACCAGAGTTTTCATTTTCCAGAGGTGCAGTGGAACCATCTTCCTCAGTATTGCGGATGGCCGTAGCAGCAGTACAGTTACCCAGGATAGTTGAAGAGTTTCCAGATGTCATCCCAGAAGAACTTCCAGGGATGCCGCCAGAACGGGAGATCGAGTTCACTATAGACTTGATCCCCGGGACAGCACCAGTATCAGAGTGAGTCTACATGATGGCACCTTCAGAGTTGGAGATTTTGTACAAGATGATTGAAGAATTAAGGACCAAGGGATTCATTCGTGCAAGTGGATCGCCTTGGGGAGCCCCGATGCTTCTTGTGAAAAAGAAAGATGGTACGTCCAAATTATGTGTAGATTATCGTACCTTGAACTCAGTGACAATCAAGAACAGATACCCTCTCCCGAGGATAGATGATTTATCTTCAATTTGAGGTACATATTTTATCTTCGTAGAGAATGAATTTTCTGCTGAGATAAAAGTAGAGGTTAGATAAAAATCGGGTGTGAAACTAGAAGTCACATTGCATGACTTAGTCTTCCCGAGCTTCTTTTTAGATGAGGAAATCTTCCGAGGAGAAGAGGAAGACGTCTTAAACTCTGTCTTTAAGTCTGGATGAATCCACATGTTTCTCCCTTCTTAGTTGTGATAGGAACAAGTCCGTCATTCTGTGCTGGTGGGATGTTTATAACTTCGAGAGTTGCTTTGGGGATAGGAACAATCCCACTTTCCACCATTAAGGGAGAGAAGTCACCGAACTGTATTGAAATTACATTTGCTGTGACTGTTTTATCTTTGGGTGTTAAGGTCACAGCTCCTGATTTAATCATCTCTTGAATCTTCCCTTTTAATACATAGCAAGACCGGATTGTATGACCCAACATTCTATGATATGGACAGTATTTTGGATGATCTGTCTTATTGGCTTCATCAGGCTTTTTAATTTCTGGCAATTGAATCTTATTACCTTTGAGTAAGCATTCAAAGATACCCTGAACATCGTCATCATCGAAAGAATATTCTTCTTTCGGCCGAGGAGATCTCTGTTGTTGATTTGTTGGAGCTGAAGTAGCTTGGGTAGTCTTTACCTCTTGACTACTGTTTTGGAGATTGACTTCAAGAGCTTCTTTCCCTTTGCGATTGTTGGGTCGAGTACTATTGCTAGCACTCTGATTTGATTCTTTAGGAGCCATTTGTACCCCCAGACCCTTAAAGGTCTCAGCACTGACCTCGGCAGCCTTGGCACTGACAATGAAAGAAGGCCAATCTTGAAACTGAGTGGACCCTGTCCACATGCTGATAATTGGTAAGAGGTTCGACTTGCAAGTGTCGATCGTAACAGCATCGGGAGTTCCAAGAGGCATTTTGAGGGCTTCTCTTCTGAATCTCTCAATGAATTCCTCAGTGGTCTCATTATTCTTCTGTTTGATTCTTATGAGGGCTGACATGGTCATATCATTGAGCCCTTCGTAGAATCGTTCAAGAAACATTTGCTTAAAACCGGCAAATGAGGTAATGCACCCATCAGGGAGACTTCTATACCATTCATAAGCCGTTCCTTTGAGACATCCAATGAACACCCGAGTAAGGAGGGCGTCACTTGGTTGCAGTTGATCAGTCATTACTTCAAAATGATTAATGAACTGACTTGGAGAGGTTGTCCCATCATAGAAAGAGATGGTCGGAGGTTTGTATTTTGGTGGATACGATACCTGCTTCCATTCTATCGGATAAGGCTGTTTGATGCCTAACCTTTGTAAACCATCCTTCTGTTTGAATGCCTCGAATTGAGTTTTGAGATTCTTCAATTCTTCAGAGACAACTCCCGAAGATTGTGGAGTTGTGGCTTGTAGAGTGTAATTGGGAGGAGGGACTGCAGCATATGTACCACCCCCAGCTCCAGAGTGACTTGGTGTGGTTTGTACAGGAACATTAGATTGTACCCCCGGAATAGTAGAAGGTTCGGGGTTTGGAACAACAGGGGTATTCAATACCATTGGTGGTGCTGTCTGTTGTTGAGCCTGCATTAGAGTGTGCATAGCACTCAATGTATCTGCCATAGCTCGCAATTGTTGTTCTAAAGAAGAAATCCTCTGTTCATGAGCCTCATTGCTACTCGAAGGTTCATGATCACTTTCTGCCATGTAAGTGGTAATCATTCGAGGAATAGATGATGAAACAGTCTGTTCTGAATCATCACTGTGTGAATCAGTATCTTTCCCAGGGCTTTTTACAGGAGTCAATACTGGAAAATTGGACTCTCCAAGGAAGTCTTCTGTGATCTCCGGATTACCACTTGGATGAGAAGAAGAAGAGGCTCTGGTTAAGGCTCCGGTCCTGGATCGAGTGCCAAGATAAACACCATCTTCAGAGTCTGATATAACATCAGACCGTATGCTACCCCCAATGTTTCTGGAAGTCATGTTGACAGAAGCATAAAGAGGTTCATCTTCATCCAACATTGGTTCATATTGAATCCGTTCGAAAATAGATTGTCTTTTTGGTGAACAACAACATTGGATGACAACCCGAGGTTGAAAGTCACAACCATGCTTTTCATGGCGAATATGGGCAATGTCATAGCCAGATGGAGTGTCAATTCTCTGTTTATTTTGCAAATATTCCCGGAGATCTGTAGGAACAGATTGGGAAGTATTTGAAGATAGTTTCTGTGTAGAAACTTGTCTTTTGTTCTTCTGTCTTCTTGGTTCTTGAGTGTATAAAGACTGATTAATTTGAGCCACATAGTTCTTGGCATATTCTGCATCAGGATCTAATATACTTGTCTCAGTGGAACCGAACCGATTCTGATTAAGCTTATTACGAAGATCCGTGGGAGATTTGATTTTAATATCAGTCTTGGATACTTGTAATTTGCCTTTCTCAGACCGAGAAATTTTGAGAGAAGGAAGATGAGTATTATTCCGACTAGAAGTCGGTAATAATCCATCTTTGGAGGAATTAGCCAAAAGGCGTTTTCCATTGTTTGATCTAGTAAGAATACTAGTCAAATTAACTCCAGAGGTAAAGACCTTAGGAGTAGAGGAGTTGACTAAAGAGTCTTTCTCCTTGGTTGGCACAAGATGTGCAAGTTGAGGGGGAATCATTTGTATGTTCTGTGGAAGAGAACCCCCAATCTGATTTTCAGAAATAGTCAAAGGACTGTATTTGTTAGCATACGCTGACTTCAGTTTGGACTTCTGGTCATACGCTGCCTTTTTATTAGCATACACTGGCTTTTGCTCAGCGTACGATGCCTGATGTTGGCTTTTGTACACTGCCTTTGCCGTACGCTGCCCTTTGAATGCCATACGCTCAGAGTCATCAATGGCTAAAGAGCCGACTGCTGTCGTAAGAATAGAAGGAGAAGGGACTTTGACATGTCCAGAGATGGTTTTCCTTGGACACATTGACTTGGTTAAAGAACCAATTTTGTCAGCGTGACTAGGGGAAACCACTGTTGCCGTGTTCCGAGAAGCCGAAGTGTGCTTCATGGAAGTTGAAGACGTGTTCTTGTCAGCATGAGAAGTGACAGAAGCGTCTCGGATTGTTGCAGAAGACTTAGGGACATAGACGGAGTGTCCCTTCTTCTTGGCAACAGGAAGAGCGGAGAAAGTAGTGCGGCCCTCCTTCACCTTGAGCATTTCTTCATAAGCCGATTGGTCGAATTGTACAACCATCGTCTTCTTCGTCAAGCCGATTGACGAAGTATCGCATTGAGTTGTTGCTATCTCATTGGAGGAGACAGCTTTCTCCAGCAGAGTCGCCAATTTGTTTTCCATAAATAAATTCACTTTATTTATTTTGTATCTGAGAAAATTACAACTGTAGGAATCTAATCTAGAAGACGATTACTTTATCCCTTGGACGATGCGATGAAGAAAACTCAAACTTCGAAGAACTTGGACAGCAACTGGGCAATCTCTCTGTTCTCTCTGAAAATGACTGTGTCTCTGATGAAGATGAAGAAACTCTTTTTTATAGAGTTCAGGATAACTGTCCTTAAGCATACGCTCAGGTAGTTACTTGACGTGTGCATAACTGCAGGGACGCGTGGCGAATTCTGATGGAGACACATTAGCGTGCGGTTGAAAGTAATGGAGCATGTTCAGGAGAGATTGATGGCCTGGATGCCACGTTGCATAACTTCTAGAGAAGTGGATAACTGGTACAGGACACGTGAGAACGTGTGTTGACTGTAATCCTGGATATGGTTGCTGTAATACGCTGCCTTGTTGAAGGAGAGTTTATACGCTGACTTGGACAGCGTAGTGCCATAGGAAATCCATACGCTCACTTTATGGGCAAGGAGTCATGTGAGGTCATACGCTCGCTTGGTTAACAAGGAATCATGTGAGGTCCATACGCTCACTTGACTGTGTGAAAAAGGAGTCATGTGAGGTTGATACGCTCGCTTGGTTAACAAGGAATCATGTGAGGTCCATACGCTCACTTGACTGTGTGAAGAAGGAGTCATGTGAGGTTGATACGCTCACTGGAGAAGTGGCCACGTGGCTATCATCAATCTTCTTTGGTACACCATATCTTCCCATAACTGACAAAATCTTCTCGAGCGTCGTGACTGCGGATTTGACGGCTGACAGACTGTCAAAACTGACAATAATGATGGTTTTTGTATTTATGAAGGCTGCTGAGTTGTCCTCGTAAAAGACAAAACCGGCTCTTCGAAAACCTATATGACGGTTACTTTTCTCGTGACAGCTGTCTTTGCACGAAAGATGAAGTGTCAGATTCATTCCTCATTTAAACATATGCTGTGCTGTCACTTCAGTAAATAATAAAATATTTACTGAGCGTATGGCTTTTGAATGAGCGTATGGCTTCAACTGACATCTGTCTTTAAGCGTATGGATAAAAATGACAGCGTGTCATAATTTTCCACATCCTACATGATGCACCTTTTATCAAGATCTATCTACAAGCTTTCTTACGTCTATGAT
The DNA here is from genome assembly GCA_029216955.1 of Iris pallida. Lineage (NCBI taxonomy): Eukaryota > Viridiplantae > Streptophyta > Magnoliopsida > Asparagales > Iridaceae > Iris > Iris pallida. Next base: position 9,680,723 of record JANAVB010010000.1, on the reverse strand, counting down.
TGCTTAACATGATAGTGACCCGTGGTGGGGCACTCATGATTTATGTCTTCCTTTTTTTGCTTAACATGATAGTGACCCGTTGTGGTGCACTCATAATGTATGTCTTTCTTCTTTGCTTAACCCGATAGTGACCAGTTACGGTGCACTCAAGTCACATGTCACTTCTTTGCTTAACATGATTGTGGCTCATCGTGGCGCACCCCTAACAAGTACTCTTAGCATGATAGTGACCCGTCGTGGTGCACTCTAGACAAGTAACATGATATGACATGAACCATGAATGCTGTTACGACGGCTTTATTGGCTTACAAGTAATGAATGATTTGGACACCGTGGGTGTTTCTCTTAAATGTGTTTATACAAGCTACATGTTCAGTATTGCATCATGTCTATGACATGAATTCTTAATTTCCCACGGTCAGGAATTCATACTAAATCTGACTAGGTTAATGACTAGATTGATCAAGTAGTTCATAAAGAGATTTTCCTGTCACAGGCAATCCCGTTATCTGGGCGCTTTAATTGGACTTGTAGCCTGCCGTCAAGTAGGGCACATTTCCAGCACACTGTCATGTGTTGCACCCCCCAAGTCACCATGGGATACATTTGTCTCCTGGACGATGTATCCACCTAATACAACTCTCAACCTGCGAAAAAGATAACTGGATAGCTGCAGGGCTTGTGACTGTCGTTACATCTCATTGCATCTTGTTAGTAACTAGGTTTGTGATAACCCTAGTTAGTTAAAGTATCAAGCCGTACTCATTGCTTGGTCGTGATTGATGGATGGAGTCAGTCCAGTCCAGTCTAGTTTTGTCTAGGCAGTGTCCGTATGTTTATTTCAGTACACTATGGTTTATGCTTTACTTTTATCAATGAATGATCGGAGGCTAAGTTCTGTTCTGGAGAAGGGTTACAACCCCGGTCCTTGTTTGGTTTAAGGGTTGTAACTTGACTTCCGGAATAGTTCCTAAGTTATCCAATCATTGTCATTCTATTTTTGTTCTAACATTCTCACATGTTCAGTTATCTCACATGCTCACATGTTCAGTTCTCTCACAAGCTATATATGATCCCTATGCTGGATCACCATGCTCTTATGACCCGACTATCTCACAAGTTTACATGTTCACTTGCTTTTACATATTCTCAAGCTTCTGTTTACTTAACATGTCTACACTTACATTATGTCACATGTTAATTACTTTATGCTCTAAGATGCTTACTTATTATCTTTCTATGTTCGGGATAAGTGCATTGGTAGTGCACGAATCTCGATCGGCTCTTACTCATTTGTATCTCTAATTGTTGATGTTAGTGATTGCTGGTTTTAGTTCATAGTTTGGCCTCCTTTGTGGTACTTGCTATTGGGGGTCTGACCCCACTGGTTTTGTTTGGCCAGATCTGATAGAGGAGCCCAGAGGATCTTCCGTACCATCTACTCGACGGTGACCATCCAGAGCACCAGAGTACCTGAATGGGTTTCTTGTTTCATTCTCCCACTTGATATGTACATTATTATTTTGTGGCATTTAGCCTCCGAGCACGTGTTTAGCTCGTATTTTGGTTCTTGATATTTAGCCTACGGGCCTAAACATGATGTGCGTATTCTAGACTATAGCTAGAGCTTATCATGTATGACTATTACTCTTGCTAGTTCTCTATTTTGGTATGACTAGCTTCATGATCATCCATGTATAAATGGTTTGGGACGCTTTTCTATTGTATGTCTGATGATCATACCTCTTGCTCCTTGTATAATCACCTGTAATTGAGATACCTAAGATTGTTTAACCTAGGATCGACTGTTGGCATGTAGAAGTAATCCCCATGTCTTGACAGCTTATACGTAATTTCAGAGTACTGATATACTTTGAGATTGTGTAGCTGGCCTTGTCCGTCCCTACTTGCCAGTATTCTGGTTCTGGGGTATGACATAGGTTTTAGTGGTGGCCCATGCAGGTCTGATTTATCAGATATGTGGGGGTTACTAATGTTTAGTTATCTCAGACACAATTATCCTTTATTGATATCCTTCGTATTATTCTCTATCTCTGATCCTTTGACCTGATATTTTCCTTGATCGTTGATCTCTCCTGTTCCCTCGATTTGATCCTTGTGTCCTTTAACTTTCTGGGACATTGTTCCTAATCCTTCTGATCACCTTATTTGGGTTCTGTCGATGACAGGTCAGCAATCTTCTGTCAGGCCAGTTGTAGAGGATTAGTCTCAGCATTTAGACGAAGAGTCGAGATATATCTTGGGTTCTTGCAGGCGACCTTGTATTCTATCCATGTATGGAGTATAATGGCCGGCTTGATTTATTCGGTGAGTGAAGACGAGTTTCTCATCCCCAACTCTTCTGTCTTCGTAGTCGAGGCATGTGATAACTTCATTGGTATCGACTACGACGATACGTCCTGGGTAGTGTCATGTCTTAGACTAAGTCATTGGTACCGACTTACTTTGAGACTTGACCTTTATCCATTTTGGAGTCAGCATAGGCCAGCGGGGACGTTGGTCCTGACTCAACTGTCTCAGGAGATATATTTATTCATATGCCTCCAGCCTTTCTTGATTGTGATTGTGTTATTTCTTACGCATTTATTTACATTACAGTTGCCTCTGTTTACTTATATGCCATGCTACATTTTATAGAGATGATTGTGTTTTTTTGAGCTTTTGTTTTAGTTATCTTACTTGTCACCCCCAGATTTCAAGAACAGGGATATTTTGGTCATTTTTTATTTTTGAATATTTTTGAAATTTATTTTATTATTTATGATATTATTTTGGGGTTATTTGAGTCGGGTTCGAATTTTAACTCAATCCGACTTGTATCGGAGACCCGGGGTAGCTTTGACTCTAGTGGAACCCACCTATTAGTTAGGCATGGCCCACATGACATTATTTTAGTTAGTGTGTTAGACTAATTTTTCATGAATAGATTTAGTTTGATTAGAGACTTAAAACATGACTAATTTAGCCTCAACATAAAACCTTTTCTTAATTAATTCAATAAGAGACAAGTGGGGGCATTTTTGACATTTGCTAATAGGGACACCAAGCCATTCTTGGCCGGCCACAATAGGAGGGGTGAGTCACTTCCTTCATTTCATTTTTATCCATAAATTTCTCTCTCTTGTTCTTCTCCAAATTTTGAGAGGAACCACCATTGATTTCATCTCCAAATCAATCCCTTCTTCCACCAAATCTTCTTCATTTCTTCTCTACTCCTTGAAGAGAGGGTGCTAGCCAAGTTTGGGAGGATTTGGCCTTGGTTCGTGTCCATTTGGAGATCTCTTCGTGTCGGTATCGTATCGGGAGGAGTTTATTTGGTTTTGATCTCCCGGAAGGTATAATCTCCCCTCTAATCCACTCCTACATGCATATAGGATTAGTTTGAACCCATAGGAATGACCCCCATGGTTGTGTCTCCATTTGTGTCTGTTTCGTGTCCATTTGGAGCAATTAGGAGTGTCCTTGTTGTGCTTTGTGTCCATGTGAGAAACCTCCAATTATGGACACATCATGTGTTTGTGATTTTGATTGAATGATTTATTCCTATTTTTAATCTCAGATTTTTGTGTCATGAGATGTGTTCTTGTGTGTCCATATATATATTTTTGTGTCTATATGTATGTTGTCACGCCCCGATTCGTAGAGTCATTTATTCACATATTTTATCTCTTGGAATCGATCGTCCTCGCTTGGGCATGATGCCGTACAAGTCTGGTATTGTACTTGTACAAGGCAAAGATGGTACATAAGTGATAATCTTCAAATAGGGACACATCGCAGCGACGGAAGCAGACAAATTGAAGTTAATGATGACAATCTTTCTTATTGAATAGAAGTACATCACTTCTTTATAGCAGCGAAGATAAAATGATAACTTGAAGTCACACAGAGATATATAGAACTTTTATTCTCTTTATTGATAATTGAAGAAGAGTACATGACTTGTATTGAAATACAATGCTTACAACACATCCCACTTTACATTGAAAGCCAACTGACCAATGCTATACAGCCTACATTTGATACTTGGATACATTGGATTACAACTCGACATACCGACTTGGCTTACAACTCACTGGTATCACTGATTACAATATTCCATATATTATACCCTTTATAAACAGAAGACATCATCTTGTACAAGGAGAGCTTCTGTATGCCCAACAAATCTTCGATGCCTCGGGACCAAACAAGCCAATCTTCGTGTGTAGAACATCCCAAGCACGAACACCTGCCCACAAAACGTGGGTCAGCACATCATCTATGTACTGGCGAGCAGAATCCAACCCACTCGCCTAAACCAACATATAGTGATCGATTTTAGCAAACATTTAATAGAATGATCTTTCTATTTGGGGCCTAGCATCAGTTTACAGTTCATGGGCAATAATCATAGTGAAGCATGTAAACATATTCTTAGTAGCGTTTATGTGAAGGCAACATTAAAGCATACTGGGTGATATCATGAAAAGGCATCATTGGTTCTAACATCTTGAACATGTTATGATAATTCTCATAGAAGGCATCACTTAGCATGTGAGTTATGTTTAAGCAGTTTCATAGCAAGGCAACATCATAACATCGTCTTGTTTAGCATGATTTAGCAGACCGTTCAACCAACATATATTGCATTTATCACATTTAAGTAATTTCTTACGGATATCCGACTCCGCGTACCTACATAAGAATACAGGATATTATGATATACTTACTCTGTCTGCACAAAATATTCATTAGCATGCATCCTGACTACATGACCACTGGTGCTGCGCACCATTTAAGGACTTGCCATATAGGACTTCAAGGGTATCGACGTACCATTCACCCGGGTTGCAAGCCCGAAATGAATGTCTCGATACCAATCATGCCACCAAAGCATGCTGCATTTTCTCCTAAGTCGAATCGGTCCCCAGGGTCCTAGGAACCATCCGAGAAAATAATACCTTGTATACAAGTTTGCCCATGATCATGCGAATGCGTGTCCGACTCGATCGTGTTAGAAGTCGCATGATAAAATATTAAGATAGGTAAAGGCAACATTTCAATATCTCATCTTTCCAACATTACCACATATTCACTTGGTGATCTCAACGATCCCATGCCTCATCATTTCTCATTGCATCAACCATTGCAACATTTCTCATATCGTTCCTTTCTAAGAGGAACAAACCATATTTCATTCATCTCGATAGGACCTGCAGCATTTCATTCATTTCATAGGGACAATATTCTTTCTTTCATTGCTTATAAGGAAATAGGCAATAGCAACAGTTATACAGAAGGTACATGATTGAGGTGTTTCATTCAGTTCTTTGTGTTAATATCATAACCAGTTCATTACTCATGTATCATTCTCGTAGCATCTCAGTACTCAAGTATTCATTGCTTAAGCAGTCATAACCGAAGGGATGTTATCAATTCATTTCAAGCATCAAGTCGCATTAGCAGTTCAAGTGTGATTCATTTAGCAGTTCAGTAATTCTTAGCATAAGCATCTCTATTATTCAACACTAAAACATGGGACATTTAGGGACAGTTCATAGCATCATGTTATTCCATTTATTAAGCATGCAGGAATAAGGAGTGTCACGCCCCAGACCCGAAACATCGGAGGACGGGGACGGACTTGGCCAGCTACGTATTACGGGTAGAAAAAATACCGAATAATACGATCAATGCTGTAAACTAGACAAGGGGGTGCATACTACATACAAGTCTCGCTAGGGTCACATGACATCTATTGTCTCAATCAATGAATCAAGTAGCAGTAAATAAAGAGCATATATGATAAAGCAGTAAGGCGTCCCAAAAGCTCAGTCAAAATGTTCGTGAGATCTGGCTTTACAAAACATAGCCAGATGATATGATAAGGTATACACAATCGCTATCAGCTGCAGTCTGAATTAATTACAATTATGTAAAAGCAAGTGCTAGACAGTCCGACTAACAGGTCGGTGCCAAAACGGTAAAAGTAAAGTAAAGAACAAGACGAGTAGGGAGTCAAGCAACCCACTCGTGGCCTCCTGCGGTCATCCTTCTAGTATTGACCATCTTGAGGGTAGAAGTAAGCTGAGTCCTCGGGAGCTGGCTCTAGATCTGGCCATGCAAAACCAGAGAGGTTAGACCTCCAATAGCAAGCACCACAAAGGAAGCACGACATGAAGAATTAAAACCAGTAATAAGGGTTAAGGATATAAATAAGATAAATAGATCTTTACCTCTTACTAAGGTACGCCTAGCGTCTTGACACTCCGAACCAACTCCCCAACCAAACAAGGACAGAAGTTGGCCCGTCATGTCAGGACGTTCAGCTTACCTCAATAGTTGGCAAAGTAGGATACAACCCACAATCAAATCAGTTTAAGCGACCAGGCAATTATTACGGCTTACTACTAGTGAGCTCCAAGTTACCCTGGAACCATGCATTAGGGAATTTCTCTGTTCTTACTATAGACAAACAAGGCTGGTCGATCCAATAATCAGTTCTGCCATGCGGGGAAACGAGTCCCAGCGGGACGCTCGTCGATCGGGAAAAGTAAACCGGATACCACTTCCTGCCCGTGTGGTAGATATGCAGTATCCGTGGGAACCAGCCGGCGTGTCGGGACACTATTTGTCCCAAGGACGGCCGTCATGTAAGAACTCGGAAATCCATTCTCTCCACGCAGTAATTATTTTATTTAACTTAGTTGGCCCTATGTTAATTGAAATCTCATACCGTGGATCATGAGTATTTCGCATGAGTACTTTCGTACAAGGTACGATATGCGTAACTCTACAACGATGCCAGTACGGTTGGGTTGTAGGTCCTACATAGCGTAATGCAACAATTAAACCTATCCACGAGATAATCATGCCTTGACAGTAGGATACACGTGCTGCTTTTGTAATACGAAATTAATTATCGGTGCAATAGCACCTGCTCAAATTCATGTACATAATTATAAGTTGGAGATCAGCACGGTTACATTGTCAATGATCGGGATCAGCCAGTCGTTCTCAATGGTTCATACATGAACGTGTCCCATTTAGTACAATAAGACGACTAGCCAGTCTCTTAGTTCCAAACATAGGAACGCATGATCAATATTAAGTCAGGATAACAATCATTGTCAATTCGTGATAAGACATGGTAGTCAAAAGTTCTATATCAAGAGTAAGAGAAACTTGCATAAAATAGTTGGTAACATATTCTTGAAGCCAAGGAAAAGATCTACAACTTTCATGTTGGAAGCTAGGAGAAATTAGGGCCAGAAAACAGTCAAAAAGAGCATCAAACAATCAAAATCAGCCAAAAATCAGCCTCATGCTGCTAGAAATTCTTAGGCGGCTCAAAAATTCTTATGCGGCTCAAAAATGCTCATGCGGCCAGAATTTTTTATGCGGCTCAAAAATTCTTATGCGGCTCAAAAATGCTCATGCGGCCAGAAATTCTTATGCGGCTCAAAAATGCTCATGCGGCCAGAAATTCTTATGCGGCTCAAAAATTCTTATGCGGCTCAAAAATGCTCATGCGGCCAAAAATTCTTATGCGGCTCAAAAATGCTCATGCGGCCAGAAATGGTCATGCGGCCAGAAATGCTCATGCGGCCAGAAATGGTCATGCGGCCAGAAATTCTTATGCGGTTCAAAATTTCTTATGCGGCTCAAAAATTCTTATGCGGCCAGACACTATTCATCGTCCCTGCCAGAATCAGGACAGATGAACATAGAAATTTGACCAAAATTGTTTTGGCTATAACTTCCTCAAATCAAGTCGGAATCTAACTTTTCAAAAGTCAAAATTGGGTAGAATTGAATTTTCTACAACATAGAACAATCAAAACATGGAAATGATGAAGTTTGATAGATCGAAACCCAAGAAAACCAAAAAGGGGAAAAAACTTAGATCTACACAAAGCTAACCATGGAAAACAAAAACTACAAGACCTAAACATGTAGAGAAAGAAGAGGCAAACACAATGGACTAAAAATAAATAGAGATGCATAAAATCCTCCATGATATGCAAGATGTACTTGCCTCTCACAAGTGGGTTAGGGTTTGGTAGAGGAGTAAATCTGAATGAATGAAGAGAGAGAATGAAAGAAGAAGTTTTATATCAAGGTCAAGTGGATCTCCACCATTCATTCTCTCCACCAAATCCAAGCCATCCATTCCTTTCCATGTTGAACCAAATCAAACCAAGTTGGTTTACCATGAACCGAAATAAACCAAAAGCCAAGAAAAAGCAGAAAATAAAATACAGAAAAATAATTAGCATGAAATTAAAAGAATTAAATATAAAATAAATGCATGACAGATACTAAATAAATTCAGGCAAGCGGTATACGTATAAAAATACGCATTCCGGGAACGGGGAGTGACAAGGAGGAAGGAGGACAGTTCCACTTGCCTGCATAAAAGGGTCTTCTTATTCTGGTTGCACACATTTCCCCGAAGCGTAGCTCCACCAGCGAGCCACGTTCCAACACTTAATCCATCTAGCCAGATAAGAGAGACTGCATCAGTCTCAACTCTTTTGATCTCCAACACAAGTCATGGTCCAATATTCTGATCCCATCCAACAAGCCAACCAAATGCCTCGCGTGGAGCGGGACATTACATAATATACCACTCATAAAAAGTTTCGTCCTCGAAACTTAAGAAAATAACTCATCTACTAGATTCACTTAATCACAATGAGTTACTCACTCAGCTTCAATTCAATATTCATTTCAGCACACTCGGTCATTTTAAATTAGCTATCCAACTGTATCATTTTAATCCATCAACGATTCAATCCATCTTTCTCTTTTTTCCAAATACTTGTAACTTCTCATTGATTCACCAACATTTTTCTTGCATTCTATTTTGGTCGCAACATATCACTTCGTTTGGATCCATACACATATTTTAGGCGTCCCTAAAACATATGCATTTCAGCCAAAGTCCGTGCTAGTGCAATAAATTCTTATCATAATGTTATCTCAGTCACAACCTATAACTTCGGCTGGATCCATACACATATTTTAGGCGTCCCCAAAACATATGTACTTCAGCCAACTTCCATGATAGCGCGATTCGATCAGCCACGATACAACTCTCTTTTCCAAATCCGACATAACATCCTTTCAATTGACTTATCACTTTATTCACTTGCCACCATCACTATCTTCCAGGCCACAACACTTAACATCAAGGACAACTTGGTTAAGCTCTCTATCCGGGCATAATATTTCTAACATTCGATCAAGGGTCTAATCTTCAAGCCAATCATATCAAGAGTTCACAACATGCAATCATATTCCTTCCCAAATCCAACAATATTTCTCACCGAGGAAATTTATCTTTTCTACAAGACACAATCCGACGTCACCCACTATCGATTACCCAAGCCAAGGGTACAATTGTATGCAACAGTCAAGGTTAACCCAGCTACCCGACTATAGATACCGATCCAACATTCCCGTTCTAAGCAGTCAATTTTATCTCATAGAATAATTCACTACTCGATACATACAACTCAAGTCTCATCCCACGATTCTAGTTTCCGCTATAGTCCGACACATAATCCTCAAGGGTCAAACATCTCTAAGGTACGAGTTGAAGCATACGTATACAACATATCATCCTTAGGTCATACTCATCACCATCTCTCGTTCAATACCAAAAGGTTATCCTACGGTCGCCACTGGTCGCCCTATTATTCGGTCTAGTCTCTATGGTTAGCTATAACGACAGCTAAACCTAATCATTCAGGTGACTCCCCTAGAGTGGACGGCTACTAGGGATCATGCTAGTTTCTTATTCTTAGGGCCAACAAGCAACCGACAGTTCTAAAGAACTCTACCCAAACCTATGGGCATCAACTTAGTCTGAATAACTAATCGCCATTGTCGACTATGCCAACAACTGGTCAGTCATCAACTGGTCGCTAGGGTCAAGTCTATCTTATCCAGGGTCTTCCTCAAGAAAATAATTCCTACAGAGGCTCATTCTAGACTTACCCAATGATCGACTAAGATCGATCTATTAACATTACAGTCAATCCCAATCCGACATATGATCTTCATCGTTCTAATAATCCATCAAGTAAAATATCCAATGAACCAATTTCTATTTAACCTTCCTTGATGCCCACACGAACCCATAAGCCAAGGCTAACTATTCAAGGGTCATCGATTCCGATAGTCTTAACATAACTATGGAATCATACTATTCAATCTGTATGACAGAGTCACACCACCAAATCATAAGCCAACAATCTATATCCCAACCAACAGTCACATATACCGACATTATCCAACACGTTTGTAATTTCTCAATCCCATTCGTTTCTCAATCATCAAACTATCTTATGGACAGTCTTAAATCTCATACAGCAAGGGTCGAGTAGTTCATTCCATTCAATCCGATAATTCATGTATCAACTAACCATTCTCTATGCAACACAAATATTCAGGGTTGCTACTTGTTACTTTTTTGGTACAATTCAACTCCTCAGCATACATTCACATAGGCAACGACTATCCTTTGGTGATCAAGATGGATTAACATCTCTTACACCTTAGGGCCAAGGCACATATCTCTAATATTCCTTTGGTTTACCGACAATATTTCTAAAACTTTCAGCTATGCAACCAACTTTGTATTAGCCACATTTGATTTACATCCAACCAATCGAGGTCAACATTCAGATGTTCTAAGCCACAATATTCTCTAGCCAAATCTATTTATCCATAGCATACTAGCTGTCTTACTAGTCTGAGTCATCACTCGACTAAACAATTTCTAACCAAGCCATCCGTTACAATTTTCGACAATCTCGATACTCAATATAACATCACCGTCAAGGGACACTCGAGTCATCTAGCCATAATACATGACTCCCAGCTAAGTCTCGACACTACCCAGTACCCACAGATAGTCTCCTTGCTATCCTATGGAAAGGGTCAACATAGATCTCGTTCTGAGGTGGTAGAGGCAATATACCACTCAGAAACGAAGCCATCCTTAAACAATACCAACCCAATTCTATTTCAGATATTCGTGATCTACAATGATCATAATACTTAACCAACATCTCGGAGTCTCAATATCACAAGCTAACATTCTTAGGGTCTCAAAAGCACTATCGAGCACATATGAGTCAACTCACTAGTTTTGCTGAACTCATCCATCAATTATTCATTCCCAAATCTTTCCCAACATCACATACAATTCTCAACTTGTTACAGCACACATAGTCACTTTTCTTTATTCCCATATTCCAAACCACAACATAGCATACTATGGCATCGAGTCATTATTGGGTTATTTGTGTCCAAACCAACAACAATCATTCATTTAGGGGCATCACAATGTATATAGACTTATTGTATGGAACATCCAGTGAGCAGCCAAGAGGGTCAACGAACTTTCAGACACAAACAACATAGGATGATTACCGAACAACAACAGCATAATCGCGAAAGCAATCTTTGACTTAATCGCGAAAGCAACGTTGAGTGATCGCAGAAGCAACTTTGGTTAATCATCGATGCAACTTTGATTTTAAACGAATCAAAGAAGAGACCAAGGACGTAAAGCCGTGGTCTGATACCAATTTGTCACGCCCCGATTCGTAGAGTCATTTATTCACATATTTTGTCTCTTAGAATCGATCATCCTCGCTTGGGCGTGATGCCGTACAAGTCTGGTATTGTACTTGTACAAGGCAAAGATGGTACATAAGTGATAATCTTCAAATAGGAACACATCGCAGCGTCGGAAGCAGACAAATTGAAATTAATGAGGACAATCTTTCTTATTGAATAGAAGTACATCACTTCTTTATAGCAGCGAAGATAAAAGGATAACTTGAAGTCACACAGAGATATATAGCACTTTTATTCTCTTTATTGATAATTGAAGAAGAGTACAGGACTTGTATTAAAATACAATGCTTATAACACATCCCACTTTATATTGAAAGCTAACTGACCAATGCTATACACCTTACATTTGATACTTGGATACATTGGATTACAACTCGACATACCGACTTGGCTTACAACTCACTGGTATCACTGATTACAATATTCCATACATTATGCCCTTTATAAACAGAAGACATCATCTTATACAAGGAGAGCTTCTGTATGCCCAATAAATCTTCGATACCTCGGGACCAAACAAGCCAATCTTCGTGTGTAGAACATCCCAAGCACGAATACCTGCCCACAAAACGTGGGTCAACACATCATCTATGTACTGGGGAGCAGAATCCAACCCACTCGCCTAAACCAATATATAGTGATCGATTTTAGCAAACATTTAATAGAATAATCTTTCTATTTGGGGCCTAGCATCAGTTTACAGTTCATGGACAATAATCATAGTGAAGCATGTAAACATATTCTTAGTAGCATTTATGTGAAGGCAATATTAAAGCATACTGGGTGATATCATGAAAAGGCATCATTGGTTCTAACATCTTGAACATGTTATGATAATTCTCATAGAAGGCATCACTTAGCATGTGAGTTATGTTTAAGCAGTTTCATAGCAAGGCAACATCATAACATCGTCTTGTTTAGCATAATTTAGCAGACCATTCAACCAACATATATTACATTTATCATATTTAAGTGATTTCTTACCGATATCCGACTCCGTGTACCTGCATAAGAATACATGATATTATGATATACTTACTCTGTCTACACAAAATATTCATTAGCATGCATCCTGACTACATGACCACTGGTGCTATGCACCATTTAAGGACTTGCCATATAGGACTTCAAGGGTATCGATGCACCATTCACCCGGGTTGCAAGCCCGAAATGAATGTCTCGATACCAATCAAGCCACCAAAGCTTGCTGTATTTCCTCCTAGGCCGAATCGATCCCCAGGGCCCTAGGAACCGTCCGAGGAAACAATACCTTCTATACAAGTTGCCCATGATCATGCGAATGCGTGTCCGACTCGATCGTGTTCGAAGTCGCATGATAAAATATTAACATAGGTAAAGGCAACATTTTATTATCTCATATTTCCAACATTACCACCTGTTCACTTGGTGATCTCAACGATCCCAAGCCTCATCATTTCTCATTGCATCAATCATTACAACATTTCTTATATCGTTCCTTTCTAAGAGGAACAAACCATATTTTATTCATCTCGATAGGACCTGCAACATTTTATTCATTTCATAGGGACAATATTCTTTCTTTCATTGCTTATAAGGAAATAGGCAATAGCAATAGTTATACAGAAGGTACATGATTGAGGTGTTTCATTCAGTTCTTTGTGTTAATAGCATAACCAGTTCATTACTCATGTATCATTTTCATAGCATCTCAGTACTCAAGTATTCATTGCTTAAGTAGTCATAACCGAAGGGACATTATCAATTCATTTCAAGTATCAAGTCGCATTAGTAGTTCAAGTGTGATTCATTTAGCATTTCAGTAATTCTTAGCATAAGTATCTCTATTATTCAGCACTAAAACATGGGACATTTAGGGACAGTTCATAGCATCATGTTATTCCATTTATTAAGCATGCAGGAATAAGAAGGAAGGAGGACAGTTCCACTTGCCTGCATAAAAGGGTCTTCTTATTCTGGTTGCACACATTCCCCCTAAGCGTAGCTCCACCAGCGAGCCACGTTCCAACACTTAATCCGTCTAGCCAGATAAGAGAGACTGCATCAGTCTCAACTCTCTTGATCTCTAACACAAGTCACGGTCCAACATTCTGATCCCATCCAACAATCCAACCAAATGCCTCGCGTGGAGCGGGGCATTACATAAGAAATCACTTAAATGTGATAAATGTAATATATGTTGGTTGAATGGTCTGCTAAATCATGCTAAACAAGACGATGTTATGATGTTGCCTTGCTATGAAACTGATTAAACATAACTCAAATGCTAAGTGATGCCTTTTATGAGAATTATCATAAAATGTTCAAGATGTTAGAACCAATGATGCCTTTTCATAATATCACCCAGTATGCTTTAATGTTGCCTTCACATAAACGCTAGTAAGAATATGTTTACATGCTTTACTATGATTATTGCCCATGAACTGTAAACTGATGCTAGGCCCCAAATAGAAAGATCATTCTATTAAATGTTTGCTAAAATCGATCACTATATGTTGGTTTAGGCGAGTGGGTTAGATTCTGCTCGCCAGTATATATATGATGTGCTGACCCACGTTTTGTGGGCAGGTGTTCGTGCTTGGGATGTTCTACACACAAAGATTGGCTTGTTTGGTCCCGAGGCATCGAAGATTTGTTGGGCATACAGAAGCTCTTCTTATACAAGATGATGTCTTCTGTTTATAAATGGCATAATGTATGGAATATTGTAATCAGTGATACCAGTGAGTTGTAAGCCAAGTCGGTATGTCGAGTTGTAATTCAATGTATCCAAGTATCAAATGTAAGCTGTATAGCATTGGTCAGTTGGCTTTCAATGTAAAGTAGGATGTGTTGTAAGCATTGTATTTCAATACAAGTCCTGTACTCTTCTTCAATTATCAATAAAGAGAATAAAAGTTCTATATATCTCTGTGTGACTTCAAGTTATCCTTTTATCTTCGCTGCTATAAAGAAGTGATGTACTTCTATTCAATAAGAAAGATTGTCCTCATTAACTTCAATTTGTCTGCTTTCGTCGCTGCGACGTGTTCCTATTTGAAGATTATCACTTATGTACCATCTTTGCCTTGTAAAAGTACAATACCAGACTTGTACGGCATCACACCCAAGCGAGGATGATCGATTCCAGGAGATAAAATATGCGAATAAATGACTCTACGAATCGGGACATGACAAATTGGTATTAGAGCACGGCTTTGCGTCCTTGGTCTCTTCTTTGATTCGTTTCAAATCAAAGTTGCATCGACGATTAACCAAAGTTCCTTCTGCGATCACTCAACGTTGCTTCCGCGATTAAATCAAAGATTGCTTCCGCGATTATGTTGTTATTGTTCGGTAATCATCCTATGTTGCTTGTGTCTGAAAGTTCGTTGACCCTCTTGGCTGCTCACTGGATGTTCCATACAATAAGTCTATATACATTGTGATGCCCCTGAATGAATGATTGTTGTTGGTTTGGACACAAATAACCCAACAATGACTCGATGCCATTGTATGCTATGTTGTGAATGCTGTTTGGAATATGGAAATAAAGAAAAGTGGCTATGTGTGTTGTAACAAGTTGAGAATTGTATGTGATGTTGGAAAAGATTTGGGAATGAATAATTGATGGATGAGTTCAGCAGAACTAGTGAGTTGACTCATATGTGCTCGATAGTGCTTTTGAGACCCTAAAAATATTGGCTTGTGATATTGAGATCCCGAGATGTTGGTTAAGTATTATGATCGTTGTAGATCACGAATGTCCGGAATAGAATTGGTTAGGTATTGTTTAAGAATGGCTTCGTTTGTGAGTGGTATATTGCCTCTACCACCTCAGAACGAGATGTATGTTGACCCTTTCCATAGGATAGCAAGAAGACTATTTGTGGATACTGGGTAGTGCCGAGACTTAGCTGGGAGTCATATATTGTGGCTAGATGACTCGAGTATCCCTTGACGGTGATGTTATATTGAGTAGCGAGATTGTCGAAAATTATAACGTATGGCTTGGTTAGAAATTGTTTAGTCGAGTGATGACTTAGACTAGTAAGGCAGCTAGTATGCTATGGGTAAATGGATTTGGCTAGAGAATGTTGTGGCTTAGAACATCTGAATGTTGACCTCGATTGGTTGGATGTAAATCAAATGTGGCTAATACAAAGTTGGTTGCATAGCTGAAAGTTTTAGAAATATTGTCGGTGAACCAAAGGAATATTAGAGATCTGTGCCTTGACCCTAAGGTGTAAGAGATGTTAATCCATCTTAATCACCAAAGGTTAGTCGTTGCCTATGTGAATGTATGCTGAGGAGTTGAATTGTACCAGAAAAGTAACAAGTAGCAACCCTGAATATTTATGTTGCATAGAGAATGGTTAATTGATACATGAATTGTCGAATTGAATGGAATGAACTACTCGACCTTTGTTGCATGAGATTTATGAATGCCCATAAGATAGTTTGATGATTGAGAAACGAATGGGATTGAGAAATTACAAACGTGTTGGATAATGTCGATATATGTGACTTGTGTTGGAGATCAAGAGAGTTGAGACTGATGCAGTCTCTCTTATCTGGCTAGACGAATTAAGTATTAGAACGTGGCTCGCTGGTGGAGCTACGCTTAGGAGAAATGTGTGCAACCAGAATAAGAAGACCCTTTTATGCAGGCAAGTGGAACTGTCCTCCTTCCTCCTTATTCCTGCATGCTTAATAAATGGAATAACATGATGCTATAAACTGTCCCTAAATGTCCCATATTTTAGTGCTGAATAATAGAGATGCTTATGCTAAGAATTACTGAACTGCTAAATGAATCACACTTGAACTGCTAATGCTGTCACGACCCGCACCCACCGTGAGGGTACGAGTACGTAACAATGCCCAGCCTACGCCGCAGTGTCGACGATAGAACGTTGTTCTAGGTCATGAACTATAACTACATAACATAAAATATACTCTCCAAATGGAGGCCAACACAGAGGTACAACTCAATCACAATCTAAGGTAGAATATAGCATTATGGAAATAGATAAGAAATCCTCAACTGAGGTACAGCAGAATGAAATAACAAAGTCTCATCAACTACCAGTCTCAACATCTCTAAAATATACAACTCTGAAAACAACAGCTAAACACGAAAAGAAAGAACAGTCTAAGCTATCTACTAAACAAGGGGTATCCTCCTCAGCAGCTGCCTGAACCTCCCCAGGGGTCCAGGTCGCGAGTGTCATCTAGGCAAACTCCAAGTAAGGGGTGCAGGGTTCCTCATCATCCTCTGTAAAATTTTCAACAGGTCCAGTCAGGACGGGAGCGAGCACAATACATCTCAACAGTTCATAGCAGGTTAGAAAATGTAATCATGCAGTAAAGTAAGATATAGATACTGAAAAAATACAGTATGTAAACAGAGAGAGAACTGTAATAGAAATATCTACTATAAGTAAAGAGCTACCAGTGACTAGTGAATTAGAGTACAAAGTCGACATGTGAACGGCTTGATTTGTACATGGCTATACTAAAGAGGTGTACATGGCTATTCTACTTTGGAATTGTTTACATGGCTATTTATACTCCCCCGTACCCCCAATTAATACACAAGGATCCAACCAGGTCATGTTATGATTCTATGTTAAAGCCCCCGAAGGGTGGTAAGCCCCCAAAGGGTGGTACATAGTAGTCCCATAAATAGGGATTCTGGGAAACCCAATAAATGGGATAAGGATTCAAAGAAGACTTTGTGATCATATGAGTATATGTCACAAATGATCAAAGAACCAAAAAAGCATAGTGATACGCCATGTAAGTAAAACGTACAGAACATAGAGTACCCCGATGCTCCCTGAAGGGATAACATCTGAAGAAGGGATCCATATAGTACTAATCCGTGTGACCAACGTGACAGTATCAAGTAAAGTAATTTAATGCAGGAAATAATTCTAAGCAGGATATGAAATGATCAGAGAATGTACTCGCCTCGTATCTGAATGTCTGAAGTAAATGTACTGTCCGAGATGAGGTACCTGACTCCTAGTTAGAGCAACACAAGTCAAGATGTATATAGGGGATGATAATAGTAATCTACAATGCATCTGCATGCTGTCTAGGTCAAACTAGACTAAAGTCAACACTTGGTCAACTCCAGTCAACTATACCAGTCAAACTAGGTCAAGCCTAAGCCAAACAAGTCTCACTAAGCCTAACCAGCCTATTCTAGCAAGCACATACCACATCTAGGCTATACAAGTCAACTGCACACCTATACTGGCATTCAAGCCATATACATAGGCTGTATCATATAGGGTACATTCCATAGGCTATGTGCCATATAGGCCATATCACATATTCACACATATTGTATACATTGAATATTTATCTAATTTAATATAATAACACACATATAAATATATAGGCTACCCATAATATAAGCATCACATATAGATATATATATTATATATACATATATATGTATATACATAGAAGGATATGTAGAGAAAAACATGTGAGGGTGTTTGTGCACATGTGGGTGTGATACAAAGGTGTATGGCATGTATTCCTGTGTGTGTATGAGGATTGTAGAGTAGTGTGTTGGTGATATGAAGTAAAAGAAAATGTGTCAATAGAGTTTTAGAGAGGGCATGGTGTGGGTGTGTGTAATGAAAGTGCACAAGAGCATGTGTGTGTGAAGTCATGAGAGCATGTGTGCCAAAGTGTCAAGTAACTTGGTGTGTGAAAACATGTAAAAACAGTGTGGAAAGTTCCTAAAAAATCAGTGATGTGTGCACAGGAATTTCAGGAACTCAATGTAACATAAACTCAGTTTACATAATGAACTCTCAAGTATTTACATTCAAAATCAAATCCATACACCCAACCACCTGATATTGGAAAGGAAAAATGTGAAAAATGTGTCACACAGGTTTCAGTACAATGTGTTCAGTTAACATTCTCAGGAAAGTAGTAGAAAGGGAAAATCTTAGAATCTAGCTAACAGTTAATTCAACTTATCATCCATAACTAAACATGTGAAAAATTAGATAGGGTAACTAACACTAATCGGTTCAGTTTAACAGGGAAACAATTCCAAATTTTGGGATTCCTGTCAATTTGATTGGCAGCTAATCTCTAGAATCAAAATCAGTAAATCAAAGCATGAGAACTCAGTCATGGCAAGTAGATTTTTAAAATAGTTTAAACTGGAAAACAGTGGGGGTGAGGATACCTGTGTGTGTTCTCAGGGTTCAACATATGTAAATTTTCACATACTTTCAGTAAAAGAAAGGAAAATCAATTCGATTTAACCTACACTATCTCAGGAAATTGAACCTATCTCAGGAATTAGAAGAACAATACATCCAATCTCAGGTTTAGCCAAGAATATTGGAATGGTGTCTGTGTACATGAGTGTATAGATACCAATGTGAGATTAGTGATTGACATCGGTGAATGGGTGTGTCCATACGTTTAGTATACATCAACCAATAATTGAATCAAATACTAACTGAAAACAAGAAACGTGAAACCAAACCAAACCGACTTCAAAATCAAAACAATGAGAACTTCGAATCATCATATAATCAAAACATCATCACAGGCAATAACTCCTGAACCAAGTTCATCATAACCAATTAAACTGGGATGAACATATATAGGCTACATACATGTGCATTCTCACATATATATTCATATACATATGTATATATGCATATACATGAAAGATAGAAGAAAAAATGGAAAGGTGATTGTGTACTTGGGTGTACGTGGAGTGACAAGAGGGTGTGTGTTTATGAGAGTGCAGGAAGACAGTGTCTCAGTTCTAGGTTTTTGTGGTGTGTGTGTGATGTTCTCAGGGAATTTCGAATTCAAACATACCAATAGTTTTCAGGTTTGAATCAAACTCAGTTTGCATTCCATTTTATTTCAGTCATGAAGCATCAACAAAATTCAGTTTTAAGGAACTAAATGACAGTGATTACAATGCAAGTTCAATCATTTGAAACCAACTCATAACCATATCCCGTTTCAACACAAGCCTATTCGAATATGTAAATTAAACAAATCAGAGATTAGTGAATATATTAGGACATGATTTTAGCATTAAACATAACTAATCAAAATGAAACCTCAGGAATAATTTCAAAATTAGTGAATGGTGTGATAACTTAGGAAATCTGGAAAAATAGTCTCAGGTTTATGGAAATGGAAACTGTGACAGGAAACATTGAATCAACCATTCATCAAGTTCACTAAAGCATGATTTTAAATCTCAGGAAAGGAATTCAGTTCATGTTACTGTGTATCAGTACTCAGGTTAGGAATGAACAGTGACAGGAAACATAAAAAAACTCATTCATATCAGTTTAAAAAAGAACAGGAAACTAAATCTCAGTTATTAACAAATTTCAATCCAACACAATGTCTAATTCACATTCACAAACCAAAAGCCAAATTCAAATGTAAACATTAAGCTACCATGAGCTAGCAATATGTGGGAGTCTAGATTGACCATTTAACAGCATTTAAAATAGGTAATTTGTAATTTAAACTCAGGAACAAAACAGTTCAGTTAAGAGGGTATCAGTCCAAATTAGGAATCAATGATTCGACCCTAAATTCCGTCACAAAAATCATAAACAATGGTTGTTAAATAGTGTAGCATGTGTACACGTGTCTTGAGTGTCCTCAAGTGTCCAGAAAATACGACACAGGCGTGTCCAACACGTTGCAAACACGTGGGGTGCACCCAGTGTTGCACAGTGTCGTGCATACGTGCACGTGTCTGTAGGACACGACACACGATACGTGGGGTCTCGTGGTCATGCCCACGTATATCCCACGTGTCAGGCTACACATAGGACCCAACACGACACGACCACGTCGTGTCCAGAGTGGACACGACTCGCGTATCAGTACGCAGTTCAGACTGAACGCGCGCACGTGTAAGACCAGTGCGCGAGTCCTGGCGTGTCCGACACGACGCCGCTGGACACGAGGCTTGGGGGACAGGTTCGCAGACACTGCCCCCTCCTCTCAGTCCAAGCACGGCCCACCACGTGGCCTGTGCACTGAGCACGAGGCCACGAGCAGCAGGGGAAACCCTAGCCGCGTGCGAGGCTGTGTCCACGCCATCGTACGGATACAACACAGAAACGTGTTCAGAACATTAGAATCGTGTAAGCGACACAAAAACTCAAATATCTATTCAAACACAATCAGAAAATAGTAAAGGAAAACCTATTGAGGCATTAGGTCGAACACCTAGGTAATCCTATTGATACGTGTCTGATACGGACACGTATCCGACACAAGTTGGGGTCAGCTCCTACCCGAGGCTAGAGGGGACCTAGGACTATGTATCCATGATGATAAATCAGTAGTTTAAATGGGAAAAGAGGGATTTACCAATGGATGTCTCAAGCTCCAAAAACTGTCAAAGTGCAGTCCCATGTTACTGTAGCTCGAGCACAATATGATCTCCAAATCAGTACTCTACCTCCATGGACAGCAAGAGGGTGGTGGTTTGGTCAAAATGCAAGAAGTTTGGTTGAAAAAAGATAAGGAATGAAGAAGTTATGGAGAAATGAAGTTGAGCTCACCTTGTTCTTGAAAAGAGGGAGAATGAACAAGGAGGCAATGATTTTTGGGAGGGATTAAATAGGGGGAAATCCCAAGATGGCTGCCCTAAAATCTAGGGCTAGGGTTGATGCAAGGGTTCTCCATCATTCTAGATAATTCAATGGCTAGATGAAACCTAGGTAGCCTATCACTAGTCTTAACTAATCAACATGACTAATAACTAACCAAATCAAAAATCATGACTAGCCATGACTAACCATGACCAATCTCAATCTAACTTAGTCTAACCATGACTAACTAGGACTAATCTAGGTTAGGTCCAATCTAGGTTAGGCTAATCTAAACTACATGGAAATTAATTAAATAATATTTAAATCACACCATTCAAATAAATTATTTTAAATTCCTAATAAAATATATTAAATTCGAATAATTCAAAATGACAAAATACCCTCGAACTAAAAATGATAAATGAAATACCCTAATCACATGGCTAGGCTCTAGGGTAGACAGTCTCTACGGTTTCACTAGCAAAACACAAAAATCACAAGTCATAATTTTAAATAGTCTAAAAATAATTAAAAATCACCAAAAATCATAATATGAAATAAATATCAATAAATAATAATTATAATTACAAAATTTCAAAATTACCCTCATCTGGAAAACTGGATGTTACAAATGCGACTTGATGATTGAAATAAATTGATAACGTCCCTTCGGTTATAACTGCTTAAGCAATGAATACTTGAGTACTGAGATGCTACGAGAATGATACATGAGTAATGAACTGGTTATGCTATTAACACAAAGAACTGAATGAAACACCTCAATCATGTACCTTCTGTATAACTGTTGCTATTGCCTATTTCCTTATAAGTAATAAAAGAAAGAATATTGTCCCTATGAAATGAATGAAATACTGCAGATCCTATCGAGATGAATAAAATATGGTTTGTTCCTCTTAGAAAGGAACGATATGAGAAATGTTGCAATGATTGATGCAATGAGAAATGATGAGGCTTGGGATCGTTGGGATCACCAAGTGAACAGGTGATAATGTTGGAAAGATGAGATAATTAAATATTGCCTTTACCTATCTTAATATTTTATCATGCGACTTCGAACACGATCGAGTCGGACACGCATTCGCATGATCATGGGCAAATTTGTATACAAGGTATTGTTTCCTCGGACGGTTCCTAGGGCCCTGGGGACCGATTCGACCTAGAAGGAAATGCAGCATGCTTTGGTAGCATGATTGGTATCGAGACATTCATTTCGGGCTTGCAACCAGGGTGAATGGTGCGTCGATACCCTTGAAGTCCTATATGGCAAGTCCTTAAATGGTGCGCAGCACCAGCGGTCATGTAGTCAGGATGCATGCTAATGAATGTTTTGTGCAGACAGAGTAAGTATATCATAATATCCTGTATTCTTATGCAGGTACGCGGAGTCGGATATCGGTAAGAAATCACTTAAATGTGATAAATACAATATATGTTGGTTGAATGGTCTGCTAAATCATGCTAAACAAGACGATGTTATGATGTTGCCTTGCTATAAAACTGCTTAAACATAACTCACATGCTAAGTGATGCCTTCTATGAGAATTATCATAACATGTTCAAGATGTTAGAACCAATGATGCATTTTCATGATATCACCCAGTATGCTTTAATGTTGCCTTCACATAAACGCTACTAAGAATATGTTTACATGCTTCACTATGATTATTGCCCATGAACTATAAACTGATGCTAGGCCCCAAATAAAAAGATCATTCTATTAAATATTTGCTAAAATCGATCACTATATGTTAGTTTAGACGAGTGGGTTGGATTCTGCTCGCCAGTACATAGATGATGTGCTGACCCATGTTTTGTGGGCAGGTGTTCGTGCTTGGAATGTTCTATACACGAAGATTGGCTTGTTTGGTCCCGAGGCATCGAAGATTTGTTGGGCATACAGAAGCTCTCCTTGTACAAGATGATGTCTTCTGTTTATAAATGGCATAATGTATAGAATATTATAATCAGTGATACCAGTGAGTTGTAAGCCAAATCGGTATGTCGAGTTGTAATCCAATGTATCCAAGTATCAAATGTAAGCTGTATAGCATTGGTCAGTTGGCTTTCAATGTAAAGTGGGATGTGTTGTAAGCATTATATTTCAATACAAGTCCTGTACTCTTCTTCAATTATCAATAAAGAGAATAAAAGTTCTACATATCTCTGTGTGACTTCAAGTTATCCTTTTATCTTCGCTGCTATAAAGAAGTGATGTACTTCTATTCAATAAGAAAGATTGTCCCCATTAACTTCAATTTGTCTGCTTCCGCCACTGCAATGTATTCCTATTTGAAGATTATCACTTATGTACCATCTTTGCCTTGTACAAGTACAATACCAGACTTATACGGCATCACGCCCAAGCGAGGACGATCGATTCCAAGAGATAAACTATGTGAATAAATGACTCTACGAATCGGGGTATGACAAATAGTAATAAGTGGATATGTATTTGTGAATAAATGACTCTACGAATATAGGAAACCCCCAATTTTGGATACAACATGTGTTTGTGGTTTTGATTGAATGATTTATTCCTATTTTTAATCTCAGATTTTTGTGTCATGAGATGTGCTCTTGTGCGTCCATATATATATATATTTTTGTGTCTATATGTATGTGTGTGTGTGTGGTTATACATATATATATATATATATATATATATATGTATATGTATGTATGTGTGTGTGTGTGGATATGTATATACATATTGGTGTGTGTGTGTGTGTCTAATATGTATTTATTGGTGTGTGGAGATATCGAAAGTGAGAGGGGGATTATGAGAATGAGATATAGAGAATGGAATAAGAGATTAGAGTGAGATAGAGAGTGTGATATAGAGAGATTTGAGTGAGATAGAGAAAGTGATATAGAGTGATTGAGAGAGTTAGAGACTAAAGGAAATGGAAGGGGTGAGCTACTGAATTTAGCAGCCATAGCAGCAGCATTTAGCAGCCATCAGTAGCAGCAGTATGCAGCTACAGCAGTTAGCAGCCATAGCAGCAGCTGCAGTAGCTTCTAAGGGGGGAGCAGCCCCATAACAGCCCCTCATTCATCCATCCATCTACCAATCCTTCCATGCTTTCAGTCACCCTTTCATTCCATTCACTTATGTATTCATTCAAACATTCCCTATCCATTCCCCATTCATTCAATCACTCATATACATTCAAACCACTCATTCACATTTAGTTTTTCCCCCAACATTCATATATGCATTCACCCCTTCAATTATTCATTTCTTCCACCACATTCACTCATGCATTCATATATCCATTCATTCATCCCCCTTTCTAAAATTATATCAGTCCCTATACTCCACATTTTAGTCCTTAATCTATAGGTTAGAGTTGTGAGTAGTGTAATGAGTGAGATAGTGTTGGTGCTAGTGTTGTGTTAGTAGTGGTTAGTTAGGATAGTAGCTTAGATAAGTTAGTATCCTAGTAGACTAATTAGTGTGACTAACCTAGACACTAGAAGAGTATGGAAGAGTGAACTAGGAAGGTTTAGTGGAGTGTAGAGTGTGGTATCTCAAGATACCATAGCGTATCATGACGATACACTAAGGTAATATTGAGATGACATGGACATAAGATGGACTAGATGTCAAAGAACCCTAGATTTCTTGGTTGGTAAACCCTAGATAGGATGGTACCTAGCTACCCTAAGAAGCCTAGGCTACTATCCTGAAATCTAGAGGGGTTTCCTTTGTAATGGGACAAGGTATCGGGAATACCTTGTAAGGGTAAATGTTAGGGTATTGGGTAATATAAGTTATTGAGTTTTTGATTGCTAGATGGGGTTAGAAATAGGTTGTCTTGGTGGGTAATGACTAGATGAGGGTAGTTTAGGCTAGTCTTGACCCCCGTTGACAAAGAGTTGACTTTTTGACCGAAAGTCAACTTCGAGTCAACGCTTGACCTAGAATCGACCCAAAACCAAACCAGAGTTGACCAGTTGACTGAAAGTCAACTGTTAGTCAATATTTGACTAGTTTAACCTAGGGTTGACCTAGGATTAACTTAGTGTTGACCAGAGTTGACCAGAGTTGACTTTTTGACTAAAAGTCAACTGTAAGTCAACCTTTGACCCAGATTGACCTAGTTTGACTTGGATTGACTTCCTGTGACCTTGTTTGACCTTGGTTGTCCTAGTGTGACCTAGTTTGGCTCAGTATGACCTAGTTTAGCTTGGTGTGACTTAGTTTGACCTAGTTTTGACTTAGACAAGCATATCATGACTAGATTAGCTTTCCTTTTATTATTAAACCCTGTTTGACTTATAGTATCTCATCTTTAGGTCTGTGATTACTCTGAGCATCTGTTCACCTTATCAGCTAAGGACCACAGGCGAGTATATTTACTGATAATTTTTATTGTCTTGATATCTGCTATATCCGATTCAGTTGTAGTGTCTTACTTGATTTTAAGACACGATAGTTCACGGACTAGTATATGTTGGATCATGACATGAGATATTGTTCCTGGATTACTTGGTATATTGGTATATTTCCTGTCTTATTTTTTATACTTGTATAGACACCGATTCCTAAGGGGACTTGCTACCCTCTTACGGAATCCCGTGTCATGACGTGTTATGTCTGGATCCTTTATACTATTCGGGGATAGGGAGTTATTAGTGGTTGTGTGATCAAAATCCCTACTTGTTCTTCACACTTGTACTTGTTTTTGTGCATAGCTATACCCTCGCTCACGATGGGTAAAGCCTGACCCCACTTGTTCATAACTTTTCATGGTGGCCGGCCTTATCCTGCTCCATTGTACACTTGTTCATAGCTGGTCAGATGGAAAGCCTGATCATGTTTCCCAAGCTGATCACATAACGCACTAATAATTCAAGGCATATTTTATATTTATTTATCATAGGAGGCTAAGTTCTGTTCAGGAGAAGGGTTACAACCCCGGTCCTTGTTTGGTTTAAGGGTTGTAACTCGGCTTCCGAATAGTTCCCAAGTCATCCTATATATTGTCGTCCTATTCAGTACTCA
This sequence comes from Iris pallida, assembly GCA_029216955.1. Classification (NCBI taxonomy): domain Eukaryota; kingdom Viridiplantae; phylum Streptophyta; class Magnoliopsida; order Asparagales; family Iridaceae; genus Iris; species Iris pallida. Next base: position 9,654,431 of record JANAVB010010000.1, on the reverse strand, counting down.
CATCCTATTATATATTTTCTGTTGATTTTGTCTTGTATTTCATATGTTCTACATGCTCTTATGCTATACCTTGATTGGAGGCTAGATTCTGTTCGGGAGAAGGGTTACAACCCCGATCCTTATTTGGTTTACGGGTTGTAGCTCGGCTTTTGAATGGCTCCCAAGTCATCCCATATTTTTGTCTTGTATTTCATTATACTGTCTCTTATAGAATTTGTCAATTCATATGGAACTGCTGTTATTGTTTGTACTTGCTCATTTTTCTGACAGGATACCGTTGATATATTACAGATGTTTCTGAGGCAGACTGCTCGACCTACTATGAGATCGAGACAGATGGAGACTTAGGCCAGGACTGTGGCCTGTTAGTTGAGCCACTAGACTTTACACTCCCAGAGTAGTTAGTTTAGTTAGGCTTGCCTGGACTGCGATCCAACTTTTGTTTTAGACTGTAGTAGCTTATATTCATGACTCTATGATATTGTTTGTTTCTCTTCGACTGTATTGGATGTTGAACTCATTTTCTGTTTTCACATTTATCATATTTCTTTTCCGTACTATCTATCTTAGTTTTGTTTTTGTGATTGAGTTATGTCATATATATTCCTCCGTGCGGAGATGACATGTACCTTTATATTGTCTAGTTGTAGTATTTATAGACGACCTATACAACGTTCTACCGCCGATTCTGTGGCGTAGGCTGGACGTAACTACGTACTCGTGCCCCTAATCAGGGTGCGGGTCGTGACACATTTTTGTGGTGGCCCATGCAGGTCAGTATCGTAATTAGTGCAATCTCGTAATGGTGCTCGACTTAGAGTACTAATTACGAGCCTGCGACTAGGACATAGGATCTAGGATATGATAGGAGTTACTCAATCACATTTTTGGAAAATTTTGATCTTTTGATTACCATGACTTTTCTTCTTGCATTGAATTCAATTGTCCTTCCTTGATATTCCTTATCATTTGCCATATTGATCTTCTTGTTTTAATCTATCCTCAGGATGACGATAACCCGCTCTCAGGTAGCAGGATCTAGTGTTATTCTGGAGAGGCCCGATCCGGTAGGACCTCCACCTCCGGCTGCGGGAGCTGCAGTTGAGGGAGTTGCCACCTCAGTTCCTGTCCTTCAGACGGGAGTAGCAGCGACAGTTCCAGGAGGTCTTCCACCTCCAGCAGCGGGACCGTCTATAGTCATTCCTGAGACTCTTCCACCGCCGCCTCCGCTACCGACGGATGCACAGCAGATGATGGCCCTTCTACAGCAGATGTTGCAGACCCAGAGGGCCCAGGTCGAGACACAGCACCGCCAGACAGAGGTGTTACGGCAGAGCATGGAGAACTCCCACCAACTGGCGATGGCACCAGTAGAGAGGGTTGTACCGGGTAGAGTTCAGTGTTCTCCAGTTCAACAGCATGGTCAGAGGAGGCCTGGTACTTGTCTAGATTTCAGGAAGATGAACTCGAGGGACTTTAAGGGTACCGAGGGTATCCTGTATGCAGATGACTGGTTGGAGGACGTCCAGAGGAGCCTGGAGTTAGTAGAGGTTCCGAGGGGACTATGGGTCACAACTGCGGCGAGTCAGTTCTTCGACATCGCCTTGACGTGGTTTCGCACGGATCCTCGTACATCAGTGAGAAGTTTGACATGGGAGAACTTCAGGCGGCTCTTCAAGGAGAAGTTCTACCCCGATGTGGCTCTGACAGCTCTGGAGGCCCAGTTCGTCGGATTGGTGCAGGAGAACTCGTCGGTGGACGAGTATGCAGTGGAGTTCTTCCGTCTGAGTAGGTTTGTACCAGATCTGATTCAGGATGAGGGGTATAAGGCCCGCAAGTTCCAGAGGGGCCTTATTCATGCGGTTCGTACTCGTACTTTCGGGCGACGTGATATGACCTTCGAGCAGATACTGATGGAGGCGCAGATAGCAGAGGAGGACTTCAGCCTCAAGCCGAAGAGGGGCAGTGACATTCTTGGAGCGAGTTCCAGTACGGGGCCAGCGAAGCTCCCTCACTTCCAGCAGAGGTAGATTCAACAGCTGCCTCGGTTACAGCTTCAGCAGGCACTAGCACGTGTCGACCAGCAGCAGGGTCAGGACAAGAGACAGGCCATCTAGTATACTTTCTGCAGGAAGATGGGGCACACCCGGGAGGTTTGCAGGATGTGGCTGGGAGTTTATTTATTCTATGGAGCTTCAGATCACCATCTGAAGAACTGTGCTGCTTATGCAGCCAGACAGACAGGCCAAGACAGAGTACAACAGGCTAGAGGAGGCCAACAGGGGCGAGCTTTCGCCATGACAGTTGAGGACACTCATCCAGTAGCAGGGCAGATTGTAGGTTCCAATCTTTCGATCTCATTTTTGTATTTGCCTCCTTATAAACTGTCTTAAAATTCGATTCTATCTGTTCCTTGATCATTTAATGAAATTTTGTTCTTGTGATGTGATATTCTTCTGAGATAAGTCGTATGGGCTAGGTCGCCTCGATTATGAGATTTTAGAATCCTCTAGGGTCATGCTAGCAGGCATAGTAAGGACATATGTCACGACTCGTACCCACTGTGAGGGTACGAGAGCGTAACAACGCCCAGCCTACGCTACAATGTCGGCGGTAAAACGCTGTTCTAGGTCATGATCTATAACTAACATAATATGAATACTCTCCATAAGGAGGCCAACACAGAGGTACAACTCAATCACAATCTAGAGATAGAATATGGCACGATGAAATAGATAAAGAAATCCTCAACTGAGGTACAACAGAAATGAAATACAAGTCTTATCAACTACCAGACTCAACATCTCTAAAATATACAACTCTAAAAATAAGACAACAGCTAAACATGAAAAGAAATAACAGTCTAAGCTATCTACACTATACAAGGTATCATCCTGAGCAGCTGCCTGAACCTCCCCAGGGGTCCAGGTCGCGAGTGTCAACTAGGCAAACTCCAAGTAAGGGTGCAGGGTTCCTCATCATCCTCTGTAAAATTTTCAACAGGTCCATTCAGGACGGGAGCGAGCACAAAACATCTCACGCAGTTCATATCATGTTAGGAAATATAAAGCATGCAATAGAGTAAGGTACATAAAACGTTGAAAGTAAGAAGTATATGAAAAACAGTAGAGATTTGATAACAGAAAATATCTAAATATGATAAATAAGAACTGTAAGCCTACTGTGATTTAGAGTACAATATGGTTATGTAAACGGTCTAGGAAAATGCAATGGTAACTCCATTGTACGTGGGTGTACAATAGACATATACAATAGTTATACAATGTTGTACAATAAGATTTGATTACATAACCAATTCTACTCCCCCTCCCCAAATCAATACACAAGGATCTACTCCGGTTACTTTATCTTGCACAATAGTGTACAATATTATACAATAGATGTACAATATTATACAATAGATGTACAATGTTATACAATGGATGTACAATGTTATACAATGGATGTACAATATTATACAATAGATGTACAAAGTTATACAATAGTTGTACAATGGTCTATCCATGGGACTCATGTGATACTGAGAGTACAATATGCACAAGGAGTATACAAGGATATGGGTATTCAATAAATACAATATGTAAGTGAAACGCACATCATAATATGTATTTAGTGAATACAAGGAGATAACATCTCAGAAGAAGATCCGTATAGTACCAATCCGTGATAATGATCGTGTCAGCATCAAGTACAGTAATCTAGAGCAAGAATATAAATCCAGACAAGTATGAAACGGTCAGAGAATGTACTCGCCTCGTATCTGAATGTCTGAAGTAAATGTACTGTCCGAGATGAGGTACCTGACTCCTAGTTAGAGCAACACAAGTCAAGATATACACAGAAAATGATAAATATAATCTACAATGCATCTACATGCTGTCTAGGTCAAACTAGACTAAAGTCAATACTTGGTCAACTCCAGTCTACTAGACTAGTCAAACTAGGTCAACTAGGTCAAATCCTAGCCCAACAAGTCTAATAAGTCTCACTTGGCCTAACCAAGCCTAGTCTAGCAATCACATACCAATCACAAGGCTATACAAGCCAAACACAAGCCATCACATTCAATATTATACATAAGAGAAAGGAAGCTAAAATATAAAGCTATGTGTGTGTGTGAACATGGAGGTGTACATGAAAAGAGAATTCAACACTAGGCCCTATATCACATATATGTATATATAAATATAGGAAAACTCTATTTACCACATTAACACATTTAGCCATGTATAGTATATATATATATATATATATATATATATATATATATAGAGAGAGAGAGAGAGAGAGAGAGAGAGAAGAGCATGTGTATGTGTTCATGGGTGTGTGTGTGTGTCATAAAAGTGCACAAGAACATGTGTGTGTTATCATGGAATGAGTGTTAGGCAATGTGTGAGTGAGAGTATCAATGAGTGAGGGTGTGAGGGTTATATAGTGTAGTGTGCATTGTGTGTGGAGTGATAGTGAGGCATGACAGTTGTGTAGGAAAGTGTCAATAGGAAGTTAACATTCACATATATGAGTTCTCATGTATCTCTTATTTAGTGAAACAAAACTAAATTTCAGTTTTATTCCTAACAAGGCTACATATATTACATCTATTATTACATTAGGTTCATGCTTGCATTCATTCATCATTCATTTATTCTCTTGCACCACTATATGCACCATACATTACATACTATGGAACCTACATATTCATTACAAGCCATACTTATACATGCTTACATTAGATAGGATACTTACACCTCATACATCATTTATTTAAACATTTACTCATGCTTGCATTCTCTATCTAATTACATAATGTATATACATTAACATGGGTTAATATTAAATAGAACATTATATTACACATAAGGGTGCAAAAAATGCATATGCCGAATAGTAACTCCTACTAATAATCAATACTGTACCATCTCAGCATGAATTAAAATCTAAGATTAAAGTATGTTATAGATCTATGTGTTAGCTTTCCGAAACTTCAAACGGATCGCATTTTCGTTTCCGAAAACTCCCGGAATCGTGAAAACACCGAGAACGCATTTGTCTTTCGTACAGCTGACACTCAAATAATTCTCCAGAAAGTTACAGAAAGAATTAGGCCTGTAAATATATGTTTTTGGAAAGCTAACTTCAATACGCTTCTTTTAAAAAAATAGGAGATTAAACCGAGCTTTGAGCTAGAAGTTATGACATTTCTAAGTTAGGGCTGAAATTAAAAACGTGGATAAAAATCATGACGGATTTGGGTAGTTTGAGACAAAAGAACACAAGTATATAACATAATATATCAAGAACTCACTCTCTACACTAATATATATATATGAGACACTATAGAACACATCTCCAATACAAAAATATGAGATTAAACATGTAATAATTCATTCATACATAACAACAACACATAGTGTGTCCAAATTTGGGATTTTCTTACATGGACCCAACCACAACACAAAGGACACTCCTATGACCTCCAAATAGACACGAAATGGACACAAATGGAGATGCAACCATGGGGGTCATTTCTATGGGTTCAAAATAGAAATGCATGAGAAAATGAAAAGGAGAAGGGATTTATACCTCCCGGTAGATCGAATCGAAGAGAAGCCTTCCCGGAGCGACACCGACACGTAGAGATTCCAAAAGGACACGAACGAGCTCCGAATCCTCCCAAACTTGGGTAGCTTCCTCCTTGGCTAGAATGGAGAAGGAAAGAAGAAGATTTGGTGGCGAAATGGAAGGATTTTGTGGAAAAATTGCTAGGGATTGCTCTCTAGGAATTTGGGAAAGAACAAGAGAGAGAGTGTGGATGAGAATAATAAAATAAACTTGAGCCTATCCTCTCCCAAAGTGGCTGGCCATATGGGGCTATTTGTCCTATTATGGTAAGGTCCAAAATGCCCCCACTAACCTATTCTATGAGTATTAGGAAAGGGCTAATTGGTTGGGGCTAAATTAGTCATTCTAAAGTCTCTAATCACACTAACCTTATCCATAATAATTAGTCTAACCTCTAACTAAAATATTTCTATCATGTGGACTAAATTTAATATCATGTGGGCCATGCCTAACTAGTGTGTGGGTCCCACTAGAGTCAAACTACCCCCGGGTCCCCGTTTCAAGTCGGATTGAGTTGAAATTCGAACCCGACTCAAATAACCCCAAAACAATATCATAAATAATAAAATAAATTTCAAAAATATTTCAAAAATACAAAATGACAAAAATATCCCTGTTCCTGAAAACTGGGGATGACAAATTCCTCAAAATTAAAACCAAACAACAGTAAAATGTCAAAATCACAAGTCATAATTTTAAATAGTTTAAAAATGATTAAAAATCCCCAAAAATCATAATATGAAATAATTATCAATAAATAATAATTATAATTACAAAATTTCAAAATTACCCTCATCTGGAAAACTGGGTGTTACAATCCTACCCACCTTTTAAAAATTTCGTCCTCGAAATTAAGATGATCGCACCCCCTTCTAGGTCAAACATAGTCACGGGTCAATCACTAGTCAATTTCTCAACATCCAAGTACTTGGTCATCAACTGGTCAACTTCTTAGGGTTTTACCTATGCTAGCTATTTAGGTGTTGGCAACTAGAATTTAGCAAAAGAGAAACTCTATAATAGACTAGCTCTTAACTTCCCAATCCTATCAAGTCACCTATAACTAAATACCTACAAGCTAAGCACATGAATACCAAATACCACACATATATATATATATATATATATATATATATATATATATATATATATATATATATATATATATGCTCAAGAACAACAACCCATCACATGTATCCTAAGTATATCATCTATATATATAGACCTCTTAGTCCTAGGTGAAACTACAACTATGCTCAAGGGCAGGCTCTGGTTACTGGGTGCCTTACTGGAAGGGTAAAGGAAAACAATAAATAATCATCAAGGTTGTATGGCATACTGACATCCTATACGTAACTGGTTGGTATCATAATAACAGGGAATTATCTGCAATGAGTTACTATTCTAGCACCAATGCTAACTATCACCTCTAGGGTATAGACACTCTACAAGTCACCATATCTATATACTATGAAGGAACTACCTATAAACAAGCTCTGCAATCTAAATATCCTTACTCCTAAGTCATTTATAACAACAAAAAGGGTATGATGTTTTAAACCTTCTCAAGATACAATCTGCTAATCATATGCGTCTGTCCAAAATCATGTTGTCCAGAGTCTTCATCATGCTAGTGAGCAAGGCTACGATAATCACAGAGTCCTTGACTAAGGTACGTACCTCTAGGTTCATGGTATTTAAAATTTTTGTATAGTCGCATGCGACGGCAAAAATCTTAAATTCCCATACCCAAGAAATACATCTAAAATCTGACTACATGTCCTCACTATGCCAACTAACACAACTATCGAAGATCCTAGATCCCGTGATTTAGGTGACCTAGCCCATACGATTCTGAAGAAAAACATCATAACAAAAGAACAACATGACAAACTTAATAAATCAGCAAGGAACAGATGGAATCGGATTTCAAGGTAGTTATAAAAGACAATTCCGGGAATGGAATTGAGAAGAACGGAACTTGCAGCAAGATCTCCAATGGTATGCGCATTCTTGACTGTCCTGACGATAGCTCGCCCTGCTGGTTTCCCCTAGTCTGCTGCTGATGCTGCATGAATCACCGTTGCTGAGAGAAATCAGAAATGACGGAAGAAAATCTCTGTACAGATAGAGGTGCACCTCCAATGTAGCAGATACGCCGACCTGAGTCGGCACAACAGGAGCTGCGGTCTCAAGGCCCTGATGAACAGGATAAGAGGTGGCCAGCCTCTCGATAGTATCCTCCGAACCGAAGTGATGAAATCCTGGCTTCATAACCATCATGAAAACAGATCAAAACAAGGAGCAATTTCTGAGAATGAAGCGAAAATTCAAAGGAGGACAGTTTATATTCAAGGGAAGTCAATAAGCAACAATTTTAGACAAAGGAATCTGATTAAGAGTTTTTCCTAATGTGATTGAGTACCTCTAAAAATAATCATAATTCTGCTGCAGGCTGTAGTGATACTCTAGTTCGAATACCACTACATAAACTCGACCTGCATGGGCCACCACTAAAAACGTGTCACGACTTGCACCCACTGTGAGGGTACGAGAGCGTAACAACGCCCAGCCTACGCCGCAGTGTCGACGGTAGAACGCTATTCTAGGTTATGATCTATAACTAACATAATATGAATACTCTCCATAAGGAGGCCAACAAAGAGGTACGACTCAATCACAATCTAGAGATAGAATATGGCACGATGAAATAGATAAAGAAATCCTCAACTGAGGTACAACAGAAATGAAATACAAGTCTTATCAACTACCAGACTCAACACCTCTAAAATATACAACTCTAAAAATAAGACAACAGCTAAACATGAAAAGAAAGGACAGTCAAAGCAATCTACACTATACAAGGTATCATCCTGAGCAGCTGCCTGAACCTCCCCAGGGGTCCAGGTCGCGAGTGTCAACTAGGCAAACTCCAAGTAAGGGTGCAGGGTTCCTTATCATCCTCTGTAAAATTTTCAACAGGTCCATTCAGGACGGAAGCGAGCACAAAACATCTCACGCAGTTCATATCATGTTAGGAAATATAAAGCATGCAATAGAGTAAGGTACATAAAATGCTGAAAGTAAGAAGTATATGAAAAACAGTAGAGATTTGATAACAGAAAATATCTAAATGTGATAAATAAGAACTGTAAGCCTACTGTGATTTAGAGTACAATATGGTTATGTAAACGGTCTAGGAAAATACAATGGTAACTCCATTGTACGTGGGTGTACAATAGACATATACAATAGTTATACAATATTGTACAATAGGATTTGATTACATAACCAATTCTACTCCCCCTCCCCAAATCAATACACAAGGATCTACTCCGGTTACGTTATCTTGCACAATAGTGTACAATATTATACAATAGATGTACAATATTATACAATAGATGTACAATGTTATACATTAGATGTACAATATTATACAATAGATGTACAATTTTATACAATAGATGTACAATGTTATATAATAGTTGTACAATGGTCTATCCCTGGGACTCATGTGATACTGAGAGTACAATATGCACAAGGAGTATACAAGGATATGGGTATTCAATAAATACAATATGTAAGTAAAACGCACATCACAATATGTATTTAGTGAATACAAGGAGATAACATCTCAGAAGAAGATCTGTATAGTACTAATCCGTGATAATGATCGTGTCAGCATCAAATACAGTAATCTAGAGCAAGAATATAAATCTAGACAAGTATGAAACGGTCAGAGAATGTACTCGCCTCGTATCTGAATGTCTGAAGTAAATGTACTGTCCGAGATGAGGTACCTGACTCCTAGTTAGAGCAACACAAGTCAAGATGTACACAGGGAATGATAAATATAATCTACAATGCATCTGCATGCTGTCTAGGTCAAACTAGACTAAAGTCAATACTTGGTCAACTCCAGTCAACTAGACTAGTCAAACTAGGTCAACTAGGTCAAATCCTAGCCCAACAAGTCTAATAAGTCTCACTTGGCCTAACCAAGCCTAGTCTAGCAATCACACACCAATCACAAGGCTATACAAGCCAAACACAAGCCATCACATTCAATATTATACATAAGAGAAAGGAAGCTAACATGTAAAGCTATGTGTGTGTGTGAACATGAAGGTGTACATGAAAAGAGAATTCAACACTAGGCCCTATATCACATATATGTATATAAAACTATAGGAAAACTCTATTTACCACATTAACACATTTAGCCATGTATAGTATATATATATATATATATAAAGAGAGAGAGAGAGAGAGAGAGAAGAGCATGTGTATGTGTTCATGGGGGTGTGTGTGTGTCATGAAAGTGCACAAAAACATGTGTGTGTTATCATGGAATGAGTGTTAGGCAATGTGTGAGTGAGAGTGTCAATGAGTGAGGGTGTGAGGGTTATATAGTGTAGTGTGCATTGTGTGTGGAGTGATAGTGAGGCATGACAGTTGTGTAGCAAAGTGTCAATAGGAAGTTAACATTCACATATATGAGTTCTTATGTATCTCTTATTTAGTGAAACAAAACTAAATTCCAGTTTTATTCCTAACAAGGCTACATATATTACATCTATTATTACATTACATTCATGCTTGCATTCATTCATCATTCATTTATTCTCTTGCACCACTATATGCACCATACATTACATACTATGGAACCTACATATTCATTACAAGTCATACTTATACATGCTTATATTAGATAGGATACTTACACCTCATACATCATTTATTTAAACATTTACTCATGCTTGCATTCTCTATTTAATTACATAATGTATATACATTAACATGGGTTAAAATCAAATAGAACATTATATTACACACAAGGGTGCACAAAATGCATATGTCGAATAGTAACTCCTACTAATAATCAATACTGTACCATCTCAGCATGAATTAAAATCTAGGATTAAAGTATGTTATAGATCTATGTGTTAGCTTTCCGAAACTTCAAACGGATCTCGTTTTCGTTTCCGAAAACTCCCGGAATCGCGAAAACACCGAGAACGCGTTTGTCTTTCGTATAGCTGACACTCAAATAATTCTCCAGAAAGTTACAGAAAGAATTAGGCCTATTAATATATATTTTTGGAAAGCTAACTTCAATACGCTTCTTTTAAAAAAACGGGAGATTAAACCGAGCTTTAAGCTAGAAGTTATGACATTTCTAAGTTAGGGCTGAAATTAAAAACGTGGATAAAAATCATGACGAATTTGGATAGTTTGAGACAAAAGAACACAAGTATATAACATAATATATCAAGAACTCACTCTCTACACTAATATATATATATATGAGACACTACAGAACACATCTCCAATACAAAAATATGAGACTAAATATGTAATAATTCATTCATACATAACAACAACACATAGTGTGTCCAAATTTGGGATTTTCCCACATGGACACAACCACAACACAAAGGACACTCCTATGACCTCCAAATAGACACAAAATGGACAGAAATGGAGATGCAACCATGGGGGTCATTCCTATGGGTTCAAAATAGACCTATATGCATGAAGAAATGAAAAGGAGAAGGGATTTATACCTCCCGGTAGATCGAATCGAAGAGAAGCCTTCCCGGAGCGACACCGACACGTAGAGATTCCAAAAGGACACGAACGAGCTTCGAATCCTCCCAAACTTGGGTAGCTTTCTCCTTGGCTAGAATGGAGAAGGAAAGAAGAAGATTTGGTGGCGAAATGGAAGGATTTGGTGGAGAAATTGCTAGGGATTGCTCTCTAGGAATTTGGGGAAGAACAAGAGAGAGAGTGTGGATGAGAATAATGAAATGAACTTGAGCCTATCCTCTCCCAAAGTGGCTGGCCATATGGGGCTATTTGTCCTATTATGGTAAGGTCCAAAATGCCCCCACTAACCTATTCTATGAGTATTAGGAAAGGACTAATTGGTTGGGGCTAAATTAGTCATTCTAAAGTCTCTAATCACACTAACCTTATCCATAATAATTAGTCTAACCTCTAACTAAAATATTTCTATCATGTGGACTAAATTTAATATCATGTGGGCCATGCCTAACTAGTGTGTGGGTCCCACTAGAGTCAAACTACCCCCGGGTCCCCGTTTCAAGTCGGATTGAGTTGAAATTCGAACCCGACTCAAATAACCCCAAAATAATATCATAAATAATAAAATAAATTTCAAAAATATTTCAAAAATACAAAATGACAAAAATACCTCTGTTCCTGAAAACTGGGGATGACAAATTCCTCGAAATTAAAACCAAACAACAGTAAAATATCAAAATCACAAGTCATAATTTTAAATAGTTTAAAAATGATTAATAATCACCAAAAATCATAATATGAAATAATTATCAATAAATAATAATTATAATTATGAAATTTTAAAATTATCCTCATCTGGAAAACTGGGTGTTACAACATATAGTCGGATTATGGATATATTTCTCGGGTGTGGGAATTTAAAGTTTTTGCTGACAGGCATGCGGCAATGCAAAAATTTTAAATACCATAATTCTAGAGGTATGTACCTTAGTCAAGGACTCTGTGATTATCGTAGCCTTGCTCACTAGCATGACGGTGATTCTGAGTATCATGATTCTCGACAAACACATATGATTGTCGAACTGCATGATTTTGAGATTTTGTTTATGGGATGTTTGACCTATAAGGAGCACTACCACCTTAATTTTTGAAGATGAATTCTTTTAAGGTGGATAGACTTGTAGCATCCAGTTTCTAATTGAGAGTAATTTTAAATGTTATAAATTTAGTCATTTAATTTATGCTTTGATTTTGGAGATTTTAATCATTTTAAATTTTTATGCCATGACTTGTGATTTTGATATTTTACTAGTGAAACCCTAGAGACTGTTTGACCTAGAGCCTAACCATATGATTAGAATATTTTCAGTGTCATTTTTGGCCTAAGGATATTTTGGTCATTGGACCTCTTTGATTTATTTTTGATATTATTGCATTGGTGATTGTTGATTTGACTTTTGATAGGTATGATTTTGTGTTGGTTTTGTATCCATGTCGGAAACGTAACAGTTTTTATTTGCAAGTGTTGTTGTGCCTAAAGAGATTTTTATTTTGCTGAGAATTGTTTTTGGAAGTATTTGAGGGGGATTGTTTTTTGCATGTGTTTTTTTGTGATTGCTTTGTTTTAATTTCGAGGACGAAATTTTTTAAAGTGGATAGATTTGTCACCCTCAGATTTCAAGAACAGGGGTATTTTGGTTATTTTTTATTTTTGAATAGTTTTGAAATTTATTTTATTATTTATGATATTGTTTTGGGGTTATTTGAGTCGGGTTCGAATTTCAACTCAATCCGACTTGTATCGGAGACCGGGATAGCTTTGACTCTAGTGGGACCCACCTATTAGTTAGGCATGGCCCACATGACATTATTTTAGTTAGTGTGTTAGACTAATTTTTCATGAATAGGTTTAGTTTGATTAGAGACTTAAAACATGACTAATTTAGCCTCAACCTAAAACCTTTTCTTAATTAATTCAATAAGAGACAAGTAGGGGCATTTTTGACATTTGCTAATAGGGACACCAAGCCATTCTTGGCCGGCCACAATAGGAGGGGTGAGTCACTTCCTTTATTTTATTTTTATCCATAAATTTCTCTCTTGTTCTTTCCTAAATTTTGAGAGGAACCACCATTGATTTCATCTCCAAATCAATCCCTTCTTCCACCAAATCTTCTTCATTTCTTCTCTACTCCATGAAGAGAGGGTGCTAGCCAAGTTTGGGAGGATTTGGCCTTGGTTCGTGTCCATTTGGAGATATCTTCGTGTCGGTGTCGTATCGGAAGGAGTTTATTTGGTTTTGATCTCCCGGAAGGTATAATCTCCCCTCTAATCCACTCCTACATGCATATAGGATTATTTTGAACCCATAGAAATGACCCCCATGATTGTGTCTCCATTTGTGTCCGTTTCGTGTCCATTTGGAGCTATTAGGAGTGTCCTTGTTGTGCTTTGTGTCCATGTGGGAAACCTCCAATTTTGGACACATCATGTGTTTGTGGTTTTGATTGAATGATTTATTCCTATTTTTAATCTCAGATTTTTGTGTCATGAGATGTGTTCTTGTGTGTCCATATATATATATTTTTGTGTCTATATGTATGTGTGTGTGTGTGTGGTTATACATATGTATATATATATATGTATGTGTGTGTGTGTGGATATGTATATACATATTGGGGTGTGTGTGTCTAATATGTATTTATTGGTGTGTGAAGATATCGAGAGTGAGAGGGGGATTATGAGAATGAGATATAGAGAATGGAATAAGAGATTTGCGTGAGATAGATAGAGTGATATAGAGAGATTTGAGTGAGATAGAGAGAGTGATATAGAGTGATTGAGAGAGTTAGAGAGTGAAGGAAATGGGAGGGGTGAGCTGCTGAATTTAGCAGCCATAGCAGCAGCATTTAGCAGCCAGCAGTAGCAGCAGTATGCAGCAGCAGCAGTTAGCAGCCATAGCAGCAGCTGCAGTAGCATCTAAGGGGGGAGCAGCCCCATAACAGCCCCTCATTCATCCATCCATCTACCCATCCTTCCATGCTTTCAGTCACCCTTTCATTCCATTCACTTATGCATTCATTCAAACATTCCCTATCCATTCCCCATTCATTCAATCACTCATATACATTCAAACCACTCATTCACATTTAGTTTTCCCCCCAACATTCATATATGCATTCACCCCTTCAATCATTCATTTCTTCCACCACATTCACTCATGCATTCATATATCCATTCATTCATCCCCCTTTCCAAAATCATATCAGTCCCGATACTCTACATTTTAGTCCTTTATCTATAGGTTAGAGTTGTGAGTAGTGTAATGAGTGAGATAGTGTTGGTGCTAGTGTTAGTAGTGGTTAGTTAGGATAGTGGCTTAGATAAGTTAGTATCCTAGTAGACTAATTAGTGTGACTAACCTAGACACTAGGAGAGTGTGGGAGAGTGAACTAGGAAGGTTTAGTGGAGTATAGAGTGTGGTATCTCAAGATACCATAGCGTATCATAACGATATACTAAGGTAATGTTGAGATGACTAACATGGACATAAGATGGACTAGATATCCAAGAACCCTAGATTTCTTGGTTGGTAAACCCTAGATAGGATGGTACGTAGCTACCCTAAGAAGCCTAGGCTAGTATCCTGAAATCTAGAGGGGTTTCCTTTGTAATGGGGCAAGGTATAGGAAATACCTTATAAGGGTAAATGTTAGGATATTGGGTAATATAAGGTATTGGATTTCTGATTGCTAGATAGGGTTAGAAACAGGTTGTCTTGGTGGGTAATGACTAGATGAGGGTAGTTTAGGCTAGTCTTGACTCCCGTTGACCAAAAGTTGACTTTTTGATCGAAAGTCAACTTCGAGTCAACGCTTGACCTAGAATCGACCAAAAATCAAACCAGAGTTGACCAGTTGACTGAAAGTCAACTGTTAGTCAACATTTGACTAGTTTAACCTAGGATAGACCTAGGGTTGACTCAGTGTAGACCAGAGTTGACTTTTTGATCAAAAGTCAACTGTAAGTCAACCCTTGACCCAGATTGACCTAGTTTAACTTGGATTGACTTCCTGTGACCTTGTTTGACCTTGGTTGTCCTAGTGTGACCTATTTTGGCTCAGTATGACCTAGTTTAGCTTGGTGTGACTTAGTTTGACCTAGTTTTGACTTAGACTTGCATATCATGACTAGATTAGCTTTCCTTTCATCATTAAACCCTGTTTGACTTATAGTATCTCATCTTTAGGTCTGTGATTACTCTGAGCGTCTGTTCACCTTATCAGCTCAGGACCATAGGCGAGTACATTCACTGATAGTTTTTATTGTCTTGATATCTTCTATATCCGATTCAGTTGTAGTGTTTTACTTGATTTTCAGACACGATAGTTCACGGACTAGTATATGTTGGATCATGACATGAGATATTGTTCCTGGATTACTTGGTATATTGGTACATTTCCTGTCTTATTCCCTGTACATGTATAGACACCAATTCCTAAGGGGACTTGCTACCTTTTTACGGAATCCCGTGTCATGACGTGTCATATCTGGATCCTTTATACTATTCGGGGATGGGAAGTTATTAGTGGTTGTGTGATCAAAATCTCTACTTGTTCTTCACACTTATACTTGTTCTTGTGCATAGCTATACCCTCACTCACGACGGGTAAAGCCTGACCCTACTTGTTTATAACTTTCTATGGTAGCGGGCCTTATCCTGCTCCGTTGTACACTTGTTCATAGCCGGTCAGATGGAAAGCCTGATCATGTTGCCCAAGACAATCACATAACGCACTAATAATTTAAGGCATATTTTATATTTATTTATCATAGGAGGCTAAGTTCTGTTCGGGAGAAGGGTTACAACCCCGATCCTTGTTTGGTTTAAGGTTGTAACTCGGCTTCCGACTAGTTCCCAAGTCAACCTATATATTGTCGTCCTATTCACTACTCACATCCTATTATATATTTCCTATTGATTTTATCTTGTGTTTCACATATTCTACATGCTCTTATGCTATACCTTGATTGGAGGCTAGGTTCTGTTCGGGAGAAGGGTTACAATCCCGGTCCTTGTTTGGTTTACGGGTTGTAGCTCGATTTTCAAATGGCACCCAAGTCATCTCATATTTTTGTCTTGTATTTTATTATACTGTCTCTTATAGAATTTGTCAATTTATATGGAATTACTGTTATTGTTTGTACTTGCTCATTTTTCTGACAGGATACCGTTGATATATTACAGATATTTCTGAGGCAGACTGCTCGACCTACTATGGGATCGAGACAGATGGAGACTTAGGCCAGGACTGTGGCCTGTTAGTTGAGCCACTAGACTTTGTACTCCCAGAGTAGTTAGTTTAGTTAGGCTTGCCTGGACTGCGATCCAGCTTTTGTTTTAGACTGTAGTAGCTTATAGTTATATGTTTGTGACTCTGTGATGTTGTTTGTTTCTCTTCGGCTGTGTTGGATGTTGAACTCATTTCCTGTTTTTACATCTATCATATTTTCTTTCCGTACTATCTATCTTCATTTTGTTTTTGTGATTGAGTTATGCCATATATATTCCTCCGTGCGGAGATGACAGGTACCCTTATATTGTCTAGTTGTAGTATTTATAGACGACCTATACAGTATTCTACCATCGATTCTGCGGTGTAGGCTGGACGTAACCACGTACTCGTGTCCCTAATCAGGGTGCGGGTCGTGACATTACTCGACTGGCTTCAGAAAATTTCGAGGATAAAATTTTTCTAAGGAGGGGAGAGTTGTGAGACTCATCTCACTGTATCAGTATTTATGTACGGGTACATATTTTGAGCCGTATTTCGTATTTTTTGGTTTTTGAATATTTTAAAAATATTTTCAAAGTATAGGTTAAACTTGACTTGGTTTAATTTGGTTCGGTTCAACTTGGTATTGGGCTTAGTTTGGTTTAGGTGGGTTTGAGATGAGAAGGTTTGTATAAAACCCAACTCCACTCTCTCTCCTCTATTATTTTTATTCTCTTCATCTTCTTCCTCTTCATTTTCTCCTCCAACCTAAGGCAAGTATATCTTGCCAAATGTGGGACAAATGTTATTTTATTGGTTCTAAAATCTTTCTTACATGAATCTAAGCATCTTTAGAATTTGGCATTTTTTATTTTCGTGGATGAATTTTTGTAGATCTAAGTGTTTGCCATAAAATATAAAAGGACAGAACAATTATCGGAGCACCGGACTTTTACTTCACGTTACAAACTCGCTTGTACAAAGAAAGCCTAGGGACGAAAACCTAGGTACAGCAATCTAAGTACAATTGTTTATTTTAGATTCTGGGGGGTGACGATAGAGGCTCGGGAAGGCGACGGCAGCCCTGCCTTACTCCTTGGACGATTGGTATGCAGCCTTGGCTCCTGTGACGAGATGGTTGGCGTTGATGAAGAAATGCTCTTCTTGCTCTCCCTCTATTACTCTTCTGGCTTCTCTCTCTCTCTCTGTGTATTCTCTCTCTGATTATTGGGGGAGTCTCTCTGTCTATCTCTTCCGCAAGGGAATAGCACCTTACTTATTTATAGGAGTGGGGGCATCATTAGGGTTTGGATGATTGCCCATTCTCAAAGTGGCGGCGGTCTGATGTTTAATCAATCTGGACCATTAGTCTTAAGCGTGAAGGATCTTGTCCATAAATGTGGATAGTATTGAATCCTGTGAATAATTAATACTGATTGCTTTAAATCTTCATGATTGGTTGTGTCAAGCTTGGATCTCTCACCACGTGTCCCATTGGCTTGATCACGAGTGATATGCCCTGATCTCATTAATTATGAGGATAACGTTAAATATGGTTATTGGGATCTGGTAAATCTCTGATTGATTTAAAACCACGCATCCCATAATCACCCTGCTACCGGCTGTCAAGTCATGGGAGCAATTGAATCTCTGCCACGTGTCTTAATGGTGTACCCTGCCAGAGCTGCATGATATCCATGAACCGCATGATACAGCGTCTCAGTGAGCCGCATAGGTATAGTACTTGCGAGCCGCATGGGATGGCTTCTTGGTGAGCCGCAGGAAGATGATTCCTGCCAGCCGCATGAAGCTGTTCTTCAATTGAGCCGCATGAGAGTAGCCACGTGGCAATCTTGGATCGTGTCAGAGATTTTCTCCTGTTCCCGAAGAGCCTGTCATTACGACAGGACCATCATGGCACTTTATGCCAAAGCCGTCAGCTGTCAAATCACGGCAGAGCATAAAATAAGGCCATTACTTGATGGCCAGCTGTGTGAAGGGATCCCACGGGGACACGTGGTGTTGATCGAGCCGCATATCTCTGTTGGTCGTTTGTGAGCCGCATATACTTCTGAGCCGCATGAGGCTGTGAGACTCTTTGAACCGCATGGGACTGTCCCTATGTAAGCCGCATGGATTCTCCTGCTCTGAGCTGCATGAGACTGAGAGTCTCTCCGAACCGCATGGGACTGCCCCTGTATGAGCCGTATGGAGTTCTCCTGTTCCGAGCCGCATAGAGCATCATTCTGATATTTTCTATACTTTTACACTAAGTTTATAGCCTCTTCGGTTTTCTTGGGTTTTGATCTACTAAACTTTATTATTTTCAAGTTTTGATTGATCTATGTTGTAGGGAATTCGATTTTACCCAAAATGGACCTTTGAAAAGTTAGATTTTGACTTGTATTGAGAAAGTTATGGCCAAAATAAGATTTGAGCATTTTCTTGTTCATCTGTGCTGAATTTGGCAGGGACGATGCATAGTGCTACATGAATAGTGCCACAGGAATGAATAGTGCCACAGGCATGAATAGTGCCTGTCATGCCCCAGAACCAGAATACTGGAGAGCGGGGGCAGACATAGCCAGCTACGTATATTGAAATAGAATACATCTCAACTATACGGTCACGGCTGTCTAGATATGAGGGTTTACTACAAGCCAGCAGTCTCTTAAGGTCAAGCCTATTGTCTCAATCTCAAGCAATTAACAGAGTTACAAGATATTAGAGCATCAAATATATATATATAAGGCGTCCCAAATATTACATATTGGATGATCATGAAGCTAGTCGTACAAAATGATGGGACTAGCAAGAGTTCAGTCATACATGATCAACCCTAGAATTTGTTAATCATGCTTACAGCCCGTAGGCAGACAGTAAGTAAATGTGCATCGAGCTAACAGGTGCTCGTCGGCTAAATGCCTCAAAAGAATAAATTTACATATAAGTGGGTGAAACAAAAAAAAGGAAAACCCACTCTTGGCCCGGGTTCCGTCTAGTTGTCACCATTGGGCTGGAAGCTTGGTAGATCCTCGGGAGCTGCTCCGAAATCTGGCCACACAAAACTAGCCGGATCAAACCCTAGAAAGAGCAAGTGCCACAAGGAGGCCACAAATAAGAACAAAAGCCAGCATATCAGAACATAAAGAATAAAAGGAAAGTACAAGTAATAAAAGTACACAGAGCGATAAACGACTAGGGACGTGGAACCATTCCGGGAGCCAGGTTACAATCCTTAAACCAAACAAGGACCGAGATTGTACCCCTTCGCCTGAATAGCTCACTGTCTCTACCCCTTTATCGTTAGAGATAAGTAAAACAATCATGATCAAGAGTTCCAGGTACAGGGCTAGACAAGACTTAGACAAGGCTGGACACCATCCATTCGCAATCGGCCAAACAAATACTACGGCTTACTACTTTAACTAACTAGGGTTATCACAAACCTAATTACTAACAAGATGCAAGTGAGAATTTCCAGTCCCAAGCCCTGCAGACCATCCAGTTATCCTTCCGCGGGTTGAGAGTTATAGGTGGGTACATTGCCCGGGAGACAAATGTACCCTTAGGTGACTTAGAGGGTGCAACACATGACAGTGTGCTGGAAATGTGCTCTACTCCTCGGCAAGCTACAAGTCCATTAAAGTGCCCAGATAACGAGATTGCCTGTGACTGGGAATTCTCCATGTTCTAGTTTGATCTAATAATTAGCCTAATCCAATTCAGCGCGAGTCCCTGGCCGTGGTACCCAGGAAGTCACGTCCTAGACATGATGCAAGACAAGACAAGTGGATTGCACAAGCAAGCAAGCAGGAGCACCCACGGTGTCAAGTTGATTATACGAGTCAAGTTACAAGTTACAAGTCAAGTCAGGAGTGCGCCGCCACGGGCCACTATCAAGTTATCAAGATAATTCATGTCAGGGTACTGTCAGGAGTGTGCCATTACGGGTCACTGTCATGTCAGGTTGGTCATGTCAGGAGTGCACCACTACGGGTCACTGTCATGTCATGCTAGTTCCTTGCCATACCGTGCCATGTACAATAGTCAATCCAAACGTATTAAGTAAAAATCAAGTTCATGACAAAAGGCGTAAGGATATAAAATGGGCACAAAATATCTAATAAAATATCAAAATACAGGGCTATAGAAGAGCCAAGCATTAAGGAAAAAAATAAAACCAAATCTCCATAATTGGACATATTGCGCAAGGGGTCATGGGGTTGGATTGCGCAAGAGTCAGGTGCGCAGGGGCCAATTGCGCAGGGTGAGCTGCACAGGGTACCAACTGCGCCAGAGATGGATGGCGCAGCAGATGGATTGCGCGGGATCAGGTTGCGCAGGAATGGATGGCGCAGGGTCAGATTGCGCATGAGTGGAGTGCGCAGGGATAGATTGCGCAAGGGTGGATTGCGCAGACGTCGGCTTGCACATGGCTGGCTTACGCATGGATGGCTTGCGCCAGCGCAATCCAGCGCAGCGCAAAGCACTGGCTGAGGTCATGTGCAATCGGCCCTGCGCTAAAGAGCACAGGCCGGGGGGGTGCGCAACCGGCCATGCGCTAAAGAGCGCAAGGCAGAGGGATGTTCTTCCTGGCCGAGAGCAGGTCCAAGAACACCAAGAACTTCAATTCTTCATAACTTTGCCAAATCAAAACCAAATCTAGATTTTCAAAGTTCTAACTTGAGTAAAATCGAATTCTCTTCCACATGGAAGCATCAAAACAAGCAAAAATCAAAATTTAATAGATCAAAACCAAGGATTTTTGAAAATGGTTAAAACCTAGACCTAGAAGAATGAAAGCTCCAAATCACAAAATGTCAAGTTCTAAAGTTGTTCTCCATGGCCTAATCTAGTTAATGGACAAATAAAAAGTGGTGCTTATTTGATGGCAAGATGCACTTGCCTATGGGTTGGGGAGTTGTGTGGAAGAAGGAAGAAGAAGAAGTTGAAAGAAATTAATGGAGTTATGGAGGAGAGAGAAAGGTTGGTAGGTTTTAATGAGGGTGGTTATGATGGAATGGAGGGGGAGAATAGGCTAAGGTGTACCACTCATGATGAACCAAACCAAACCAAACCAACTCCACAAAATAAAACCAAGCCATGGTCCAAAACCCATTTACGAGAACCCGAATCCACAAGTCGAGAAAATAAAATACGTTCCAAAATCAAATTACGAGTACAAATACGAAATACAGGAAATGGGGGTGACAGTGCCACAGGCTTGCATAGTACCGCATAGATGAATAGTGTCGCATGGCTTGTATAGTACCGCAGGCTTACATAGTACCGTATGGATGAATAGTGCCGCATAGATGAATGGTGCCGCAGGTATGAATAGTGCCGCAGGCTTGCATAGTGCCACAGGAGTGAATAGTATCGCAGGCATGAATAGTGCCACAAGCTTGCATAGTGCCGCATAGATGAATAGTGCTACATGCTTGCTTAGTATCGCAGGCATGAATAGTATCGCAGGCTTGCATAGTGCCGCATGGATGAATAGTACTGCAGGCATGAATAGTGCCGCAGGCTTGCATAGTGTCGTATAGATGAATAGTGCCACATAGATGAATAGTGCCGCAGGCTTGCATAGTACCGCATGGATGAATAGTGTCGCAGAATGTTGTATAGTGCCTATTTTGGCTATTTTTGGCTGTTTTATGTCCTATTTGACTCATTTGTGGCCAGAATTTCTTCCAACTCCCAACATGAAAGTTGTAGATCTTTTCCTTGGCTTCAAGAATATGTTATCAACCATTTTATGCAAGTTTCTTTTATTCTTGATATGGAGCTCATGATTACATTACATGTTTTCTATCTCGGCCTAAATTGTAACGACCCTACTTAATAGCTTGATATTTCTTTAATAAATGAATTTTTTAACATGATTTGATAATAATGTACAGTTAGAGAATGATTGTACCCCTCTCATACCCTTAACACTAGCACAGATTCAATTGGTATTTTAGGCCAAGTAGTTACCTCATTTATTCCTTTTCATATGTTATGATGCACCTTTTATTATCAAGATCTATCTACAAGCTTTCTTACGTCTATGATTGCTTAACATGATAGTGACCCGTGGTGGGGTACTCATAATTTATGTCTTCCTTCTTTTGCTTAACATGATAGTGATCCGTTGTGGTGCACTCATAATGCATGTCTTTCTTTTTTGCTTAACACGATAGTGACCCGTTGCGGTACACTCAAGTCACATGTCACTTTTTTGCTTAACATGATTGTGGCCTGTCGTGGCACACTCCTAACAAGTACTCTTAGCATGATGGTGACCCGTCGTGGTACACTCTAGACAAGTAACATGATATGACATGAACCATGAATGCTGTTGCGACGGCTTTATTGGCTTATAAGTAATGAATGATTTGGACACCGTGGGTGTTTCTCTTGAATGTGTTTGTACAAGCTACATGTTCTGTATTATATCATATCTAGGACATGAATTCCTGATTTCCTACGGTCAGGGATTCATACTGAATCTGACTAGGTTAATGACTAGATTGATCAAGTAGTTCATAAAGAGATTTTCCAGTCACAGGCAATCCCGTTATCTGGGCGCTTTAATTGGACTTGTAGCATGATGTCGAGTAGGGCGCATTTTCAGCACACTGTCATGTGTTGTACCCCCCAAGTCAACATGGGATACATTTGTCTCATGGGCAATGTATCCACCTAATACAACTCTCAACCTGCAGAAGGATAACTGGATAGCTGCAGGGCTTATGACTGTCGAAACATCTCATTGCATCTTGTTAGTAACTAGGCTTGTGATAACCCTAGTTAGTTAAAGTATCAAGCCGTACTCATTGCTTGGCCGTGATTGATAGATGGAGTCAGTCCAGTCCAGTCTAGTTTTGTCTAGGTAGTGTCTGTATGTTTATTTCAGTACACTATGATTTATTCTTTACTTTTATCAATGAATGATCGGAGGCTAAGTTCTGTTTTGGAGAAGGGCTACAACCCCGGTCCTTGTTTGGTTTAAGGGTTGTAACTTGACTTCCGAAATAGTTCCTAAGTCATCCTATCATTGTCATTCTATTTTTGTTCTAACATGCTAACATGTTCAGTTATCTCACATGTTCACATGTTCAGTTCTCTCACAAGCTATATATGATCCCTATGCTGGGTCACCATGCTCTCATGACCCGACTATCTCACAAGTTCACATGTTCACTTGCTTTTACATATTCTCAAGCTTCTGTTTACTTAACATGTCTACACTTATATTATGTCACATGTGTCATGCCCCAATTCCGTCGAATCGATAGTCGTCCCCCGGGCGTGATGCCGTGCGAACCTAATTTGTGATCGCACAAGGCATAGTCATAAGGTAATCCGAGACACAAGATCTAAGAGAGTACGCAGACAAATTGAATCACATATTAAGTAAAGGAAACTTGATTCTTTATTGATAATGAACATCTTTTAAAGACTCTAGTACAAGACTCATGCCGCGCGGGCTACGACATGACTCGATTACAAAAGAGTGCCGAGGAGATAGTCGTTCCATACATTGTACACATCCCTTAAATAGAACAAAGTACTCCAGTGACCTGGATGGGAGGGACGCTGAGTCATCTTCCTTGGACTATTGAGAGCCTTCAAAAGTAGAGTCGCAGAAAAAGTCTTCGACGCACGGCCGAAGCTTCAATAGTCACGAACGTCGCCGAGCTAGTTGGCACGTCCTTCCTGGTTCGCGGGACCTGCAAAGAGCGAGGATCAGTACGAACACATGTACTGGTGAATAGCTAATTTAATCCAAGCTCTGTATTTGATTCAAGAAGTTTTATAAACATGTTAGCTAGCCTTTTACGTGATCTTTCTAACCATCCTGATCAATTGCATGTCAACATATTTTCAGGCAAGCATATGAAATTGTATAACATTAAGCGACTATCATATCCATCCCGTGTCCAGTGCATTTTTTAAGTAGTGAAAGGGTGTGAAGGCCACTGGCAATGTCAAGCCATCTCGGACAATAACTTGGTTAGACGGCGACCCTTTCGCGACGGGTAGCGAGCCCTGTGCGAAAGTTTGCGCCTAACCTACGTCGATGAAAGGCTGGCGCTAGCTATACTCGTTCCTCCCAGGCCGAATCGGTCCCTTGGTCTAGGCAACCGTTCGAGGAAACTACACCTTGTCGACAAGTTGTCCAATGATCGTTTTCTTTTAAACTTAGTCGATTTGCTTACTTAGTCGTATCGTTGTGATAAACGTTAATCGATTCATTCATTGTTTTGCATAGGCTAAGTGATTTTGCATAAGAAAACACGTTTTCTATTTTCAATACCGGCAGTTCGATAGCAAGTGTTTCGTAAAGAATCGTGCCACGATTTCTTTGATTCTACACTATTATGATAAGCATTCATTTTACTTTACATATTGAGTTTTTTTTGAAGTAGAAGGACGAGACGAAGGAGGTCAGCCACTCGCCTTAGCCTTGCTTCAAGCGAGCGACCGGTTGGCTGCGCTGACGTCGCCTACGCGATCACCTGCAATCGTATAAACAACTGATTAGAACACTGTATAATTCAAGGAAATTCAATATGAATGCTAAGCTCGAAAACTCAAGTCATGAAAACCCATTCAAAAAACATTCACGAAAATGCATTCACGAAAACCAAAGCCAAAGCCAAATCAAGTGCGGCATAAAAATCAGAGCAACGGAAGATCTCTTCCGACTCAACCGCAGAGCCAATCCTCAAGGCACAACCCGCTGAATATGGGACTTGGTTCCGAAGAAGCCATTCCAAAACATGGAATGGATCTTAATTCAACCGTTCCCGTTCGATCGACTCGGCCGATTCCGACCTATCGGTCCCGACCGAATCGATAGCGACAGTATTCCTTTCTCGCGCACCCCGTGGACGAAAACGGGGCACGATATAGGGACGGGGCACTATACCATAACCAACTAATAAAAATTTTCGTCCTCGAAACTTTAAGGATAGAACCTACCTCTACGAGAACAACGAAGGAAATTTCTCGTTCATTTCCGATTCAAGCTCCCACGTCGACTTTTCGACCGAATGGTTCCTCCAGAGGATGCGGACGAGAGGGATCGCTCGATTTTGCAGCAGCTTATCCTTGCGTTCTAAGATTTGAACTGGCTCTTCAACGTAGGATAAGTCGGATTTTAGCTCCAGTTGGCCAAAATCTACCACGTGGCTCAGGTCGTGCACGTACTTCCGCAGTTAAGAGACGTGGAAGACATTGTGTACACCTTCAAGCGCCGACGGTAGGGCAATTTTATAGGCCACTGGGGTGACCCATTCGAGTATTTCGAACGGTCCAACGAATCTCGGACTCAACTTCCCCTTTGTGCCGAACTGAGTAACTCCTCACATGGGCGACACTTTGAGAAATACGTGATCGTCTTCTTGAAACTCGAGGGGTCGATGATAAACATTCGTATAGCTTTTCTGACGACTCTGTGCAGTCTTTAGTCTTTTCCGAATGAGCCGAATTTTCTGTACGGTCTGTTCCACCAGTTCTGGGCCGAGAATATATCGCTCTCCGACTTCATCCCAGCAAATGGGTGATCGGCACTTGCGCCCGTACAAGGCTTCATACGGTGCCATTTGGATGCTGGATTGATAGCTATTATTGTATGCAAATTTGGCCAGAGGTAGATGATTGTCCCAGTTTGATTTGAAGTTAATTGCGCAGAGTCGTAGCATGTCTTCGAGAATCTGATTGATGCACTCTGTTTGGCCGTCGGTCTGAGGATGGTAAGCTGAGCTGAACTGCAACTTGGTAACCAGCGTCGACTGAAGGCTACTCCAGAATCGCGACATGAACCGTGAATCTCGATCGAAGACGATGGATACTGGAACTCCGTGCAGTCGTACAATCTTATCAAGATAAATCTGTGCCAGGCGATCAACGCTCCAAGTAACTTTGATGGCAATAAAGTGCACTGACTTGGTTAGTCGATCGATGATGACCCAGATGGCATTATTTCCTCGCGGCGTCTTCGGCAGACCAACAATAAAATCCATGCACACGTGCTGCCACTTTCATTCCGGAATTGCTAGATTCTGTATCTCCCCGCCCGGTCTCTGGTGCTCAGCTTTCACCTGCTGACAGGCCATACAATGCGACACGAAAAGTGCCACATCTCTTTTCATCCCGTGCCACCAGAAGTTCGTACGGAGATCCTTGTACATCTTCGTGCTACCGGGATGCATGGTATATTTCGTATAGTGTGCCTCTGACAGTATCTCCTTTCTAAGTTCTGAATCGTCCGGAACGCATAGCCTACCCTTCAACCGAAGCATGCCGGTTTCGTCTTTCGCAAAGTCGGTCGTCCTGTTCGTCGAAATTAGCTCTCGCATTTTCTGCAGGTACGGATCATCCTTCTGAGCGATCTTGATCCTTTCAAGCAAGCTCGGCTCTAAATACAACTTTGCCAACTGCACATTCTGGAATCGGACTCGAAGTTCGATGTCCATCTCTTCTAGGTTGCTTAGCAGTCCGCGGTCGATGGATAGCGAGGCTATGTACTTCCGACTCAGAGCGTCCGCCACAACATTTCTCTTTCCCGGCGTATAGTCGATAGTCAAGTCATAATCCATGATCAGTTCAAGCCAATGCCTCTGCCGCAAGTTCAGTTCCCTCTGCGTGAATAGATACTTGAGGCTCTTGTGATCGGTATAGATCGTGCACGCCATGCCATAGAGATAGTGATGCCATAATTTCAACGCAAACAAAATCGCCGCTAACTCCAGGTCATGAGTAGGGTAGTTCTTCTCGTACGGCTTTAGCTGTCGGGAAGCAAAAGATATCACCTTGTTCCGCTGCATCAGCACGCACCCTAAGCCCTGACCAGACGTGTCGCTGAATATCTGGAAACCCTCAGTCCCTTCTGGAAGTGCGAGTATCGAGGCCGAGACGAGCCGTTGCTTTAATTCTTAGAATGAAGCTTCGCAGTCGTCTGACCAGTAAAATGCGACTCCTTTCTGGGTGAGGCGAGTCAGGGGTGATGCGATCATCGTGAAGTCTTTCATGAAGCGTCGGTAGTATCCCGCTAAGCCAAGGAAACTTTGAATCTCGTCGACGGACGTTGGCCGCTTCCAATCAACAACGGCTTCAACTTTCTTTGGGTCGACCGCAATGCCTTCAGCTGAAATGATGTATCCGAGGAATGCGACGCTACTCAGCCAAAATTTACATTTGCTTCGCTTCGCATACAACTGATTTTCTCGAAGGGTCTGAAGCACGGTCTGTAGATGCTCAGTGTGTCGCGGCTTATTCTTCGAGTAGACGAGTATGTCATCGATGAAGACTACTACGAACTTGTTGAGGAAAGGTCAGAACACCCGATTCATCAAATCTATGAAAGCAGCAGGGGCGTTCGTTAGGCCGAACGGCATTACCAGGAATTCGTAATGGCCGTAACGAGTACGAAAGGCAGACTTTGGCACATCGTCCGACTTGATCTTGAGTTGATGGTAACCCGAGCGCAGATCAATTTTAGAGAACACAGTAGCTCCTTGAAGCTGATCAAATAGATCGTCTATGCGGGGCATGGGGTATTTGTTCTGGAAGGTGGCTTTATTCAGCTCGCGGTAGTCGATACAAATACGCATAGAGCCATCCTTCTTCTTGACAAACAGTACAGGCGCTCCCCAGGGCGAGACGCTGGGTCGAATGAATCCCTTGTCGAGCAACTCTTGTAACTGTACTTTGAGTTCTTTAAGCTCTGCAGGGGCCATTCTGTACGGGGCTTTCGAGATCGGTCGGGTATCGGGGAATGTATCGATAGTGAACTCAATCTCTCGATCGGGCGGCATACCGGACAGCTCATCCGAGAACACATCGGGAAATTCTGCCACAACGTCGGTCTGACCCGCGTTTGCACCATCCTGTCGTATGTCTCGAACGGAAGCTAGATAGCCTTTCCACCCGGAATACAGCATCTGTCGAGCAGATATTGCGGAGATCACCATACAGGTCGGCGATGCCTCACCACACGAGTAGCAGAATTCAGGCACTCCAGGTATGCGGAATGTGACCCTCTTTTTAGCGCAGTCTATGGTTGCGTTGCACGGACCGAGCCAATCCATCCCCAGAATGATGTCGTAGTCCTTAATATCTAGAACTATCGTATCGAGATTGATCTTTTGACCACCTATACAGATGATTCCGTCTCCGCAGACTAAATTTGCAAGTAGTAGCATGCCCGACGGTACGTTAACAGTGAGATCGAGGCCCAGCGGTGTCAGAGAAATTTGTGCTCGGTGGCAAAGTTCGCCAATATAAAACTATACGTGGCACCTGAATCAAATAATACACGAACAGGTTTATTATTGAATTGCAGTATACCTGTCACGACTGTATCAGATGCGAACGCTTCGTCTCGAGTCATGGCGTAGACGCGGCCCTGAGCATTGGGGCGACGGACTTGGCCATTCGGTTGTGCGGTCGAAGGAGCCCGAGGTGCTTGGCCTCGGTTCTGATGGTGTTTTTGGGGGCGCTGGTTTGGCTTCTCCGGACAGTTGTGTACGATGTGGTCGGTTTGGTCGCACCCGAGGCATACACCGTTCTTCAATCGGCACTCATTGACCAAGTGCCCCTTCTTGTGGCAGAAAGTGCAGACTACTCGATCCTTCGTCTGGTTGCCGCCTCCGTTGCCGCAGTTTTGACTCTTGTGTGCGTTATTGCCTCCCGTATTACTATGGCATTTGTTATTAAAGTGAACAATGCCGGTAGTAGCAGAAGAATACTCGGACTCCAAACGGAGGGCATGGTTGAGTGCCTCGCCCATAGTTTTGTATTCAGGCCCCGAAACGTGAGCACGGATAGTAGAACGTAGGCCCACTTCAAATCATCGAGTTCGACTTGCAGTAGTAGGTAGATAGTCTCCGGCAAATTTGGCAAGTTTGTTGAATTCAGCCGCATATTGTCGCACTGTCATGTTTTCTTGCCTCAACTGCATAAATTTATTTTCTTTTTTCTGTCGCACGGCTGCAGAAAGATATTCGGTCTCGAATGCATTTTTGAATGTAGCCCAGGAGATCGCCGCCGTCCAGTCTTCACGTCGAATAGCCCGCTTTTGCACAGCCCACCAATCGTGTGCGTTCATTCGAAGTAGAAGTTGAGCACACGCGACTTTTTTCGAGTTTTCGACACCCAGAAGCTCGAATTTGTCTTCCAGTTCCTCCAATCAGTCGATCTCCATGGAGGGATCTTCTGTGCCGTTGAAGAAAGTGCGGCAGCTTTTTGTGAATTTTGACACATCGAAGTTGGAACTTCTCGGTACCGCAGGTGAGAGCACGAGCGCCTCTGGTTCGACTTCGTTGGATCGAACCGCAGGCTGGGTCACAGCAGACATCATCGTTGAATTGTTGTTGTTGCCCACGACCGACTGTACGATTTACTGGAGGGTATTCAGCTGCTGCTGCTGCAGCTTGAATTGAGCTTCGAACCGATTCTCAAATTGAGTCTGACGAGCCTCCGCTTGCTGACGATGGAGCTCATTTTGACGTTGCTGCATTTCAAGCATTTGCAGCATACGTTGAATCGGGTCACCGGAAGGTCCGGCTATGGTAGGCGTCATTTCTGTTGGGTTGATGGAATGCTCGGGTCTAGAAGCACTCGAGCCGCTGGAAGCGTTCGTCTCGTCCTCCGCCCGAGCTCCCGCAACTGCCGGGAAAAAGGAAAGGCAACTCTCGTTAGTTTCAGAAAATGTCCTGGGTTCAGCGTATGGAACAACTCTTCTCATCGACACGAGGTCAACGGTTGGAGACTAGAACTCGACACTGGAGGCCAAGGACATAAAGTCATGCTCTGGTACCATTATGTCATGCCCCGATTCCGTCGAATCGATAGTCATCCCCCGGGCGTGATGCCGTGCAAACCTAATTTACGATCGCACAAGGCATAGTCATAAGGTAATCCGAGACACGAGATCTAAGAGAGTACACAGACAGATTGAATCATATATTAAGTAAAGGAAACTTGATTCTTTATTGATAATGAACATCTTTTACAGACTCTAGTACAAGACTTATGTCGCACGGGCTACAACATGACTCGATAACAAAAGAGTGCCGATGAGATAGCCGTTCCATATATTGCACACATCCCTCAAATACAACAAAGTACTCCAGTGACCTGGATGGGAGGGACGCTGATTCATCTTTCTTGGACTCTTGAGAGTCTTCAAAAGTAGAGTCGCGAGAAAAGTCTTCGACGTACGGCCGAAGCTTCAATAGTCACGAACGTCGCCGAGCTAGTTGGCGCGTCCTTCCTGGTTCGCGGGACCTGCAAAGAGCGAGGATCAGTACGAACACATGTACTGGCGAATGGCTAATTTAATCCAAGCTCTGTATTTGATTCAAGAAGTTTTATAAACATGTTAGCTAGCCTTTTACGTGATCTTTCTAACCATCCTGATCAATTGCATATCAACATGTTTTTAGGCAAGCATATGAAATTGTATAACATTAAGCGACTATCATATCCATTCCGTGTCCCGTACATTTATTAAGCAGTGAAAGGGTGTGAAGGCTACTGGCAATGTCAAGCTATCTCGGACAATAGCTTGGTCAGATGGCGACCCTTTCACGGCGGGTAGCGAGCCTTGTGCAAAAGTTTCCGCCTAACCTACGCTGATGAAAGGCTAGCGCTAGCTATACTCGTTCCTCATGGGCCAAATTGGTCCCTTGGCCTAGGCAACCGTTCAAGGAAACTACACCTTGTCGACAAGTTGTCCAATGACCGTTTTCTTTTGAACTTAGTCGATTTGCTTACTTA
Organism: Iris pallida; assembly: GCA_029216955.1. Lineage (NCBI taxonomy): Eukaryota > Viridiplantae > Streptophyta > Magnoliopsida > Asparagales > Iridaceae > Iris > Iris pallida. Next base: position 9,623,184 of record JANAVB010010000.1, on the reverse strand, counting down.
GTCGTATCGTTGCGATAAACGTTAATTGATTCATTCATTATTTTGTATAGGCTAAGTGAATTTGCATAAGAAAATACGTTTTCTATTTTCAATACCCGCAGTTCGATAGCAAGTATTTCATGAAGAATCGTGCCACAATTTTTTTGATTCTACACTATTATGACAAGCATTCATTTTACTTCACATATTTAGTTTTTTTTTTGAAGTAGAGGGACGAGACGAAGGAGGTCAGCCACTCGCCTTAGCCTTGCTTCAAGCGAGCGATCGGTTGGCTGTGCTGACGTCGCTTACGCGATCACCTGCAATCGCATAAGCAATTGATTAGAATACTGTATAATTCAAGGAAATTCGATATGAATGTGAAGCTCAAAAACGCAAGTCACGAAAACCCATTCGGAAAACATTCACGAAAATGCATTCACGAAAACCAAAACCAAAGCCAAATCAAGTGCGACATAAAAATCAGGGCAACAGGAGGTCTCTCCCGACTCAGCCGCAGAGCCAATCCTCGAGGCGCAACCCGCTGAATATGGGACTTGGTTCCGAAAAAGCCATTCCATAACATGGAATGGATCTTAATTCAACCATTTTCGTTCGATCGACTGGGCCGATTTTGACCTATCGGTCCCGACCGAATCGATAGCGACAGTGTTCCATTCTTGCGCACCCCGTAGACGAAAATGGGGCACGATGTAGGGACGGGGCACTACAACATGTTAATTACTTTATGCTCTAAGATGCTCACTTATTGTCACGCCCCGCTCCCGTAGGAGCGATCGTCCTCGATAAGGCGTGATGCCGTACGAGCCTAGGTTACGCTCGTGCAAAACGGGTTCCATAACGGCCGATTTCAACGGCTGCGATAGGGTCGTCGCACAGAAGTCCCATGCAAAAACATTGAATAATAGCAGCAAAATTTGAAACAAAACACAAGTTATTGCAAACACTCTTTTATTGATATTGAAACAAAGGTTACAATAGGGCGCAAGGCCAAGATTACAACTCTCTCAAGCTCACTCAAGCTCATATTACAAATCACTCAGCTCTCTCTCATCTCTCAATACATGTCTTGAACCAGCAGAAGCTTCGGAAGACGACGTCCATATATTATGTCCCGTATAAGTCTTGACTCCATACGACTGCACGCTTCGAACCGCCAAGGAACTCTGTGCCTCGACGCATCCAAGCGAGCTCCGCGCCATGAGCTTCTACCTGTACCTGCACATAAAAACTATGTGGGTGTCAGTACTCAACTGTACTGGTGGAATGAGCTCCTCGCCCACCTATACAAAATCAACACGTTTGATTTACTTTGTGCAACATAGTCACTTCTTATCAATTGTCTTTCTAGTCTTATCTTAGAATTATTTTTAGAACCGACGCCTTGGCCTATTTTGTGTGAAAAGACCATCCTGTGCTTGCAACAACAACGTCGACTCAACAATGTTAACCTATCAAGTCATGCTTGCCTTTCGGCCAAAATTAGAGACACAACTACGCAATAAGACTCCATTTCCATGTGACCGTGCTATAAGTCCTTGTTGAGGCCGTGCCTCGCAACTCAATGAGACTCAATCATATCGCCGCCTCGTGGCCCTTTGCTAGTAAATCATCAACTGACCCATCCAACTTATGGACTAAGTGTCACTCGACCAACTTTGCCTTACGACATCTCCTGACTTAAACTCAAGACAACTCAATCATAACATGCAACTTATATGCCGACAACATAAGACTCGACACCACATCTCATGCCAAAGCACGTCGCCTACGTTGTAACCAAATCTTAGGCCCAATATTGTGTTCAAACTATACACACATATTCAACTCGACTCCTTGATATAGTACACTCAATACTTGACTCAATCCAAAGGCACACTCGTGGATTGCCTCCCGTGCCGACTCATCTATATGAATTAGTCACTAGCATGATAAGCTATCCTGGACTATAGCCTTGCTATTCGGCGATCCTTTCAACGCAAGTAGCTAGCTCCGCTGAAAGTTTCTGACTAACTCGAGCGGTTCGTCCAGCTACGGCTATACCGTGTTTTCTCCTAGGCCGAGTTGGTCCCGTGGCCCCGGGTTGTCGCTCGAAGAAACTCACCCTTGTCGACAAGTTGTCCAATAACCATGCAAGACTCGACACAAACTGACGTCTCACACAGTCATTCCTCTTCCAATGTTACCATCTCTTTCAAACCAATATCAAGACTTCTATCCTTGAGATCCCTCGACGACCCACGGTCGTGAGCCTTCTCCCTTGATGCTCCTTGAGATCCCTCGATGACCCACAGTCGTGAGCCTTCTTTCCATGTTACCATATCATTTCATTCACTCATGAATGCCTATTCGATATTTCTTTCTCTAAAACTCATTAAATCAACCGTGGTTCATGCCTTAAACACTAAGTCCGTGCATCGTGCCTCAAACCGACTTCCGATCTACGCGACGCAATCGCCCAACTCATACTTTATATGACGGGCCTTGATACCGTAAGACTATGTAGTTATACCTAATCGTAGAACTCGTAGGAACGTGCTTGCTACCACTCTGATAGCCTAACATAACTTGCCTGACTTAAACGCACAATAACTCGACGAGCAAAGGCTGCGTCAAGCCTCGTATTGTGAAAATATGCCGCGCATGAGTTCGACTTCTGAACGACCAAGTCATTGGGTGCTTAGACTTATCTCATAAGCCGTGCAACACAACTTAACTCATGGGGCAAGCCAAGGCTATGCCAAGCCTTGGACGATAGGACCGTGCATGCTTTATGAAGCATTTATGCGGGCGACGCATATGACTTAGGCTACATTCATAACTTCGTCTACTCAACCAACTTTCCTTCTCCCAAGCCACGAGACGAAGGATCGAGTGTCATTTTTAAAGCACGCCGTGCACCAACTCTAAGCCGACCATTGGACCTTTCCATATTCTAACTCATTTTGACCTGTCAGAAATTTTCCCTTAGCTATGTTGATTCGTCTCTTTTATTATCAAGCCTACTTATGCAAGTTAAAAACATGCTATTTATTATGTGAAGGCTAAGATGAGGCAAGTTCACCGAAACTACCCCACCTGAGCGAGCGGTCGCCTCGACCGAGTGATGTCTTCGAGCAGCCGTTACAAGGCTAAGTCTGAACGTCGTCGTCATTCCTATTCCTCCGATTGACTAAGCGGGACGGGGCACTACATCATACACCACTCAGAAAAAATTTTGTCCTCGAAACTAACTGAGTACACTTATCGACTTATAACTTTTACTCAACATTCAAGAACTCTTGCACACATTTTTCCTATGCATTCCCCCAAATTCGAGCCACGCTCGTGCTACCCAAAACCTTTTCTTCAAAACTTACGATCTCAAAATCCTCGACACTTTCCTGTTCCTCAAGTCTCACTTGAATTCAACGTATCACTTAGTATGGATCGTGCACATATTTTAGGCATCCCCAAAAGACATGCATTTCAGCCAAGCCTCATGATAGAGAATCCTCCATCACCACTCAAGTCGGATCGGGCACATATTCGGGCGTCCCTGATATACGTGCATGTCAACCGAGACTCGCGAGTGGTGCCTCCACAAATTCTACCACTTCATACTCGGACGTCTTCCTAAATGCTAGGCTATATCTTTCCGTCAGTATTGGAATCATAGTTCCCAAACAACGATATCAACATTGACCCCATCCTAAGGTCAAACCAAGTTGATAGTACGGGGTTTTCTATCCAAGCTCGTATCACTCCAATTTCTAAACATCGAGCATCGATTCCCTACGCACATTGTAACGTCCGTATTTCGGAATATGAATTTTAATTAGGCATATATGTATTTTAGACCTGTATTTTATTTTCTCAGATTATGGCCTGTAATTGTGTTTTGGCTTAACTTGCGGATTTTGGTTTTCTCGTAAAACGGGTTTTGGACCTGGCTTGGTTTTATTTTGTGGAGAAAGAATTGGTTTGGTTTGGTTTAGTATGCATTGGAACACCCTAATTAATCTCCATCCTCAACACAACATACCCTCCCTCATTAAAACCCCACCTAACTTTCTCTCTCCTCATAACTTCCATTAATTTCTTCATCTTCTTCTTCCTTCCTCCACACAACACCAACACCATAGGAAAGTGTACCTTGCCACCAAATAAGCATCCCATTTTATTTGTCCATTAGCTAGATTAGGCCATGGTGAACAACATTAGAACTTGGTATTTTGTGATTTAGAGCTTCCATTTTTCTAAATCTAAGTTTTTACCATTTTTAGATTTTCTTAGTTTTGATCTATTAAACTTAGATTTTTCCTTGTTTTGAGACTTCTATGTGGAAGAGAATTCAATTTTACACAAGTTAGAACTTTGAAAATCCAAATTTCGTTTTGATTTGGCCAAGTTATGAAGATTGGAAATTTTTGGTTTTCTTGAGTTATCTCTCGGCCTGATGGAGAAGATGACCCTCGGCCAGCGCTCTTTAGCGCAAGGCCATGCGCAGTTCAACTGTGCGCAGTTCATCTGTACGCAGTTCAACTGTGCGCAGTTTATCTGTGCACAGTTCAAGTCCTGCGCAGTTCATTTCATGCGCAGTTCAACTGTGCACAGGTCATCTGTGCGCAGTTCATTTCCTGTGCAGTTCAACTGTGCGCAGTTCATTTCCTACGCAGTTCAACTCATGCACAGTTCATTTCCTGCGTAGTTTAAGTCATGCGCAGTTCGACCCTAGTGCAATCTAACCCCAACGCAACCCACTTGCCCATGATGGTTTGGTTTTATTCCTTGGACTTGGCTTCTCTTTTGTGGATTGGAGTCTTGAGATCTTGTTCCAACAATATGACTGTCTCGACCCAACACGACCTGGCATGGTTTTTGGTGTTTTGCTTATGACTAGTACGGTTTTTCGTGATTTCTGTGAAGTATGATTCTAGTACTTTCTGATCTTCTTGATAGTGACCCGATGGGGTGCGCCCTTAACTTTTAACCTGTAATTCATGATTAATCTTGATACTGGATAACTTGATAGTGGCCCGTGGTGGCGCACTCCTGACTTGTAACTTGTACACCTGTAACTTGTAACTTGACTTGACTTGATGCTGTTGCGATGGCTAACTTGACTCGTATAATCAACTCTGACGCCGTGGGTGTTCATTCTTGCTGCCTTGTGCAATCCACTTATTTTGTCTTGCATCATGTCTAGGACGTGACTCCCTGGTTACCACGGTCAGGGATTCGTACTGAATATAGATTAGGCTAATTACTAGATCAAACTATAGTTCATGGAGAATTTTCAATCACAGGCGATCTCGTTATCTGGGCGCTTTAAATGAACTTGTAGCCTGCCGACGAGTAGGGCACATTTCCAGCACACTGTCATGTGTTGCACCCTCTAAGTCACCTAAGGGTATATCGTCTCCTGGGCGATGTACCCAACCATACTCTCAACCCGCGGAAGGATAACTGGATAGTTTGCAGGGCTTGGGACTGGAAATTTCTCATTTGCATCTTGTTAGTAATTAGGCTTATGATAACCCTAGTTAGTTAAGTAGTAAGCCGTAGTATTTGCTTGGCCGCTTGTGAATGGATGGTGCCCAGCCTGGTCTAAGTCTCGTCTAAGCCCCTGTACCTGGTACTCCTGTACATGATTGTTTTACTCATCTTTAACAATAAATGGGTAGAGACAAGGCGCTATTCAGGCGAAGGATTACAATCCCAGTCCTTGTTTGGTTTACGGGTTGTAACCTGGCTCCCGGAACGGTTCCACGTCCCTAGTCGTTCATTGTCCTGCTGTACTCTTTATTACTTGTACTTTTCTTCCATTTTCTTATGTTCTGATATGCTGGCTTTTGTTCTTATTTCGTGGCCTCCTTGTGGCACTTGTTCTTTCTGGAGTTTGACCCAGCTGGTTTTGTGTGGCCAGATTTCGGAGCAGCACCCGAGGATCTACCGAACTTTCAGCCCAATGGTGGCGACTAGACGGAACACGGGCTACGAGTGGGTTTTCCATTTTGTTTCATCCACTACATTGTAAATTTATTCTTTTGAGGCATTTAGCCGACGAGCACCTGTTAGCTCGATGCATCTTTACTTACTGTCTGCCTACGGGCTGTAACATGATTTACAAATCCTAGGTTTGATCATGTATGACTTAACTCTTGCTAGTCCCCACATTTTGTATGACTAGCTTCATGATCAGCTGAATATGTAATATTTGGGATGCCTTTTATTGTATATTTGGTGGTCTAACATCTTGTAATTATATTACTTGCTTGATATTGAGACAATAGGCTTGACCTTAAGAGACCGTTGGCTTGTAGTAAACCCTCATATCTAGACAGCCGTGACCGTATTTCGAGGTGGATTCCATTTCAATATACGTAGCTGGCTATGTTCGCCCCCGCTCTCCAGTATTCTGGTTCTGGGGCGTCACATGGTTTAAGTGGTGGCCCATGCAGGTCTTGGCATTCAAGATATGTGAGGGTTTACCGGATAGATGTCTCAATCAGTACTCGTCTTTGATCTCCATTCATATCCTCTGAATCTTTGGTTTTTTGTCCTGATCATGTGCTTGTATTGTTGATCTGTCCTGGTCCTTCCTTATTGTTTTCCCTGTGTCATCTTCTTCAGCGGTACTGTACCTGAGCCCGCCGATCAGCAAGGTGGAGCACTTCCCGTGGACCAGCAACCCGGAGATTAAGCCCAGCATTCCGGAGTAGCCACCAGAGTTGTACCTTCCGGAGGAGAGCCCCCAGTTCGGCCCGTCCAGCCTGTAGAGCCTGACGATGGCACCTTGGTAGGTCTCATCAGGACCTTGATAGCTTTCCAGGACCGTAGAGGAGACGCCTTACACCAGGTAGCGGCAGATGTCTTAACTAGAGGCGGTCATCCGGGGAACAACGCGGCCAACAGCTTCAAGCGCTTGAACCCTCCATTCTTCGACGGTAGCGAGGATGCGATTGCCGCGGACGCTTGGCTTCAGGATACCGAGGTGATTCTGGAAGCAGCTAGGACACCTGAGAATAAGAAGGTGGCGGTGGTACGCCTACAGTTGCTGGACTTGGCTCGCAGTTGGTGGGCGGCGCAGACCGTGGGATTAGCGGCGCCGGTCACTTGGGCGGTGTTTAGAGAAAGATTCCAGATGAAGTATTTTGATGCTGTAGCTCGGTACGACCTACAGACGAGATTTACCAACATGAAGCAAGGAGGCAGAACGGTCGACGGTTATGCATCTGAGTTTTCTAGACTCAGTAGGTTTGCCCCCACCTTGGTGGCAACCGAGTTTGATAGGGCCCAGCGGTTCCAGCAGGGACTGCATTTGGAGATCTTGTTGGCAGTTGAGCAGTTCGAGCACCAGACGTTCGATACAGTATTAAGGGCAGCTAGGAGGCACGAGTACACCTCCCGGAGGATCGTGGATAGGACCGGAGGTAGGAAGCGGTCCCACAATCAGATACACCAATCATCAGCTCCAGTTCCGGCAGCAAGAGGTTTGACCATTGGAACTCCGAGGCGGACGGCCTCAGTAACGTCGGTTTATCATTCAACCCCGACATACCCGTAGCAGCAAAAGCAGAAGCAGACTTCCGCGATGGGATGTTCTCATTGCGGGAAGCCAGGGCACGTGGTGGCAGATTGTCGCAGGGCGCAAGGATTGTGCCTGGCTTGTAGAGCGGCAGATCACAAGATAGGAGCCTGTCCGAATAGGGGTAGTTCGTCCTCTTCTAACCTAACCAGTCCATCTGTTAGGGGACCAACACCTATGCAGCAGCAACAGTACCCAAGGCCATTGTTGCCTCAGGCCCAGGCGTTTCATCAGCAGAACCGGCAACAGTATACCCAAGCCCAAGTGCAGAACAGGCAGAGAGGTTTCCAGCAGAGGGGACCCACAACTAGAGGACAAGGTCAGGCCATGATGATGACTATGGAAGAAGAAGTTGCACCAGGTGATCAGGTAGTGGCAGGTACTATTCTCGTCAACTCCTCTCCAGCATTGGTATTATTTGATTCTGGTGCATCGTATTCATTCATGTCTGTACGATTCACGACACGGATAGGATTGGTGCCCGAGTCATTATCAGTGAGGCTCAATATACTCACTGGTAATGGTCTTGTGGGAGTAGATCGAGTGTTTTCCTCGTGTCGGATCGTAGTTAGCGGTAGAGAGTTCCCCGCTAGATTTATAGAATTCCCTATGGCAGACTATGATGTAGTCTTAGGCATGGATTGGTTGAGGAACCAGTATGCTGGAATAGACTGCCATGTTGGCAGGGTTGTCTTTAGTATTTCAGGCGAGCCAGAGTTTTCATTTTCCAGAGGCACAGTGGAACCATCTTCTCCAGTATTGCGGATGGCCGTAGCAGCTGTACAGTTACCCAGGATAGTTGAAGAGTTCCCAGATGTCTTCCCAGAGGAACTTTCAGGGATGCCGCCAGAGCGGGAGATCGAGTTCACTATAGACTTGATTCTCGGGACAGCACCAGTATCAGAGAGAGTCTACAGGATGGCGTCTTCAGAGTTGGAGATTTTGTACAAGATGATTGAAGAATTGAGGACCAAGGGATTCATTCGTGCAAGTGGATCGCCTTGGTGATCCCCGATGCTGCTTATGAAAAAGAAGGATGGTACGTCCAGGTTTTGTGTAGATTATCGTACCTTGAACTCAGTGACAATCAAGAACAGATACCCTCTTCCGAGGATAGATGACTTGTTTGATCAACTCAAAGGGGCTTCAGTGTTCTTGAAGATAGACTTGCGGTCAGGATACCACCAGATCAGAGTCAGAGAGCAGAACATCCCGAAGACAGCGTTCAGATCTAGGTATGGGCATTGGGAGTTTCTTGTTATGCCCTTTGGAGCGACCAATACGCCAGCCGTATTCATGGACCTCATAAATCGCATTTTCATGCCTTACTTGGATCAGTTCGTGATCGTGTTCCTAGATGATATCCTGGTCTACAGCAAGAGCGAAGCAGAGCATGAGCAGCATCTCAGAATTGTCCTTCAGACGCTTAGAGAGCACCAGTTGTACGCCAAATTCAGTAAATACGAGTTCTAGCTCGATCGTATTTCGTACTTGGGTCACATCATTACCCGAGAAGGAGTGGAAGTGGATCTCCAGAAGATTGTGGCTATCAAGACGTGGCCAGTACCTAGCTCGGTGGCAGAGGTTTGCAGCTTCCTTAGATTAGTCGGCTACTACCGACGATTCGTTTCAGATTTTGCGAGGATTTCAGCACCGATGACCCAGTTAACCCGTAAGGATGTACAGTTTGCTTGGACAGCAGAGTGCCAGAAATCATTTGAGAAGTTGAAGCGGGGTTTGATAATGGCTCCCATTCTCACACTTCCAGATGGGACCGGAGGATTCACAGTTTATTGCGACGCTTCAGACAGAGGATTGGAGTGTATCTTGATGCAGCATGGGAAGGTAATATCTTATGCATCATGTCAACTTCATGATCATGAGAAGAATTACCCGACCCACGACTTGGAACTGGCAGCAGTAGTGTTTGCACTTAAGCTTTGGCGGCACTACTTGGACGGAGATAGAGTGGAGATATTTACTGATCACAAGAGCCTGAAGCATGTTTTCACCCAGAAGGACCTTAATATGCGGCAGAGAAGATGGCTCGAGCTACTGGTGGACTACGATATGGATTTGCAGTATCATCCAGGGAAGGCCAACGTTGTAGCAGATACGTTGAGCAGGAGAGCCAGAGTTTACTTTCTAACGGTGCAACCAGAATTATTGGCAGATCTTCAGAATATGGGAATTGAAGTGGTTCTTCCTACCAACGTGGCATTGATAGCCAGTCTACAGGTTCAGTCCAACATAGTTGAGAGGATCCGGAGAGCGCAGTCAGCAGATTTCAAGCTTCAGCGACTCAGAGCAGAGTGTGAGGCAGGAAGAAGGCCAGAGTTATGTATCCATGAAGATGGTACACTTCGACACGGCACTCGTCTTTGTGTACCCAGTGGAGATATCGGACAGGAGGTCATGGCAGAAGCTCACAGTTCACAGTATTCTATTCATTCCGGTGGCACGAAGATGTACCGTGATATTCGTCAGCATTTCTGGTGGAAAGGCATGAAGAGGAAGATAACCCGGTTTGTCTCTCGGTGTTTGGTTTGCCAGCAGGTTAAAGCTGAACATCAGAGGCCCGCTGGACTTCTTCAGCCCTTGCCGATTCCAGAATGGAAGTGGAAGCATGTGACCATGGATTTTGTGACTGGATTGCCTAGATCTCCAGCTGGTAGAGATGCTATATGGGTTATAGTTGACAGGCTCACGAAGGTGGCTCATTTTCTCCCATTCAGAGTTGGTCAGTCTACGGCCCAGTTGGCAGAGATGTACCTCAGGCAGATTGTCAGGCTTCACGGTGTGCCCATCAGTATCACCTCGGACAGAGATTCAAGGTTTACGTCACACTTTTGGTACAGCTTGCAAGAGAGTTTGGAAACTCACCTTCAGTTTAGCTCAGCTTATCACCCGCAGACAGATGGCCAGTCGGAACGCACAATCCAGACTCTTGAAGATATGTTGAGATCTTGTACCCTTGACTTCGGTAGTTCATAGGAGGATCACCTGCACCTGGTAGAATTCTCGGACAACAATAGTTTCCAGACCAGTATTCAGATGGCTCCGTTCGAGGCACTGTATGGTAGGAAGTGCAGATCCCCGTTAGCCTGGGATGATGTTGGAGAGAGGCAGATGTTCGGTCCAGAAATGATTGCCCAGACAGTTGAAGTGGTCAGAAGAATCAGAGATCGTCTTCGAGTGGCCCAAGATCGCCAGCGACATTGGGCCGATGCTCATCGACGTCCCTTAGAGTTTGCTATCGGCGACCATGTATTCCTTAGGATCTCGCCTAACCGCGGCGTCATTCGTTTTGGCGTACGGGGAAAGCTTAGTCCTAGGTATATAGGGCCGTTCAATATCCTGGAGCGAGTAGGAGATGTATCCTATCGTCTCGCTCTTCCGCCGTCGCTAAGTGAGGTGCATGGTGTATTATATGTGTCCCAATTACGGCGGTACATCCCGAACCCTAGCCATATCCTGGACCATTCGGAATTGGTTGTTGGTACCAACCTTTCGTATGAGGAGAGACCCGTGTCTATATTGGACCGAAGAGAGAAGATACTCAAGAACAAGACTATTAGCTTAGTCCGTGTTGCTTGGGGTCATCACTCTCTCGGTGAGTCAACGTGGGAGCGTGAGGACGACATCCGATCGCGATATCCCGACTTGTTTGACTCGTAAGGTATAATGTCTTCCTTATGCCTTATGCTTGCCATCCCTTGCTTGCATGTATGATTGTTTGATTGTTTGCTTAGTGTAGCTTAATTGTGGATAGCATAGCTGGCTCTTACATCTCTAAGCATCTTGATTTAAATTTCGAGGACGGAATTTTTTTAAGGTGGGTAGAGTTGTAACGTCCGTATTTCGGAATACGTATTTTAATTAGGCATATATGTATTTTGGACCTGTATTTTATTTTCTCAGATTATGGCCTGTAATTGTGTTTAGCTTAACTTGCGGATTTTGGTTTTCTCGTAAAACGGGTTTTGGACCTGGCTTGGTTTTATTTTGTGGAGAAGGAATTGGTTTGGTTTGGTTTAGTATGCATTGGAACACCCTAATTAATCTCCACCCTCAACACAACATACCCTCCCTCATTAAAACCCCACCTAACTTTCTCTCTCCTCATAACTTCCATTAATTTCTTCATCTTCTTCTTCCTTCCTCCACACAACACCAACACCATAGGCAAGTACACCTTGCCACCAAATAAGCACCCTATTTTATTTGTCCATTAGCTAGATTAGGTCATGGTGAACAACATTAGAACTTGGTATTTTATGATTTGGAGCTTCCATTTTTTTAGATCCACGTTTTTACCATTTTTGGATTTTCTTGGTTTTGATCTATTAAACTTAGATTTTTCCTTGTTTTGAGACTTCCATGTGGAAGAAAATTCAATTTTACACAAGTTAGAACTTTGAAAATCTAAATTTCGTTTTGATTTGGCCAAGTTATGAAGATTGAAAATTTTTGGTGTTCTTGAGTTATCTCTCGGCCTGATGGAGAAGATGACCCTCGGCCAGCGCTCTTTAGCGCAAGGCCATGCGCAGTTCAACTGTATGCAGTTCATCTGTGCACAGTTCAACTGTGCGCAGTTCATCTGTGCGCAGTTCAACTGTGCGCAGTTCATCTGTGCGCAGTTCAAGTCCTGCGCAGTTCATTTCATGTGCAGTTCATCTGTGCGCAGTTCATCTGTGCGCAGTTCATTTCCTACGCAGTTCAACTGTGCGCAGTTCATTTCCTGCGCAGTTCAACTCATGCGCAGTTCATTTCCTGCGCAGTTCAAGTCATGCGCAGTTCGACCCTAGCACAATCTAACCCCAGCGCAACCCACTTGCCCATGATGGTTTGGTTTTATTCCTTGGACTTGGCTTCTCTTTTGTGGATTGGAGTCTTGAGATCTTGTTCCAACAATACGACTGTCTCGACCCAACACGACCTGGCACGGACCAATATGTCACACCCCGATTCCGTAGAATCGATAGTCGTCCCCCGGGCGTGATACCGTACAAGCCTAAGTTGCCTCACACAAGGCATAGTCATAAGGTTATCCGAAACACAACAACAAGAGAATGCGCAGAGTAAATTGAACACACATTATAGAGAAGGAAATTTAAGCTTTATTGATAATGAACATCATTTTACAGACTCGATACAAAGGCACCGTACGGGCTTTTTACAAACTGACTCCATTATAAAATGAACGTCGACGAGATAGCCATTCCATACATTTCATCCCTTGATTACAACCAGCATTAAAAAACCACTTGGGATGATGGGAAGCCGCTCCATCTGTCTTCTTGGCCTTCGACAGCGGAGTCTTCAAAAGGTTGGATCCAAACTTCGACCGTAAGGACGAAGCTTCAAAACACACGAGCGTTGCCTTCCTTCACGTAGCACGCTCCTCCCGATCTATCGCACCTGTAGAGAGAGCGAGGATCAGTACAATCAACATGTACTGGCGAGTGGCTAATTAATTTCCAGGCTCTCATTTGGTTCAAGAATTTAGATAAAATCATACAACTTGCTTTTAGTGGTCTTTCTAGCCATCCTAGATATTTTCATAAGAAGTATTAAGTTATACCAAGATTTCCTTCGACAGAGCACGCCGTGCGACATAAAACTTACCATCAACTTCCCTGTTAGTTGATCACAATTTATATCAAGTGTTTGATATGGAGGTCACTGGCATTAACTAGCCATCTTGGACATAGCCTGGTAATACGGGACCCTTGCAACGCAAGTAGCGAGCTCCGATGCAAGTCCCCGTCTTACCGATTGCCTATTACCCAGCTCGGCTATAACCTGTTTCTTCCTAGGCCGAGTCGGTCCCGTGGCCCCGGGTTGCCGCTCGAAGAAACCATCGTCCTTGTCGACAAGTTGTCCATGACCATGATAGGTTAACATGGTGTATTTTAGGATACCGTTGAGGCTTGTTATGTAATCAATTCATTTACTTGGTCGTTTTGCAGGCCTAAAATAATTATATCTCTTTTCAACACAATTTATTTCCTTTTCACTTCTGACATACAGGACTTGCATTCTGTAAGCGAATCATTCAATTTTAATATCATTACCCGAGTTCTCATTTTGAAATAGAGGGTCGAGATGAAGGAGGTCAGCCACTCACCTTGAGTTTTTATTTGAGGCGAGAGACTGGTTGGCCGCGCTAGACGTTGCCTACACGATCACCTGAAATCGCCCAAGCAACCGATTAGAACACTGTGTTATTCAAGGAAATTCGATATGAATGCGAAGTTCGAAACGTAAGCCATGAAAACCATCGAAAACATTCACGAAAATGCATTCAGAAAACAAAGCCAAAACCAATGCAAGCGGCGTGAAAAGCAGAGCAACAGGAGGTCTCTCCCGACTCAGCCGCAGAGTCAATCCTTGAGGCGCAGCCCGCTGAATATGGGACTTGGTTCCGAAGAGGCCATTCCATAACGGGGAATGGATCTTAATTCAACCGTTCCCGTTCGATCGATTCGATCGATCCCGACCTATCGGTCCCGACCGAGTCAATAGCGACAGTGTTCCTTTCTCGCGCACCCCGTGGACGAACAACGGGGCACGATGTAGGGACGGGGCACTACACCATAACCAACAAAGAAAAAGTTTCGTCCTCGAAACTTAAGAACAGAACCTACCTCTATGAAAATAATGAAGGAAACTTTTCTTTCATCTCTGACTCGAGTTCCCATGTCGACTCTTTCGCTGCATGGTTCCTCCAGAGTACGCGAACAAGAGGGATCACTCGACTTCGAAGCAGCTTATCCTTGTGTTCTAAAATTTAAAGTTCCAACAACACGACTGTCTCGACCCAACATGACCTGGCACGGTTTTTGGTGTTTTGCTTATGACTAGTACGGTTTTTCGGGATTTCTGTGAAGTATGATTCTAGTACTTTCTGATCTTCTTGATAGTGACCCGATGTGATGCGCCCTTAACTTTTAACCTGTAATTCATGATTAATCTTGATACTGGATAACTTGGTAGTGGCCCGTGGTGGCGCACTCCAAACTTGTAACTTGTACACCTATAACTTGTAACTTGACTTGACTTGATGCTGTTGCGATGGCTAACTTGACTCGTATAATCAACTCTGACGTCGTGGGTGTTCATTCTTGCTGCCTTATGCAATCCACTTGTCTTGTCTTGCATCATGTCTAGGACGTGACTCCCTGGTTACCATGGTCAGGGATTCGTACTGAATATGGATTAGGCTAATTACTAGATCAAACTATAGTTCATGGAGAATTTCCAGTCACAGGCAATCTCGTTATCTGGGCGCATTAAATGGACTTGTAGCCTACCGACGTGTAGGGCACATTTCCAGTACACTGTCATGTGTTGCACCCTCTAAGTCACCTAAGGGTATATCGTCTCCTGGGCGATGTACCCAACCATACTCTCAACCCGCGGAAGGATAACTGGATAGTCTGCAGGACTTGGGACTAGAAATTTCTCATTTGCATCTTGTTAGTAATTAGGCTTGTGATAACCCTAGTTAGTTAAGTAGTAAGCCGTAGTATTTGTTTGCCCGCTTGTGAATGGATGGTGTCCAGCCTGGTCTAAGTCTCGTCTAAGCCCCTGTACCTGGTACTCCTGTACATGATTGTTTTACTTATTTTTAATAATAAATGGGTAGAGACAAGGCGCTATTCAGGCGAAGGGTTACAACCCCGGTCCTTTTTTGGTTTACGGGTTGTAACCTGGCTCCCGGAACGGTTCCACGTCCCTAGTCGTTCATTGTCCTGCTGTACTCTTTATTACTTGTACTTTTCTTCCATTTTTTTATGTTCTAATATGCTGGCTTTTGTTCTTATTTCGTGGCCTCCTTGTGGCACTTTCTCTTTCTGGGGTTTGATCCAGCTGGTTTTGTGTGGCCAGATTTTGGAGCAGCACCCGAGGATCTACCGAACTTCCAGCCCAATGGTGGCGACTAGAAGGAACCCGGGCTACGAGTGGGTTTTCTATTTTGTTTCACCCACTACATTGTAAATTTATTCTTTTGAGGCATTTAGCCGACGAGCACCTGTTAGCTCGATGCATCTGCCAACGGGCTGTAACATGATTAACAAATCCTAGGGTTGATCATGTATGACTTAACTCTTGCTAGTCCCCGTATTTTGTATGACTAGCTTCATGATCAGCTGAATATGTAATATTTGGGACGCCTTTTATTGTATATTTGGTGGTCTAACATCTTGTAATTATATTACTTGCTTGATATTGAGACAATAGGCTTGACCTTAAGAGACCGTTGGCTTGTAGTAAACCCTCATATCTAGACAGCCGTGACCGTATAGCGAGGTAGATTCTATTTCAATATACGTAGCTGGCTATGTTTGCCCCCGTTCTCCAGTATTCTGGTTCTGGGGCATCACACACATCCTAATATTCGTCGCACGGGGTCCGAGTCGTTCAGCAAAGCCATCGTATTATAAGTTCACTCAACCAAATCTTCGATACATCAATATCGCTCGACCAACAAGCCATTTCACATAGTCTATCTATTCGAACACGCTCGACATAATCTACCTATCAATCATTCTCAAGTCAAGCGCGCTACGTCACAATTCACCGCTAAATCATAATTTACATTTTATATTCCCTAAGTCATTCATCCCAATTCATGTATTCGATTATGAGGACGTCTAGCTTAACAATATGGTTTGTCCCGATCTTACGCGATTCAGATTATCCACGGTGGACATGAATCATCATGCACGCTCCCACGGAATAATCATCCTCATCGGGACGTTACTCTTGTTCGAGTCTAGACTAATTTATTCTCGATGCGTGGATTAGAACTACTCCATCCTCAAGTTTATTTTATTCATCAATCGCAAGTCCTAACATCCTCAAATTTTCTTTCGCATCAAACCGACAAGTCGAGACAATCAAAGTTGCCGTATCCTGATTTTTCGAGTTCGATCATTCCCGCGACATGAATTACCATGTCAGCGCTCACACGGAATGATCGCCCCAAATCTGATATAACGCATGTGTGCGGCTAGAGTTACGCTCGCACAAGACAAGAATATCGACGCTGTGGTTATCCGCGTAACCATCAAGACACAATCATTTTCATCCAACATTCCTCTCAATCAAAGTCCTAAGTATTGCATCCAACCGAACAATAACACTTGTACGATCGTCATTCGTCGAGTCAGATTACCCCCGAGTTATCGTATATCGATCTTTGATACGCCTTAATATCGTCGATAACATGCATAACCTGACGATCTTCCTTTGCAACCAATTTCGAGTCGTGCGAATGATGATATCGTCCGACTGGACAATCTCCTCGACATTCAATTCAAGTTCGATCATTATCCCTCGAATCGTTCACATCATCAATTCGTTCAAATCCGAAATTACGTATATTCGTCCGTCTATCTTAAGTCATCGACCAATTTATTTCCTCAATTCGCATCATTCTTGCTAACTCAATCATCGAACGACATACATTCCAATCCTCAGAGTCATTGCATAACTTTGAAATTCAACTTTTCATGCACGCTATCTTCCCATCGTGCTAACTTTTCGTATACGATCCGTATCAATTTCTTCGATCAAGTCATCTATTCGTACACCCTAACTTTTCCTCGATTCGATTTCACCTACTCAATCGTTTTTGTGTTTCATACTAGCGCAATCCTCAATCCCGTGCACGTTTTGTGCACATTAATTTCTAACTTTTGTTTGAATCAACTAGTTAAACTTCAAGACTACAACTTGTTCAATGACACTCAATCTAAGGCTTTGCATAATGCGACGCTTGCTGATAGACTCATCGACACCCCGAATCCTCAATCGATCGATCGACATTCTTGAGACTATCGTATACACCACTCAGGAATGAAGTCGTTCAACAAATCCTCAACTTATCATTCGAATCAAAATTGACTTTATTAAATTTTTCATTCGAACCATTCCTCAATTTCCAAGCATGCTCATCTATATCGCATCGATGTTATCGTCGCTCGATAGCACCCCTATCGATAGTCTTCTCATTTTACTCAATCGATTTAACTCATTCTAGCTCGAAACATTACGAATCCTGCACTCGACTTTTCTAAGGTAGACGCAACTTTGGTGTATATGCCCAGCCCGACTTAGCCAATCGTGCTTACGCGAACCATCTTTTTGTTTCGTTGTCAAAAATGGTTCTCCTATGTTTTGCAAAATAGTTAGACTTATTGTAAGGACATCCCGTGGGACATTTGAGAGAGAGCGCACCAATGATTTCAACTTTGCGGAAGCAACAATTCAGAGTTTGCGGAAACAACGGAGTTAAAGAATTCAATCGATAGTCCAAGGACGTAAAGCCATGCTCTGATACCATTATGTCACGTTTCGCTCCCGTAGGAGTGATCGTCCTCGCTAAGGCGTGATGCTGCACGAGCCTAGGTTACGCTCGTGTAAGGCGGGTTCCATAACGGCCGATTTCAACGGCTGCGACGGGGTCGTCGCACAGAAGTCCCAAGCAGAGACATTGAATAATAGCAGCAGAATTTGAAACAAAACACAAGTCATTGCAAAATACTCTTTTATTGATATTGAAACAAAGGTTACAATGGGGCGCAAGGCCAAGATTATAACTCTCTCAAGCTCACTCAAGCTCACATTACAAGTCACTCAGCTCTCTCTCATCTCTCAATACATGTCTTGAACCAGCGGAAGCTTCAGAAGACGATGTCCATACATTATGTCCCGTATAAGTCTTGACTCCATGCGGCCGCACGCTTCGAACCGCCAAGGAACTCCGTGCCTCGACGCATCCAAGCGAGCTCCGCGCCATGAGCTTCTACCTGTGCCTGCACATAAAAACTATGTGGGTGTCAGTACTCAACTGTACTGGTAGAATGAGCTCCTCGTCCACCCATACAAAACCAACACGTTTGATTTACTTTGTGCAACATAGTTACTTCTTATCAATTGTCTTTCTAGTCTTGTCTTAGGATTATTTTTAGGACCGACGCCTTGGCCTATTTTGTGTCTCAAGACCATCCCGTGCTTGTAACAACAACGTCGACTCAACAACGTTAACCTATCAAGTCGTGCTTGACTTTCGGCCAAAATCAGATACGCAACTATGCAATAAGACTATATTCCCGTATGACCGTGCTATAAGTCCTTGTTGAGGCCGTGCCTCGCAACTCAATGAGACTCAATCATATCGCCGCCTCGCGGCCCTTTGTTAGTAAATCATCAACTGACCCATCCAACTTGTGGACTAAGTGTCACTCGACCAACTTTGCCTTACGATATCTCCTGACTTAAACTCAAGACAACTCAATCATAACATGCAACTTATATGCCGACAACATAAGACTCGATGCCACATCTCATGCCGAAGCACATCGCCTACGTTGCAACCAAATCTTAGGTCCAACATTGTGTTCAAACTATACTCACACATTCAACTCGACTCCTTAATATAGTGTACTCAATACTTGACTCAATCCAAAGGCACACTCACGGATTGTCGTCTGTGCCGACTCATCTATATGAATTAGTTACTAGCATGACAAGCTATCCTGTACTATAGCCTTGCTATTCGGCGACCCTTTCAACGCAAGTAGCTAGCCCCGCTGAAAGTTCTCAAATAACCCGAGTGGTTCGTCCAGCTACGGCTATACCGTGTTTCCTCCTAGGCCGAGTCGGTCCCGTGGCCCCGGGTTGTCGCTCGAGAAAACTCACCCTTGTCGACAAGTTGTCCAATGACCATGCAAGACTCGACACAAACTGACGTCTCACACAGTCATTCTTCTTCCAATGTTTTCTTCTCTTTCAAACCAATATCAAGACTTCTATCTTTGAGATCCCTCAACTACCCACGGTCGC
This sequence comes from Iris pallida, assembly GCA_029216955.1. Taxonomy (NCBI): domain Eukaryota; kingdom Viridiplantae; phylum Streptophyta; class Magnoliopsida; order Asparagales; family Iridaceae; genus Iris; species Iris pallida. The sequence goes on along the minus strand of JANAVB010010000.1, from coordinate 9,603,758 downwards.
GAGCCTTCTTCCTTGATGCTCCTTGAGATCCCTCGACGACCTACGGTCGCGAGCCTTCTTTCCATGTTACCATATCATTTCATTCACTCATGAATGCCTATTCGATAGTCTTTTCTCCAAAACTCATTAAATCAACCATGGTTCATGCCTTAAACACTAAGTTTGTGCATCGTGCCTCAAACCGACTTTCGATCTACGTGATGCTATCGCCCAAGTCATACTTTATATGATGGACCTTGAGACCGTAAGACTATGTGGTTATACCCAACCGTAGAACTCGTAGGACCGTGCTTGCTACCACTCCGATAGCCTAACATAACTTGCCTGACTTAAATGCACAACAACTCGACGAGCAAAGGCTGCGTCAAGCCTCGCATTGCAGAAATGTGCCGCGCATGCGTTCGACTTCTGAACGACCAAGTCATTGGATGCCTAGACTTATCTCATAAGCTGTACATTGCAACTTAACTCATGGGGAAAGCCAAGGCTATGCCAAGCCTTGGACGATAGGATCGTGCATGCTTTATGAAGCATTTATGCGGGCGACGCCTATGACTTAGGCTACGTTCATAACTTCATCTACTCAACCAACTTTCCTTCTCCCAAGCCACGGGACGAAGGATCGAGTGTCATTTTCAAAGCACGCCATGCACCAACTCTAAGCCGACCATTAGACCTTTCCATATTCTAACTCATTTCGACCTGTCAGGATTTTTCTATTAGCTATGTGGATTCGTCTCTTTTATTATCAAGCCTACTTGTGCAAGTTGAAAACATGCGATTTATTATGTGAAGGCTAAGATGAGGCAAGTTCACCGAAACTATCCCACCTGAGCGAGCGGTCACCTCGACTGAGCGATGTCTTCGAGCAGCCGTTGCAAGGCTAAGTCTGAACGCCGTCGGCGTTCCTATTCCTCCGATTGACTGAGCGGGATGGGGCACTACACTTATTGTCTTTTTATGTTCGGAATAAGTGCATTGGTAGTGCACGAGTCTCGATCTGCTCTTACTCATTTGTATCTCTAATTGTTGATGTTAGTGATTGCTGGTTTTAGTTCATAGTTTGGCCTCCTTTGTGGTACTTGCTATTAGGGGTCTGTCCCTACTGGTTTTGTTTGGCCAGATCTGGTAGAGGAGCCCAGAGGATCTTCCGCACCATCTACTCGATGGTGACCATCCAGAGCACCATAGTACCTGAGTGGGTTTCTTGTTTCATTCTCCCACTTAATATGTATTTTATTCTTTTGTGGCATTTAGCCTCCGAGCACGTGTTTTAGTTCTTGATATTTAGCCTACGGGCCTAAATATGATGTGCGTATTCTAGACTATAGCTAGAGCTTATCATGTATGACTATTACTCTTGCTAGTTCTCTATTTTGGTATGACTAGCTTCATGATCATCCATGTATAAATGGTTTGGGATGCTTTACTATTGTATGTCTGATGATCATACCTCTTGCTCCTTGTATAATTGCCTGTGATTGAGATACCTAGGATTGTTTAACCTAGAATCGACTGTTGGCTTGTAGAAGTAACCGCCATGTCTTGACAGCTTATACGTAATTTCAGAGTACTGGTGTCAAAAATTCTGAGTGTCAAACTAGAGGGATAAGAATTCTGAGTGTCAAAAGAGATATCATTTCGAATATCTAATCGGATTTAGATATTACAAAAAAAAATTGGATACGGATACGGATATTGTCATATCCAGTCCGATGAGCATCCATTGACACCCCTAATACTAAGTCGTATATCATTAGACCTGTCAATAGATAGTCAAAAATTCGAATCTGATTCGATTTTGTATCCGAATTTTCAGATATTATTCAAATTTTCGTAAATTGGATTCAGATATAATATTTTTGGGATATTATCTTTGTTCAGATACGACTTTGGATATTAAAGTATTCGAATCCGTTAATATCCGACGCATTCTTCGAATTTTTAACAGTAGATGAAATGGCTCAAATAGAGCAATATGTAGAGCAAGTCAGTTGAGCTTCTTGGAATTTTCAGTAGAAGACGAAAGGGCTCAAATAGAGCAATTGAATTTGGCTTTCGGATATCAGATAATAACTAAATTTTTAATATTTTGAATTTCAGATTTTGGATATTCGAATAATAACATTCTTTTTTTTTCTGATCGGATCGAATATTATCCGATATCCACTAAACTAGACGGATACGAATTCAAAGTGTCAAAAGAGATATCCATTCGGATATCAAATCAGATTTGCATATTACAAAAAAAGTTGAATACGGATACGAATATTGCCCTATTCATGCCGATAAGCATCCGTTGACACCCCTATATATCATTATCGAGAGTCTCACAAATCAAAACACTCGACAGTAAAATAGATAACTCAGAAATTCAAGAACTAATTTCAATTATATAATTAAGGTCAGATATATGCAAATATTATTGTATATGGCCCGTTTTCAACTATGGACTGCTAAGGACGTGGTCCAATGATCGAAGAAGTCGAGGAGGAGTCAAAGTATCGATACGTGATGGTATATAGCCAAAGAGTATCAAACATAATATTGACAGTGTACTAGTTAGTGCTCTAATGTTTTCGACAAGTTAAGGGGATATAAAGGCCCCAATCACGATATATTAGCAGTATTGCCAGTATAACTGGTTGGGCTTAGTGTCACGACCCGTACCCGGATATACGGATACGAATACGTGGGCCACGCCCAGCCTACGCCGTAGTATCGGCGGTAGAACGCTGTCTAGTACCCAATAAATATACACTACATCTAGAAGGTCCATGAACTACGAATGTACTCAATCACAACCCAACATCTAAAGAAGATAAGACAAAAAAGATAACTAAGGCACAAGAACAATTACAAACTAAGGATAACTACCAGGCAACTCACATAGAAGAATAGTGAGATCCACCTCAGCTAGCAACATCATGAAGTCCAATACTGAGGGCACAACTACTCCTAAAATATTGTCAACATATCCAGTCAAGATGGAACGAGCACAAATCTCAAATAACAGTTCTAATTAGACGATATTGAAAATGTAGTAGTAAATAGAGAGAATATACAAGAAATCATGAAATGTACATGTGAGTATCATGGCAAGGTAAGCTGTAAATCTAGAGCTAGAACAAGGCAAATAAAACTGATCATGGCATGTACAAGAATCAAGAATCATCTATCTAAGTATGTGAGTACTAGCTACGACATGTGGCCGACTTGGGTCTGCACAAGGTCTAATGATCCGGCCAATCATACGTGGAGTGTAGGATTGGCTATTAAACAAGGTCTACAAAAATAAATAAGGTGGATAATGACCACACATCTACACTAATACTTCCCGTCCCCGACTAGTATAGTGGATCCAACCATGACACATCATGACATGCCTAAAAACATGTCACGACCCGATCCCAAATTATTGGGTCGAACCGGATCATGCCCAGCCTGCACCGTTGTGAGACGGCGGCAGTAAGCTGTTCTATATGCAGGTATTCACAACAACATCTATATATTTGTCATAACTTGAATATACGAAAATTTTAAAACTTTTATTCAACAATTAAAAAGTACAACTGGAAATGAAAGAACTGAAATAAAGTGCTGAATTCAAAATTAACAAAACTCCAAAATAACAAAACTAGAAAAACTGGAAACGACTAGCTAAGCGGTCGGCTCGTCGGCCTCAGGTCCTGCGTCCTCCAAGGAGACTCTGGCAACACCACAGGGTACAAAATCGGGTCATAGTATCTATTGTACAATAGCTCAACATCCTCAATGTCACCTAAAAATGTGGTCTCCAGTCAGGAGGGAGCAAGTACGAATATGTATCTCATATTTCAAGTAATAATAGAAAAGTGCAGGCTAAACAGTTGAAACAATATTTTCCAGCATTTTAACAATTGAAAACAATGTGATTTGAATGTGTAATCGTCTATGACCGGCTTAGGTTATACAATACGTCCTAGCGACGCGATATGGCTTATCCCCGTGTGTAAGAGGGGTAAGCTCGCACAATCATGCAATATGGGGGGTATTGGTCATAAACGTTACACTATTCTCCCAATCCCCACAATCAATATCAATCAATATTTGAACCCTAGGAGAGGGTTCCGTGTAGCAATGTGGTTTAACATGCAACTTGACAATTACTAAATAAACTACAAGAAAACATAACCGTAACTTGCCTCTGTTAATTGACTGGATCGAGAAAGTCGGTACCGATGAGGATGTCAAGTTCGTCTCCGAGATCCTACAGTTGAGAACCTTGGCTTAGAACCATAATGAAACCATTCTAGGTGTGCTAGTTACATTCTCTAGAAGCAGACCCTAGTCAGGTTTTAAGTTATTAATTAATCTACCGAAAATTGTTTAGCGTCATAATCTACGTTCGTTATCATTTTAATTGAATAAGTCGGTTATTGATTAATTGGGAAAAATAGCAATTACCGGTTAATTTGGCAAAACTTTGTATTTTTATATCATATATATAAAACTACATTTTTCTTTAGTGATAAAATATGGACTTCGCTAATTTACCAATATTTTATTCAAGTTAATATATCGTGAAAAACCTTATTAATTTTATATAAAATAATTAATACCTAAATTATAATTACGCGTCTAATAACGAAAACCAACTCAGAAAAGAAAAGTAAAAATCTAAACTACACAATACAGGGTCACAGCGAAATAAAATAGAAAACTGGGCTTATGCCCTTTACAAATTTTTACATAAATTAATTAATTCCTAGGGCGAGCTCTGAGTGCCGCGAACGGTCTAAACAGTAGGCCGAAGCCCTGCAACAAAAATACTAATAGCAGTACCAGTTCTAAAATAATTATAAATATAAATATAGTTGTAAAATACGTCTCAGACTTGGTCCAAATGTCATGTTGCTGACTAACGTCTCAACGTACAGGAAACCCTGTAGCATTTGCGTTTCGTCGAGGCTCATTCGACCGATACGGTCGTCGCCTAACGGGGATACGAAAACTCACAAAATCCGCCTTTAAAGCCGACAAAACCAATTTTATAAATCCTTTGCAAAGACCGGATTTGAAAATAGAAATATACTAAATTTAATTAAATACTTTTATTTTGAAAACTTTTCCGAAAATTTTGGCAGCACCTCCTCTGTAACTGGGACAACCCAATCCTAGGAGGATGTCAACCACAACACAATAAAATATCCCAAACCAGGGATCACCAACCCAAAATGAATATCCAACCCAAAAACCATCCACCGTATACTACATAATGTCCCAACAATGAGAAGGAACATAACATTCTAATAAAAAATCCAACTAAAGAATCAACTGATGAAATAATCCACAGAACATATGAAATAGAACTAATGAAGTAAACAACATGCGATACTAACACATAGGAATTAAGTCACAGAACCCTAATAGATAAACCAAAGAAATACACACACCACAAAATAATGTCTGTCTATGAGAATGAAACACCAGCATATAGCTAATATCCAAACCCATGAACGCACGGCATGCTTAGAGAAAGGTCCTACAAATCAACCCAAGAAATAACTATAACCCACAGAAAACAAATCCAGGTAGAACTCGGACGTCACATCCCCTAACACAACCATTAACAAAAGCTGATCCCCATAACGGGGTCGGGACCGCGTCATCATAGACTATTCTAACGGGGAGGGACATGGGGATACAGAATTATACCTCAAGTGCTCGGCTAGAGCTCTCAGATGCAAAAATAGGAAAAGAAAGAATTTCGCGGACTCGAGAAAACCCTAAAATACGCGAACAACACAGATCAGCCTCGGGAACAGCGGATCTGGTCCCACAAGATGCTGCGGACAGCGGATCGGGGCACAGAAACAACGGACGGAGCTGGGGTGGCCGAGAGACGGATCGAAAAACCCGTGGGTCACCGGAAGCGGGGCAGGGCTTGCGGAGACACGGCCACGTGGGAGCGGTGGCTCGGGTTGGGGCCGGGGCCGGGGCGAGCTGCAGGTGTGCGGATGATCGACGTACGGCAGGGAGCGATCGCGGCTAGGGTGGCCGTGGACTCCGGGAAGGCGGACAGAGGGGGTCTGGCGTGGTTCTGGCCGAGATCGACGCCGAACACGGAATCGGGACGGGGCAATCAACCAAAGATCCTAGTCCATAAAAATTAAAAAAAAAATTTCCTATTCTGACTATAATAATAATAATAATTATAATAATAATAATAATAATAATAATAATAATAATAATAATAATAATAATAATAATAATAATAATAGTAATTAACTACACTAATAACAATTAAAGGAACAAGATCAAGGTGTGGGTTTCACACATGCGATTCTCTGAGAGGGTAGCTAGCCTTCGCAGGAATCGTGTCTATACAATCCACAAGAAACAAGAAAGACTTGCACAAGATATACCAAGGAAAGCAAGGAATAACATCTCATGACGGGATCCAGAGAAATACCAATCCGTGTGAACAATGTGTCAAAAGAACAAGGATATCTACACTAAATACAAGAAACATAGACGATATCATAAAACAGGAATATTATCAGAGAATGTACTCGCCTGCGATCTGGTGGAATATGTCAACTGTGTAATCTGGCTCAGATGAAATCACAGACCTAAAGGTGAGATATATATAAGCTAATTTGGGTTCAACAGTGTTAGGCATGATTAATCTAGGTCAATCTCAGTCCACTAAGTCAAACTAGGTCACACTGAGTCACACTAGGTCAAACTGGATCAATGGTTGACTTATGGTTGACTTTTAGTAAACTGGTCAACTCTAGGTCAAACTAGGCTAATGTTGACTCTACTTTGACGTTCAGTCGAAGTAGCCAACCATGGTCAAACAAGGTCAAGCTAGATGGTCAAACAGGGTCAAAGCTAGTCTCTATAAACATCTACAAGGTCAAGATATCAATTTCAGTGATTGTGAAATCACTGGAATCGATGGATCTCAAAATACAAACAAAAAAGAAAGATTATAATAATATGATGACAGATAGGGGAAAAACCTACAGATGTTGTCGGGCAGAGAAACAAACATCACCAACGTGTCCAGAATGGTCGAAATAGCTAGAAGAGCCTACCCATAAGTCCAATTTGGACACAGGAGAAAAAAATAATTTTGAGTCAAAACGATGTCCGTGTCGGACCCGCTTTGCACCAAAAAATATGCAAGAAATAAAAGTCCTCAAAACCTAGCAAAATATATGTTCACGAATCCAGAATGACGATACGAACTCAACGGTATATCCAAAATTGGATTCCGATGAGCCGATCTCAAAATGACCCGTTGATCCGGATACTGGTATCCGACTTGCACCGAAATACATGCCGGAACCAATGTCCACTAAAACCTAGCAAATTATATGTCAACGAGTTCAGAATGACGATACGAACTCAACGGTATATCCAGAATTGGATTCCGATGAGCCGACGTCAAAAAGTCCCGTTGACCCGGATTGTGGGGCCCGCTTTGCACCGAAATGCGTGCCAGGGCTCACGTCCTCCAAATCTAACAAACTTTATATAAAAACGTGCCACAACGACACCACGAGTCTACTGGTGATGTCAGAAATTGAATTCGGAGTCCCGGGTTCAAAAATAAAATTTTATAACTTGGAAATTACGAATTTGGATGGCCAACTTTGACGTCGAATTCAACCAATCAAACGTGCTCACAATGAAACAAAACTTAAGGGGTAAGAAGAGGGTTATACCAGCTACGCATAGGAACCAGTGGCATGCCAGATGGAGCTACGATGGAGGAGATACGAACCGACGAAGTTGGCTCCACAAAACTGTCCAAAAATTATACAATTTAAACGGTCAACTTGGTGGCCGGTTTTGATGTATCAAACGATAAAATTAACGGACGAAAATTAACGGGAGTGAAGAGCTATATACTGAGATTTTGACGGAGTAAAGAGATCGCCGATCCAACGGTCGGATTTCTCGGAATGCTTGCGCGAAGTTGCTGCTTCGATACGTAAATTCTGACTTTTCAAAATCGCTCGTCACGTCGGGATTTCGACTCCGAAGTCGAAATCGAGTCCTACGGTCGTAGGTGGCCGACGGCGGCGGCGATGGTGGCGCACGGCGGCGACGGAGCACGACGGCTGGCCGCGGCTGCTGCCGCGCGTGCTGCAGCTGCTGGCGCTTGCTGCTGCGCTGCCACCTCGCTGCTGCTGCTACTGCCATGCGCGGTGGCACGCGGCGGGGCGGCAACGGTGATGCCCATGGCGATGGCGGTTGAGGGTCGTTCGGATTGGTGGTGATGGTGGTGTTAATGGTGGTGGTGGTGTGTGGTGTTAGATGATGGTGGTGGTGATGATATTATGATGGAGGAGAAAGAAGAAGAAGAAGAGTGATGATGTTGATGGTAGTGTCGGGTTAGGGATGAGGTGGTGGAGAATATGATGATGAAGGTGGTGTCGGTTGAAATGAGGAGAAGAGGCTGAGAGGGAGGAGATGAAGAAGAAGAAGAAAAGTGAAGAAGGAAAAGAATGAAGGGGGGGTCGGCTGAATATGGAGAGGGAGAGAGAGTTAAAATAGAGGGAAGGAGAGAGAGAGCTGAAAAGAGAGGGGGTGTTATGTGGTCGGCCACATGGGTAAGCAGGGAAGTGCTGATGGGAGAGGGGAGTTGGTGTGTGGGGATGACTAGAGAGAGAGATTAGTATATGAGTGTGTATATATATATTATATATGTACATATAGAAGAGAGAGATTATTAGAGAGAGGGATATGATAGAGAGAAAGTTAAGAGAGAGTGGGGGGGGGTCGGCTGTGAGGGGAGTGAGGTGGGGTGTGTTTGTGTGTAATAGGGGAGAGAGAGAAAGTTATATATATATATTATATATGTATATATATTTATATACATAAGAGAGAGAAATAGAGATATTTGTGTAAAGAGGAGGATATTTCTGAGTAGAAAAACAAGGAAAAATATCAGTAGGGTGTATAGGTAGACGTGGTAGGGTCACACCAATTTGGGTTGGGTGTTGGGTCAAGTTGGACAAGCTTGGGGCTAAGATTTAATTAAAATAACAAATTTAAACCAAATTAAATTATAGATGAAATGGGAGCACAAGGGAGATCAATTTGGTGGCATGCAAGTGGCACGTGCAGTAGACTCAGAACAGGCCATAGCCATATATTGGGTCGAGCAGATTGGACCGATGTCGGGCCCAGAAATTAAGTTGGAAATTAAGTCACGAATTACGACAGACAATAAATTGGTCTAAATTGACCCGAAAGTTGTGCGAAGCAAATGGAGCACAAGGAAACAAGTTCAATTGGGACATGATATATCAAATTGAAGATAATCTCGTCTACTACAAACTTAGAGAAGAAAGTTTCCAGAGACTGGCATCCCTGATGCTCTAGAAATCAAACACATGGTAAAGAGAATTTAATGATCAAAATTAATCAATTAAAAATGAATTATAGAGAATAAATCATTTAGAAAATTCAAAAATAAATTTCGGAAATTCAGGGGACTTACATCCTACCCACCTTATAAAAATTTCGTCCTCGAAATTAAAGGTTGGTAGTGGAGTTAAAACATGATAGAAGATTTAAGCGATATTTTAGGCACGATCCAAGAATGACGAGTTTTGCACGATCAAGATAATCAATTCAAAATTATTCAGGCACGATGAGGGATTTGGCACGATAGAATCACGATATGAACAAAATCATATGTGCATGATTTCAGTCAAGTCATTGGGGCACGATTTAGATATGACAATGAAATCGGGACAAAACATCGATAAATAGGATCCAGGTCAATGAATTAAGATTTAGGGTTATACATAGGTACGATCAAGACGAAAATGACAAACCTAGTCCGGATCAGGAATGAAACCTGAGTACGGGTGACTAGAGAATCAAAATTTAGGTACGATAGAAGAGATGATCAAAGTCGTTTGGTCTTGATCAAGAAAATTATGATTTAACGATATTGAAAACTCAAGGGATGATTCAAAGATATGAAATAAGTCAAATTTCTCTTTGGTAGAAATCAAAAGACAATGTTTCATAGGGAAGCCAAGTTAATTATCCCTCTCTGATACTATCAAGTTTATCTGGTCATCATTGGCCATATCCAAATTCCAAAACCCTAATCAAGAAGTACACCCTTCACTAGAACTCCACACTATCCGCTTAATCATCCTTAAATCCGAATTCTTCCACCTTGTCCTAAATTGATCCGAAACCTCTAAATCAAGTTTATAATATCCTTGAACTTGTTCAAATCACGCTCCTTGTGTTATTCAAATCTAATACCACTAGGCTTATAAAACTTATTCTTCCATTACCAGTTCAACCTTTATATTTTCTTCATCATACACTTTCAATTATCAACCGTCTCAATTAATAAATTATATTCACAAAATCTCTTCTTCCTTTTTTTGACTCCAAAAATCCTTGTGTTCTCTATCCTCTTACCAATGCCTTGTCCAGTTTCTTATCATCACCACATATAATTAAAATATATTCTCCATTATTAAATTCCAAACTTCCATCATAACCTCTGTGTGAAATACCTCGAGAATCAATAACCTAAAATTGTCCCAATTCAAAAATGTTTCACTCTCGGATATCCTTGTCAGGTTCTAAACTATATCCACGAAATATAAATTTTCATATCATTAATGTACATCCAATTGTCCTTCTCATTTGAAATCCTTGAACTTGCTTTCCAAGTAATTCATCCTCGAAATACCCTAGTAGCTCGTTTCTAAACTGATTATATTGACCCCTTGGTTTCAATTCCATTCTCAATCATACTTCTATCTCAAAATTCTACACTATATCCAACACCTCATATTCCTACCAAGATACCACTTGATAATAAATCCGCCTTACGAACGAGATGATTTACGATACTTCCTTAACCTTTCCAAGGTGAAAAGATACAAAATTTCAATGACTTCATAGTGTAGTTGACAGGAATGGATAAAAGACAAGTTATTGGTGTAATCAAGACATAATTAATCAAGATGAATGAAGTAGTGACAAGATAAGGAATCATCATATGATGAGAAAAAGAAATGACAGAACAAGGAATAATGGTAGGAATTGTCCTTGATCAATAGGTCAAAAGAAGTGAATCAATTTAAGGTATGACCTGATAACCAAACACGTCTAACCAGAATCATGTCGCCAGAATTTTTGCCACGCCAGTAAGCATAGCTGCAATAAACAATGGAGTCCATAACTAGGATATACACCCTATAATTATGTCATCTAGATTCCTTACCACGCCAACCGGTATGGCTACAATAAAATCTAAATTCCATAACTAGGATAGTATATCCAAAATCAGGCTCCATGTCCCTGTCATGCTAGCTAGTATGATTGCGATAAATTCTAAACTCCATGAATAAAGTAGACATTTACCGTTCTCATCGTTCCCATAATATATGTTTATCAGGATATCTTAACTCAATTCATAAAAACTGATCTTTGATACAAAGTCAAAGTCAACAACGAACGAACATCAAGATTCAAAATTCAACAACGAATCAAGGATAAGTAAATGGAAACTAACAGAAACAGATTTCGAGACAGAATTTAGGAAAAGTTCTCAGGAGAAGTCCCAAAGTACTATCTAGGTCAAGATTGAAAGTTCTGGAATATAATCTAAAACAATCTCAACCTTGATATGAGATTGGTCAATCATATTCTCGTCTCAACCTTGAAGATATATAGGTTCAACTTATACCTTCCCTCTGGGGTCCACGAACTCATTCCAAGAAAGAATAAAGTTGATAACGGACATATATTTCAGAAATCAGGACGGACAGGAACAAATGGAAAAAGTTTTAAAAAGTTCGAAATAAGATTCCCAGGGGTCATCCCTGGAATCTACCAAGAGTTTCTAATATATGACTGAGTACCAAATTCCTAAAATATTCCATGACTCAACCTTAATCCTAGGGCAGGCTCGCAGTAGTACAGAAAAGCTCAAGTACTACCACAACTTTGTATTAATTGCAAAGACTGACCTGCATGGGCCACCACTAAAACGTGTCACGACCCACACCCGGATATCCGGATACGAATACGTGGGCTACGCCCAGCCTACGTCGTAGTATCGACGGTAGAATGATATCTAGTACCCAATAAATATACACTACATCTAGAAGGTCCATGAACTACGAATGTACTCAATCACAATCCAACATCTAAAGAATATAAGACAGAAAAGATAACTAAGGCACAAGAACAATTAGAAACTACTAGAAGGAATCATAAGACAAGAAAATAAAGAAGGAACAACAAGAAAAACTAAGGATAACTACCAGGCAACTCACATAGAAGAATAGTGAGATCCACCTTAACTAGCAACATCATGAAGTCCAATACTGAGGGCACAACTACTCCTAAAATATTGTCAACATATCCAGTCAGGATGGAACGAGCACAAATCTCAAATAAGAGTTCTAATTAGACGATATTAAAAATGTAGCAGTAAATAGAGAGAATATACAAGAAATCATAAAATGTACATGTGAGTATCATGGCAAGGTAAACTGTAAATCTAGAGCTAGAATAAGGCAAGTAAAACTGATCATGGTATGTACAAGAATCAAGAATCATCTATCTAAGTGTGTGAGTACTAGCTACGACATGTGGCCGGCTTGGGTCTGCACAAGGTCTAATGATCCGGCCAATCATATGTGGTGTGTAGGATTGGCTATTAAACAAGGTCTACAAGAATAAACAAGGTGGATAATGACCACGCATCTACACTAATCCTCTTCGTCCCCGACTAGTATAGTGGATCCAACCATGACACATCATGACACACGATTCTCTGAGAGAGTAGCTAGCCTTCGCAGGAATCATGTCTATATAATGCAGAAGGAACAAGAAAGACTTGGACAAGATATACCAAAGAAAGAAAGGAATAATATCTCATGACGGGATCCAGAGAAATACCAATCCGTGTGAACAATATGTCAAATGAACAAGGATATCTACACTAAATACAAGAAATATAGACGATATCATAAAACAGAAATATTATCAGAGAATGTACTCGCCTGCGATCTGGTGGAATATGTCAACTGTGTAATCTGGCTCAGAGTGAAATCACAGACCTAAAGATGAGATATATATATAAGCTAATTAGGGTTCAACAGTATTAGGCATGATTAATCTAGGTAAATCTCAGTCCACTAAGTCAAACTAGGTCACACTGAGTCATACTAGGTCAAACTAGGTCAAACTGGGTCAATAATTGACTTACGGTTGACTTTTATTCAACTGGTCAACTCTGGTCAACTCTAGGTCAAACTAGGCTAATATTGACTCTACTTTGACGTTCAGTCGAAGTAGTCAACCATGGTCAAACAGGGTCAAGTTAGATGGTCAAACAGGGTCAAAGATAGTCTCTATAAACATCTACAGGGTCAAGATATCAATTTCAGTGATTGTAAAATTACTGGAATCGATGGATCTCAAAATACAAACAAAAGAGAGATTATAATAATAGGGTGACAGATAGGGGAAACCTACAGATGTTGTCGGACAGTAAAACAAACATCACCAACGTGTCCATAATGGTCGAAATAGCTAGATTAGCCTACCCATAAGTCCAATTTGGACACAGGGGCAAAAAGGTAATTTCGAGTCAAAACGGTGTTTGTGTCGGACCCGCTTTGCACCGAAGAACGTACAAGAAATAAAAGTCCTCAAAACCTAGTAAAATATATGTTCACGAATCCAGAATGACGATACGAACTCAACGATATATCCGTAATTGGATTCCGATGAGCCGATCTCAAAATGACCCATTGACCCGGATATTGGTATCCGACTTGCACCGAAATGCGTACCGAAACCAATGTCTACTAAAACATACCAAATTATATGTCAATGATTCTAGAATGATGATACAAACTCGACAGTATATCCGAAATTGGATTCCGATGAGCCGGCGTCAAAAAGTCCCGTTGACACGGACTGTGGGGTCCACTTTGCACCGAAATGTGTGCCAGGGCCCATGTCCTCCAAATCTAACAAACTTTATATGAAAACGTGCCAGAACGATGCCATGAGTCTACTAGTGGTGTCAGAAATTGAATTCGGAGTCCCGGGTTCAAAAATAGAATTTTACAACTTGGAAATTACGAATTCGGACGGCCAACTTTGGCGTCAAATTCAACCAATCAAACGTGCTCATAATAAAACAAAACTTAAGGGGTAGGAAGAGGGTTATACCAGCTATGCATAGAAACCAGTGGCACGTCAGACGGAGATGCGATGGAGGAGATACGAACCGACGAAGTTGGCTCCACAAAACTATCCAAAAATTATATAATTTAAACGATCAACTTGGTGGCCGGTTTTGATGTATCAAACGATAAAATTAACGGACAAAAATTGAGGAGAGTGAAGAGCTATATACTGAGATTGTGACGGAGCAAACAGATCACCGATCCAACGGTCGAATTTTACGGAATGCTTGTGCGAAGTTACTGCTTCGATACGTAAATTCTGACTTTTCAAAATCGCTCGTCACGTCGGGATTTCGACTCCGAAGTAGAAATCGAGTCCTACGTTCGCCGGGGAGAGTGGGAACATGCCACAATAGAGCACTGGAGGGTACGCCCAGCCCGCGTACGGTCGTGGGTGGCCGACAGCACCAGCGGTGCACGGCGGCTGGCCGCGGCTGCTGTCACGCGCACTGCAGCTGCTGGCGCTTGCTGCTGTGCTGCCACCTCACTGCTGCTGCTGCTGCCACGCACGGTGGTGCACGACGGGGTGGCGACGGTGGTGCCCATAGCGACGGCGATTGAGGGTGGTTCGGGTTGGTGGTGATGGTGGTGTTAATGGTGGTGGTGGTGTGTGGTGTTAGATGATGGTGGTGGTGATGCTGTTATGATGGAGGAGGAAGGAAGAAAAAGAAGAGTGATGATGATGATGGTAGTGTCGGGTTATGGAGGAGGTGGTGGAGAAGATGATGAAGGTGGTGTCGGTTGAAATGAGGAGAAGAGGCTGAGAGGGAGGAGTTGAAGAAGAATAAGAAAAGTGAAGAAGGAAAAGAATGGGGGGTGTCGGCTGAATTTGGAGAGGAAGAGAGAGAGTTGAAATAGAGGAGAGGAGAGAGAGAGAGCTGAAAAGAGAGGGGGTATTGTGTGGTCGGCCACATGGGTAAGGGGAAAAGTGCTGATAGGAGAGGGGAGTTGGTGTGTGGGGTTGACTAGAGAGAGAGAGATTAGTATATGAGTGTGTATATATATATTATATATGTACATATAGAAGAGAAAGATATTATTAGAGAGAGAGATAGGAGAGAGAGAAAGTTAAGAGAGAGTGGGGGGTCGGCTGTGAGGGGAGTGAGGTGGGGTGTGTTTGTGTATAATAGGGGAGAGAGAGAAAGTTATATATATATTATATTTTTTTTAAAATTTTAATTTTTTTTAAGAAGCGATTTTATTGAAAACTAAGGAGAGCGCTCGAGGAGCAGTACATGGGGCAGGGCTGTAACACACAAAATAAGCCCTGATTAACAACAAAATTAAAACAACACTAGAAAAAACTAACAGAAGGGTTAGACGGATTTGAGAGGCCCAAGGGGGGGTGTGGGCGCATTGTACCTAAATCGGTTTTTTTTTTGAGGAAATACGAATTTTCAAATTTTGAAAATTCTAAACACGAAAAACGAGGGTGGTGGGAAACACCTCCCGAGGTGCCGGAGCGGCACACTGCCTAATGGGGGCGCTGCCCCATGTGCGCATGGCACGATGCCGCCTCGGGCCCCCTCCAGAGCAGGGGGGTGCCAGCGGAGAAGCCCGGCGGTGGGTGGGTCGAGGGGCAGGGGAGGCAAGACGAAGAGGGGGGGAGCTCCGGCGGTGGGTGGGCCGAAGGGCGGGGAATACGAAGAGGAGGGGGGAGCTCCGACGGTGGGTGGGCCGAGGGGCGGGGGAGACAAGACGGAGAAGAGGGAGCTCCGGCAAAAGGGGGGGCCTCGGGCAGGGGAGAGGGTCGCCGGATGGGATAGACCGGAGGGGAGCTCCAGCCGTTCCGACGAAGTCAGAACCGGGGGAGACGCTGGGCGGTTGGGAACCGCCGAGGGGGAGATAAACGGGCGCGAAACCCGGGGACTGGGGCTCCGCCGTTGGAGGGCACGGAGTGGGGGTTCGGCGGTGGGAAAGAAATCCGGCAGCGGAGGAGAAGAACCGCCGCCAAGGGAGTACGATCCGGGGAAGGAGGAGGAGATCCGGGCGGAGGGGAGGGGGAGATGGTGAGCCGGGGGTGCCGACGAGAGGGAGGCCGACCGCCACGGGGCCGGTCAACGGCGAGAGGGAAGTGCCTCCAGCAAGACCCGGCGGGAGCGCCGAAGGCCCGAGGACGACGGCGGTACGGCGTTGGCCGAAGACGTCGTCACTACGGGCGCGGGGGCCGAGCGCGGAGGCTGAGGCGCAACCACCGGTGTCCCCGAGGGAGCGGGGGCTGGAGAAAGTGGGGGTGGAGTCGCACCATGTCCGCCTAGGGCAAGCTGGGGTCGGCCGACCAACGCCGGGCTCACCAGGGGACTGTCGACGCCATGGCCATGGACGGAGGGCGGAGGAGGGATAGGAGGGGTGAATGTCGACGCCGAAGACGACGGCAAGAGGGACGCCGGAGGGGTGGGGGAGGTCGGCGCAGGGGATGGGGGCGGATGGAGGGGGCCTGCCCAGCCGGGAGGAAGAGGGTGGACGTGGCCGAGTTAGGACACCGGAGGGCCACCGCGGGAGAGGCGGCGGGCGGGGGGGAGCAGGCGCTGGGGGAGGCAAGCCTGGCGGGTCCTGGCCCGATCCCGACGGAGGGAGGGAGGCCGGAGGGGATCACTGGGAACGGCCGAAGGAGAGGGGCCGGGCCTCCTCCGTCGATGCCGACGGTGCCGAGAGCGCGGGCGGCAACGAGGCCACGGAGGAAGGGGGTGGAGGAGGAAGGGGAAAGGCCGTAAACGAGGCCGGCGGCGGACCAGAGGAAGACGCCCGGACGGAGACCACCGGGGAAGAGCGGGACGGAGCAGGATACCGCGGCCAACCCCGGCAGGCCGGTCGGCCGGCCAGAGCGCCGGCCATACGAGGAGGAGGGGAGTGGGAGTGGCGAGCAAAGGGGGTGCTCGACCGGCCGCTTGACCCATTATAATCATATATATTATATATGTATATATATATATATATATATATATATATATATATATATATATATATATATATATATAAGAGAAATAGAGATATTTGTGTAAAGAGGAGGATATTTCTGAGTTGGGAAATAAGAAAAAATATCAGTGGGGTGTATAGGTAGACATGGTAGGGTCACACCAATTTGGGTTGGGTGTTGGATCAAGTTGGACAAGCTTGGGGCCAAGATTTAATTAAAATAACAAATTTAAACCAAATTAAGTCATGGATGAAATGGATGCACAAGGGAGATCAATTTGGTAGCACGCAAGTGGCACATGCATAGTAGACTCAGAACAGGCCAGGACCATATATTGGGTCGAGCAGATTGGACCGATGTCGGGCCCAAAAATTAAGTTGAAAATTAAGTCACGAATTACGACAGACGATAAATTGGTCTAAATTGACCCGAAAGTTACGCGAAGCAAATAGAGCACAAGGAAACAACTTCGATTGGGACATGATATATCAAATTGAAGATAATCTCGTCTACTACAAACTTAGAGAAGAAATTTTCCAGAGACTGGCATCCCTGATGCTCTAGAAATCAAAGTCACGGTAAAGAGCATTTAATGATAAAAATTAATCAATTAAAAATGAATTATCGAGAATAAATCATTTAAAAAATTCGAAAATAGATCCCAGAAATTCAGGGGACTTACACTTAGTTTGGTTTATTTTGTTTGCGGTTCACATTAAAGGATGTTACTTAGACGATCTAGATTTTTCCTAACTTAGGAATGGATTATGGATCCTTTATAAGGATTTTTCCATGCCCTAGGACTGGTTAGCTTGAGGTTTTATGAAGGCTTTGCATGAGAAAGTTCTTGGAGATCATTAAGGAAATTTAGAGAGAGATATATGTTGAAGGAGAGCTCGTTGAACATATGGTAAGGAGAGGTTTCGTATATGGTTTGTGTATATAATCCTTGTAAGGTTCCCTCTTTTTAATTCAATAAAGTTATTTATCCCATTGTCCTGTAGAGTAGGTCGAGCTTGATCGAAAAATATTGTATGTTTGTTCTTGGTTGCTATTATTCGGTTTATTGTGCCACATTATTCTCGTCATCTTAAGCTTATTATTAAATCGTTGGTTCGTTAAGGTCCAATGAAAATTTCTTAACTTCGTAAGGGAACCATCATGATTTCAAATTCTTGGATATCGATTAGTGGTAGGTGACGACATTGGTCCTCCAATATCTTCTTAGATTAAGATTCTTGAAATTGTTTCATTAAGGTTCGAGGTAAATTTTCTTTAGTTTAGAATTTCGAGGACGAATAACAAGGTTTGAGGTGGAGAAGTTTGAGTGCTCCTTGATTTCTATTCCAGTACTCCAGTTTGAGGAAGGTTATTGGCGTCGATATGAGGGTCGAGGTAGTTTCGTAATTCTAGGGAAAAAGATCGTATTAGTAGCAAATTTTTGGTTTTGGAGCAAAGACTATCAGGGAGTTTATTAGTTCTAGGGCAAAGATAGTATCAGAGGCATTTTCACGATTTTAGGGCAAAGATCGTGCCATAGATAGTTTTGCGGTTCTGGGTAAAGATTGTGTTAGTGGGTGTATTGAGTTTTGGACAAGACTGTATTGCTAGTTTAATTTGCAAATCTAGCTTAAGACCATGTCGATGTAGTGCCCCGTTCCTACATCGTGCCCCGTTCTCCGTCTACAGGGTGCACGAGAAAGGAACACTATCGCTATCGATTCGGTCGGGATCGATCGAATCGGTCGAGCGGGAACGATTGAATTAAGATCATTTTCTCGTTATGGAAAGGATTCTTCAGAATCAAGTCCCAAATTCAGCGGGTTGCGCCTTGAGGATAGACTGTGCGGTTGAGTCGGAAGAGACCTCTCGTTGCTCTATTTTTTACGCCGCACTTGCGTTGGTTTTGGCTTTGGTTTTCTGAATGCATTTTAGTAAATGTTTTCATGGCTTACGTTTCGAACTCACATTTACATATCAAACTCCTTGAATAATACAGTATTCTAATCAGTTGCTTGTGCGTTTTCAGGTAATCGCATAGGCGACGTCTAGAGCGACCAACAAGTCTCTTGCCTCGAACAAAAATCAAGGTGAGTGGCTGACCTACTTCACCTCGACCCTCTGTCTCAAAAATAGAAACTCGGGATAATTGTATCAAATTAGAACAATTTACTCAAAAAATACAAGTTACATGCTCAAAAAGAGAAAAAATAAGGTTCTAGGAAAGAGATTACATTATTTCATGATCTGCAAAACCAAAGAAATAAATCGATTATATAATTGTCGCAACAACAACATAAAACGTGTCTTAAATCACTTGTTAACATAGCATGGTCATGGACAACTTGTATACAAGGGCGATTGTTTCTTTGGACGGTAATCCGGGGCCACGGGATCGATCCGGCCTAGAAAGAAACACGATAGCTATGCTGGATTGTACCATAGGTATTCGGTGCTCCTTCAAAGAGCTTGCTACCCGCATTGAACGTGCACCGTCTAAACCAAGCTATTATTTGTAATAACAAAAAAGTCTTTATTACAAACTTAGAAAAGAGTACAAGAGTACAATTAATTTCTGGGGAAGTACAACTATAGGAATCTGATCAGAAGACGATCACTTTATCCCTTAGACGATGTAATATCGAAGACACGAGCCTTTGGAGGATGCAACAGCACTTTAGTAGGAGATTATCATCCTTCTTTTTTCCTTGAGATTGATTCGAAACTCTATTTATAGAGTTCTTAAAATAACTGTTTAGCAGTTATTCTGGATTGCACACATTTCAGGTTGCGCACCTCATGTTCACTTGTGCAAACGGTTGACTAACTGTTGTGGATGCGTGGCATCGTTTGATTGAGATACGCATGGTCGTGGACAGTGTAGTGGACGTTCTATAAAGTTAGTAGTTTGTGCACCACGTCACTCTGTTCTGAACACTGTTTGAACACCTTGTGCGAGCTTCATCAGGTTACACGTGGCACAATGTAGCAACCTGCGCGAGAGGTTACACCAACTGCTGTGGATGCATGTTATCGTTTGATTGAGATGCGCATGGTTGTGGGCAGTATAGTGGGCACACTCTACGAAGTTGGTGGCTTGCGCGCCACGTCACCCTGCTTTAAAATAAGAGTTGATCAAGTGGCGCCAACCAGCCAGGCTGCGCATGGGCACAACTCAGCAATTAGCACCTTTGACTAGGTCTAATATGCTGTACTGATTAATTCTCCTGCCACACAATGACTTGTGCGAACCAGCTATCAGCATTAATTACATGCTGACAAAATCTTCTCGAGCACCACATTGTGCAAGATTTGAATGGATTTTCCTTATCTCCGTGATGTCAGCTGTCAGGCAATGATGATGTTGTTACAGCTTATCGAGAAAGGGCACCATGTGGTGCTCGCATAACCTGACTCCAGCGCAACCCGATGTTGGTGCAACCTGATGCTGCGCAACTTGATGGTTTGGCAAAACATAATAATTTGGCGCCATCTGAAGATCGAACACTTTAATAGGTGGCACAGCTTAATTTTTAGCCTCTACAAGACCCCCTTCAAAGTTTTCGAAACTTGAAAATACTTCAGAGTTTTGAAATACTTTGAATTATGCTAGTTTTGTTTGGATTGCGGCAGTTTCAACCGACTCCACTATTTGAGCGCAAATTGTGCGATCAACTTTTGAAGCTATAAATAACTGTATATTTCAGACTCTTCATTTTTTACTGAAGTTCAATTTTTCTCAAAAGCCCTATCTTTTCTTCTTCTTCCCAAGCTTTGACTAGCATCAAATGGCGCCCAAGAGATCTGCTGTCGAGAAGGAAAAGGCTGTTGCCGAGCCTTCTTCTCGCATCCCATCCACAAACGCGCCTCAGTATGCTCCCCCATCGTCATGATGAGAGACTGCAACCCGGCCATAGAATGTGAATGTTTGACAACAAACATCGACCAACCCTTTTTTAGGGTTTGGTTTGATTTTGACAATATGCACGCCTACTCTTTTTAGAATTAGGCGTGTTTTCTGACTTGTGCCCCTCTTCTTAAGGTTTGGTTGCTGTCCAGACATTGTTGTGCGCCGTTTCGAGAGTTGTTCTTTCTGATTCTGTATAATCAATTTGGCGCAACTTGAGATGTTGTACCACACAGATGTTTGTTTCGACAGAAATGTCGCACAACATAAGAGTCGTGCAACCCGATATGTCGTGCAACATAGATGTGGCGTAATACAAAATGTCCCACAATATAAGTGTTGCGCAACCTGTGATGTCATATGTTGTGTTTCATTGAACCAGACATTTTTTTGAGATTAACCCCTGTTTGCTTGTTTTCATATAGTTAATCTCAGAGAAGACCCAAATGCTGAAATTTATGCTTCGACCTTCAACGTGTCAGAGTACCGAGAGGACTTATCCTACATACGATATCCTCGATATGATCTTCCTGAGTCCCGAAGAGCTATGCTCGCATCTCAAGATAATCCCACTTTATTATGCTTGATAAACGGCAAATATTTGGAAAGTCTGGACAATATCGTCCATAAGAAACCAGCTTTCTTATTTGGAGAGGCGATCAAGAAGACGTCCCAGCCCAAAGCGAAGAGAGAAGACAGATTTTATCAATGTAGGGATAGAATCATGTACCTCCCAGAAATGCCGAGACACTTCTCTTTGTCTCGATATGCATTTTCTAGTTATCCCCGTCGTATGGCATGAGACCTGACTCCGATTCAACAGGCCAGAGTCGGGAGGATATGCTACAGATTGGGTCCACAAAACAAAGATTTGTTCTACAGCACTTCGGAGAGATACAACTCCCATCTGAGAGGTTTGAGACCAATTTGTATACCTCCTGAAGATTCATCATTGTTGCTTTCCGTCCAAGTACCTATTTTCGTGAACATGTTTGCGAAGGCTGAAGGAAGATACCTAGACCAAACCATGCGCTTAACGGGCTTAGTAAATCCCGACATGAAATGCTGGAGCAGTGTAGTGGTTTGGGTTTTGGATCATTTTAAGGATAAACTCCTTGAATTAGAACTCTATGATCCGATTTGGACCACTGCTCATGGCTTTCGCCCGAATGCTCACATGTTTTTGGCTTTAGTTGAAAGATATAATGAGAGGACCGGTACCTTTATGACACCTCACAGAAAAATTGGCTTCGCTCTTCATGAAATAAAGTATATTTCACATTTGCCAATGGATGAAAACCCCTATGAAAAATATGTGCCAACAAATAAAGAATTGGATACTCTCTCTGCAGAGAACCCTAAGATGGTGGCTGTGTTCGAAGAATTATTATGCCACTATCTGATCTGTTCCCTTTATTACAAAAGTGCTTCCAAAGGGACTTGCTATATTACCAAATGGCTGCCATACTTGTTTCTAGGGCATGCTCATGAAGAAAAGATTGTTGAAAGTCAAGCCTGTAATCCTTGTTTCTTCAAACCGCTCGACCGCAGTGATGTAGAAAATTTGATAGAAAAAACTAAGCACTATGATAACATCTTGGATATAGATTGGTACCCATTTACTGCTGGTACTCAAATCGAAATTTATCTTAGACATGGTTACAGAACCATGTCTCAAGAAGCCCAGTTGGCGGGTTTTCTCCCTTTATGGTTACGGCGGTTTGTGATACCTGGAGCCAGTGTCGTCGACCGATTCCATCGAGGTGTACTATTTGTCGCAGTGCGTCTAGTATTCGGCTACAAGATGGATCTTCTTTCGGTGATGACATGTCGCTTGAATGCAGGCTTGCGTTCTTTCGTTAACACCATGGTGTATGATAAGAATTCTCGGGACGACTTCCCTCATACCAAAATGCCATACACATATCTATTTGGGTGGTTGTTGTTGTACTATCCTGACTTGATGGATCCCGATATGGGTGCAGTCGGAGGTGACTTCATCAGGCATTTTCCAATGCTCGATGGAATATAAATGCGCTGTCAGAATGCCGAAGAGCTTTAAATTGAGGGTCTGGATGGAGATTTCAATGTGTTCCTCCTCCTCCAGGATATAAGAATCTTTCTCCACAACTCATGGACCTAGAAGCAGCATCTCTCCATCTATCTTCGACTGAGTTTATATGGTTGAAGATAATTCGGCCTTCACATCTAGTATACCGGTTTGAAGGCGAGTGCTTTCTAGAACCGTAATTACTAAGCCGATTTGCTCGACAGTTTGGTTATGATCAACTGCATATAGGTAATGCCACCACCTGTTTACAGGCTAAAAGGTTACCTAATAGATGGTGTCAGAGCTTGGAGATACTATAATACAAGAGGGACTAAGGCCACATTCTCGATGCCTCATGTCTCTCAGATAGGCCCGCGTATGTTATATACATACGCAAATTTTTATACTTCAGCTAACACCTTTACCGAAAACTTCAATCTGGCTAACAGCTTTGCCAGTGATAGACGTTCAAGAGCTGGAGTTCGTACTGCACAATCTTTCAGAGATGAAGAGAATCACGAACCCGCTGATGAACCTCTGGAAGCCTCTCTCGTAGGCTTTTATGATGAAGTCAACGATCCACTAGATCGTATCATTGAAGATACGGAAGGAGAAGTCCCCAGCAAAAGGACTTGGGAGAAAAAGAAAGACTGGAGAGTCATCAGCCCCTTCTCATCCTAGTGATCTCCCTTCTTCTCCTATGGCTGTAGGGAAGAGAAAGAAGACTACCTTGGTCATTGCAGAGTAGCCCACCACCAGGAGCACGTGGTCCAAGACAAAACAGATGCACACTGGAGCATCCTCTGGGGGAGGAGAGGCAACTCCTTCTTCAGGTCCAAGAAGCAGTCAAGTTGCCCAAGAAGGGGTTATTAGAGAACCCAATGTACAAGTTAACCTTGAGGAGGTTGAAGAAGAACCTGAGACACCTCTGGTACGTAAGGCCAAAAGGAGATTAATAGTGTCTCCAAAAGACCATCAAGAAATATTGCCTTCACAAGATATACCACCTCCATCAGGTAAATTTTAATATTCTTTTAATATGATCTTGATTGAGTAACATGTTAACATTGATCCTTTTTTATCTGCAGAGGTTAGCACTCCAACTCCGATCGTTACAGAAGGGATTTCGGAGCCCATAGTCACACAAATGACGATTGTCGTGACTGTGTTAGCTGTTGCGAGAATTATGATGTCATCTCCAACTCCAGGAGTCCCAAAGACTACACTTTCTGAGAAGGAGCTGCCTTTCACAGAATCCAATCCTGATGTCACTGTTCTTTCCGTAGCCCAAGCTCCTACTCACTCTCAAGAGGATCAAGAAATGATAGCGGCCCTCGAAGACTGTAATTGCGACGATGCATTTGAGGATGATTCTACAAGTGCCATTGAAGGAAACCAGACTTCAGCGAAAATCTTGCTGAATCAAGTATTACCAATTGAAGAAGGCTATACTATTATTGAAGGTGAGGAGAACCTTGTTGTTGAAAAGGGGCTTTCAAGTCCAAAAACTGATGAGCCTAAAAAACATGATAAAACTGAAGATCATGAAAATCAGGTCATGGCTCCTGAAGATGTTGGGATCAGTAAAAATTTCAACACTGATACTGCGGAGACTCAAACCCCCACCAACCAAACTTTTGAGGTCAAGGATGCAGAAGTGATTGCCCCAACTGAACAAGCTGAATCAGGGGTCGGAAGTAGCCATTTCTTATCAGGCGGTTCCGAAGCTGGGAGTAGTCAGGCAGCTGTGTCTGAAACTACCATGGCCAGACTCCGTTCTGATCTGGACATGCCCCGTAAAACCCCATATGTATTGCCAGGATCAGGTAAAATTTTGACTTTTATTTACCTTAATTCCTGTAATTTATATGTGATAACCTTGTATCTTGATTACAGTAGGTCTTGAGGGGACATTTGTGAAAGCTGCATCGACCATATTCAGTTTTAGTTCGACTATGGCTCCCTTGGATATGGGGACCCAAACTGGAGAGGGAAGTGCTTCTATGATGCCAGTACTCGGGTCTCCTGGTGTACAATCTGTAGTTCTACCAGTTACTTCAGAAACAAGAATTCCAATAGAAGTGGCTATCCCGGGGGTCTCAGTGATGAACAGATCTGTTGTCGAAGCTTATACTATTGCTTTCTTCACTTCTCTGAAACCTTTAATTCAAATGGTCATGGAAAAGGACCAACCTTATGAATCAGTAAGGGACCCTTCCTCCTTCATCATTGGAGCCATCCGTAAGATTGGTGATCTAGATATAGTCAATTATTTAGATCATATTTTTAATAAACTTGATGAATCGATCAAGTCTTACAAAGATCTAACAAGAGAAAACATCCAGAAACTTGTAGATACTGAATGAAAGGTGATGGCTCGCGAAGCTGCAATACGAAAAGCAAAATTTAAAGCTTCTGTGGTAGCTTTTTCATAACGTTCTGTAGAGTTGGAATCTCGCATTATCGAGACAACTTCTTCTGTTGAACGTTATAAGGCTGAAGTTGTATAGAAGGAAAAAGAAGCTGCTGAATATCAAGTTCGTCTCCAAGAACTAGAAATTGAAATGGCTCGGCTTCAAGAAGCAGCTAAAGCAGCTCAACAACGCGAAGAAGAAGTTTGGAGATGCATCAAATTGCTGCAAGTCAATTAGATGACTTGAAGAGGCAGCGAGATGCACTTTTCCAAATCGAAGGTGTAGAACTGGAACGTCAAGCAGAAATGCTACAACCTTTTGATCCAGAATCTGGGAGAGCAATTGCAAGACAAAGGATACTTGATTCCAGAGTATAGAGGGCTGAGAATTTGAAAAGACTAATCATTGATCTCAGCACTCAACCTCCTCAATAAAGCAGTCTATAGGATCTTTTTGTCTTCTTGCCTTTCAAATGATGTACTTCTTTTTTGATATTTTGAACATTATGGCAATAAAATAATGTTCTTTTTGTGATTCTATTACTTATTATATACCTATAGCAGATATAAGTAATAGATAAGAATAGGAAAATATGTTCAGAGATACCAGACATGACATATCCCCTAAAAGAAAATAACAATATTAATTATATCTATTCAGAGGTAATGTGGACGTGACAAAATATAACTCAGAATATTGTCATTTCAAAAGACGACTTTATCAGAGGTAATGTGGACGTAATAAGTCGCTGACATAATGATAGAATTCAGAGGTAATGTAGATGTGAATATATTGATATAGAAAATAGAATTCAGAGGTAATGTGGACGTGAACTCGTTTCTTCTATTGATGATCTTCAAATCGGTTAGGACTTAAAGACAAGATATCATGTCTAAAAAGATGATATCTGTGATAATACGGATTTGTCATAAAGAAAAGATATCTTTTAAAATAGCTGGGTTTCAAAAGACAGGATTGATGATTCGTATAGACTCCACTGAAGATTTTGAGAGGAAGGGTATTCCTGACTCTGGAGATACCAGAACTCATGTTTATCTGCTTCAGGGAGGCTTTTGCTGACAAATATTAGTTTTGGGAAAGTTTTATCTCCAACATTGACTTTAACTAACTGATCTTCAGTAGGTGGCTCACATTGCTCAAAGCGAAGCTCCCATTGAGTATCCATCCTTTGTGCCCAAGGATCAGATTCAGAGGCTTCGACAAAGTCTCCGTCATCTTCCGAGAACTCGACAGTTACCATATTGGAAGATAGAGTCACTCGATGGACGTGCCCTACGCTGGTGTCTGAATCCTATGAGACAGAATCAGAAGAGTTAGATCGTTCTTCTTCATCAGATTCAGAAGCTTCTGGAGATGGAATTGGTGAAGAATAACCTAATCCCCGCTTCGTTTTGTTGTAGTATTGTTGTAATTTTTCTTTCGGAGCAGGAATACGAATAGGAGTTCGCCTTCCTTTACCGCCATTGAGACCAGTTTTAAAATTATAGCCAATCTTTTGAATGATATCTTTTGATTGCTGACTATAACAATGTAATTAAAGTCTTCCGTTATCGTGATTTTCTTCTACACTATCGGACGTGATCTTCTGTTATGTTTCTTTACTAAAGAGTATAGAAAGTTCATCTTTCTTCCTAGAAGGAACTAAGAAGAAGGAGTCCTGTATAGGCTCGAGCAATACTTCATTTTGGGAAGCTCCAACTGCTCCTATGGTGAGTGGTTCGAAGTTATCTAACATTTTTAAATAACATCGAGTATAATAAAGAACATCAGTATATTGAAAGGAGATGCTACTTTATTGGTTTGTACATCATCATTTACAATATAATTCGTAGCCTTAACAGAATGCTTAGTAAGATTGATAACCAGAGAAGGAGAAGGTGAAGGTTTGTTATGATGAAGGTCGATAACAAGAGGCTCGGAAGAGGTGAGCTCTCTTTGTTCCCTTTCTACAGCAGGAGACTGTTTGTTATGAGAGGAAAGATGTATAGTCAATATCTTAGAAGAAGAGGGACGAGTAGTACGTCCTTTGACGGGGATCATAAGAACATCTTTTGAAGTATCTTTCTGATCTTCCTCACTATCCATCGCCAATACAACTTTCATGAACTCCTCCTTGTACATCCGAGAGTCCGTAAAATACGCTTTAATGCCCCTGAAAGGATTTAGGTCGGCTACTTCCTTTTGGACTTCTCTATTGACGTCTACATATTTAAAACATTGATATAAAGTGGATGGTACAATGTTATGCTCATATAGAAAGGGTCTTCCTAGGAAAGCATTGTAAGAGTCATGATTATCGATCATGTAGAAAGTAACCTTTGTACGAAGATTGCCTATTTGAACTTTCAGGCGGATCTTTCCCAAAGGTTTACTTCTTCCAGAATTAAATCCCAAGATTGTCGTGATGGTTGTTAAAAGATTGTGTACAGGAATCTTCAATGTATCTAGTAGAGTCTTTGGCATGATGCTAAGTGCAGACCCATGATCGATCAAAATGCGATCAACCTTTATGGTATCGACATATTCCGTAAAGTAGAGGGGTCGGTCATGACGATTATCTTCCAACAACATATCATCTTGTGTAAAGGTGATATTTGGCATCAGCTCCATCACACTATGACAATGAAGACATGTTATAGGCTCTTTCTCTGGCTTTTTGAGAAGTGCTAGACAAGTATCAGCTTGCGTCAAAGCTTCACTCAATGTTTCTCGAGTTTCCTTCGAAAGACGGAGTAGCTCAAACATTGACAATCTTGCCGGAGTATTAGCCAGCTGAGCCAGTATATCAAAGTTGTACGACTTCTCAAGTCCCAAAGTTGGAGTCTTCTTTAATACTTTATCAAAACGGACAGGCTGTTTTCCTTTGTCAGCTGTCGTCGGTTTGGAAAGAGTTGGCTCTATTGGAGGTGATGAAGCTAATAGAACATTGACAGCAGGAGAAGATGGTGCTTGAGGAGCCTCCAGAGATGGAGCAGGGTTTTCTTGACCTTCTGAATAGTCTCTTAGGTAAGACTTCTCAGACCTGGTACCAATTAAGACTTTTTCTTCGGATACAGGCTCAAAGGACACCATATTACAACACTTTGCCTGGATCTTATTTCTGGAAGATTTCTTTTGGCAAGATGGAGAATTTTTCCAGTAACCCAAACCAACCCGAGATTGGTTGTGAGAAAGACATAGGAAAAGAGGTACAAGAGATCCCTTTCCACGGTTCAACCCAGAGGCCTTTTGTATATCATATTCCATTTTTGTCATTAGTTCACAAGACTGTGGACTATACAGATGGAAAGCTGGTTGGTATTTGGCTTCTGACTTTAACAATGTTGTCTCAGCAGGAAAAGAAGAAGAAGGATTATCTGCTGCCGAGATGAAGGTGGCAGTTAGAGGTGGAAGACAATGTTCACCAAATAAAATCATATGACATGATTTATTTTTAGTGGTCTTCTTAGACTTGGTGGAAGAAGATGGTATTTCGAAGTCCGCCACTAAATCTGGATGGATCCATATAATTTCTCCTTTATCAGTAGACAGAGGAACAGGACCATCAGTTCGTGCAGGTGAAAGATTAACAATCTCCAGAGTAGTTCTGGAGATAGGGATGACATCGTCCTGCACAAGTTGAGCTGAAAAATCTCCAAACTGTAAAGAGACGACATTAGCCGTTACAGTTTTATCGTCTTGTTGGAGAGTGATTGCACTAAAATTGACCATCTCCTGAATTTTACCCTTGAGCACATAGCACGCTCGAATTGGATATCCAATAAACCTGTGGTAAAAATAATATTTTGGATGGTCAGTCTTACCAACTTCCTCTGGCCTTTTTGTTTCTGCAGTTGAAGTTTATTTCTCTTGATGAGACAATCAAATATACTCATGATATCATCTTCATCAAAAGAGTATTCTTCTTTTGGACATGGTGCCCGTTGTGGTGGTACTGTTGGGGTAGATGTTGGCTGATTTACATTGATATCTAGGGCTTCTTTGCCTTTGAAATTAATGTCCAAAGTCTTCTTGCTCTTGCGATTGTTCTGACGGCCACTATTATTTGGTGTAGCGTGTTCATCTTTGTCAAGATTAGGCATTTGAATACCTAATTGCTTGAACTTGTCAGTGCTCTCTTCTGCTGCTTTAGCGTTCACTATGAAGGAAGGCCAATCCTGGAATTGTGTTGACCTGTCCATATGATGATTATAGGCAATAGGTTTAATTTGAAAGTGTCTATAGTCAAAGCATCTGGGGTTTCGAGAGACATTTTGAGTGCTTCACGGTAGAATCGTTCAATGAAATATTCAGTAGTTTTATTATGTCGTTGTTTGATTTTGATGAGAGCAGACATAGTCATGTCATTGGTTCCCTCATAAAATTATTCCAAGAACATTTGTTTAAAGCCAGCAAAAGGGGTTATATAATCATCTGGTAAACTACGATACCAGTCATATGGTGCACCAGCTAAACAGCCGACAAATACTCTAGTAAGAAGAGCATCATTTGGTTGAAGTTGATCAGTCATTACTTCAAAGTGATTGAGGTATTGACTTGGAGACGTGCTGCCATCAATCAGCACAATAGTAGAGGATTTGTATTTAGGAGGAAATTGGACCTCTTTCTATTCTATGGGATAGGACTGTTTGATCCCAAGCTTCTGCAGGTCATCCTTCTGTTTGAAAGCTTCAAATTGAGTACATAAAAGTTTTACGGCCTCATTGGTATCTCCTGTTGATTGTGGACGATTGGATTGATTCGATATGTTAGGAGGGGGTGCTGCATGATAAGTACCACCCCCGACACCAGATTGACTTGGAATGGCCTGCGTAGGAATAAAAGCAGTGTGAGAAGACTGTACTCCCAGATCAATATTGATGGGAGCTGATGTTGTTACAGGTTCCTGAGTCGAAATTAGATTCATGACTGGTGGAATTGTATGTTGTGCCATAATCACAGCATGCATGCCTGTCATCATCTCAGCCATGTTCTTCAAACTAGCCTCCAAAGCAGCAATTTTTTGCTCTTGACTGTTTGAACTGGAAGTATCTTGATATTCTGTGATGGCATAAGCAGTCACTTCTGTAGCCTTTGAAGACGTGCTAGTGGAAAGAATGGTCCTTTCAGAACTTTTATTGTCAGCAACAAAGTCATATAAAGAACCACCCCCAGAATAAGTGATAGGGATATCTTTTTCACTGAAGGAATCTTGGTTAGAATCAAGAAGATTCCTTTGACCGATTGTGTCTTGGTCGGAAGAAAGATTTCTTTGACCGATTATTTTTCGGCTTCTTGATCTAGTATATTGGTAAACTTCTTCACCGAATTCATGAATCCGATCTAAGTACTGTTGACTGGGATTGCGGGATGTATTACGTCTTGGACGTTTTCCACCCCAGTGCTTCGAGATGCCATATTGACAGGAGCATAGAGTAATTCATCTTCGTCCATTAGGATTGGTTCAGGAGTCTGAACATAATTCAAATGATCAAAGATGGACCGCTTGGCTGACTGACAACAGCATTTGATGATAACTTCATGATGGTGATTGCAATGGTGTTCTTGCTGTTGGTCTACCGCTGGACGGGATGGATTTGCAACCTTCCGCTTCTGTCTTAAGAGTTCACGGAGGTCACTAACAGGATGAGAAGAAGTTACAGGAATGTAGTCCTTGACGATATTCGGGACACGGTTCATGTTCTTGAGGTGTCCCATACCTTAAGTGTACAAGGACGTGATAAGCTGGTTAGCATAAGTCATAGGATCTTTCACCTCAGCATTCTTCCTCTGGTGCAAGTTAGCAACTGGTACAGGTTGCACTTGATACATTTTGTGTTTCCCGATATTGACCCTGATTGGCACCTGTTGATATAGGTGCGCAAGTCTGATAGAGGAGCTACTTGTGCATCTACTTGAGATACTAGCAGTTTGCCTTGTCGGAATCTTGAAATACATAGGGTTGGTAGATCCTGCTCTGACCTCTTTGGAGTAGGCATAATACCCTTTTGTGTGGAAAGTTTATTCTAAATAAAACACATCTTTCTGACATAGATTTGGTTGTCTCTGTTAAGGAGAATAGAATTCCTATCTGAATTAGCAGTACTTTATACCCAGTCAACGACTCGAGCAGAATGAGGAATAGCTAAAGAGCATTTTCCTTAATTTAGTGATTTCTTACTAAACTTCTGGTTTGGTGGCAAAGAGGGAGACACTAAATAGTGTTCTCTTTACGTTATGCTAGTACAGAAGTATGTGCAGGTTGCGCCAGAGCATAAACATGTGCAAGTTGTGCCGGAGCAGAAACATGCTCAGGTTGAGCCAGGAAGGAAAAGGCCAAAGGGTGCTTTCTTTTATTTTGTCAAGCAGTGTATCGAGACGAAGTCTCCTTCAATTTCAGAGTCGGGAAAGTAGAGGGGATAGCCAAAAGGCTGTTTTCCTTAGGTTGCGCCAAAGCAGTGATGGGCCCAAGTTACGCAGAAGCAAGAATAGGTGCAGGATGCGCCAGGGAAGTAAAGGCCAAAGGGCATTTTCCCTTGTTTTGGACAGCAGTATGTCGAGACAAAGTCTCCTTCGATTTCAAAATCGGAGAAGTAGAGGGATTAGCCAAAAGACTGTTTCCCTTAGATTACGCCAAGGCAGTGATGGGCACAAGTTGTGCAGAGGCAAGGGATTGAGCTGTCGAGGACTTAGGAGTCCAAACAGAGCGCGTCTTGCTCTTAACAGCGGCAGCAGTATGCTTGGCACCCCCAGCATTGATCATGGCCTCGTAGGCTATCTGGTCGACTTGAACGACCAGGGTCTTCTGCGTCTTGTCGATTGACGCGGTATCACATTGAGTTGTCACTTTCTTGTCGGAAGAGAAAGTCGTCTCCAGCAGAGTCGCTATTTTGTTTGCAAGAACAAAAGAGTGTTTATTACAAACTTAGAAAAGTGTACAAGAGTACAATTAATTTCTGGGAAAGTACAACTATAGGAATCTGATTAGAAGACGATCACTTTATCCCTTGGACGATGTGATATCGAAGACACGAGCCTTTAGAGGATGCAACAGCACTTTAGCAGGAGATTATCATCCTTATTTTTTCCTTGAGATTGATTTGAAACTCTATTTATAGAGTTCTTGGAATAACTGTTTAGTAGTTATTCTTGGTTGCGCTCATTTCAGGTTGCGCGCCTCCTGTTCACTTACGCGAATGGTTGCACTAACTGTTGTGGACGCGTGGCATCATTTGATTGAGATGTGCGTGTTCATGGGCAGTGTAGTGGGCATGTTCTGCGAAGTTATGGCTCACACGCCACGTCACTCATACTGTTTGATCACCTTGTACGAGCTTCATCAGGTTGCGCGTGGCGTAATGTAGCAACCTGCACGAGAGGTTGCACCAACTGCTGTGGACGCGTGGCATCGTTTGATTGAGATGCGTGTGGTCATGGGCAGTGTAGTGGACACACTCTGCGAAGTTTGTAGCTTGTGCGCCACGTCATCCTACTTTAAAATAAGAGTTGATCAAGTGGCACCAACTAGCCAGGCTACGCATGGGCGCAACTCAACAACTGGCGCCTTTGACTAGGTCTTCCGTGATGTACTGATTAATTCTCATGCCACCCAATAACTTGTGCGACCCAGCTGTCAGCATTAATTACATGTTGATAAAATCTTCTCGAGCGCCGCGTTGTGCGAGAATCGAATGGATTTTCCTTAATCTTCGTGCTATTACCTGTCAGGCAATGATGATGCCGTTACAGCTTCTCGAGGAAGGGCGCCACGTGGTGCTCGCGTAACCTGACTCCAGTACAACCAGATGTTGGTACAACCTGATGCTGTACAATTTGATGGTTTGGCGTAACATAATGATTTGGCACCATCTGAAGATCGAACACTTTAATAGGTGGCGCAGCTTAATTTTTAGCCTCTACAGCTATGTCCAGAATGGTTTTCATGCCAATGACCTTCGCAAATATGCACTATTTAAACTTTTGTTATACAATATGACAGGGAAGAACATGGTAAGCTTTATGTTGCACGGCACGCTCTGTCGTAGGTAAGTTCTAGCGTAATATCTCCTTGTTTATATTTTGTCAAACTGCTTGCATGAAACTGACTAGGATGGCTAGAAAGATCACCAAAATAAGTTGCATGTTTTATCAAAAATTCTTGAACCAAATGAGAGATTGGAAAATAATTAGCCACTCGCCAGTGCATGTTGATTGTATTGATCCTTGCTCTCCACAGGTGTTATAAATCAGGAGGAGCGTGCCGCATGACTGAAGGCAACGCTCGTGTGTTTTTGAAGCTTTGCCCGTGCACGCGCGAAGCCTTGATCCAATCTCTTTTAAAGACTCTACAACTATCCAAGCTGAGAAGTTTTGACTCTCCCCTATCCCAGATGTCTGCATACTTTGGTTGCATAAAGGGGTGTGATGTATGGAACGGCTATCTCATCGACGTTCATTTTGTAAAGGAGTCAGTTTGTAGCCCGCACGGCCCCTTTGTATCGAGTCTGTAATATGATATTCATTATCAATAAAGCTTAAGTTTCTTCTATATAATGTGTTCAATTTACCCTGCAAACGCTCTTGTTGTTGTGCTTTGGATAACCTTATGACTATGCCTTGTGTGATCGCAACTTAGGTTTACACGGCATCACATACAGGGGACTAATATCGATTCTACGAATCGGGACGTGACATAATGGTATTAGAGCACGACTTTACGTCCTTTGGCCTTCTGTTTGAGTCACAAACCTTTGATCTCATGTCGATGAGATGAGTTGTTACATACAGTGAGTCCGTAATATTTTCTTAGACTAATATGAGTTGTCTTCTAATTTTAGAAGTCCGAGAAGCTGCGGATGGGAACAAAGAAAGTGCTTCGAACGGCTCGAGCAGCTCAGGGGCGGGACCCTCAAACACCTCCATGGAATCCAAGGAACGGATGATGCGTATGCTGGAAGCGCAACAACGACTAGCCGAGGCCAATCAGCGCCTGAATGAACAGCATCGACAGCACCTTGAAGACTAGCGGAGACAAGCTGAGGCACGACAGACTCAGTTTGAGGCCTGATTCGATGCGCAATTCAAGTTGTAGTAGAAGCAGCTTGATACTCTTCAACAAATCGTCTAGACAGTTGTGGCCAATGGCAACTCTATAACAACTCATGTCGTAACCGAGCCTGCGGCCCAACCGATCGAAATTGAGCCGGAGGTACCCGAGAAACTACCTGCAACACCAAGAAGCTCCAACTTTGAGGTGCCAAAATTTACCAAAAATTGATGTACGTCCTTCTGCGGTACTGAAGACCCTTCTCTGGCGATCGATTGGTTGAAGGAGTTGGAAGGTCGTTTCGAGCTTCTAGACGTGGATGAGTCCAAGAAAGTTGCATGTGCTCAGCTTCTACTCCGATTGAACGCGCACGGCTGGTGGGCCGTACAAAAGTGAGCAATCCGGCGGGACGACAAGATAGCAGCAATCCCTTGGACCACCTTCCGACAGGCGTTCGAAATCGAGTACCTCCCTACAGCCGTTCGACAAGAAAAGAAGAATAAATTAATACAGCTGAAGCAAAGGAATATGACGATGCGACAGTACGTAGCATAATTTAATAAACTGGCCAAATTTGCTGGATCATTCTTGCCTATATTGGAGAGTCGCGCTCGACGTTTCGAAGTGGGTCTGCTGCCCTCTATCTTTGCTCATGTGTCAGTTCCGAAATAAAAGACAATAGGCGAGTCCCTGAATCATGCTCTCCGTCTTGAGCGCCAATATCCCCCAACTGCTGTCAGCACTATGCATATATAAAATCATAAGCACCATAGCCATGTAGGAGGAAACAATGCGACCAAGCGTACGAACAACGGGCACCAAGGCGGATACCGAAGGCGGAACACGAGACCTCGCTGTAACAGATGTCGTCGATTCGGACACCTAGCCATCGATTGCAAAGTTCTTGAAAGAGGATTGTGGAACTGTGGTAAAAGGGGACACTTCAGTTCAAATTGCTCGGCTAAGAGACCGAACCAAAAGCGCCTCAGCAGCAGCAACATCGTCCAGGAAACCAGGGACCAACACCTCGAGCCCAATAACCCGTGCCGCAAAATGGCCAGGATCGTCGCCCTAATGCCCAGGGCCGCGTCTATGTCATGACTCGATATGAGGCATTTGCTTCTGATACAGTCGTGACTGGTATACTGTTTTTCAATAATAAACCTGCTCGTGTACTGTTTGATTCAGGCGCTACGCATAGTTTTATAGCGGCATATTTCATTGATAAATATAAATTCTCTATGTCACCGTTAGGTCTTAACCTTAGCATTAGAACCCGTCAGACGCACAAATCCTTGTAAACACTATTTGTAGAAACGGCTGCATATATATTGGTGGGAGGAAATTGACTCTAGATGTGATAGTTCTGGACCTTGAGGACTACGACATCATTCTGGGGATGGATTGGCTCGGCGCTTGCTCGGCCACCATTGGCTGTGCAGCAAAGAAGGTCACCTTACGCCTACCGGGGGAACCTAAATTCTGCTACTCGTGTGGTGAAGCGTCGGTAGCCTGTATGGTGATCTCGGCAATTTCTGCTCGACGGATGCTACATTCCGGATGTGAAAGCTACTTGGCATCCGTTCGAGACATGCAACGGGATAGTGCAAATACGGATCAAACCGACGTTATAGCAGAATTTTCAGATGTGTTCCCGGACGAGCTACCCGGCATGCCACCAGATCGAAAAATTGAGTTCACTATCGATACCTTCCCCAACACTCGACCAATTTCCAAGGCCCCGTACAGAATGTCCCCTGCAGAATTAAAAGAACTTAAAGTACAACTACAGGAATTATTCGACAAAGGGTTCATTCGTCCTAGTGTCTCGCCATGGGGTGTGCCACGCCCGACCCAAAAAATCACTCGTCCTCACATCAATTTATTCGAATCATCGTCCTCGCTGGGGCGTGATGCCTTATTAGTCTGGAGTTGCACTCGTACAAGACAAGATGACAAGTTCTCAAATGCTTATCTTCTATTTGATTATTAGCAATTGAAGAAAACATGGTATATGAAACAATTCTCTTTTATTCAATAAATGAACCGAGGTTACAAAGGCTTTCAATATCCCAACTAAATTTGCCAGATTGGCTACAACACTCAAGTTCTCTCTTATCCACAAAGGATTTCACCATTCCATACATCATGCCTTCTATATCTTGGCCGCATCAAACATGTTACAAGTCCGAGTGTCAATACGATCGCACGCTTCAAACGCTACGGTATTCCATGCCTCAGTGCGATCAAGCGAAGCTCCGCCGTGAGCAGACCATTCCCTGAACCTACTAGCAAACTAGTAGGGGATTAGTACTTTCGTCCTTGCTGTACTGATCAAAGACCCACTTAACTTAACCAATATATAGTAATGTATTGATTCATATAGCATAAACAATTTAGTTATCTTTCTATGTTCTCCTTAGGATCGGTTTCATGGCATATTCGAAAGTAGTAAAGCATGTTATTTCGATACGCATAACTAAGCAGGCAACCAATAGCAATCTCGTATTATTTTGTGACTTCTTACCAACACTGACGTACTCGCCCTTTCACCGACGTAAGGTAAATACGTCTCATTCCTTCCCTGTTATGTTATAAGTGCTTTGTGCAGGATCTCTGCGTTTCTGCACTTTCGGTCCACCGTTCCTTAACT
This sequence comes from Iris pallida, assembly GCA_029216955.1. Classification (NCBI taxonomy): domain Eukaryota; kingdom Viridiplantae; phylum Streptophyta; class Magnoliopsida; order Asparagales; family Iridaceae; genus Iris; species Iris pallida. The sequence goes on along the minus strand of JANAVB010010000.1, from coordinate 9,566,522 downwards.
ATATGAAGGTCATTGGCGTATCCGTGCCAGAATGGACTAACTTGTTTATCTTTTTTTTTATTTCTCAAACTAGATAACCTGACGCCCTTTCCGTACGGGTTTGCTGGCCCAGTATCCGAAGGACGCCGAACTTACCATCAATTATGGCTTATCACATCAGTAGCCGATCGCAAGTCATACCTAAAAGATGTGCACCAATAATGATTATTCATCCCTCCTAGGCCGAACGGTCCATGCGACCCGGCGTAAACCCGTTCGAGGGAAATTACTACACCCTGTGCACGGGCAATATCTCAAGTCCATTTGACCATGCAACGTGCGTCAAACCCATACAACCAAATAATTTGCCTATCTATATTTCAATTGGCACAATTCCCCAACTCAATGTTCATCAAAGAATGCCTCGAAGGCCATAAACATTTCGAGGTATCATGCCGCATTCAACAGTTCTGCCACGTTCGTGCCACAACTGCCCTCTTCGTAATGAAGCCATCTTTTGTAAGTCTCGAGCACGTATACACGTTTTGATATATTTATTTGACATTCCTTGCGTCGTGCATTCAATGTACGCTTTGATTCAGTATTTTCATGTTCTACGCCTTAATGTTCAATGCGTTAGACTTATGTTCCTTCCCTCTGACTTGTACAACTGAGGCACGCCTAGATAGGGTATTCAATATTCTATAGCAAGTGCACTGAGGCACTCGCGCCGATGTAGTCTTTCAACGTTCTAGCATACTAACTCGTGCGCGGGGGCACGGAATGACTCGTGCACTGAGGCACTTGTCAATACAGTTATCCCATGTTCTTATGGCTTGCGCACCGAGACGCTCGCCTTTGCGATATTCAATGTTCAATTGTGACTCGTATATTTGATGTACATTTTATTTCAATTATTCTATCTAGTGTTCGACACGTACTATGTTCATCTCTCGATCAAGCCACGCCAGTGAACTCGATAGGTTAACTTAGCATACAATGGTATATTTTAAATTAAGCATGACGGACTAGGAAAGAAGAGTCAAAGTCCCCCCCCCCCACCTTAAGCCGATACGCCTTGTCGTTTTGTCGAGTCGATGCGGCTCGATTTTATAACTTTGTTGTGCGGCTAACTCTTCTGACTTAGCCATTCGAGCACTTCATGCTTCATTAAATTATACGACCGATTTGGCTTATCGATCCTATGCCTCAGTCTGTTACGAGACGGTAATTTGGTTTTGCAGACCCCGTTGTAAATAAGACAGAATATCGACCTCTTATATTTTAGTGTAAATGTATAGCTTACACGCTAAACCAACTAAAATCAATACTTGTCCGAATCAGACTAATGCCTTGCGTCGATTCGATTTATTAGAATTTTTGAACCGACTCAATACTTTCTCTCGGGCAAACTTAACACTTGCATCGATCTTACTCGATGCATTCTGCGGGTCAACGTAACTCTTTGCATCGATCCGACTCGATGCATTTCTTAGGACAAGATAACTCTTGTATCGATTCGCATCAATACTTAATCGGGTCAACGTGACTCTTCGAGTCAACGATTCAGCATAATACACCAGGGCACTACATAATATACCACTCAAAACAAGGTTTATCCTCAAACCAAAACCAACACTCAGTTCAGGTGTTTTCTAGATCGTTTCACGACCTCGCCCAACTATCGTTGTTCCATTTCAAACACTCGTGCAAGCTTTCATTAACTTTCAGTCTTTCCTGCAGCTCAATTTGAATTTAGTATACAACTTGATTTGGATCGTACACCTATTCAAGGCGTCCCAAAAATATGTGTATTTCAGCCAAGCCCAGTGGTAGAAAATTGGAACGAAGCTGACAGATAAATTTTAATCATATGCTTGTCATCTCGTACTCCCGATCGGACTTATCTTTAGCGACTGTTCTAAAAAAATTTATCACATACGTATATTCAATACAAACGTGATTCATTCAACAAAAATCGTCGCATGGGACGCGGTTCAAAATCGTATTTCTTATTTCGTAAGTTCGTATGGACCATCAATTCTATGCGTCGTGTTGAGCCGTCACGCATCCGATCGCAAAGATCCTCTGTAATGCCTTACTTTTGAAGTCGCTGCCAAACTATTTCTGAAGTCTGGCTATGCAACTTATCTCGATACAATTTTCTTTGTTGACTTGCAAATGCATCAACACTCAGGCCTACGTCCACTAGGTGACTTACTTAGACACCGTGCTCAAACTCTTTTCCAACGCAACTCAAATCGACGATGCTCAAGGGTGTGACGCCCCAGAACCAGAATACTGGAGAGAGGGGCGTACATAGCCAGCTACGTATATTGAAATGAAATCCACCTCGCTATACGGTCACGGCTGTCTAGATATGAGGGTTTACTACAAGTCAACGGTCACTTAAGGTCAAGCCTATTGTCTCAATCTCAAACAAATAATATAATTACAAGATGTTAGACCACCAAATATACAATAAAAGGCGTCCCAAATATTACATATTCAGCTGATCATGAAGCTAGTCATACAAAATGCGAGGACTAGCAAGAGTTAAGTCATACATGATCAACCCTAGGATTTGTCAATCATATTACAGTCCGTAGGCAGACAGTAAGTAAAGATGCATCGAGCTAACAGGTGCTCGTCGGCTAAACGCCTCAAAAGAATAAATTTACAATGTAGTGGGTGAAACAAAATGGAAAACCCACTCGTAGCCCGGGTTCCTTCTAGTCGCCACCATCGGGCTGGAGGTTCGGTAGATCCTCGGGTGCTGCTCCAAAATCTGGCCACACAAAACCAGCTGGGTCAAACCCCAGAAAGAGCAAGTGCCACAAAGGAGGCCACGAAATAAGGACAAAAGCCAGCATATCAGAACATAAGAAAATGGAAGAAAAGTACAAGTAATAAAAGTACAGCAGAACAATAAATGACTAGGGACATGGAACCATTTCGGGAGCCAGATTACAACCCGTAAACCAAACAAGGACCGGGATTGTAACCCTTCGCCTGAATAGCACTTGTCTTTATCCATTTATTGTTAAAGATAAGTAAAACAAACATGTTCGGAAGGAACCAGGTACTGGGACTAGACAAGATTTAGACAGGGCTAGACAACATCCATTCACAAGCGGCCAAGCAATTACTACGGCTTACTACTTTAACTAACTAGGGTTATCACAAGCCTAATTACTAACAAGATGCAATGAGAATTTTCCAGTCCCAAGCCCTGTAGACTACCTAGTTATCCTTCCGCGGGTTGAGAGTATGGTTGGGTACATCGTCCAGGAGACGATATACCCTTAGGTGACTTAGAGGTGCAACACATGACAGTGTGCTGGAAATATGCTCTACTCGTCGGCAAGCTACAAGTCCATTATAGCACCCAGATAACGAGATTGCTTATGACTGGAAATTCTCCATGTTCTAATTTGATCTAATCATTAGCCTAATCCAATTTAGTATGAGTCCCTGGCCGTGGTGCCCAGGGAGTCACGTCCTAGACATGATGCAAGACAAGGCAAGTAGATTGCACAACGCAACAAGAAAGAACACCCACGGTGTCAGGGCAAGTCGAGTACGACCAGTTATCAAGTCGAGTCAAGTCAAGAGTGCGCCGAGGCGGCCACTATCAAGATATCAATTTACAGGGGATTAATTACAGGTCGCAGGTTACAAGTTAAAAGCCACAAGTTACAAGCACCCAACAAGTTACTGCCAAAATCAGAGAATGTTAGCCCTAAATTAAAGACACTGAAATTCGTGTCAAGACGTGTCGGGTTAGTCAAGTCGTGCTTTGGGCATCAAGCTCTTAAAATCAGCAAGAGAAAAACCGAGAACCAAAGGGAACACCAAGGGTCAGAAGGGGAAGCCATGGCACAGGGTGTAGTGCCCCGCTCCTTGCGGTCCACTATGTAATACCTACGGCTTGTTGACTCAGTCATGAACTGAGTCTTTGGTGAAACTTTTGCCGGTATCGATTGATCATGGATGAAATGCAATGAACCTTTCCAATTGATGGATTGGCTTCTATTGAAATGAATCCAAGAGTTTTGCTAAATGTTTTCTCTCGCTGCTTGGTTTTGATGAATGCGTTTTCGTGTTGGTTTTCGATGATTGGTTTTCATTGTTCGCTTTCATCGCATTTCGCATTCATTCCGAATCTTGAGAGAAAGAGACGAAGTATGCTAATCAACTGTTGGTGCCATTGTAGGCCGCGTGAATTGTTCGTGAACGGCGCGTGAAGTCCCTCCTTCTCTCAACTAAGATTCATCTCGGTGAGTTGCTTCAACCGAACAGACATTGATCTGTACGCCTAAGAAAAATGATCTCTAGTCTACTATGTTGCCTTGTCCCAATGATCAACGATACCACATCCACAAAAGATAAGAGAAGATAATTGAATTGAATCAAATACAAGAATATGTGTTGCTACTCTATCTGCTCGATAAGAATGATCATCTGCTTGTCATCAGTATGCTTGAAATGTAGACATGTACAGACGAACTTGTACATGTTGAGATAAACCTGAAGGCACGAATCAAACGTGTCGTATACCTGTGCATAAGTCCAAATGTGTCTCATCTGATAGAACGGCTAGAGCATGCATTTGGTCTCGGACAACTTGTATACAAGGAAATATTTGTCTCTCGGGTGGTATCTGGGGGCACCTGGAACCGCTCGGCCTAGGAGAGATTAGGGCCTCCATATGAAAATGGGAGTCGATCTGAGTCCTTAGCGACGAGCTGAACCAAAGAGTCACAGCGGCTAATCATGGGGAAAACCCATGGACCAACATATAGAATAGTCCACCTGCATGACCCGAATGACAACTTCAATATCTGCAAGAATGAATCATGAATTACTCATTATGCAAATTGTGCTAACGTGGTTTTGTACAGGGATGACTGCCGGCGAGGGTAAGTTGCTTATGATATATTCTACTGTCATGTTCTTATGAATTGTTAAAAAGAACCTAGACAAGTAGAAAGATCACTAGTAAATATTAGCTCAACATATTGATTTAGTGCAGAGATTTGTGAGTTCGGCCAAAAGCCGCTCGCCAGTACATGATGTGTGCTGACCCACGTTGTGGGCATCCTTTTCAGTAAGCAAAAGGAGACAGAGGGATTTCAAGTGAGGCACCAAAGCTCGTCTAGCCCAGTAGAGCTCGTGGATTCGCCTCGAAGTTTACTTTCAGTCAATTACAAGTTTCCAGTTTTCATTTCCTTTGAAGGTGTCTTTCAATTCCAGCTTGTAATAAAGGATATCATGTATGGGCATTGTGGCAAATTTCAAAAGAGTGTTTCAAAGAGTATCTTGTAGCCAAATTATAAGGCAAATCTGAGTTGCAAAGCTTTGTACTTGTATTCCTATCAAGCTATGAATAAAATGAGTATTTTTATTTCAAATCTCTGTGTCCAACATTTGGTTTTCTGCAATGGGTGCGTGTGTTTTGCTTGACTAATGGGTGCGTGCGTGTGTTTTTGCTTGACTAGTTGTTTTGTGCAGGTACATGGCCTTGTGCAAGCGCAACTTAGGCTTGCACGGCATCACGCCTTAGCGAGGACGATCGATTCCGCAGGGATCCAGGCAAGACGGACGACCCTAGCGGGATCGGGGCGTGACAAAGTGGTATCAGAGCACAGTTTTACGTCCTTGGCCTCTTGTAAATATCATTTTCAAAAAGTATATAAAGTACTTTGACGGCTTTCAAAAGGGTCCCGATTTTGAGTTATGAAAACCAATGCCCCATACAATAAGTCCATAATATTTTATGAGACTGACAGAAGTTATACTGTTTTGTAGAGAAATGGCTCCTCCTCGTGCATCTGGCTCGACCGATCCGGTAGAACGGATCATGAGAATGTTAGAGCTGCAAAGGCAGGATAGTGAGAAAAACAACCAAATACACCAGGCCCGAGGGGCTGCCCAACAAAAGCAGTTGGATGCCCTGACCCAGCTTGTCACGGCGCTTGCGGCAAATCGAGATGCCACCGCAGCGACGGAACAGACGGGAACGCCCGAGATCGAGCCCGTAGAGGGTGATGAGCCCCAGCCGGCGCAAAGGCACACTGTCTTTAGGCCAAAGGACTTCTTGGACGCGAAACCTCTGGAATTTCAAGGCAGGACGTCACCCGACAAGGTGATGGACTGGATTGATAAAATAGAGACTCTGTTCGCGTTCATAGGAGTTCCAAGTAGCAAAAAGGTAGTCTGTGCCGTTATGCTCCTACGGCTGCGGGCGAAGGACTGGTGGAAGGCGAAGAAGCTGGCGCTGCTCGCAACGGCTAGGAATGGGAAGATCTCATGGGCCTCGTTCAAGAAGGCATTTCTGGATCAATATCTGCCTCCAGCCATGAGCAAGAAGATGGAGGATGACTTCATCACACTGAAACAGGGGGAGATGTCCGTGGAGGACTATGAATCTGAATTTGCTAAGCTAGCAAATTTTGCCGCTGCCTTGCTCCCCACGGAACAGTCTCGCATAAATCGATTCGTTGATGGTCTGAATTACGACATCCAGTTAAGTGTGCTGAATCGAGAATGCGGGTCCTATTCTCAAGCCTTTGAAGCGGCGCTACAGGTAGAACAATTCCAGCAAAAGAAGGCGTCAGCAAAGACGCAGAACAGTCGGAATCAGCCCGCCAAAAGATATCATGACGGAGAGAAAAAGACTGACGGAGAACAAAACAACAAGCCTGTGTACGGCTTCTGCGGTCGGCGAGGGCATGTCAAAGAAGACTGTCGCTATATGAATGGCCAGAGTTGCAGTCACTGTGGCAAGAGTGGGCACGTCAAGGAGGACTGTCGTGCCGCTAACAACGCTTGTTTTCGTTGTGGCCAACAGGGCCATTCAGTCAAATATTGCCCGAAAAAGAATAGAACGGATCAGAATAAAGATGACACTGAAGAGCGTGGGCAACTGCCAGGCCCACCGCCGCTACGAGACCATCAGCACAACCAGCCGCAGCGGACTAATGCACGAGTCTACAATCTCTCCACGTTGCTTGACCCAGAATGCAACACTAGTGGAGGTGAGTTTTGTTTCTTAAGTTTTGAGGACAAAACTTTTTCTCGGTGGGTTATTATGTAGTGCCCCGCTCCTTGCGGTCTACTATGTAATACCTACGGCTTGTTGACTCAGTCATGAACTGAGTCTTTGGTGAAACTTTTGCCGGTATCGATTGATCACGGATGAAATGCAATGAACCTTTCCAATTGATGGATTGGCTTCTATTGAAATGAATCCAAGAGTTTTGCTGAATGTTTTCTCTCGCTGCTTGGTTTTGATGAATGCGTTTTCGTGTTGGTTTTCGATGATTGGTTTTCATTGTTCGCTTTCATCGTATTTCGCATTCATTCCGAATCTTGAGAGAAAGAGACGAAGTATGCTAATCAACTGTTGGTGCCATTGTAGGCCGCGTGAATTGTTCGTGAACGGCGCGTGAAGTCCCTCCTTCTCTCAACTAAGATTCATCTCGGTGAGTTGCTTCAACCGAACAGACATTGATCTGTACGCCTAAGAAAAATGATCTCTAGTCTACTATGTTGCCTTGTCCCAATGATCAACGATACCACATCCACAAAAGATAAGAGAAGATAATTGAATTGAATCAAATACAAGAATATGTGTTGCTACTCTATCTGCTCGATAAGAATGATCATCTGCTTGTCATCAGTATGCTTGAAATGTAGACATGTACAGACGAACTTGTGCATGTTGAGATAAACCTGAAGGCACGAATCAAACGTGTCGTATACCTGTGCATAAGTCCAAATGTGTCTCATCTGATAGAACGGCTAGAGCATGCATTTGGTCTCGGACAACTTGTATACAAGGAAATATTTGTCTCTCGGGTGGTATCTGGGGGCACCTGGAACCGCTCGGCCTAGGAGAGATTAGGGCCTCCATGTGAAAATGGGAGTCGATCTGAGTCCTTAGCGACGAGCTGAACCAAAGAGTCACAGCGGCTAATCATGGGGAAAACCCATGGACCAACATATAGAATAGTCCACCTGCATGACCCGAATGACAACTTCAATATCTGCAAGAATGAATCATGAATTACTCATTATGCAAATTGTGCTAACGTGGTTTTGTGCAGGGATGACTGCCGGCGAGGGTAAGTTGCTTATGATATATTCTACTGTCATGTTCTTATGAATTGTTAAAAAGAACCTAGACAAGTAGAAAGATCACTAGTAAATATTAGCTCAACATATTGATTTAGTGCAGAGATTTGCGAGTTCGGCCAAAAGCCGCTCGCCAGTACATGATGTGTGCTGACCCACGTTGTGGGCATCCTTTTCAGTAAGCAAAAGGAGACAGGGGGATTTCAAGTGAGGCACCAAAGCTCGTCTAGCCCAGTAGAGCTCGTGGATTCGCCTCGAAGTTTACTTTCAGTCAATTGTAAGTTTCCAGTTTTCATTTCCTTTGAAGGTGTCTTTCAATTCCAGCTTGTAATAAAGGATATCATGTATGGGCATTGTAGCAAATTTCAAAAGAGTGTTTCAAAGAGTATCTTGTAGCCAAATTATAAGGCAAATCTGAGTTGCAAAGCTTTGTACTTGTATTCCTATCAAGCTATGAATAAAATGAGTATTTTCATTTCAAATCTCTGTGTCCAACATTTGGTTTTCTGCAATGGGTGCGTGTGTTTTGCTTGACTAATGGGTGCGTGCGTGTGTTTTTGCTTGACTAGTTGTTTTGTGCAGGTACATGGCCTTGTGCAAGCGCAACTTAGGCTTGCACGGCATCACGCCTTAGCGAGGATGATCGATTCCGCAGGGATCCAGGCAAGACAGACGACCCTAGCGGGATCGGGGCGTGACAAAGGGTGTGCCAGGTAAAGGGCTCGGGCAAGCGGTGCCAAGAGACGCGCTCGGGAAGGGTGCGCGCCAAGGGGCACGGGGAGCCAAGCGCGCAGGGGGCACGGGGGCCAAGTGCGCAGGGGGCGCGCGGCCAAGCGCGTAGGGGCGCGGGGCCAAGTGCGCAGGGGGCGCGCGGGCCGAGTGCGCAGGGGCGCGGGGTCCAAGTGCGCAGGGGGCGCGCGGGCCGAGCGCGCAGGGGCGCGGGGTCCAAGTGCGCAGAGGGCACAGGGGCCGAGTGCGCAGGGGACGCGCAGGCCGAGTATGCAGGGGGGAGGGCAGCGCAACGCAGCCAAGCGCACGGGGGGCAAGGCGGCGAGGCGTGTGGGCCAGCAGCACGCTAAAGAGCGCGCGCGGGGGAGGGCAGCGCAATGCAGCCAAGCGCGCGGGGGAGGGCAGCGCAATGCAGCCAAGCGCGTAGGGCGCAAGGCGGCGAGGCGCGCGGGCCAGCAGCACGCTAAAGAGCGCGCACGGGGGAGGGGGTCTTCTTCTTCCTCTTGCTAAGAGAAAGAACATACATGGCTTCAAATCTTTGGAACATCACAACTTGGTCCATAAAACACGAAATCCGGATTTTCAAGAGTCTAACTTGTGTAAAATTCAATTCTCTACAACATAGAAGCATCAAAATAAGCAAAAATCCAAGTTTGGTAGATCAAATCCAAGGAATTTCAAAAATGATAAAAACTTAGATCTAGGAGAATCCAAGCTCCAAATCCAAAAATGTCAAGTTCTAATGTTGTTCCAAATCATCTAATTAAGCTAATAGACAAATAAAATTTGGTCTTCATGTTGTGGCAAGATGCACTTGCCTATGGATGGGATGTTGTGTGGAAGAAGGAAGAAGAAGAAGGAGTTAGAAATTAATGGAGGAAGTAATGAGGAGAGAGAATGGTTGGTGGAGATTTAATGAGGGTGGTTGTGGTGGAATGAGGATGGAGTATAGGTTAAAGTGTTCCATTGGGTTTAAAATCAAACCAACCTAACTAAAATCGAGCCGAGCCGAAACCCAAAATACGAGAAAACCCAAAATTCTGTAAGCCGAGAAAAATAAAAATACATGCCAAAATCCAATTACAAGTATGATACGAAATACGGGAAATGAGGGTGACAACTCTATCCACCTTAAAAGAATTCCGTCCTCGGAATTTAATCAAGGAGCTAGAGACTGCCACGGCAAGCTACACTAAGCACCAACAACTACACTAAGCAGTTCAATCATACGATCATACATGCAAGCAAGGGATGGAAGCATAAGGCATATGGAAGACATTATACCTTACGAGTCAAACAAGTTGGGATATCGCGATCGAATGTCGTCCACACGCTCCCACGTTGACTCACCTAGAGAGTGATGACCCCAAGCAACACGGACTAAGCTAATAGTCTTGTTCTTGAGTATCTTCTCTCTCCGGTCCAATATAGACACGGGCCTCTCCTCATACGAAAGGTTGGTACCAACAATCAATTCTGAATGGTCTAGGATATGGCTCGGGTCTGGGATATATCGTCGTAATTGGGACACATAGAATACATCATGTACCTCACTTAGCGACGGCGGAAGAGCGAGACGATAGAATACTTCTCCTACTCGCTCCAGGATATCGAACGGTCCTATATACCTAGGACTAAGCTTTTTTCGCACGCCAAAGCGAATGATGCCGCGGTTAAGCGAGATCCTAAGGAATACATGGTCGCCGATAGCAAACTCTAAGGGACGCCGATGGGCATCGGCCCAATGTCGCTGGCGATCTTAGGCAACTCGAAGATGATCCCTGACTTTTCTGACTACTTTAACTGTCTGGGCAATCATTTCTGGACCGAGCATCTGCCTCTCTCCGACATCGTCCCATGCTAACGGGGATCTGCACTTCCTACCATACAGTGCTTCGAATGGTGCCATCTGGATGCTAGCCTAAAAATTATTGTTGTACGAGAACTCCACCAGGTGCAGGTGATCCTCCTATAAACTACCGAAGTCAAGGGTACAAGATCTCATCATATCTTCAAGTGTCTGGATTGTGCGCTCTGACTGACCATCGGTCTGCGGATGATGAGCTGAGCTAAACTGAAGGTGAGTTCCCAATCTCTCTTGCAGGTTATGCCAAAAGTGTGATGTGAATCTTGAATCTCGGTTCGAGGTGATACTGACGGGCACACCGTGAAGCCTTACAATCTGCCTGAGGTACATCTCTGCTAGCTGAGCCGTAGACTGTCCAACTCTAAATGGGAGAAAATGAGCCACCTTCGTGAGCCGATCAACTATAACCCAAATAGCATCTCTACCAGCTGGGGATCTAGGCAATCCAGTCACAAAATCTATGGTCACATGCTCCCACTTCCACTCTGGAATCGGCAAGGGCTGAAGAAGTCCAGCGGGCCTCTGATGTTCAGCTTTAACCTGCTGGCAAACCAAACACCGAGAGACAAACTGGGCTATCTTCCTCTTCATGCCATTCCACCAGAAATGCTGACGAATATCATGGTACATCTTCGTGCCACCGGGATGAATAGAATACTGTAAACTGTGAGCTTCTGCCATGACCTCCTGTCTGATATCTCTACTGGGTACACAAAGACGAGTGCCGTGTCAAAGTGTACCATCTTCATGGATACATAACTCTGGCCTTCTCCCTGCCTCACACTCTGCTCTGAGTCGCTGAATCTTGGAATCTGTAGATTGTGCCATCCGGATCCTCTCAACTATGCTGGATTGAACCTGTAGACTGGCCATCAATGCCACGTTGGTAGGAAGAACCACTTCGATTCTCATCTTCTAAAGATCTGCCAATAATTCTGGTTGTGCCGTTAGGAAATAAACTCCGGCTCTCCTGCTCAACGCATCTGCTGCAACGTTGGCCTTCCCTGGGTGATACTGTAAGTCTACATCGTAATCCACCAGTAGCTCGAGCCATCTTCTCTGCCGCATGTTAAGGTCCTTCTGGGTGAAAACATACTTCAGGCTCTTGTGATCAGTAAATATCTCTACTCTACCTCCGTACAAGTAGTGCCGCCAAAGCTTAAGTACAAACACTACTGCTGCCAGTTCTAAGTCGTGGGCCGGGTAATTCTTCTCATGATCACGAAGTTGACGTGATGCATAAGATATTACCTTTCCATGCTGCATCAAGACACACCCCAATTCTCTGCCTGAAGCGTCGTAATAAACTGTGAATCCTCCGGTCCCATCTGGAAGTGTGAGAATGGGAGCCGTTATCAAACCTCGCTCCAACTTCCCAAATGATTCCTAGCACTCTGCTGTCCAAGCGAACTGCACATCCTTGCGGGTCAACTGGGTCATCAGCGCCGAAATCTTTGCAAAATCTGATACGAATGGCCGATAGTAGCCGGCCAACCCAAGGAAGCTGCGTACCTCTGCCGCTGAACTAGGTACTGGCCATGACTCGATAGCCACAATCATCTGGAGATCACATCTACTCCTCCTCGAGTAATGATGTGATCCAAGTACGAAATGCGATCGAGCCAGAACTCGTATTTACTAAACTTGGCGTACAACTGATGCTCTCTAAGCGTCTGAAGGACGATTCTGAGATGCTGCTCATGCTCCGCTTCGCTCTTGTTGTAGACCAGGATATCATCTAGGAACACGATCACGAACTGATCTAAGTAAGGCATGAAAATATGATTCATGAGGTCCATGAATACAGCCGACGCATTGGTCGCTCCAAAGGACATAACAAGGAACTCCCAATGCCCATATCTCGATCTAAACGCTGTCTAAGGGATGTCCTGCTCTTTGACTCTGATCTGGTGGTATCCTGACCACAAGTCTATCTTCGAGAACACTGAAGCCCCTCTGAGTTGATCAAACAAGGTACAAACCTGCTTTTCATTTATACAGTTCACAATCTCGTGAATTGATGGCGAAAATGGGTTATGATCTAGCCACTGCCCCAGGTTTGAACTCAGGCAAGGGACTCCGAGCACCTTTGGCCATCACCATGAGACATAATCAATCTCGTGTTGGCCTTGGTTTCTGGAATGAAGCTTTCATCAAACATAAAAGAACCAAGAGCAAAATAAAGAATTGCAGCATGGTTTCCATAGACCTTGAACCAGAATCTGAAGTTGAAGTTCATGCTGGAACTCGGTCAGGAAAAGTATATCTGAAAGATTATGCTGAAGTTCCTGAAAAAATTTCTGACGTTCCTCCGGTTACAGCTTCAACTCCAGTCTCTACTGAAAAGCCTTTAAATGTTCCTGTTAAGACAGTTCCTTCTAAACCGACAGCAGCTGACAAAGGCAAACAACAAGTCTGCTTCGACAAACCATTGAAGAAGTCATCTCCTACAGGACTTGAAAAGCCTTATAATTTTGATATATTATCTCAACTAGCCAATACCCCAGCTAAATTATCAATCTTTGAGCTCTTACGCCTCTCTAAAGAGACTCGAGAAACTTTAAGTGAAGCACTGCTGCAAGCAGAAACCTGCTTAACTCTTCTCAAGAAGTTGGAAACATGACCTGTTTCTCATTGCCATAATGTATTGGAATTTATTCCAAACATTACCTTTACGCAGGACGATATGCTGCTAGAGGATAATCGACATGATCGTCCTTTATATCATACAGGATATATTGATTCTATGAAGGTTGATCGTTTACTGATTGATCCAGGATCCGCTCTCAGTATTATGCCAAAGGCTATGTTAGATGCATTGAAGATACCTGTGCATAGTCTTTCCAGTACTATCACTACCATCTTGGGATTCAATCAAGGAAAAAGTGAGCCTTTAGGCAAGATTCGCCTTAAATTTCAAATTGGCGATCTTCGTACTAAGGTTACTTTTTACATCATCGACAATCATGGTTGCTCATACAATGCTCTATTAGGAAGACCATTCTTACATGAACATAATGTCGTTCCTTCAACCCTTCATCAGTGCTTCAAATATGTTGATGATAATGGAGAGGTTCAAAAAGAAGTGGCAGATCTTTACCCATTCAAAGGAGTCGAAGCTTACTTCAATGACGCTCGCATGTACAAAGATGAATACTCGAAAGTCTTGCAAGCTATGGATAATGAAGATGAGACATCCAAAGTTGACACTTTTGTTATTCCTGTAAAAGGGCGTATCATTCCTCCGCAGTCTGTTAGATCATCCGAAGAAGGCTCACTGATAATTCCTGTCAGTGGACGCACTACTGCACCATCTTCCCAAGCTTCACAAAGTTCGCTGATTATTCCTGTCATTGGACTCATCACTCTCCCTCCATCTTCTCAGACTAGATCAGATACTCTAGTCATTCCAGTCAGTGGACGTATTACTTATCCACGGTCTTCTTCAAGGGAGCTCACCTCTTCTGAGCCTTTTGTTATCGATCTTAATCGAAACAAAAATTCTAACTGTTCTTCTTCCTCCCCCTTTGTCATTAATCTGACTAAGTCTGATAAGGCTCAGCCTTCTGTTGTAAATACAGCATCTAGTATTAATGAAGCATCTCCTTTGCAGTATATTGATGTTTGTGGTTATGTACAAAGTTATTTACAATTGCTAAATAGCTTAGAGCCACTAACTATAGGGGTTGTTAAAGCTCTTCATACAGACGTATCATTAGACTCTATACAGAAATCATATTTTGTGGTCCCCAGTCGAAAGAAGGGAGAAAATCTAATATTTTTCTATAAAGGACCTCAGAATCCTCCTAACTTGGAAGAAGATGACATAAACGATGATACTGGAAGGTTACAACTGCGTCGCTACAGTCAACAATCCAAAAATATCATCAAGAATATGGGTTATGATTTCAGAACCAGTCTTAATGGAAAAGGAAGAAGAATGCCTGTTCGAATTCCTCCATTAGAATACGGAAGGACAAAATGTGGTTTAGGTTATATTGCTCCTACCCTTTTTATCAACATAGTCCATGAAGAGTCAAAATTCAATAAAGACGAACAATCTGAAGATGAACGATCTGAGTCTTCTGATTCTCTCTCTTGGGATTCTGACACGAGTGTTGGCGATCTTCATCGCTCTATTCTATCCATCAATATGGTCTCTGTTGATGGCCCACAAGAAAATGATGAAGATGAGGATGATTTTGAAATATCACCTGAATCAGAACAATGGGCTCAAAGATTAGATGATCAATGGGAATTCAGGTTCGAGCAGAGGGAACCTCCTACCGAAGATAAACTGATCCAAATTGATATTGGTGAAGAAGGTTCCCCTAAACCAATATTCATCAGTGAGAGTCTTTCAGAAACAGATAAGCAAGACATGATCAAGCTTATTCGTGATTATATCGATGTCTTCGCCTGGAGCTACGAGGATATGCCAGGACTAGATCCGAAGATCGCAATGCACAAACTCAATATCATGCCAAATGCTAAACCGGTCAAACAACAACAGCGACGATTTCGTCCAGACATTATGGATGCAATTGAAGCTGAAGTCAACAAACTTATGGCTTCTGGATTTATTCGAGAGGAACAACATCCTGAATGGGTGGCTAACATCGTTCCTGTCCTTAAAAAGACTGGCAAGATCCGAGTCTGTATAGACTTTCGCGATCTCAATGCTGCTTGTCCTAAAGACGAGTTTCCTCTTCCAATTACTGATGTCATGATCGACAATACATGTGGTTTCGAACGAATGTCATTTATGGATGGGTATTCGGGATACAACCAGATCAAAATATTTCCAGATGATGAAAAACACACTTCCTTCAGAACGCCGATCGGTATATACTGTTATACAGTGATGCCGTTTGGTCTCAAGAATGCAGGAGCAACATATCAGCGAGCAATGAGCACTATATTCCGCGAACATCTCCGAAAAATAGTCGAATGCTATGTTGATGATATTGCAGTCAAAAGTCGACGAAAGGAGGATCATATCCAAGATTTGAAGACTATCTTTGATTTAATGCGTCAGCATCAACTTAAAATGAACCCTACTAAGTCCTTCCTGGGCGTCTCTAGTGGTAAATTTTTCGGCTTCGTCATTACCGCTAAAGGTATATACGTGGATCCCGAGAAGATCAAAGCCATCCAAGAAATGCGTCCTCCACGTACCTTAAAAGAGCTACGAGGATTTCAAGGAAGAATTGCTTATATCAGGAGATTCATTTCCAACTTATCAGGACGCTGCAGACCATTCCACAAACTTCTGAAGAAAGGTGTATCTTTCATCTGGAACGAAGAATGTCAAAAAGCATTTGATGACATCAAACAGTACCTCATGAACCCTCCAGTTTTGGTACCTCCCGTCTCGGGAATACCATTTATTCTATATGTTCGAGCTATGGATCATTCTCTTGGTGCATTACTCGCCCAAAAAAATAAAGATGGTCATGAACAGGCTATTTATTATCTCAGTCGCACAATGACAGGCGCTGAACCGCGTTATTCTCTAATCGAGAAAGAATGCCTAGCATTAATGTTTGCTGTTCAGAAAACGCGACATTATATTATCGGTCAAACGATTCATGTCATTTCCAGAGTGAATCCTATCAGGATTATGATGAAGAAACCTGGTATTCTCAACTCCAGACTAGCTAATTGGGGAATCTTGTTAGCCCAATATGACATGCATTATATTCCTCAGAAGTCGGTTAAAGGACAGGCTCTTGCTGATTTTCTAGCAGCTCATACAGTCCCAGAAGATTCTAAATTGTATGATGAGATTCCCGATGAAGTTCTGGATTCAAATCTGGTTTCTGAAGAAGTTCCTACCTGGCGTCTATTCTCTGATGGAGCATCTAGAATAGGTCCTAACGGCAATATTGTCACCGGAGTTGGAATTGTTCTTGTATCCCCAGAGGGATTAACTATTCAGAGGGCTTATTCTCTAGATCAATCATGTTCAAATAATGTTGCAGAATACAATGCGTTGCTCATTGGTCTTCAACTCGCTAAACATCTGGATGTTCAATATTTAGAAGTTTATGGAGACTCTAAGCTTATCATCAATCAGATCAGAGGAACGTATGAAGTTCGTCATCAAGATTTGATACCTTATCATCGAATAGCACTCTCTATGGCCTCCTCCTTTGAAGGTTTCTTTATCGAACATGTTCGACGAGCCTATAGTGCAGAAGCTGATGCTTTGGCTAATCTTGCTGCTGTATTAGCTATACCAATCAGACGTCAGCAAGTGATAGTGGTTTATAACCGAGAACTATTCTGCGTTGAAAATAATCTGACTTTGGCTTTTCCCCATAATCCAGACGAAGATTCTCTCAACTTTGATGCTGAATTAAAATTTGACAAAGTGTCCTTGTCTTCTTCCGATTCTACTGTGGAATATGTCTTTTCTAACAAAATAGACACCGTAACTGAAGACTGGAGACGTCCGTTTCTGGACTTTGGGTTGTATGACATACTTCCTGATAACCCGAGTGAAGCAGCATCTATCCGGCGCCGGTCTCTCAGATTCTATTATAATCATATTACGAAGACACTATATCGTCGAGCCTATGATGGTCTTCTCCTTCGATGCATCGCTGGTGAAGAAGCACAACAGATAATCCGTGAAGCACATGATGGCGTCTGCGGAGCTCACCAGCCAGGTCCAAAACTTCAAGATCGTATTCGACGTATGGGTTATTATTGGCCCACGATGGTAGCTGATACCATTCAATATGCTCGGAAATGTAAAGTCTGTCAAATTCATGCAGACTTTATCCATCAACCATCGGAGTTCTTACACCCAACAGCGGCATCATGGCCCTTTGAAGCTTGGGGCATGGACGTCATCGGTCCTATCAATCCACCATCATCAAAAGGACATCGGTTTATTCTAGCAATAACTGATTACTTTTCTAAATGGGCTGAAGCAATCCCGTTATCTGAAGTCAAGACTTCTAATGTTATCAACTTTGTCAAACATCATGTCATCTATCGATTTGGTGTTCCTCGACGTATTATCCATGATAATGGACCATAGTTCGTCAGCCAGAAATTCACTCGATTCTGTGATGATCATCGAATTAATAATCTGGCTTCTACAGCATATAATCCAGCAGCCAATGGACTAGCAGAGGCTTTCAACAAAACAATCATCAAACTCTTGAAAAAGTTCGTTTCTTCCAATAAACGTAACTGGAGTGAGAAGCTTGGTGAATATTTATGGGCTTATCGTACCACAGTTTGCAATGCGACCGGATGTACACCTTTCTCTTTGGTATATGGGTGTGAAGCTGTTCTTCCTCTGGAGATCCAGATTCTTTCTCTGAGAATTGCAATCTCCAATGAACTTACAACAGAAAACAATGATCGACTTCGACTTCAAGAGTTGGAAGCTCTAGATGAAAAACGATTGTATGCGCAACAAAATATCGAGCTATATCAAGCCCGAATCTCAAAAGCTTTTAATCGGAAAGTCAAAGTCAGAGCATATCAAAAGGGAGAATTGGTCCTTACTGTCAGACGTCCGATGACCATGACACATATGAGCAAAGGCAAATTTGACGCGAAATGGGAAGGCCCATTCGTAGTAAACAAAGTCTTCTCTAATGGAGCATATCAGCTTGCCTCTATGGACGGGAAAGTCACAATGATGCCTATCAATGGCAAAGTCTTAAAGAAATATTATGTATAAATAATATTTTCATTACTCCCCAGCAAGTGTAAAATCAAAAATTTATTCTTCTCTACAAAAGCTATTTCGATGTCATTATCTCCAGCGGAAACTGATATTCTACCATGTATCATTTTCCCAGAGAATTTGATATTTTGTCTTATTAGATTCCCAGTGGATTTAATAAAGATCTTGTATAGAAAATCATGTCCATATCACCTCTGAATTTTCTATCTCAGTATATACCATATTCTATGAAAATGATATCTCGTCCTTTTGATTTTTGAGTCTAAAAGATCAGTGAATAAAGGCAAAATAATATAAAGCAGGAAGGATACATCATAAACAAAGTTTCCTTAAACAGAGTTTATTTGAGACAAATTCTTCAAGAAGTATATCATCATGGAAGATCACTGGTATCCCTTTCGTACTTGGGACGAGGACCACATACATAATTAGCAAAAGAATTGAATACATCACTTCCTGACTGCACCAAGAACTGACAGGCAGCCAGCCTCATTGCTTCTTCTTCTTCGGTTTCTCCTTGTTCGACCAGGAAATCCAAGATATCTTTCGGCAGCTTGGGAGCAGACGAGCTTTCGCCCGTCTCCTTCTTTTGTGGAGCCGAGTGCTCTTTAGCATTTTCATCGACTTTGGAGACGACTTCGGTTTTCTTCGTGTTCTCTTCGGAAGACATTTTGAATAAAGGAGAATAATGTATGATCCTTCTACTCAAAGAGATGCTCTATTTATAGGCATATATTTGCCAGAATTAAAGGAACGTGTCTTTTCCCGATATTCATTCATTAATACTTGACGGTTCATCCGTGCATTTATTATATTCATCCGATGGTTCGTCTGTTCATAATCTTCTATCGATTGGAATTCGTTATCTTTCACATTTTCATAACCTTTGACCTCTGTATAAATACAAATCTGACTTTCTTTTTTGAGTCTTTACATCCTATCACGTCCATATTACCTCTGATGGTATTGTACACTCTAAAAACAGAAATCAAGATTTCTATTTATCATGTTCTTTTTACATCCAGAGAGATACAAAATCACTTCAGATAAAGAAGATTTATCATTTCCATTATCATATTTTCATAAAAAGTCTATTACATTTCTTAGACTTTCCTACAAATCATAATGGAAATCTATTACAAATCTTGGATTTTCATTCTATGTACAACTGAGATCTATTTCTTCTTGGATCTTCTCTGGCAATCTCGTTGTTTGTGGCAATTCCTGGGTGTCCAGCAGGAATCAAACTCTGGTCTTATCTCTCAGACGAGAGGAGAACCACAGAGTATGGCAACACGATGGCGTGTTGCTGCCAATACAGCGCGTGGAGGAACGGCGGCACCTCAAGCAGATAGGAATGTCTCCAAACCTTGGGATACAATTCCTAGTTCTGCCGTGAAAGGAACTCTACTACCCGATTTCTCGGGGTAGAGTTGACTCCACCATCCAACTCTCGTGTATAAAGGCTCTTCCTACCATCTGAGGAAGACCCTTCTATCACACGAAGAGTTCTGAGTTGTCTGATGTACGCGTCAAAAGCGTATGAGCTCCCTGATGTAGATGTCAGAAGAACATTGTCCACAGCATCCATATCACCAATGCCAGTTCTGAAGAAGGTTTTCAGCCAAAATTCTGCAAGAAACAGTAAAGAAAAATCAGTTAATAGAAACTGGCCAAGCAAAGACAGATGCATTCTGTTCATTTCGGGAAGATGAATTTGTCCTTAGCAAACAAAAAAATTCGATGCGTGCATATTGAACTTACCGCTGAGTTTGCTGCTAAGGATTGACAGATCCATGTCTGGTAGCGTGCACAGAGATTTGACATCAGACAACATGGCTTTCCTATTTTCTTCTTATAGAAAATTCATTCTCAGAAGAGAGGAAGAAGAATGGGAAGATGAGTTTGCGTGGAGTTCATCCATCTATTTAAAAGGGTCAAGTGCAGGTCTATTCTTGGAAAGGATCCGCATGAATAGCGCTCGTAAACGTGGAATAAATGACACGTGTACTTTGGAAACCAGCACAGCCTTAGAAATATTCAAAGAGTGCTTTCCACAACATTGGAAGATAGCGTAACTTACGGGCTATTTATTGGTGCACGCTATTCATTGGCGTACGTTATTTAGCGTAAATCACAATGTTAAAGGACAGCGTAATTTATAGCGTAACATACGCTGATACACGCTATTCAGTAGAATTCACAAAACATTGGAAAATAGCGTAATATACGCTATTTCATTGGCATACGCTATCTAGCGTAACTTACAACTTGGAAGACGGCGTATTCTACAGTTATTCATCGGTGCATGTTAGTTTTCAACACAAAATTATACTAAACAGAGAATTCTTGAATATTCATTTTCATTAAAGGCACTGATGGCCTTACAAAACAAAAAAGAGAGAGGGAAAGAAAGGGGTGCAACAAAGTCACGCTCTATTTTCCAGAGCGACTAAGCTTGACGCCTAACTCTTCTACGCTTCGGACCCCCATGCGGTGTAATAGAGTAATGAACATTTTACGCTTCTCTGCGAGGCTCTGCCCATCAGAAGAAGAGGAGCCGTCCAGACCAAAGTAGCCCAAGAAATTCTTGGCTAAATGCATAGGGTCGTCCTTGAGCTCGATGACGACAGGTTCGGGTTCTTGGCCCCCAAAAGTGGGGTCACCATGGGAACAGAATCCCAACTTACGTGCTTCTTCTTCAGCAGCTTCCTTTGGAGTCATGGTTTCAAAAGATGAAAGTCAAAAATTGAATTCTCTCGGTTTATATAATAGAGCTTGCTGGCTGTTCATATTCTTCCATCAGATTCAATCAATCTCGAAAAATGAAGAGTCATCATGACATTTAATGAACTCATGCCAGCGTGTCAGGACTCATTTCCACTTTCTGTTCAAAGTAATTTCGAACTTTTGAAACTCATAAAGTTCGAAAACTTTGAAGGGGGTCTTGTAGGATGTAGAAAATTATGACACGCTGTCATTTTTATCCATACGCTTAAAGACAGATGTCAGTTGAAGCCATACGCTCATTCAAAAGCCATACGCTCAGTAAATATTTTATTATTTACTGAAGTGACAGCACAACATATGTTTAAATGAGGAATGAATCTGACACTTCATCTTTCGTGCAAAGACAGCTGTCACGAGAAAAGTAACCGTCGTATAGGTTTTCGAAGAGCCGGTTTTGTCTTTTACGAGGACAACTCAGCAGCCTTCATAAATACAAAAGCCATCATTATTGTCAGTTTTGACAGTCTGTCAGCCGTCAAATCCGCAGTCACGACGCTCGAGAAGATTTTGTCAGTTATGGGAAGATATGGTGTACCAAAGAAGATTGATGATAGCCACGTGGCCACTTCTCCAGTGAGCGTATCAACCTCACATGACTCCTTCTTCACACAGTCAAGTGAGCGTATGAACCTCACATGATTCCTTGTTAACCAAGCGAGCGTATCAACCTCACATGACTCCTTCTTCACACAGTCAAGTGAGCGTATGGACCTCACATGATTCCTTGTTAACCAAGCGAGCGTATGACCTCACATGACTCCTTGCCCATAAAGTGAGCGTATGGATTTCCTATGGCACTACGCTGTCCAAGTCAGCGTATAAATTCTCCTTCAACAAGGCAGCGTATTACAGCAACCATATCCAGGATTACAGTCAACACACGTTCTCACGTGTCCTGTACCAGTTATCCACTTCTCTAGAAGTTATGCAACGTGGCATCCAGGCCATCAATCTCTCCTGAACATGCTCCATTACTTTCAACCGCACGCTAATGTGTCTCCATCAGAATTCGCCACGCGTCCCTGCAGTTATGCACACGTCAAGTAACTACCTGAGCGTATGCTTAAGGACAGTTATCCTGAACTCTATAAAAAAGAGTTTCTTCATCTTCATCAGAGACACAGTCATTTTCAGAGAGAACAGAGAGATTGCCCAGTTGCTGTCCAAGTTCTTCGAAGTTTGAGTTTTCTTCATCGCATCGTCCAAGGGATAAAGTAATCGTCTTCTAGATTAGATTCCTACAGTTGTAATTTTCTCAGATACAAAATAAATAAAATGAATTTATTTATGGAAAACACATCATAACATATGAAAAGGAATAAATGAGGTAACTACTTGGCCTAAAATACCAATTAAATCTGTGCTGGTGTTAAGGGTATGAGAGGGGTACAATCATTCTCTAACTGTACAATATTATCAAATTATGTTAAGAAATTCATTTATTAAAGAAATATCAAGCTATTAAGTAGGGTCGTTACAATTTAGGCCGAGATAGAAAACATGCAATGCAATCATAAGCTCCATATCAAGAATGAAAGAAACTTGCATAAAATGGTTGATAACATATTCTTGAAGCCAAGGAAAAGATCTACAACTTTCATGTTGGGAGTTGGGAGAAATTTTGGCCACAAATCAGCCAAATAGGACATAAAACAGTCAAAATAGACACTATGTGGCATTCTACGGCACTATTCATCCATGCGGCACTATGCAAGTCTGCGGCACTATTCATCTATATGGCACTATTCATCTATACGTCACTATGCAAGCCTGCAGTACTATTCATGCCTGCGGCCCTATTCATCCATGCGATACTATGCACGCCTGCGGCACTATTCATGCCTGCGGCACTGTACAAGCATGCGGCACTATTCATCTATGCGGTACTATGCAAGCCTGCGACACTATTCATGTCTGCGATACTATTCATTCCAGCGGCACTATGCAAGCCTGCGGTACTATTCATGCCTGCGGCACTATTCATCTATGCAGCACTATTCATCCATACGGTACTATGCAAGCCTGCGGCACTATTCATGCATGCGGCACTATACAAGCCATACGACAATCTTCACCTATGCGGCACTATTCACCTATGCGGCACTATGCAAGCCTGCGGCACTATTCATTCCTGCGGCACTATGCATCGTCCATGCCAAATTCAGCACAGATGAACTAGAAAATACTTAAATCTTATTTTGGCCATAACTTTCTCAATACAAGTCGAAATCTAACTTTCAAAGGTCTATTTTGGATAAAATCGAATTCTCTACAACATAGAACAATCAAAACTTGAAAATAATAAAGTTTAGTAGATCAAAACCCAAGAAAATCGAAGAGGCTATGAACTTGGATCTACAAAAAAATTATCCACCAAAAAAAAAAATGCCAAGTTCTAAAGATGCTTAGAATCGTGTAAGGAAGAGTTTAGAACAAACAAAATAACATTTGTCCAACATTTGGCAAGATGTACTTGCCTTAGGTTGGAGGAGAAAATGAGGAGGAAGAAGATGAAGAGAATGAAAATAATGGAGGAGAGAGAGAGAGGAGTTGGGTTTTATACAAACATTCTCATCTCAAACCCACCTAAACCAAACCAAACCCAATACCAAGTTGAACCGAACCAAATTAAACCAAGTCAAGTTTAACCTATAATTTGGAAATATTTTTAAAATATTCGAAAACCAAGAAATACGAAATATGGCTCAAAATACGTACCCGTACATAAATACTGATACAGTGAGACGAGTCTCACAGGTATAAAAGTAACAAATGAATTGAATTATGTAAAAGTCAATTGAGAATAAATCCTTTAATCTTCTCTAGTAATTAATATATATTTTCGAATCCGATATTCAAAAATTGCAATTTAAAATCAGCTCAGATATTATAACGGATACGAATACCTTAATATCCAAATTCATATTTGAATAAAGTTAATATCCGAAAAATATTCGGATATCTGAATCCAATATATGAAATTTTGAATAATATCCGAAAGTTCGGATACAGAATATAATCGGATTCGAATTTTCGACTATCCATTGCAGGTCTACTTAGTGTGCAACGAAATTGCAATCTCATGTAGTTTCTAGTGTCATCCCTTCCTAGTTTCATAATTCGTACCAACAGAAGGAGATATCGACTGCAAGGAGTTCGAAATTATGTTTTCCCTGAAATCTAGACAATGTTAGGGGGACACCAATATATGACTATATTGTTGGGTTGTATCTCGTTTCCGGTTGAGCGCTCAAATGGAAGGTGACAATGGAGTTGATAATTTAATCCCACATCGGTTATAAGGTGGGATCACATGGTGTAAATAATTCAGGCCTTATATGAAAATTCTCTTTTAAGGGGCATATTGGCACAATTCAATATCGCACCTCGGGGCAACTCCGGTACGGGTCACACCGTGTTCCCAGCACATATTTTGCTGATTATATAATGTAACAATCTCTATGTTAATAATATTAACTGGAAATTGCTGAGAAACCCAATTTCGGGGTTGGGTTGTATGAAAAACCCACCCGTAGGATGGGTTTTATGAAATGCCCAGAATTATATAATTCCACGTCAAATATTCAAAGATTCCCTTTAGATGCTCTGTATTTACAAAATTAATACCATAACTACCCCTCCGCACAAACTCAGATCTGGATTGCGATTCTCTTCTTCTTCTTCTTTTTCTTCTTCTTCACGAGAGATCTGAATTCCATTGCTCTCATCTTCAGCAGAGATCGCAAAGATCGTTCGTAGTTCACCATGCTTTTTTTTAGTCGAACTCCGATCATCGCTCATCTTCTTCTTCTTCTTCTTCTTCTTCTTCTTCTCTTCTTCTTCTTCTTCTTCTTCTTCTTCTTCTTCTTCTTCTTCTTCTTCTTCTTCTCCGACAATTAGGTCAATTATGGAGAGAAGATCTTCTTCTTCTTTTCCATAAGAGTTAGCATCGTTTTGAAAGAAGAACGAAAACTCTTGAATCTTTATTCATGTCAAATTTCTTTCCACAAAAAAAACGAAAAAATTAGGTTTCTGTCAACTGTTCTCCGTCGATATCACACGAAGAATAGTCATTTTCCTGTATTTTTAACAAGGAGAATGCCATTCTCCGTGTTGAATGGCATTCTCCGTGTTTCTAACACGGAGAATGGCCATTCTCCTGTGTTTTGACATTTGAATGACCATTCTCCGTGTCATTTAACACGGAGAATGTCATTCTCCGTGTTATTTAGCACGAAGAATGGCCATTCTCCGTGTAATTTAGAAACGGAGAATACCATTCTCCGTACTAAATTACACGGAGAATGATCATTCTCCTACGTTTTAATACTGGGAATAACCATTCTTCGTGTAAATTAACACGGAGAATGTCATTCTCCGTTTTAATTAAGACGGAGAATACCATTCTCCGTTTTATTTAACACGGAGAATGGCATTCTCCGTCTTAATTAAAACGGAGAATGACATTCTCCGTGTTAATTTACACGGAGAATGGCATTTTCCGTGTTTTTAACATGGAGAATGGTCATTCTCCTGCGTTTTAACACTGTAATGACCATTCTCCGTGCTAAATTACACGAAGAATGTCCATTCTCCGTTTTATTTAACACTGAGAATGGCATTCTCCGTGTTTCTAACACGGAGAATGGTCATTCTCCTGCGTTTTAACACTGTAATGACCATTCTCCGTTTTATTTAACACGGAGAATGGCATTCTCCGTGTTTCTAATACGGAGAATGGCCATTCTCCTGCGTTTTAACACTGTAATGACCATTCTTCGTACTAAATTACACGGAGAATGGTCATTCTCCGTGTAAATTAAGACGGAGAATGGCCATTCTCCGTTTTATTTAACACGGAGAATGTCATTCTCCGTGTTAATTTACACGGAGAATGGCATTCTCCGTGTTTCTAACACAGAGAATGACTATTCTCCGTGTAAATTAAGACGGATAATGACATTCTCCGTGTTACTACACGGAGAATGGCTACCCTCATACGAAATTAATATTTTTCGTGTTCTAACACGGAGAATGACCATTCTCCTGCATTTTATGGTCAGTTGAAACTTTGAAGGGCCATAACTTTTGACCGGGAGGTCGAAACGAGGCCCGATTTGTCCCAAAATGAGCGTATCTTCGAGGAGCCTGAAAGTAACAGCTTCTTCGTTAGATGGCCTTTCGAAATTTTAGAATTGCAAAAAAATGATGTTTGGACCTCCGTTTTAGCATTTTTGCCGTTTGTCTCGGTCTTTCCGAAATTTTTCGACGAGTTTTTGAGGAGAAAACCTAGATTCGAAAGTGAGCAGCGTATGGAAGAAGATGAAGTATCGAAACGTTTTTTTTAAGAGTAGTTTCGTGGGTGTTTTCAATAAATTAGAAGGACAAAAAGGTCATTCGGAACCCTCTTTATATATTTTTTGCTAATTCTGGGCACGCGATGAAATGTTATTGTGCGGTGGGTTTTTCATAAAATTTTTTCGTTTTTTGGGCATTTCACAAATTTCCCCTAATATTAATACAGTGATTCCATTAAAAAAAACGTGAACTGTCACGTCATATGGTTAGTTAACTACGTAATTAGATTTTGTGTGTGAGCCTTAACATTATTGATAAAAAAAGATTGAACTTCCAGATGGGAGAGTTGGCAATGGATGTTGGATATAATGACCTTGTGGTACGTTTGGCACGTGATCAAGAGCCCATGTGCGTAACCAAAAGAACATCGTGTAAGAATATCAAATTCTTCTTGTCCTATTCCTTTTTTTTTTTATAAAACACGGTTCCGCTCCAACGGCTACTTCAGACACCCCATTTCAAACTTCCCCCGAAATCCCAGCAATACCCCTAGTCCTTGTCCAAATCAAGAGACAGTCTCTTCACTACTCTCTCCTAACCCCCCTTCTTTTTCTTCTTCTTCTTGATTAGATCAGCGATGGAGATTGTCGAGTACTCAGAAATCACGAACGAGTTGGCCATAATCGAGGAAGACGTAGACGACGACGACGAGCTCTACGAAGGGATCCAGGCCCCGAAGTTCGTCGACTTCACCGTCCCCGACCGCTCCCGTCCCGACGACAGGTCATGGTTCTGTGCTCGCGTTGGTACGTATATACGATCATCGACATTCTCAACTTGGGCTAATTCTCTTAGCAATTCTCGTCGTGTCGATTGTGTTCTTCAGTTACTAGTAACTACTTGCAAGTGGGGTTTGGTTCAAATTTCTTAATGTAATCGTACTCGCAATGTAATCAAATGAACAAAAATTATTATTATTTTCATTTGATTGCATTACGATTATGATTACATTACAGTGTACCAAACGAGTTTTTTTGTTTCTTTCTTCTTCTTTAAAATAATCCGCGCGCGTGCTTGAAGATTTGAACCTGGGTGGCTCTGATACGACGTGTTTCCGAAACATATGGGAATTTTGTTGAGTTAACTTTAATTTTTACAAATGTTGTATGGTAGGATGTGACCAACAACACGAGGAGATCGACCACGATGCCCTCCACAAGAGCTTCATTCTTCGGGTTCGTAGTCCCCTTCGCAGAATTAGTCCTCTTCGCTTTCGAAATTTTGTCGTGTCGATGTCATTTTACATCCCACATCGCCCGTGAATTCGTTCATCCAGGTCATGGCAGCAAGGAGCCCCAATGTAAAGCTTCAAAGAGCGTCGAACCGACAAAATCCTAGGTGAAATGCTTAGATCTTGGCATTTTTGTACTACGAGAAGTCGAAAAATTGAAGAAGTTTGACATAAAGGATGTTATGATCATCAGGTTGAACTGTCCGTGCTCTGCGCCAGCAAAATCGGCCAGGGACAGAGTCTCAAGGCCGAGCACTCTCGCTTCGGACCCCGATAAGTCTGCGAAGAGTAGGCTAGCGAAAGACCATCCGGTCTCGAGCTTGAGATCGACCCCGAAGAAGGCTAAGGTAGCCTCTCAGCCGCCTGCAGCAAGTTTGAGCAACAAGAAGGCCCTCACGACTCCGAGGACCAGGAGAACTGCGGACAACCACGAGCCGTTCCGGAGCGTGAAGCATCAGAAGAACGCCGACGAGAGGGTCGCAAAAGCGTTGTTTCTGCAAACTCCGAAGACGACGGATTCGGAGGCTCGCGATGGCACGAAGAAGATGCCTACAAGAAGCAACAACAAGGCGCTGACGACTCCGCGGACCAGGAAGTGTCCGGACGACCCTGAGCCGTTCCGGAGCGCGAAGCATCAGAAGGCCCCGGTCAACGCGCCGAAGAAAAAAACTGCGGCGAAAGCACTGTTTCTGCAAACTCCCACAGTTTCGGAGGTTCGTGATGGTGTGAATAAGCTCAACATTGGCAGTCCCATTGATCCCGAGCTTGTTCTGCTTGAAGGAGTTCGTGATGAACCAATTTCAAATGTTGAAGAGTCTCTGAAACTAACCATGAAAGTTTCAGAAGGAAGTTCTCTGGCAGCCCGAGCACCGAGGGGAGGAGAGGCCACCGGCGCCGGAGTTGTGGACGACGTTTGTGGCTCGGACGAGAACAAGGAAAATGCTTCCTCCGGCTGCACTAGGTATCGATTCGATCCTCACGACTTCGTGTCGACGATGATTTTGAATGAATGAATTCTCTCAACTTGTTCTGATTGTAACTCTTGTCACAGCAATATGAACTCGACCACTACAATTGAGACATGTGAGAACATACCACAGAAGGTACTGAAAGATTTAGTTCTCGCTGTAATGTAATCGTAATCGCAATCGCAATGTAATTAAATGAAAAAAATAAATTTTTTTATTTGATCACATTGCGATTACGATTTCATTATAGTGAACCAAATTGGGTCTTAGTTCTCTCTTGAAGTTGATTGTTACGTGCACAAGCAATTTTAACTCTCTGTTCCTCCTTCTTCGCGCAGGATGAACCAAGTTCAAATGTTGAAGAGTCTCTGAAACTAACCATGGAAGTTCCTCCAACATGTAAGGACCCGAACACGCAATGTGACTACTCCAAGGAAGTTTCAGAAGGAAGTTCTCTGGCAGGCCGAGCGTCGGGAGGAGGAGAGGCCACTGGCGCTGGAGTTGTGGACGGCGTTCGTGGCTCGGACGAGAACAAAGAAAATGCTTCCGGCTGCACTAGGTATTGATTCGATCCTCACGACTTGTGTTCAGGGCCGGTCCAGTGCTAGTTTGGGTTGCCCTTGAGCCTTATTTGGGTCGATCCTGGAGGATCACCAGTCCCCCGACCACTTGTGGGGTCATACTGAGCCTGAGGATTGCCCCAAGCAGAGGAGGGTTGTCCAAGTCCGAAGTCTTGTATGGCTTACCCCTGGGTCGGCCCTGCTTGTGTTGACGATGATTTTGAATGAATAAATTCTCAACTTGTTCTCGCGTTTCTTGTGACAGCAATTTGAACTCGAGCACTACAATTGAGACGTGTGAGAACGTACCACAGAAGGTGCTGTGAAAGATTTAGTTGTCTCTTGATGTTGATTGTTACTTGCACAAGCAATTTTAACTCTCTGTTCCTTCTTTTTCTTCGAGCAGGATGTACAAGTTCAAAGCAAGATTGTTCATCGTCAGTGTGCTCAAGGAGGAAAGCCTAAGAGAACGACGACTAACCCCAAGCCTTTCAGGCTGAGAACTGATGTGAGTTCTTCAGAGGAGGCGAAGCATTTCATGGTTACTCAATCGATTCTTATTGGTACTTTCTTTGTTAGGAAAGAGGAATTCTCAAGGAAGCAAACTTGGAGAGGAGGCTCAAACTCGAGGCTCGGAAAGAAACATCATCAGAGCAGGTGAACCATTCTTGTGTTCATTCAGTTAGCATCCTTCTTTCTTTGGCAGCAAAATGGGCAGGCAAGATTTACTAACTAAATCTTGTCTGCAAATCCTCTTACCAAATACGTGAAATGGTTCCAAATCCGAATTTAGGCCACTTCTTTATCCCAAATCCGCGAACCAAACAAACCCTTAGTAGAACTCGACTTCTGAAAACAAAAAACCTGAATTTAGTTAGCATCCTTCTTTCTTTGCAGCAAAAAATGGGCAGACAAGGTTTACTATTCATGTCACTTCGCACTAAATCTTATCTGCAAATTCTCCAACCAAACACGTGAAATGGTCCCAAATTCGAGTTTATGCCACTTCTTTTCCCAAAATCCGCGAACCAAATAGACCCTAGTAGAACTCGACTTCTGAAAACAAAAACTTGAATTTAGTTAGCATCCTTCTTTCTTTGGCAGCAAAAAATGGGCAGACAAGATTTACTATTCATGTCACTTCGCACCAAATCTTGTCTGCAAATCCTCTAACCAAACATGTGAAATGGTTCGAAATCCAAATTTAGGCCACTTATTTCCCCAAAAACCGTGAACCAAACAGACCCTTAGTAGAAATCGACTTCTGAAAACAAAAACCTGAATTTAGTTAGCATCCTTCCTTCTTTGGCAGCAAAAAATGGGCAGGCAAGATTTACTGTTCATGTCTATTCGCACTAAATCTTGTCTGCAAATCCTCCAACCAAACACATGAAATGGTCCCAAATCCGAATTTAGGCCACTTCTTTCCCCCAAAATCTGCGAACCAAGCAGACCCTTAGTAGAACTCGACTTCTGAAAACAAAAACCTAAAATTTAGTTAGGATCCTTCCTTCTTTGGCAGCAAAAAATGGGCAGGCAAGATTTACTACTGTTCATGTGACTTTGCACTAAATCTTGTCTGCTAAACCTCCAACCAAACACGTGAAATGGTCCAAAATCCGAATTTAGGCCACTTCTTTCCCCAAAGTCCGCGAACCAGACAGACCCTTACTAGAACTCGATTTCTGGAAACAAAAACCTGAATTTAGTTGGCATCCTTCGTTCTTTTCTTTGAAAGCAAAAAATGGGCGCTGGCAAGATTTACTGTTCAAGTCACTTCACACTAAATCTTGTCTGTAAATCCTCCAACCAAACACATGAAGTGGTCCCAAATCCGAACTTAGGCCACTTCACTCCCCCAAATCCGCGAACCAAACAGACCCTTAGTAGAACTCGACTTCTGAAAACAAAAACCTGAATTTAGTTAGCATCCTTCTTTCTTTGGCAGCAAAATGAGCAGGCAGCTCCTGCGGACCTCCAAACTGGTGCCAGCAAAGAGGAACCTGTAAGTAAACTGAACTTACAATTGCAGAGTTTGTGGTTATCTTGACATCTTGTTGTGGGAAGTGCCTAATTTAAAGGTGCTACAACAATTACTAGGGGACAACAACATATTTTGGCGGTCCTTGGCATATTTAGGACTGTCAATTTTTTTTTACAGTTCTGATTAGGACTTCCAATTCCTTTTTTTTCGCAGGACTGTCATGACTTTTGCATGAATATGCACAGAACTGTCAAAAATGTGTTGTCCCTTGTAATTGTAGTGCTCTTAACATTGGCGAGTTTATTTTTAACTGGCTTGTCTTCTAAGTTGGCGAAATATATATATTTGCAGAGCCGAGCAAGACCTGCTTGCTTCAAGCGAGTTAGGTTTGTTGAGTCTAGATATGCCAACATCAAGCCCAAGTGCCAGAAGGTGACACTGTTCATACACACAGCACTTCTCTTCTAAGTATAAAGGCTTATTTCTGGATTAGGTTTTGATGTTGATTTTTTTGTGAACATTGCAGCCGGAGAACAAGAATGGAGCACCGGAATCAGAGAACAACAGTGTGAAGATGGCATCGTCTCGGCCTATCAAGACTAAAAGGTTCTTAGCCTGTCAACAGAAACAATATCCATTCCGCATCTTTCATCCTTATTCATATAAGTTTTATTCCGAAGTGTTTTAAAAATCGGACTGGACCGGCCGGTTGGACCAGCCAACCCATAAACTAATAGCTTTTCTAGGCTGGTTTAATACCGATCGACTGTTTGACCGGATCAGTTCGGCTAGTCAGACTACTGAACCGTCTGCTCCAATTAGAATTTGAATATAACTTTTGACTTTTGAACCGGTTTGACCCACCTTTTTTTTCTTTTCAAAATCCGGTTAACCTGACCACCGAACTGTCTGACTCAGTTGAATTTTGAACCGGTTTGATGAGTGGCGCAATACTTACTATTAAAATGATGAAAAATTATAATAACACATTTATAATCCCAAAAATATTATATATTAATATTAAATGTCATAAACTCTTTCAATCATTAAATAACCATTTTCTTTGACAATAAAATAAAATCCTTGGATACTTAATATTCTGAAAATATTGAATAATATCTTTATTGTCAATGACATCGAATACTAAATGATCGGATTTAAGTATGAAGTTGTCTATTTTGAAATATTAATTAATATTATGTTAGCCAAGATTATATCAGGATGTTCATAAAATAAAGTGATTGCCAACAGCCATCATAACCATCATAAAGTGTTCATAAAATAGCCATAGAAGTTCTGTGGCAAAAATAAAAATAACCATGAGAAAACATTTGCATCCAATGAAGTGTCTAAAATAAATATATTAATACAGTAAAGTGTCTAAAAATACCCATGATAAACCAGTGGTAGAACATAACAAAAAAGCCCCTGTAAACCCACTTCTTCTTTGGCATGGAATCATATAAGTTCTGTTTCCAATAAAATAACCAACACTTGGATAATATGTTCATAAAATAACCATGATAGAACATAACAAAAACAAATGCTTACAGAAAGTATAAACAAAGAAAGGGACTAAAAGCAAATGTTTACAAATGGATGTAGTGTTAAGTATATCGTAGATGCGTTATTGGATCTGCGTTGCGGTATACCGTGGGTGCGTTATCAAAGGATGCCCGAGCCTGGCATAGTACAGGTGAGGTCAGACTGAGGGTAGGCACTTGTGGGGTCGTCTGGAATAAGGGGCGTAGGCACGTGGGGCCGAGGGGGCACGGTTGTGCCCCCTGGATTTCTATTTTTTTTAGTAAAGGGATACAAGTTATAAGCTATAGTGATAGTTTAATGTACTAGTGTAGAGTGTAGACTACATCCATGACTACATCTCCAAACGTAAAAGGAAAGGTACCTAGTGAGAGGAGAGTGTAGACAGTATACACTAATAGTGATAGCCTATTGAGTAGAAAGGAGAGGCACCTAGCACCTATAGTCTACCTAGCACATGTAGCCTATTGAGTAGAAAGTAGAGGTACCTAGCCTACGTCCCTGTCTACATCCATCTCTTCTCCAAACGTGAATTAGAGCACCCAATATACAACTCAGCTCACTCAATCCAGCCTCACCATCTTTTTCTAATGTCGAACTCTTCTTAGACCCGTACCCTAACCTTCCTGCGGCGGAACAACCACCGACCATTCCATACGACCCCACGCGTGCCTGCCCTCCGTCCGACCTCGTATGCATCCATCTGTAAACATTTGTTTTTTGTCTCCTTTCTTTGTTTTATACTTTCTGTAAACATTTGCATTTTGTTATGTTCTATCGTGGTTGTTTTATGAAAATATTATCCCTAAAGTGTTGGTTATTTTATTGGCAACAGAACTTGTATGATTTCATGCAAAAGAAGTCGTAGTTTTACAGATTTTTTTGGTATGTTCTACCACTGGTTTATCATAGTTATTTTTAGACACTTCACAGAAAACAAATGTTCTAACATGGTTATTTTTATATTGGCAATCGAATTCTATGGTTATTTTATGAACACATTATGATTGTTGTTTGCAATCACTTTATTGCAATTTCTAAGTCTAATTTGTATAAACATCTTGATATAATCTTGGCTAACATAATTTTGACTAATATTTCAAAATATGCAACTTCATACTTAAATCCGACCATTCAATATTTGATGCCATTGGCAATGAATATATCATTCATTATTTTCAGAATATGAAGTCTCGAAGGATTTTATTATAAAAAAATAGTTATTTAATGATTGAAATAGTTTATGACATTTGATATTAATATATAATATTTTTTGCGAGTATAAATGTCTTGTTATAATTTATTATTATTTTACTAGTAAGCATTGCGCCCCTAGATTAAAATTCGGGCTACGCTACTTGTCTGGAATGGTCTGCGCGCGGTTGTTTGGCCACGGCAAGGTTAGTGTACGGGTTCGAGAAGAGTTATACAGTAGAAAAAGATGGTGAGACTGGGCTGAGAGAGGTGAGTTGTATGTTGGGTGCTCTAATTCACGTTTGGAGAAGAGAGTGATGTAGTCATGGACGTAGGCTAGGTACCTCTCCTTTCTACTCAATAGACTATCACTCTCAATAGGCTACAGGTGCTAGGTAGAATACAGGTGCTAGATACCACCCCTTTCTACTCAATAATAGGCTATCACTATTAGCGGTAGTCTACTGTATACACTCACCTTTCACTAGGTACCTCTTCTTTCATGTTTGTATATGTAGCCATGGATGTAGTCTACACTCTACACTAGTACACTCGACAATCACTATAGCCTATAACTTGAACAACTTTACTAAAAGAAATAGAAATCTCCCTCGGTCCAACGTGCCTACGCCCCTAGGTATATGAACATGGTTTTTGACTTTTGAACCGGTTTGACCCTTTTTTTTCTCCAGAATCTCCGACAAATCGTCCGGTCAGACCACCAAACCGTTTGACCCAGTTGGATTTTGAACCGATCCGACCATAGCTTTTGACTTTTGTTTTGGACTTTACATGCAATCAAAAAATATCTTTGCTTCTTGACTAATTCTACTACGATAAACATGCAAAACTTCTAAGTAGTATATATGTAGTTGTGTACTGTACTATGTACTATATTCAATATAAGATTGTAAACCTATATAACTCGTTACCGATTTGACCCAACCCAGTGTTCTGACGGGTCGATCTCCGGTCCGTTTTTTAAAACATTGCTTTTCTTCCTCCCTGCAGTAGCGAGGCAGCAAGGACAATGCCAGTAGTTTCTCAGCTAAGAAAGACGGGAATTCTTACCAAGGATGCTCAAACGGAGAACAAACCTACTCTCAACCCAGCATGTTCTAAAGGGAGAAGAAGACCGGCAGCCGTTGCAAAAGCTCCAGCTTCTAGCCGACTTCATCTACCGAAGAGTTGCGCGACGAGGCCAACGATGGCCGTGTCATGAACTAAGAAGTGCTACCATGCGTTCAATGATTTGTTTGAATTCACAGGAGCAATCTGAAGAGCTTCTCAATGGAAAATGATGTGCAGCATTCTAGTTCATATAATTCTTGATATATTCTTTCCTTCTTCTTCTTCTTACTTGTTTGGATGAGTTTCTGATTGGGATTATTGAGAGCAACAATCACTTCTGCGCACTGATTAGTGCAACTGCAATTTGCCGGAGTATAGTATATGTGAAAAAATAACTATGCATCACTAAGTAGTAGGGGTGAACATTATTTGGGTCAGGACCGAAAATTGAACGAAACTGAATAAGATGTTCGGGTCGGTATTTTAAAAAAGTCGGTTCGATTTCGGTTTTAAAGATAGGTCTTTCAGTTTCAGTTTCGGTTTTGGATTTCAATTTCGTTCCAAAATCGAATAAGACTTTTACAATTCTATGCATATTTCATGATTGAAAAGACAACAATTCTATTATATGCATGTGTATCCAACTTTGATAATTTAATAACTAACAACATTTTTACATTTTGATTAAAATTAAGCTCTCAACCAACAACATTTGCCTTGTACTCACTCACTTTGGTCATATATCGCGTCCAAATTGGGACTAGAGACGCTAGAATTGTCATGACTATAGCCAATTTTCCTAAAGGTAACCTGCAGAGAAAAAAAAAAAGTGTAGAGACCAGATATTTGGACATAAAATTTTCTACATAGTAACAAAGTTAAATAAAATTATATGAAGGATCCGAAGTTTGCGACTAGCTAGAGGAGTCCAACTCACCAAAATAACCTGCAGCATGTGAAGAGACCAGATCTTTCAATGTTTTAGGTTTTTCTAAGCGACAGTCAGATTTACAATGGTTAAATCTCAATGTTTACATTACAACGGTCAAATATTGAGCTATAAATTTGAGGACTGGGGGGAGGGGGGTTAGTTACTTGGCAGGTCCAGTTTCTACTTGTTTGTTGCAAAATCACATTTCCCATTTTTCATCTGCCATAAGCTCTACTCTCAGTATTTGTGGTATTTTCATGGCTCAAATCATAAAAATATCCGAAATTTTCATCCTACGGGAGAAATTTAATAGTATTTGTGGGAGAGGGGAGAAGTTTCAAAAATTTGCGTATAACGGGACGACACGCCATCTAGGATGACGGTGGTGGCCACGATGTGGGGAAGGGGAGGGGGGACCACCATCTAGGATGGCGGGATGGAGGGGAGGCCGCCATCCTAGATGGCGCGGGAGAGAGAGAGAGAGGGAGAGAGAAAGGAGAGAGGCTAGAGAGAGAGGGAGAGGAGAGGCTGGGGAGGAAGGAAAGAGAGAGGAGACCACCATCTAGGATGGCGGTGTGGAGGGGGGGCCGCCATCCTAGATGGCGCGATGGGGTGGGGGTGGGGAGTCATTCCGGGAGAGAGGGAGAGAGAGAGAGAGAGAGGAGATGGGGTGGGGGTGGGGGGGGGGGGGATTTCGGGAGAGAGGGAGAGAGAGGAGAGTTAATACGAGGGGGGGGGGGAGAGAGAGTAGAGTTAATAGAGGGAGGGGAGAGAGAGTAGAGTTAATGGGGGGGGGGGGGGGGGGGGTTAACACAGAGAGAGGGAGGAGGAGAGTTAATAGGTGGTGGTGGATACCGAGAAAGAGAGTAAAATACGGAGAGGTGGGAGACCGTGTTTTGCATTAGACTTTGAAAATGTGTTCGGAGATCGTGTTGCTCGCAGACTGTGCCCATTTTTGGAGACTGTTCCATCCCCATGATAAAATTTAAGTTTCTTCTCCTTCCTTCTCCTCACTTCACTCCTACAACAAACATCTTCTTCTCCTCCCAAATATCTTCTTCTCCTCTGTGTAACCAACCTCCTCTTTGCAAGCAGAACCTCCTTTCCTCTGTGTAAGCAAACATCTTCTCCTCTTAGTTCTTGTTAATAATTTTGTAATAAATATGTTTGATATATTTATAGATTTTTTATTATTTTTTAGATGGCTAATCAAAACAACAGATGCATCCCGGGTAGATCAACGACTGATAAAATCAGACAGGAACGGGTAAATCACATATCTACACAGATATTTGATAGAAAGGCAAATATTTAATTAAAAGATATAATTGAAAATGTTTGACTTGCTAGTAAATAATGTTTCACATAAACGTAGTTATAACATAATTTAAATATTTTATTTGTAGTCATATGATCATAGTCTTAAATTACGAATGCGGGAACATAGAAATTGGCGGACTGAGAGAAACTATAGCACATGGGAGTTAAACAGCGCACAGAAGGCTTTGGTGCGCTCATTTGGTGTAGTGTCCCGTCCCGCTCAGTCAATCGAAGGAAAAGGAACGCCGACGGCATTCGAACTTAGCCTTGCAACGGCTGCTCAGAGACATCGCTCGGTCAAGGCGACCGCTCGCTCAGGTGGGATAGTTTCGGTGAACTTGCCTCATCTTAGCCTTCACATAATAAATCGCAAGTTTTCAACTTGCACAAGTAGGCTTGATAATAAAAGAGACGAATCCACATAGCTAAAAGAAATAATTCCGACGGGTCGAAATGAGTTAGAATATGAAAAGGTCCAACGGTCGGCTTAGAGTTGGTGCACGGCATGCTTTGAAAATGACACTCGATCCTTCGTCCCGTGGCTTGGAAGAAGGAAAGTTGGTCGAGTAGGCGAAGTATGAACGTAGCCTAAGTCATAGGCGTCATCCGCATAAATGCTTCATAAAGCATGCACGGTCCTATCATCCAAGGCTTGGCATAGCCTTGGCTTGCCCTATGAGTTAAGTTACGTCGCACGGCTGGTGGCGTAAGTCTAGGCACCCAAATGACTTGGCCGTTCAGAAGTCGAACGCATGCGCGGCACGTTTCCGCAATGCGAGGCTTGACGCAACCTTTGCTCGTCGAGTCATTGTGCGTTTAAGTCATGCAAATTATGTTAGGCTATCAGAGTGGTAGCAAGCACGGTCCTACGAGTTCTACGGCTGGGTATAAGCAAATAGTCTTACGGTCTCAAGGCCCGTCATATAAAGTATGACTTGGGCGATAGCATCGCGTAGATCGAAAGTCGGTTGAGGCACGATGCACGGACTTAGCGTTTAGTGCATGAACCACGGTTAATTTAATGAGTTTTGGAGAAAGGGCTATCGAATAGGCATTGAGTTGAATGAAATGATATGGTAACATGGAAAGAATGCTCGCGACCGTGGGTCGGCGAGGGGTCTCAAGGATATATGGAAAGAATGCTCGCGACCGTGGGTCGTCGAGGGGTCTGAAATGATAGAAGGCTTGATATGGGTTTGAAAGAGATCGTAACATTGGAAGAGGAATGACTGTGTGAGACGTCAGTTTATGTCGAGTCTTGTATGGTCATTGGACAACTTGTCGACAAGGAGGAGTTTCCACGAGCGGCAACCCTGGGCGCCATGGGACCGCGTCGTTCCGGAAGGAAACATGTACAGCCGTAGCTGGACGAACCGCTCGGGTCATTCGGGAACTTTCAGCGGGGCTAGCTACTTGCGCTGAAAGGTTTGCCAAATGGCAAGGCTATAGTCCAGGATAACTTGTGATATTAGTGACCAATTTATATAGATGGGTCGGCACGGGCGGCAATCCGCGTGTGTGCCTTTGGATTGAGTTAGTTGAATGTGTGTACAGTTAGAACACAAGGTTTGGTCCTAAGATTTGGCATCAACATAGGCGACGTGCTTTGCCACGAGATACAGTGTCGGGTCTTAAGTTGTTGGCATATAAGTTGCATAAGTTGGTTTGAGTCATCTTGAGTTTAAGTCAGGAAACACCGCAAGGCGAAGTCGGTCAAGTGATACTTCCAGAAGTCTTGATTGGGTCTGTTGGTTATCAAAGTAGCGAAGGGCCGCGAGACGGCAAGGGCCACGAGGCGACAAGGGCCACGAGGCGGTGATATGATTGAGTCTCATTTGAGTTGCGAGGCATGGCCACAGTAAGGGTTTGAAGCACGATCATACGGAAATGGAGTCTCATCGCGTAGTTGCGTCTCTGATTATGGCCGTAAGGCGAATACGACTTGATAGGTTAACGTTGAATGTTGCAAGCATGGGATGGTCTAAAGACACAAAATAGGCAAGGCGTCGGTCATAAAACTTATCTTAAAGCAAGAATAGAAAGACAATTGATAAGAAGGGACTATGTTGCACAAAGTAAATCAAACGTGTTGGTTTTGCATGGGTGGACGAGGAGCTCATTCCACCAGTACAGTTGAGTACTGACACCCACATAGTTTCCATGTGCAGGCACATGTAGAAGCTTGTGGTGCGGAGCTCGCTTGGATGCGTCGAGGCACAGAGTTCCTTGGCGATTCGAAGCGCATGGTCGCATGGAGTAAAGACTTATACAGGACATAATGTATGGACATCGTCTTCCGAAGCTTTCGCTGGATCTAGACATGTATTGAGAGATGAGAGAGAGCTGAGTGACTTGTAAATGTGAGATGAGTGAGCTTGAGTGATTGTAATATTGGCCTTGCGCTCCATTGTAACCTACTATTTCAATATCAATAAAAGAGTATTTTGTAATGACTTGTATTTTGTTCTAATTTTTGCTGCTATTATTCAATATCTCTGTATGGGACTTCTGTGTGACGACCCCATCGCAGCCGCTAAAATCGGCCGTTATGGAACCCGTCTTACACGAGCGCAATCTAGGCTCGTGCGGCATCACGTCTTAGTGAGGACGATCGCTCCTACGGGAGCGGGGCGTGACATGACATAATGGTATCAGAGCACGGCTTTACGTCCTTGGACTATCGATTGAATTCTTTAACTCCGTTGTTTTTGCAAACTCTGAAGTATTGCTTCCGCAAA
This sequence comes from Iris pallida, assembly GCA_029216955.1. Classification (NCBI taxonomy): domain Eukaryota; kingdom Viridiplantae; phylum Streptophyta; class Magnoliopsida; order Asparagales; family Iridaceae; genus Iris; species Iris pallida. Next base: position 9,526,410 of record JANAVB010010000.1, on the reverse strand, counting down.
GTTGATATCGTGGGCGCGCTCTCTCTCAAATGTCCCACGGGATGTCCATACAATAAGTCTATCTATTTTGCAAAACACAAGAGAACAGTTTTTGACAAAATAAAAAGATAGTTCGCGTAAGCACAGTTGGCTAAGTCGGGCTGGGCATATACACCAAAGTTGCGTCGACCTTAGAAAAGTCGAGTGCTGGAATTGAATTATGTCGAGCAAGAATGAGTTGGACTCAATTGAGTAAATGAGATGACTATCGATAGGGGTGCTATCGAGCGACGACCACGTCGGTGCAATATAGATGAACGTGCTTGAAAATTGAGGAATGGTTCGAATGGAAAATTTAAAGAGTAGATTTTGATTCGAATGATAGTTGAGGATTTGATGAATGACTTCATCCCTGAGTGGTGTATGCGATAGCCTCAGGAATGTCGATTGAACGATTGAGAATGTGGGGTGTCGGTGAGTCTATCAGCAAGCATCGCGTGGATGCAAAGCCTTAGATTGAATATGATTGAGCAAAATATAGTCTTGAAGATTTTGATGAATCGATTCGAATAACTTAGAAATTGGCGTGCACGAAACGTGCACGGAATTGAGGATTGTGCGAGTATGAAATACGAAAATGATTGAGTAGATAAAAATTGAATCGAGGAAAAGTTAGGGTGTACGATGACTTGTTCGAGAAAATTGATACGGATCGTGTACGAAAAGTTAGCACGACAGGTAGATAGCGTGCATGAAAGGTCTGATTTGAAGTTACTAAAATAACACGAAGGATTGGAATGAATGTTGGTCGATGACTTAAGATGGACGAATGAATGATACGTGAATTCGGGTTTGAGAAAATCGATGTTGTGAATGATTCAAGGGATAATGATCGAACTTAAAGTTGAATGTCGAGGAGATTATCCAGTCGGACGATAGCATCGTCCGCACGACTCGAAATTTAGTTGCGAAGGAAGATCGTCAGGTTACGCATATCGTCGATGGTATTGAGGCGTATCAAAGATCGATATGCGATAACTCGGGAGTACTCTGACTCGGCGAATGGCGATCGTACAAGTGTTATTGTTCGGTTGGATGCTATACTTAGGATTTTGATTGATATGAATGTTGGGTAAAAAATGATCGTATCTTGATGGTTACGTTGATAGCCACAACGTCGACGATCTTGTCTTGCGCGAGTGCAACTCTAGCCTCGTACATGCGTTGCATCAGATTTGGGGCGATCGTTCCGCGTGAGCGCTGACATGGTGATTCATGTCGCGGGAATGATCAAACTCGAAAAATCAGGATGCGGCAACTCTGATTGTCTTAACTTGTTGACTTGATGCGAAGGTGAACTCGAGGATTGTAGGACTTATGATTGACGAATGAATAAAACTTGAGGATTGAGTAGGTCCAATCCGTGCATCGAGAATGAATTAGTTTGGACACAAAGCAAGAGTTACGTCCCGATGAGAATGATTATCTCGCAGGAGCGTGCATGATGATTCGTGCCCACCGTGGGTAATCTGATTCACGTGAGATCGGGGCGCAACGTATTGTTAAGTCGGACGACCTTGTGATCGATTACGTGAATTGGAATAGATGACTTAGGGAATGTGGAATGTGAACTATGGTTTAGCGATGAATTATGTCGTAGCATGCTTGACTTGGAAGGATCGATAAGCAGATTATGTCGGACGTGTTCGGAGAGATAGACTACGCAAGAGGGTTTGTTGAATGAAGTGATATTGATATGTCAAGGAATTGGTTGAAACGTGAGTTATCGTAGGATAGCTTTGCTGAATGACTCGGACCCCGTGCGACGAAATGTTGGGATGTGTGTAGGGAATCGATGCTCGACGTTTAGAAATCGGAGTGATGCGAGCTTGGGTAGAAAACCCTGTACTATCAACTTGGTTTGACCTTAGGATGGGGTCAGTGTTGATATCGTTGTTTGGGAACTATGATTCCAATACTGACAATTGTCTTTAACCTAAAGAGATTGTCTAACGGCTAGGCGAGATGTCCATGTTGCGAGAGTTAGCATCAGTAGGATTGATTTTCTGGATTGAGTGGATGGATCGATAGGTGAAATTGGATTCACTATCACAAGGCTTAGTTGAAATGCATGTATTTCGGAAACGTCTGGAATGTGTGTACGATCCAAACTAAGTGATACGCTGAATCAAATGAGACTTGAGGAACGGAGAAGTGTCGAGGATTTTGAGATCATGAGTTTTGAAGAAAGGATTTAGGGTAGCACGAGCGTGGCTCGGATTTAAGGAATACAAGGGTACATGTGCGAGAGTCCTTGAATGTTGAATCAAGTTATAAGTCGATAAGAGTACTCAGTTAGTTTCAAGGACGAAACTTTTTCTGAGTGGTGTATGATGTAGTGCCCCGTCCCGCTCAGTCAATCGAAAGAATAGGAACGCCGACGGCATTCGAACTTAGCCTTGCAACGGCTGTTCAGAGACATCGCTCGGTCAAGGCGACCGCTCGCTCAAGTGGGGTAGTTTCGGTGAACTTGCCTCATCTTAGCCTTCATATAATAAATTGCATGTTTTCAACTTGCACAAGTAGGCTTGATAATAAAAGAGACGAATTCACATAGCTAAAAGAAATAATCCCGACGGGTCGAATTGAGTTAGAATATGGAAAGGTCCAACGGTAGGCTTAGAGTTGGTGCACGACGTGCTTTAAAAATGACACTCGATCCTTCGTCCCGTGGCTTGGGAGAAGGAAAGTTGGTCGAGTAGACGAAGTATGAACGTAGCCTAAGTCATAGGCGTTGCCCACATAAATGCTTCATAAAGCATGCACGGTCCTATCGTCCAAGGCTTGGCATAGCCTTGGCTTGCCCTATGAGTTAAGTTGCATCGTACGGCTGGTGGCGTAAGTCTAGGCACCCAAATGATTTGGTCGTTCAAAAGTCAAATGCATGCGCGGCACGTTTCCTCAATACGAGGCTTGACGCAGCCTTTGCTCATCGAGTCGTTGTGCGTTTAAGTCAGGCAAGTTATGTTAGGCTATCAGAGTGGTAGCAAGCACGGTCATACGAGTTCTACGGCTGGGTATAACCAAATAGTCTTACGGTCTCAAGGTCCGTCATATAAAGTATGACTTGGGCGATAGCGTCGCGTAGATCGAAAGTCGGTTGAGGCACGATGTACGGACTTAATGTTTAGGACATGAACCACGGTTGATTTAATGAGTTTTGGAGAAAGGGCTATCGAATGGGCATTGAGTTGAATGAAATGATATGGTAACATGGAAAGAATGCTCGCGACCGTGGGTCGGCGAGGGGTCTCAAGGATATATGGAAAGAATGCTCGCGGCTGTGGGTCGTCGAGGGGTCTCAAATGATAGAAGGCTTGATATGGGTTTGAAAGAGATGGTAACATTGGAAGAGGAATGACTGTGTGAGACGTCAGTTTATGTCGAGTCTTGCATGGTCATTGGACAACTTGTCGACAAGGAGGAGTTTCCACGAGCGGCAACCCTGGGTGCCATGGGACCGCATCGTTCCGGAGGAAAACAGGTATAGCCGTAGCTGGACGAACCGCTCGGGTCATTCGGGAACTTTCAGCGGGGCTAGCTACTTGCGCTGAAAGGGTCGCCGAATGGCAAAGCTATAGTCCAGGATAGCTTGTGATGTTAGTGACCAATTCATATAGATGGGTCGGCACGGGCGGCAATCCGCGTGTGTGCCTTTGGATTAAGTTAGTTGAATGTGTGTACAGTTAGAACACAAGGTTTGGTCCTAAGATTTGGCATCAACATAGACGATGTGCTTTGCCACGAGATGCGGTGTCGGGTCTTAAGTTGTTGGCATATAAGTTGCATAAGTTGGTTTGAGTCATCTTGAGTTTAAGTCAGGAAACGCCGCAAGTTAAAGTCGGTCAAGTGATACTTAGTCCAAACGTCTTGATTGGGTCTGTTGGTTATCAAAGTAGCGAAGGGCCGCGAGACGGCAAGGGCCGCAAGGCGACGATATGATTGAGTCTCATTTGAGTTGCGAGGCATGACCTCGGCAAGGATTTGAAGCACGGTCACACGAAAATGGAGCCTCATCGCGTAGTTGCGTCTCTGATTATGGCCATAAGGCGAACATGACTTGATAGGTTAACGTTGAATATTGCAAGCACGGGATGGTCTAAAGACACAAAATAGGCAAGGCGTCGGTCATAAAACTTATCTTAAGGCAAGAATAGAAAGACAATTGATAAGAAGGGACTATATTGCATAAAGTAAATCAAACGTGTTAGTTTTGTATGGGTGGGCGAGGAGCTCATTCCACCAGTACAGTTGAGTACTGACACCTACATAGTTTCCATGTGCCGGCACAGGAAGAAGCTCGTGGCGCGGAGCTCGCTTGGATGCGTCGATGCACAGAGTTCCTTGGCGATTCGAAGCGCGCGACCGCATGGAGTAAAGACTTATACATGACATAATGTATGGACATTGCCTTCCGAAGCTTCCGCTGGATCTAGACATGTATCGAGAGATGAGAGAGAGCTGAGTGACTTATAAATGTGAGATGAGTGAGCTTGAGTAATTATAATATTGGCCTTGCGCCCCATTGTAACCTACTATTTCAATATCAATAAAAGAGTATTTTGCAATGACTTGTGTTTTGTTCTAATTTTTGCTGCTATTATTCAATGACTCTGTATGGGGCTTCTGTGTGACGATCCCGTCGCAGCCGCTGAAATCGGCCGTTATGGAACCCGCCTTGCACGAGCGCAATCTAGGCTCGTGCGACATCACGCCTTAGCGAGGACGATCGCTCCTACGGGAGCGGGGCGTGACATTTGGGTTCTATTATTTAGATGAGATTAAATTTTTAACACATGATGTGCATCTAATCTTAAGTCTTGTTGAGCGATGATGGCCCGAACGAAACACATTTCAACTACCTGTTGGCGAGATGACTATCACATTATGGGATGTGGCAAATATACTAGGGTTACCTATTACAGGGAACCCTATATATTTTGATCCGCGGTTAACTCCAGCTAGTCTAATCCAATGTTATTTAGGTATTCTGCCTCCATCTGATATGGAAAATGCCAGTTATGTAAAGATAACATGGTTGCGTGGCAACTTTATGGATCTAGATCGCACAATCGACGGCGAGGTAGATGTAGATGAATTGCGGATATGTATTTTGAAGTAAAATTAATGTATGATTTAATTTATTTTAATATTAATATTTATAAAAAATATAATATTTACAGGTGATTAGTTGCACTAGAGCATATTTGCTCTGTTTATGTGGTGCAGTTCTGTTTCCAGATGCATCAAAAAATTAAATTATCACGCCCCAAAGCCAGAATACTGAAGAGCGGGGGAATGACTCAGCCAGCTACGTATTACGGGTAGATGAATACCGTATAATACGATCAATGTTGTCTAAAAGATGAGGGGGTGCATACTACATGAAAGTCTCACTACGGTCACTTCACATCTATTGTCTCAATCATTCAAACAAGAAACAGTAATAGAGAACATATAAGATAAAGCAGTAAGGCGTCCCAAACGCTCAGTCAAAATGTTCTTGATATCTAGCTTTACAAAACATAGCCAGATGATGTAGCAACGTATACACAATTGTTTATCAGCTGCAGCCTGACTTAGTTACAATTATGTAAAAGTAAATATAAGATAATCCGACTAACATGTCGGTGCCAAACGACAAAGTATAAAGTAACAAAACGAACGAGAAAGTAAGAAACCCACTCGAGTCCTCCCGCGATCATTACTCTAGTATTGACCATCTTGGAGGTGGAAGTAAGCTGAATTCTCGGGGACCGGCTCTAAATCTGGCCATGCAAAACCAGAGAGGTTAGACCTCTAATAGCAAGTACCACAAGGGAGAACGACATGAGAATTAAAACCAGTGCTAAGAGTTAAGGATATAATACATAGGTCTCTGCTTGCTACTGGGATTCACACAACATCACGACACTTCAAACCAACTTCTCAACCAAACAAGGACAGAAGTTGACCCGTCGTGCCCTGACATTCTGATCATCTCAGTTAGTAAATAGAGTAGGTACAGTACACAAACAAATCAATTTAAACGGCCATACAACTACTACGGCTTGCTACTGTGAGTTCCAAGTTACTTTGAAATTATACAATAAGAATTCCTCAGTTCTTACTATGTGCAAGCAAGACTAGTCTATCCAGTCAATCAATTGCGCCAATCATGAATTAGACGAGTCCCAGCGGGATGTCCGTCATCAATATACAATATACAATAAATAATATAAGCAAATACCGCTCCCTGTCCATGTGACGGATTTGCAGTATCTGTGGGAACCAGCCGGCCTGTCGTGCACTAATAGTCCCAAAGAGGGCTGCCATGTAAGAACTCGAGAATCCATTCTCTCCATGCTATCATTATTTTATTTAACTTAATAGCCTCTATGTTAAGTAAAATCCCATGCCGTGGATCATGGTCATTCAAAATGAGTACTTTCGTACAAGGTACGATATGCCCAATTCTACAACGATGCCCGTGCGGTTAGGTTATAGGTCTTACATAGCGTAATGTAACAATCAAAACTAGCCACGGAATAATCATGTCTTGACCATAAAGTACACATGCTGCTTCTATAAAATAAATAAATAAATAAATTGAAGCCTGCATGTGCCTGTATGCCAATATTCGGGATCAGCCAGCCGATTACAATAGTTCATAGTTAATATGAACGTGTCTCATTCATTCAATTCACTAAGACGACTAGCCAGTCTCTTAGTTCCAACTAGGAACGCATGATCAATTATTAGTCAAGATAACAATCAATGTCAATTTGTAACAAGGCATGAAAGTTAACTATTATTTAGTATGGTCGAGTCTACAACTCTCAGGATTAAATTTCAGTCATTCGGGGTATCTATAAATCAATTTACGACACATGGTACATTCCACGTAACAATCTATATTAAAGAAAATATTAACATATCATGATTATATCAAGTTCATGCCAAAAGGCGTAAGGATATAAGAGGAGAATTATTATACCAACATAAAGTGAATAAATTATAGGGCAATGAGAACACCAAGGTTGAATTACGCCAAGGCTAGTTATACCATGATTAGTCTACGCCAAAGTTTTTACGCTGAGGCAAATACGCACGTAAAACAGGGTATGCGTAAAAGTCAGGTTTACGCATGAATTTGTATGCGTAAAAGGTAACGTCACGTGTAAAACTCGCGCGCGTAAGTGTCAAAGTATACGCAGGGATGAATACGCGTAAAGGAAGTACGCTCAAAATAAAGAAACAAGTTGCGCGTAAAAACTCGTTTTACGTCGAGCCAAGAAGTACGTACAAAAAGATTAGAGTTTTACGCAGGAAACACTGTGCGCACAAAATATTGCATGCGTAAAGGATCGAGCCACGCGTAAAAGTTGCTCATGTAAAGGGTCAAGGTTTACGCCTGAAACTCTGTGCGCGTAAAAATAATACGCCAAGTCAAATAGACTTGCGTAAAATAGTTTTACGCTGACACGAGTGATCGTGGGCATAAAACTTAATGTTACGCTAACACGTAACAACGTGGGCGTAAAACTCAATATTACGTTGATACGTAACAACGTCGGCGTAAAACTCAATATTACGCTAACACGTAACAACGTAGGCGTAGAGTTCCTCCTGAACTCCAATTCCTATGGAACCTTCGTTCCAAGCTAGAAACGGGGTTCTCATGGGTCAGAATGGCGTATAACACAACCTCAACAATCTGGAATGAACAAAACTTGGAAATAAGGAAGTTTGACAGATCAAAACCACTGAAATCCGAAAAATAGTAATTTCTAGATCTACTAAAAATAAGACTTCAAAATGAAAAAATGCCAAGTTCTAAACTCTCTTAGGATCACGAGAGGGCGATAAATGAACCATAAAAATATGGGTTCTCATGTGGAGCAAAATGTACTTGCCTATGGGTTTTGGTAGGTGGAGAGAGTTATGAGGAAGAAAAAGAATAATGAGAAGAAGTAATGAAGAGAGAGAAAGGGGATGGGGCTTAAATGGAGGTGTTGGGTTCGGTTCATGATGAACCATCATAAATCCGAAAATAAACCAACCTAGGCCGAACATAAAGCAAGCTAAAGCAGAGAATAAAAACAGAAAGTAAAATACAAAAAATTAATTAGCGTAAAATTAAAAGAATTTAAATACAGAAAAATACATGATAAATATTAAATAAATACATTCGAGCAGTACACGTATTAGAATACGTATTCTGGGAACGAAGAGTGACATCTCTACCCTCCTTAGAAAAATTCTGTCCTCGGAATTTCAAATCCAAGCAGGATAGGAACATCAAAGCTAAACTAATCTAAGTACAAGCAATTTAAGCAAGCAATCATTTTACAATGTCCATAGCAAGTAACATATCTATATTTAACAATCTACGATATCAAGTAATTTCTACTCATAGGACGACAAGCATACGGAGTTAAGATAATCAAGGTATACAGAAAGAGATATACCTTGCGAGTCAAACATATACGGATACCGTGATCGGATATCATCCTCACGTTTCCACGTTGACTCTCCTAAGGAATGATGACCCCAAACAACCCAGACAAGGCTAATTATTCGGTTCTTGAGTATCTTCTCCCTTCGGTCCAAGATGGACACCGGCTGCTCCTCATAAGATAGGTTGGTACCAACAACCAGCTCAGAATGATCGAGGATGTGGCTTGGGTCCGATACATACCTACACAACTGAGATACATAAAATACATCATGCACCTCTCGTAATGAAGGTGGAAGGGACAAACGATAAGCAACATCGCCTACCCTATCAAGAATAAAAAATGGGCCTACGTATCGTGGACTCAACTTTCCGCGAACGCCAAATCTAATGACCCCACGGGTAGGTGAGATCCGTAAGAACACGTGGTCTCCAACAGAGAATTCTAGCGGCCTACGATACTGGTCTGCCCAATGACGATGCCGATCTTGCACAACTCTAAGCCGCTCCCTAATTTCCTTAATCACTTCAAATGTCTGGATAATCATTTCTAGGCCTAGCATCTTTCTCTCCCCGATATCATCCCATGCTAGTGGCGACCTACACTTCTTATCATATAGTGCTTCAAATGGTGCCATCTGGATACTGGCTTGATAACTGTTGTTGTATGAGAACTCGACTAAGTACAGGTGGCTCTCCCAAGATCCTCCAAAATCTAGGGTGCAAGCTCGCAACATATCTTCTAAAGTCTGAATTATTCTTTCTGATTGCCCGTCCATCTGTGGATGGTAAGCCGTGCTAAATCTTAACATGGTACCCAGACTATGATGTAAACTCTTCCAAAAATATGATGTATAACGGGTATCTCTGTCTGATACAATACTGACAGGGACTCCATGCTGCCTGACTATCTGTTGCATATACAACTCTGCCAACTTTTTTATAGATTGTCCTACTCTGAAAGGAAGAAAATGCGTCACCTTCGTAAGCCGATCTACTATCACCCAAATAGCATCTTTACCACTTGGTGATCTCGGTAAACCGGTCACAAAGTCCATGGTAATATGCTTCCACTTCTATTTCGGGATAGAAAACGGTTGCAATAATCCAGCTGGCCTCTGCTGTTCTGCCTTCACTTGCTGACACATCAAGCAATGGGAAACGAATCTAGCTATCTCTCTCTTCATTCCGTTCCACCAGAAGTGCTGCTTGATATCTTGATACATCTTGGTCCCTCCAGGATGTATAGAATACTGAGAACTATGAGCTTCCGTCATAACCTTCTGTCTGATATCTCCACAAGGCACACATAGACGTGATCCAAACCTAAGTGTACCATCTTTATAGATTTGTATCTCCTTTCTGAGTCCTGACTCACATTCTGTCCTAAGCTTCTGAATCCTTGGGTCCTGTGCCTGAGCTGCCTTGATCCTATTTACTAAGTCAGATTGAACTTGTAGACTCGCCAGAATTCCTACATCACTGGAAAGTATAACCTCGATGCCCATCTCCTGAAGGTCTTCTAAGATATGCTTCTGTGTTGTCAACATAAATGCGCCGCCTCTCCTGCTAAGAGCATCTGCTACCACATTAGCCTTGCCTGGATGATACTGAAGCTCCACGTCGTAATCCTTGATCAACTCCAAGCATCTTCTCTGCCTCATGTTCAGTTTCTTCTGAGTAAAGATGTACTTCAGACTTTTGTGGTCCTTGTACATGTCTACTCGATCACCATATAAGTAATGCCTCCATAGCTTCAAAGCGAATACTATTGCCGCTAACTCCAAGTCGTGAGTTGGATAATTCTTCTCTGGTCCCGAAGTTGCCTAGATGCATACGCTATCACCCTCCCATGTTGCATGAGGACGCACCCAAGTCCTTTACCTGATGCATCACAATATACAGTAAAACCTCCGAGTCCAATTGGCAATGTAAGAATAGGCGCTGATATCAACTTCTGCTTTAGATTCTCAAATGATGCCTGGCATTCTGTCGACCAGACGAATGGCATGTCCTTCCGTGTCAAGTGGGTCATGGGTGCTGAAAGTCTTACAAAGTCTAATACGAACCTTCTGTAATAACCTGCCAATTCCAAGAAACTCCGTACGTTAGCTACGGTCTTGGGTACTAGCCAACTCTCTACTGCTTCTACTTTTTTGGGATCCACTGCTACTCCAGCTCCTGATATGATATGTCCCAAAAATGAAATATGATCCGTCCAGAACTCACACTTGCTGAGCTTGGCATACAACTGGTTCTCTCTCAGAACCTGTAACACTTTCCTGAGGTGATCTTCATGCTCTTCTTCACTAGCAGAGTATACGAGAATGTCGTCGAGAAACACAACGACAAACTGATCTAAGTATGGCATAAAGATACGGTTCATCAAGTCCATAAATATTGCTGGAACATTGGTCAAACCAAACGACATTACCAAGAATTCATAATGCCCATACTTCGACCTGAATGCTGTCTTAGGAATATCCTCCTTCCGAACTCTCACTTGATGATACCCTGAACGAAGATCTATCTTGGAGAAAACTCTAGCTCTGCTCAATTGATCAAACAAGTCGTCGATCCTGGGTAGTGGGTACTTGTTCTTTACTGTCGCTGCGTTAAGCTTCCTGTAGTCAATGTACAATCTGGATGATCTATCCTTCTTTTCCACAAGTACCACTGGTGCTGTCCACGGTGATATGCTAGCTTGGATGAACTTCTTCTCCTTTAGTTCCTCTAAGTGCTGATATACCTTGGCCTGCTCCGAATCTGCCATTCTGTAAACTCGATCTGATAACGGTTTAGTTTCAGGTGCCAATTCTATACTGAACTCAATATCTCTAACCGGTGGTAGACCTGGAAGTTCTTCAGGAAATACGTCTAAAAAAATTTCAACTACCTTCGAAACCTGGACTTCTTCCATTGTCGTTACTACTCCCTGCTCTTGTTGAGTTGCCTCTGATCTGACTAAAGTGAATCTCTTCATGCCTGGAATGTTAAAAGATACACTTTCTCTACGATAATCTATTGTTGTATGACTGTCTTTCAGCCAGTCCATGCCTAAGATAACGTCAAAATTTCCAACATGAAACTCTATCAACCTGGCGAGTAAGGAATGCCCGCAAACTACAACGCTACACGCTAGAATAACTCTACTAACTCCTACGAGCCCATTACCAGTGAGTATATTCAACCTTCCTGGCAATGCCTCAAACTCCATTCCTAGCCATGTCATAAATTGTACAGATATAAACGAGTGTGATGCTCCCGAATCAAACAATGCTACTGCGGGATATGAGGCGACGAGAATGTTATCTGCCACAACATCTCCTTATGCCAATGCCTCTTCCAAAGACAGAGTGAATGCCTGCCCTCGACCTCCTTGTTGGTTCCCATGCTGCGGCCTAGCCTGGTGCTGCTGCTGGCCCCTGCCTTGGTGATGCTGGGGTGGTCTATGCTGGTGTTGCTGCATCGGCGGTCCCTACTGTCGAAATATCTGAGCCTGCGACATGAACGGGCGCTGTGCCAACGGTCTCACTGCCACCGCTGGTCCTCGATACTGGCCTGCCCCTGGTGCTGGCAGAGTAAAAAATTATTGTACTGGTCCTCCTGACCTCGAATTCATGGGACAGGTGGTAACCCGATGATCTGGGCTTCCACATATCAAACACAGTCCATTCAATGTCCGACACACATCTCTAGTGTTCCCTACCTTCCCACAATAAGTGCAGCCCGCTGGAGGTTGCTGATTTTTCCTCTATTGCTGTTGCTGCTGCCTTGGTGCTGGCCCTCGTATTGCTACATCGTGAATGCGAATGCCAATGGACGGTGCTGTTGTCCGGGGCGCTACTCCCCCTCCTCCTTCAATCTGACTGTGGGATCTCTTCTGACCTCCAGCCCTTACCGTGATCCTCTGAATGGTAATCTCATACCTTCGGGTTGCCGTCAATACCTCATCGAAAGTCAGATAGTTATGCCCCTCTATCAATTGCAAGAGTTCTAGATGAAACCCTTGTTGGAACCTCATAGCCCTCTGGCTCTCCGTTGCTACCATCTCTGGGGCGAACCTACTCAATCTGCAGAACTCCGCTGCATAAGCATCAACCGTCTTGTCGGCCTGCTTGAGGTTGATAAACTTCTGTTGTAGCTCAAACTGCACCACAACTCCATAGTACTTCATCTTGAACCTTGCGGTAAAATCGTCCCAAGCAACAGGACGTCTGATGCCTACTTTCTCTGATTTCCACCATTCACGTGCGAGATCCTGAAGTAACAACTTCACTTGATCCACATATTCTTCCGCCGGCACCTTAGCTGCTGTCAAAATTACCTCAATGTCCTTAAGTCATGCATCTGCTAAGATGGCATCTTTTGTAAAACCTGGTTGATGCTCCTGAATCTGTTCTCGTCCCTCTTTCCAAAGCCGTCTGCAATCCTTGGTTGAGTAGTACATTCTGCTCTTGCAACTGAGCGTGCATGCGCTGCTGGGCCAACATCTGGTGTTGCTGAGTAGCCATCATCACTCTCATAATCTCTAGAAGGGCTGGTGTGTCCACTTCCACAGGGGTAGGTGGAACTATTAGCGGCGTTAGAACCTCCGGATACTGCGGTCCAACTGCTGGTTCCACTATCGCTTCTTCTTGGATAGTCTCTTGAGGTAGTACTGGCCCTTGTTGCTGGCCAACCTGGTCATGTTGTCTATGCTGCCCTTGTTGTTGCTGTCCAGCTCTGACGGATGCAGACGAGGTTCCCCTAAGAAAAGGGACAAGAGAACAATCAAACGATCGGACAGGATAGATCAATGAAGTCAAAAGATACCAGAATGTCAAGCTAGGTTTGAGAACAACGAATCATGAGATCAAGGGGGGACATGTGTGATTGAGACATCCTATAAATTAAAATACCCCATAAGTCTAAAATCAGACCTGCATGGACCACCACTAAAACCTTGTCACGTCCCAGAACCAGAATACTGGAGAGCGGGGGAATGACTCAGCCAGCTACGTATTACGGGTAGATGAATACCGTATAATATGATCAATGCTGTCTAAAAGACGAGGGGGTGCATACTACATGAAAGTCTCACTATGGTCACTTCACATCTATTGTCTCAATCATTCAAACAAGAAACAGTAATAGAGAACATATAAGATAAAATAGTAAGGCATCCCAAACGCTCAGTCCAAATGTTCTTGATATCTAGCTTTACAAAATATAGCCAGATGTAGCAAAGTATACACAATTGTTTATCAGCTGCAGCCTGACTTAGTTACAATTATGTAAAAGTAAATATCAGACAATCCGACTAACATGTCGGTGACAAACGACAAAGTATAAAGTAAGTAACAAAACGAGCGAGGAAGTAAGGAACCCACTCGAGTCCTCCTGCGATCATTCTTCTAGTATTGACCATCTTGGAGGTGGAAGTAAGCTGAATCCTCGGGGACCGGCTCTAAATCTGGCCATGCAAAACCAGAGAGGTTAGACCTCTAATAGCAAGTACCACAAGGAAGCACGACATGAGAATTAAAACCAGTGATAAGAGTTAAGGATATAATACATAGGTCTCTGCTTGCTACTGGGATTCACACAACATCACGATACTTCAAACCAACTTCCCAACCAAACAAGGACAGAAGTTGACCCGTCGTGCCCTGACATTCTGATCATCTCAGTTAGTAAATAGAGTAGGTACAGTACACAAACAAATCAATTTAAACGGCCATGCAACTACTACGGCTTGCTACTGTGAGTTCCAAGTTACCTTAGAATTATGCAATAAGGATTCCTCAGTTCTTACTATGTGCAAGCAAGGCTAGTCTATCCAGTCAATCAATTGCGCCAACCATAAATTAGACGAGTTCCAGCGGGACGCCCGTCATCAATATACAATATACAATAAATAATATAAGCAGATACCGCTCCCTGTCCGTGTGATAGATTTGCAGTATCTGTGGGAACCAGCCGGCCTGTCGGGCACTAATAGTCCCAAAGAGGGCTGCCATGTAAGAACTCGAGAATCCATTCTCTCCATGCTATCATTATTTTATTTAACTTAATAGCCTCTATGTTAAGTGAAATCCCATGCCGTGGATCATGGTCATTCAAAATGAGTACTTTCGTACAAGGTACGATATGCCCAACTCTACAACGATACCCATGCGGTTAGGTTGTAGGTCTTACATAGCATAATGCAACAATCAAAACTAGCCACAAAATAATCATGCCTTAACCATAAAGTACACATGCTGCTTCTGTAAAATAAATAAATAAATAAATAAATAAATAAATAAATTGAAGCCTGCATGTGCCTGTATGCCAATATTCGGGATCAGCCAGCCGATTACAATAGTTCATAGTTAATATGAACGTGTCTCATTCATTCAATTCAATAAGACGACTAGCCAGTCTCTTAGTTCCAACTAGGAACGCATGATCAATTATTAGTCAAGATAACAATCAATGTCAATTCGTAACAAGGTATGAAAGTTAACTATTATTTAGTATGGTCGAGTCTACAACTCTCAGGGTTAAATTCCAGTCATTCGGGGTATCTATAAATTAATTCACGACACATGGTACATTCGACGTAAAAATTTATATTAAAGAAAATATTAACATATCATGATTATATCAAGTTCATGCCAAAAGGCGTAAGGATATAAGAGGAGAATTATTATACCAACATAAAGTGAATAAAGTATAGGGCAATGGGAACACCAAGGTTGAATTACGCCAAGGCTAGTTATACCATGATTAGTCTACGCCAAAGTTTTTACACTAAGGCAAATACGCGCGTAAAACAGGGTATGCGTAAAAGTCAGGTTTACGCATGAATTTATATGCGTAAAAGGTAACGTCACGTGTAAAACTCGCACGCGTAAGGGTCAAAGTATACGCAGGGATGAATACGCGTAAAGGAAGTACGCTCAAAATAAAGGAACAAGTTGCGCGTAAAAACTCGTTTTACGCCGAGCCAAGAAGTACGCGCAAAAAGATTAGAGTTTTACGCAGGAAACACTGTGCGCGTAAAATATTGCATGCGTAAAGGATCGAGCCATGCATAAAAGTTGCTCGTGTAAAGGGTCAAGTTTTACGCCTGAAATGCTGTGCGCGTAAAAAGAATACGCCAAGTCAAGTAGACTTGCGTAAAACAGTCTTACGCTGACACGAGTGATCGTGGACGTAAAACTCAATATTACGCTAACACGTAACAACGTGGGCGTAAAACTCAATATTACGCTGACATATAACAACGTGACGTAAAACTCAATATTATGCTAACACGTAACAACGTGGGCGTAAAACTCAATATTACGCTAACACGTAACAACGTGGGCGTAGAGTTCCTCCTGAACTCCAATTCCCATGGAACCTTCGTTCCAAGCCAGAAACGGGGTTCCCATGGGTCAGAATGGCGTATAACACAACCTCAACAATCTGGAATAAAAAAACTTGGAAATAAAAAAAATTTGACAGAACAAAACCACTGAAATCCGAAAAATAATAATTTCTAGATCTACTAAAAATAAGACTTTAAAATGAAAAAAATGCCAAGTTCTAAACTCTCTTAGGATCACGAGAGGAAGATAAATGAACCATAAAAATATGGGTTCTCATGTGAAGCAAGATGTACTTGCCTATGGGTTTTGGTAGGTGGAGAGAGTTATGAGGAAGAAGAAGAATAATGAGAAGAAGTAATGAAGAGAGAGAAAGAGGATGGGGCTTAAATGGGGGTGTTGGGTTCGGTTCATGATGTACCATCATAAATCCGAAAATAAACCAACCTAGGCCGAACCTAAAGCAAGCTAAAGCAGAGAATAAAAGCAGAAAGTAAAATACAGAAAATTAATTAGCATAAAATTAAAGAAATTTAAATACAGAATAATACATAATAAATATTAAATAAATACATTCGAGCAGTATACGTATAAGAATACGTATTCTGGGAACGGGGAGTGACACAAATAAATGTGCGACTTCTGTAATTTATGGATAATTTGAAGGAACCCACTCGACATGCCTGGGGTGCTGCCACTTTAGCACATTTATACGGATGTTTGACGGATTATGTATTTTTGAAACCTAATACCAATATTTGTGGATGTATGTCACTGCTTCAGGTAAACATTAAGTTCTTGAATGTAGTTTAATTAGAGCTTTGGTCATACTATACATTTGTGGATGTTTTTTGAATTACAGGTTTGGTCGTACGAGCATTTCTATATTGGTAGACCCGTCACTAGCATTATTGGTGATATTGGAGTCTATCCAGTTGCTTTAGGATGGACCATAGATGTAGTGGATCAACAACATTGTCAGTATAAGGCTGTATCACTATATCGTTCTCAATTTGACTTACTGGAACATCATGAGATAATTAATTATTTACCTGTTTAATTCATTTAACTTATGTCGTTACTAGACTTTTTGATAGATTGTCATTAAATAGGTTGTATGAATTCCCTACACATTTGGAGATGATGATCCAGACTTGAAGGGTTTGTCGTATGATCTTAATTTGCATAGATCATATATTATATACGACCGATACACCATGTACCATCCGGTTGACCGTGTTCTTCGTCAATTTGGGAGGAGACACAATTCCCGATGATCCACCTTATATGAGTTACGGTACATGCAATGTAATTAGTAGAATCCATGGTGTAATTACATGTTGGAATAGTCGGGAGGAGAATTATAGTGTGAGAAACATGCCCCTAATGGCATCTACGGATGAATGTAAGTTCTAACGTACTACTTTTTTGTCAGAAATAAGTATAAATTGTTTGCTAACAGTTCGTCCATATATTTACAGATACTGGTACCGTTGCTTATAGGCAATGGTGGGGATGTCCTCGTGTAAGCAACAGACATTACGTTTTTGAGGAACAAAGGTTCAAATGTAGAGCCATAGATGATGCTAGTTTACGTGCTTTTGTCGATGGCATATCTGATTTGGGGAACAAAGGTTCAAATGTAGAGCCAAGTTTGTCAACTTTTATTATTTGCAAGTATAATTTGTAACAATATTAGGCCAGTACAATATTTTTAAGTATATTTGCAATTATACTTTACTCTCTTGGCTGACTTGTACTTCTCCTTCGGTTGTGCCCCATCACACCACAATTACCGCAACGAAGTTCTCTTGTCGATGATTCCGGGATTGGATGCGGTTCTTCTTTGGTCTTCCGGCTTTGCGTCGTACGTCTGGCACTCCAATTTTTCCTCTTACCAAAGGTGCTTGAATCTTGTAGGGAATTGGAATCGGTTCCATTTTTGGTTCATATATATTTCTCAGGTTCTCCGTAGAAAATAGTGCATGATAAAAACTTTGAATATTTATATTAGAATATCTACACACAAAAAATACATGTACACATGGTATATAAGTATGGTACCACCTACAACATTTACAAGTCATGTCTTCTAATCGTACAATATATGTTCTACTTGTTGCACGATCTACTACTTCGTATGTATTGCTATCAATACCTAATATTTCTAGATGATTCCTTTCTCTATTGATACGGGCCACAGTATTTAAAATCTTCGGACAATAATATGTGTCTAGATTTTCAGCAATGTTCCTATTCTTGTCATGAAGTATTATAATCTTTGCTCTGATACCATCGAGAAGTGTTGTTATTGGTTTATCTCGTAATCTCTTAATCCAGTTGTTAAAACATTCAGCAAGATTAGAAGTATTAATATCTAATCTAGGGCAAGGAGCATACGTTGTTATCCAATGTTCAAAACGACAATTTTCATCGTTCACACCAATAAGCCAATTGTACACCATTACATTCTCGGCTTTAATTATTTCAAACAAGATCTCAGCATCTGTTTGATTGTATGATCTAGCAAGCGAGTCTAACAAGTTTTAAAATGTTCTTTCTTTCGCAACTTGTTTTATGTTTTTTTTTAAAATGTTGTATGCAAAAAAATGAGGCAATTCTGGAAAGGTTTCACACATAGCATGTATTAGTCCCTTTTGCTTATCAGAAATAAATGAAATTCTACTCCATTCATTAAAATAACTTTCAAATGATGTTCTAAAAGAGTTTAAAAATCAAGACCAAGAATCAGTATTTTTACTTTCAGCAACAGCATAAGCAATAGGATATAACTGATAGTTAGGATCGTGAGCACAAGCAATAAATAAGATACCTTAAAATTTAGATGAAAGAAATGTAGCATCGGTACTAATAACTGGTAAACAGCCCCTTAAAAATCCGTCAATGCACGCCTTTAAACAAATAAAAATTCTTTGAAACCTATTATTTTCAGTGGTTTTAAGAAAACATCTACTACCTGGATTAGTCTCCATAATTCTAAAACCATACTCCTCAAGACTAGCATATGCCTCTATGTAACTACCATTTATTTCAGCTAATGCCATCTCTCTAGCTCTCCAAGCTTTGGAATAAGTAATATGTACACGATGTTCCCTATATATATCTTTAACAATTTGCGCGCGATGCACTATAAGATTGATTGTCTCTGATTATATCAATTATACATGTTTTCACCCATGCAGCGGTAGCTAGTCGATGACGTCCAGTTGTAAGTCCACCTAAACAATTGTGTCGACTTTCTAATTTAGCAAACTTAACTATTTGATCACCAGATCCAATCGGTTTGGCATATACTCTCCAATTACAATTCGGTTGATCACAATTATATATAATTCCACGAGCATTATTCATAACATTGGCTGAACAACTAAAATTGTGTTGAATTGCTACATTACTTATTAAACTTCTAAATTTAGAACGACTAGAAAATTCTTTTCCGATAAATAATTCAGAAGTAATTGCATTATCAATAACATCTACCTCATGATCTACATTTTTAATTAAATCATCACTATTTCCATCATCATCATTATCTTCAGTATCATCATCATCATTATGGTCATATTCATCAGATGACTGATGTTCTTGTAAAATTGGAAGATTTGGTTGGGAAGAACTAGCACCCTGACTAACATGCTGGTAATTAGAAAAATATTCACTATTTCTATTATGAAATGCTTGTGATACTTGAATAACAAATATATTTATATATCGTGATTGTAAATTAATCTCAACAACAAAATTTCATGCTTCGTCGACATCTATTAAAAAACATCTAGAACCAAAAACAGATTTCAAAATAAATTCATAATTAATAGAACAACGTTCAATAATAAGATTACGTAAATTTTCAAAAATAATACTCGGATAAGTAGAAAAAATTTGGGTTTCTCCTCCTTCGTAATCTAAACTGTTTACATTACCTCCATGCGAGCATATTATTCTTAGACTGTGATCCATCAAGAAAAAACTATTGCTGCCAGAGGAGAAAAATTTTTGCTGACTGAGGAGAAAAAGTATTGCTCTGAGTGTTGTCAGAATTGTAGGAGAGATGATATTATTCGAGTGCTGGAGAGAAGGTGATGGTGCTGGAGTGGCTAAAGGAGAGAATTTTTCAAACTACTAGAGAGTATGAGTGAATGCAATTGTTCAAGATGTATATGTTTTTATAGCGGGTAAATGTGTAACGTAACTAAGACCACCATCTAATTTGGCGAGAAAGTTAACGTTGCTCTCTGACAAATCCTCCCTCTCTAGCCTCTCTGACAAATCCCCCCTCTAGCCTCTCTGACAAATCCCCCTCTCTAGCCTCTATCCTCTCTCTCTCTCTCTCTCTCTCTCTCTCTCTCTCTCTCTCTCACCCTAGCCTCTCTCCTCTCTCTCTCTCTTTCTCTTTCCCTCTCACCCTTTCCCTCTCTCCCTAGCCTCTCTCCTCCCTCTCGCTGTTAGCACCCCCCTTCTATTAAGTCTCCTTCCTCTCTCTCTACCTCTCTCCTCTCTCTCTCCCTCTCTCCCGAAATGACTCCCCACCCCCACCCCATCGCGCCATCTAGGATGGCGGCCCCCCTCCACACTGCCATCCTAGATGGCGGTCTCCTCTCTTTCCTCTCTCTTCTCCAGCCTCTCCTCTCTCTCTCTAGCCTCTCTCCTTTCTCTCTCCCTCTCTCTCTCTCCCGTGCCATCTAGGATGGCGGCCTCCCCTCTACCCCGCCATCCTAGATGGCGGTCCTCCCTCCCCTCCACGTCGTGGCCACCACCGCCATCCTAGATGGCAGTTCGTCCCGTTATACGCAAATTTTTGAAACTTCTCCCCTCTCCCACAAATACTATTAAATTTCTCCCGTAGGATGAAAATTTCTGTAAAAATATTATGCTCGTATAGAGGTACACAAAAATGGATTATCTTACAAAAGAGGTTTAACCCAACTTTTTTTTTATAACTCATACATTGGATGATTTACACAATCGTTTTCTATCCGGTATGTCATATTAAGGTGCATTCCCACCAAACCCCCCCCCCCCCCCCACTTGTTTATTATTAGATTGTGTTGTTCAAAGTAATTTACATTCACGGCATATAAATATTTACGTTACACCAACATTACCAAATTTTAACATAGATATCATTTCAAGTAGTCAACCTTTTTTCTAATAACCAAAGTTTTAATGTCGGTCATAGTTCTTCAAACAAAGTTGTACCATTTATTGAAGATGGAAGTATATTAGATGGAGAAGCTGATGATGAAATCAACGATGATTTAATTTATGATTCAGATGATGATCAACTAGATGTTAGCACTCCCAAAATAGTTGGCAAAAAATATATTTGAATATCATTTTGAATTTAGAAGTTTTACAAGTGATATATCAATTGAATATAATTTTACTTGTTCAACTAGTAAAAAATGTCTAAAAAACTGTATATGCTTGTGATGTACCAGTTTGTTGCAGAGTATACGCTAAAGCCATGTGAAGGTAAAATATTTGTTAATTGTACATTAGAAACCCGACATTCTTGTTTAGGTGGACTTACGTACAATATGAGGTCATACATTAGCTATTACTACATAGACTAAAAACAAGCTAATTGATAAAATTAGATAAACCATTCATATAGTCCATCACACATTAATGTAAATGATATTTATAGATATCATCGAATACATATTAAATATTTTAAATCTTGAAAAGCCCAAAAAATTCGTATTAGCTGAAATTAATGGTAGCTCTGTTCTTGCATATGATAGTCTTGCAAAATATGCTTTCACAGTTATGTAAACAAATCTCGGTAGCAAATGTTTTATAAAGAATATAAAAATAATAACTTTCAAAGAATATTTGTTAATTTGTTTCAAAGTATGTATGGATAATTTTTAAGCGATTGTTTACATGTGATTAATATTGATGCAACTTTTGATACATCTATTTTTTTGCTTGTGCTCACGACCCTAACTACCATTTATATCAATTGCTTACTTGTTATTGAAAATAAAAATACTGATTCATTGACATGATTTAAAAAAAAATTGAAAATATATTTTGAAAATTTTCTATCGATAGAATACTATTTGATTTATGTCAGACAAACAAAGAATTAATAAATGTGAAAATTTTCCAAACTCGTCATATTTTTTCTATCAACATTTTAAACAAAATTTGAAAACTAACATAAATGGAGTAAAACTATATTAAGTATGATTAGTAAGTTTGTAAGACTATACAATGAGGTGGATGCGAGTAACTCGTTCAAAAAAAATTAAAACAAAAAACACGAGTGTCTTTAATTGGATTGTTGGTGAAAATGATAAAAGTCATGACTTTTGTATTGGATAATGAGTTATTCTCTGTGCCTTAGATTTAATATTAACACTTCAAATCTTGCATAATGTTCTAATAATTGAATTAAAAATTTACATAATAAACTAATAACAACTTTACTTTATGGTATTAAAGTTAAAATTATATGATTTCATGACAAACAGACAAATTGTTGAATATTTGAAACATATTTTTGTTCGAGAATGCTAAAAATATGGCAAAATAAAAGAGAATAACACCCTTTTCAAATGTTGCATATCGATAATTTTCTATTGGATTATTTGATCATGGAAAAAGTAAATCATATCTGTTTTTTAGACCCCAAATATTGTTGCATCTTAGGTGTTAGCATACTTTACTACCACGTGTATATGTATATGCTCTGCATGTAAGTATTCTAATGTATAAATTCTTTGTATCATGCTCAATTTTCTACTGAAAGATTCGAAGTGTATATACACAATGCATAAAACCAATTCCAGTTTCTATCACTCCTCAAAGTACATTGGTTAAAGGTCAAATAGGAGTGCGTTGGACGCAAAACTGGTAGACCAAAAGAACCATATCAAAATAAAAGATCAACCAACAAGAGATCTGCATTGGGGTAATTGTGGTGGGTTAGGACACAGCAAAAGAAATAACCAACTGATAGAGTGAACATTTATTGTTCTTACTGTATATTTTCTCAAAATAATTTTAAAAACCTAAACATGTTGGAGGTCTATGATTAAAAATCTAGGATTTAAAACATTGAAAAAATAGAGTTTTTGTAGATCTATCTAAGGCAAGTTAAACTCTCAAATCTTCATGTACTCATTTTGTAATAGGAATAACTATATTTCTTTCTATTTATGATGTTGTAATTAAACTCCAAAATGAATAAAAGTTGCATGTTTGTTTTTATTTTTGATGTTCTATTTTTTTTCTTCTAATACTATGCTGTTTTAATCATGTCAGAAAATAACAGAAAAATAAACATCAAAATGTATATATTTCAAATAAAATAAAAGTGTCATGATAGTTTGGCTAACAGCTAGTATAACTCTAGTATAACTTGATGTGCTCGTAATAGTTCGGCTAACGGCTAACCCTACGGGGGTTTTCCTATCTCTTACTAAAAATTGTTGCATGGTAATCTAGCAGGATATTTAAAACCATGAATCGAATGTGCTAAGACTGCTCTAAAATAATCCACAACTTGTCAAAATTGTTCATGGATTTATAAAAGGATATTGGATTGCTTGCTCCATTCTATGTAGCTGAAGCTTTAATTGCTTTTAAATTTAAAAATTTTATTAAATATTTAATAAAAATTTATGGATGAAAAAATAAATAACACGTACCACCTTAGTGACACGTGTATGCATGTCATGTAAGCTATATTACATTCTACAACTCAATGCTGGAACCACTGCTCCTTAAAATTATATGATCGGTGGGAATACGTGGGGTTCACCACCAATGTTTATAAGCATTAATCACAAAGTATTGTATAATTTTAAAAAACATGAGCATAACACAAATTTGTACTTGATAAAATTTCGTACTCATTCAATAACTTACTTATCGATGAAATCAGATGAGACGTGTGCTGCGCCATATTTCTGAAAGTCTAGAAGTCCAGCTAGAAATCATATAACGGACTATAACTAGTGCATTGGCCCAAACCTACAAAGAAAAACATAAATAACAGGATATAAGTCTACATACTGAAACTGTACAAAATTTGTTTCCTTCATTACATATGCTATAGTGTCTACAATCACACATCTTTTGAAAGTTCTTCCTTGACGTCGAACTCACAAAATATGTATTGTAGTCATATAGATATGCTAATGTAGTTGCCCCCATGCATGATTTTTTAGGTGCTACCAAATTATTCAGAAATGATAAAAGGCACACATTGACCTTATTTTTCAGTTGCGTCAGGAAAAAAAAAAGGCACCACATAAGCATCGTAAGCAAGCCTTGGTGCAAGATATAGTCTTTAAATATAATCCAAAAAATCTAGTTAAATTAAAATATTATATGTTTTATATGCATAAATATTAATTAATACAAACAAATATATACTCGGACATCATCGACATAAATCTTTATATCGGCAGTATCCATGTAAGTGCGTCGAAGCCAACTGAATTTGACATAGTTGGTGTTTCTTAATTCCGATGGTGGCTTCACATAAATGTACTTCCTAATTAGTTGAACAGGAGATATAACTCATTATCAAAATATATAAGGTCACTTATAGTAACCCTAAAATTTGTGCCATATCCACTAGCATAATAGTTCTCTCTCCCACCAAAAGATGAAATGTGTTGCGTTGAGGCCACCTCAATGAGATTGAAAATCAAGTCTCTATGGTGACACGAAGTATCACATCCATGTAATGAAATACAAAAGCCTGTATCAAGACCTTTTGGGTGCTAGTCGGCTCCTATGTGTCGTTCTGGTACCACCATACGCCATGCTCCTCACTATAATCATATTACTATATACATAATATAGTTAGTGCAATTTAAATATACTACACTCACCCAGTTAAACATAAAAAAAATATTCCTGTCCAGAAAATATCAGTCTAGATAGATGGGTCTCACACTGCTGGATATTGGCGTAAGTACTGGGCTCAAAGGTGAAATACGTCCATCATTTCACAAATCCATCTTTAAAATGATATTTGTCAAAATAACGGTTGCTAGATATTTTAGGGTTAGGGTTAGGGGGCTAAGGCTAGGGTTAGGATTAGATATGTAATTTTAGGAATTCACATAAATCTAATAAAGAATATGATCGTAAATATTTATCTAGATTAATATTTTTCTAAATTAATATTCATCTAAATATTTATCTATAATTTATTATATATATTACTTTTTTTATTAATAAAATTCTAAATATGAAAATACAATTTTAATTAACAAAAAATACATGATTTCTCTTTGGCTCTTTATTTCTTCTTCCTTTCTTTCTCCTCTTTCTCTTCTTTCTTTCCTCAGTCACCAAACCGTCACGAATGACCAAAAAGATGTCATGTGTCTGGTTAAAAAAATTGTGCAGCAAAAAAGTCAGACACACCGACATTTTTGTGAAAAAAAAGGTCAGACTATCTTGTATTTTTACTGCAAAAACGTCAAGATGGTCTAGCATTTTCCCTGATAAAAAAAATAATAAAAACGTCAGACAGTCTGGCGAGTTGGACCTCTCTAAGCTAATTTTTGCAAACTTTGATATTTAAATGATGTAGAAGTCTTTAAAATAAAACGAAGACTAATTAATGCCACGTTGTTGACTTGTAGATCCTTGATTCACGTTGATGGAGGCCACAAATATTTATTCTCCGCAATTTAGGCGAACATATGTTAATCTAACTTGCTTGAAACTTGAAAGAAAGAGAAGCTTTCAACAACCATGTTAGCTATTACAACTGTGTATTCATAATTAAGTCAAGATTGTTGGTGTTGCCATTACAAAATTTTGTTTCTTAGAGTTATACGCAGGGCGGCAGGAGTCACTAGTTAGACTAATTACATGGTTTCGACAAGCAAGGGAAGTGCATATCTATCGATGCTCGCTAATTAAATACATTCATATATAATATTCAGCTTGTGTCGCAAAATACTCCACTTGGCATATGAATAATCGAGGTTCGCCCATATGAAATGTAAGATGTATTGGCTAATAATTTAGGACATTTAGAAGTTGACTTCAATTAACACACATGTTTAATTTCAACTTGATATCCTTAGCTACTTAAGTTTTTGATCAATTTGATATTCTAAATTTTAATATCATACCAATCATTATCCTCAAAAATAGAATATTTTCAAGTCAATACCTTCCGTCGATCAGGAGTTAATTTTTCGGTTCCAATTACCCTCATCGTTGCTCATGGGGGAGAAGTGATCACGAATTAGGGAGGTATTTTTTGTCAATTTAGATTTTTCATTAACGCTAGTTGTTGGGGTATTAAGTTGTAGAATTATAGTTGAGATATTAAGTTGTCTAATATTAAAGTTTATAGTATCAAGTTGAAAAACTTGAATAAGTTGGAGATATCGAGTTGAAATTTAACCTAACAAACAACATTATTACTTGAATTTGTTAACTCATATATATATCGCTAGCCCAAGTGGTTAGTGTGGAGGCATGTGACCCCTGTGAGCGGAATTCGAATCCCAACGGGAGCGATTCCGGAAACTAATTATCATTTTAGTCCCGATTACAATTGTACAGCTAAATTGTCGAGGGAAAGACTCTCAAACATGCCAAACCATCGTCCCAAAGCTAAGACACGGTATTCACTCGCTCCATTGCCTTTCTGAATTTTAACATCATCTATGACTGAGAAAAAGTCTCTGCTCTGCATGGCAGTGAGCCCAAGCCTAACTCTTATACATATATATATATATATATATATATATATATATATATATATATATATATATATATATATATATATATATATACACTACCAAAATATGTCGATTTAGCGACGGAACATTAGCGACGGATATAGTCCGTCAGCGTTAGTGACGGCTTTGTGGCAACTAGCCGACGGATTACCGACGACAAGCCATTACATTTTTTATTTTATTTTTAGGGGGAGAAAAGGTCGCTCATCCGTCGCTAGAGCGTCAGAGATATAGCGACGGATATTCAGCCGTCGCTATGCAGTCGATTATTTGGCGAAAATTGTGGGGAGAATTGGCGGAACAATTCTTCGACTACGTAGCGACGGATATTCAGTCGGCAAGTATCAAAAAGAGCGACTAACGGACGATGGATAAAAATTCATCGCTAGTCCGTCGCTAAATATACGTTCCAGACTTAAATTGAAACGACGGGGAGAACTTTTCGCATTCCCCCCAAATTCACTCTCTCTCCTCTTTCTCTCTCTCTCTCCCGCGGCTTCGGTGATCGGCGTCGGCGTCCTCTCCTCTCTCTCTCCCAAAGGTAATCCCCCCTCTCTCTCTCTCTCTCTCTCTCTCTCTCTCTCGCGCGGTGTCGTAGGGGCAGCGGGGGCGACGGGCTTGGGACGGGGGCTGGGCGGCAGGGGGCGGCGGTGGGCGGGGGGTTGTGGGTGGCGGGGCTGCGGGGGGCGGCGGGCTTGGGGCGGGGGCGTCAGGGGCTGGGCGGCAGGCTTGGGGCGGGGGCGTCGGGGGCTGGGCGGCGGGCTTGGGACGGCGGGCTTTGGTCGGAGGGGGGGGGCTTTGCTTCTCAAATTCATCTGAGTTTATATATTGGCTAAATAATATGTTATCCATATTGGATGTTATCCATTAGTTTGGTGGTGTTTGGATTAGTAAATGTGAATATGGAGTTTGGGTTCATGGTGTATATGTTCACTGTGTCAAGGACAGTGCGAGTTCTTCATCTGCCTTCTTTGTTAAGAATATCCTTGGGACATTCGCTTCACCAAAGTCACTGAATAAGTAAAATTTTTCCTGAAAAACCGACCCTTAGAGTGTATCAGGTGTGTGCTTCTATATAGATGTATATATCTATACATCTAACTGTGATATACATATGTGTATGTGTGCTTTAGAGAGTGAGGAATGAAGGCAGGCCTACCATGCCTATTAGCATGCAGGACGGCTTGGGGTGTAATGTGTGAGTGTAGGCATGGTAGAAAATATAGGTAATGCTAGTGTAACTAGACTAAGGTAGTGCTTGCTAGATAGTAAGGATACTCTAGTATCCTAACCAAGTTAATTTTAGCCTAGATATTTAGGATATAGCTCCCATATCCTAGAAGTGGACTCTTGCAATTTAGAAATAGATAGATTGACTCAGTTTGATTAATTGACCTATAATGACTCTAAAACTTGATTTGCCGCTGCAAGCATACAACACCACAAAAATATTTACGGGACTCGTCAAGTTGAACCGTGTATAACATGCTCGACGCATAAGAGGAATCATTTCGACTTAGTGGGCTATCGAAGAATCGGTATCGGACTATCGGTATCGGTATCGGTATCGAACTATCGGACTATCGGTATCGGTATCGAACTATCGGTATCGCTAGCGGACTATCAGACTATCGAACTATCGGACTATCGGTATCGGTATCGAACTATCGGTATCGCACTATCGGTATCGGTATCGCACTATCGGTATCGGACTATCAGTATCGGTATCGCACTATCGGTATCGGTATCGAACTATCGGTATCGGTATCGAACTATTAGTAACAACTGTACTTAGATTTTTCTTTTCTCGAGCTAGAATACCAGCGGATCCACCAGTTACATGATTATATACTAATTCTGTTTAGTTTGTCTTACTATACAGATTTTTACATCCAATCTGTGATAGATCGTTATTTCGTTGATCGTACATGGATGTACAAACGACAACACGAGAGCAGAATATGTGTGAGTGACGATTTTTAGGCAGGCATGGAAGTGTTTCTTAAGTATGCCATGAGCAAAGCTCAGTTTATGGACGGTAACAAAATCAAGTGTCCATGTCGTAATTGTCGCAATAGACGTTACGAAGAAGTGGTGAGTGTAAGAGATCATTTGACCCGTAAGGGTTTCGTACGTGATTACGACCTGTGGTCATCGCAAGGTGAACTATATGCGGAAAGACAGGTTGCGAATGCTGCTACTTATGCTTTTGATGATAATGCTGCAGCGGATTTTGTCGTCGATGACGACGAATGCTCTGTTGATTATGGAGACGTGCAGAACCTTGTACGAGATATGGTGTACGACGCGATAGGGCCTAATTTTGATCCGGAGGATCCTAATCCCGAGGCGAAGGAGTTCTATGATATGTTTCAGGATGCTGAAACTTCTTTATATCCTGGTTGTGAGCCACATTCTGTACTGTCAGTGACGATGCGGTTGTTGAACATAAAGTCCGATTTTAACTTGCCACAAACTTGCTATGATCGGATTACACAAATAATGAAGGAGGTGTTACCGAAGGAATCAAAAAAGCTTCTAAAAAACTTCTACAAGTCAAAGATGATGGTCCGACAACTGGGACTGGGGTACGACAAGATAGATTGTTGTCGCAACGGATGCATGTTGTACTACAAGGAGAACGAGGATATAGAAAGTTGCAGCTTCTGTAATGCGGATCGTTACAAGCCAGTCAGGGGAAAAGAAAAGTCAACTAGAAAACGACGTCCTTACAAGTATATGCATTACTTGTCGATCACGAAGCACTTGCAGAGGATGTATATGTCTCAGAATACAGCAGAACACATGACGTGGCACAACGAAGAACGCACAAAGGACGATGGAGAATTGTCACATCCTTCGGATGGAGAGGCGTGGAAATATTTTGATTTTTGCCATCCAGATTTTGCTGCAGAGCCTAGAAATGTACGCATAGGGCTATGTTCTGATGGCTTCGCCCCTTTCGGGCAGTCGGGATCTCAATACTCCTGTTGGCCGGTCATTCTGACCCCTTACAATCTGCCACCATAGATGTGTATGAAGACTCCTTATATGTTCTTGACAGCTATCATACCGGGTCCCAAAAATTCGACGAAGAATATCGATATATATTTACAGCCGTTGGTGGATGAGCTGAAACATCTGTGGGAGATCGGCGTCACGACCTATGATATTTTCAGGAAACAGAACTTTCAGATGAGAGCTTCACTGATGTGGACAATCAATGATTTTCCCGTATACGGTATGCTGTCGGAATGGAGTACTCACGGCACCATGTCTTGTCCAATATGCATGCAAAATAGTAAGGCGTTCCGCCTTAACCATGGAGGAAAAACTTCTTTCTTTGATTGTCATCGTCAATTTCTGCCCGCGAGTCATCCTTGGAGAAAGAACAAGGACGCGTTCAGAGCTGGAAAACAAGAATTTTCTCATCCGCCTGCCAGATTGTCGGGATACGATAGTTAGAAAGATGTAAAGGACTTGCCCACTGTAATGGAAGATCCATCGAACAATCGTGTCGATGGGTTCGGACAAACCCATAACTGGACCAAACAGAGTATCTTCTGGGACTTGCCTTATTGAAAAGATAATTTTATAAGGCATAATCTTGATGTTATGCATATCGAAAAGAATGTGTTCGATAATGTCTTCAATACCGTCATGGATATTAAAGGAAAGACGAAGGACAATCCAAAAGCAAGACAAGACATTGTCGAGATATGCAAGCGTCCTTATCTGAACTTGATACAAAGGGGAGCTGCTGGACAATTAAGTAAGCCGATAGCACAATACACATTGAGCAAGGAAGATAGATTAATAATCTGCAAGTGGGTATCTACTTTAAGATTTTTCGACGGCTATGTGTCGAATTTGTCTAGATGCGTTGATCTCAATGAACGCAAGCTAACGGGAATGAAGAGTCATGACTGCCACGTGTTTATGGAAAGATTACTGTCCATTGCTTTGAAAGAGTTGTTGCTTTCTGCTGTATGGGTTCCGTTGGCCGAACTATCAATATTCTTTAGGAATATTTGTTCAACTAAGTTGACTGTGCTACACATGGTTGAACTTGAGGAGAAGATTATCTTAACAATTTGCAAGTAGGAGAAAATATTTTCTCCTGGCTTCTTCGACAGCATGGAGCATCTACCGATTCATCTAGCATACAAAGTCCATGTCGGTGCATCTGTTCATTATCGATGGATGTACCCATTTGAAAGGTACATAAAAATCGTATAATTTAAGTTGAATTTCAGTAGGTTTTAAAATTCTTTCTTAATTCTCAAGATAATTTGTCTCTCTAGATACCTACACCATCTAAAGAAAAAAGTTGGCAACAAGGCTCATATAGAGGCTTCGATATGCGAAGCATATCTTATCGAAGAGGTGTCAAACTTCTGCTCCATTTATTTCGATACTCATGTTAAGACAAATTGAAATAGACCTCAAAGGAATGACGAAGACGTTGAGGATGGAAGAATATTCAATGTAAGGGGCAAGCCTGTTGGGGCTAGTAAAAGATGGTGGTTGACAGACGACGAGTATGATGCCGCTCACCGATATGTCTTGTTAAACTGTGACATACAAGAAGTGAGAGATTTGGAGAATTAAGTCAGTACACTTGCACTCGTTATAATCTCGAATTTGATGAAGTAAGTGACTACACTTATATATTCTTATTTTTTCTAATAGTGTATTTAGAGATAAAGTCAAAATGAGGACACCCGATATTACCGATGAGGGACTTCAAAGTGAGGTTGATTGTACATTTTCGTCTTGGTTTCGCAAATACGTAAGTAACTGAGATTATAATTGAGATTATAAATATATAATCTAAAACATTTAAAGTATAAATATTTGTTTACAGGTTTTATTGCCTGAAACAACACTCACTCATGAGAGTGTTCGTTATCTGGCATTGGGACCGAAGAAGCAAATAAAGACTTGGCCAGGCTATGTCGTTAATGGCTTCAGGTTTAAGTCAACTCAGAATGCTATAAATGTCGAATTTATCAATGACGACATCAGTACCAAGGATTTCGGTGTTTGCATAAGAGGCACCATCTATGACGACGAGCCGGACTTTAACTATTATGGAGTGCTTCGGGATATTGTAGATTTACAATATACTGGCCCATATGATATGCATATTGTGATGTTCAAATGTGAGTGGTTCGATACGACACCAAATATCGGTTGGAGAATCGATAAACAATTTGGATTTGTCAATATAAATCATTGCAGGAGGTATAGAGGGTCCGATACATTTGCGATAGCAAATCAGGCTGTTCAAGTCTACTATACAAGCTACCCAAGGCGTCGTAGAGATCGATGTGACTGGTAGGCAGTATGCAAGATTAAATCTAGAAATACATTCAATGTTGGAGACCCAGCATACCAAGAGGACCAGATCGAAAAGTCCCAATACTTGGGACAACACTTGGATACAATAGATGTTGAAGATATTGTTGAGGAAAATAGAGGGGAGAAAGAGGTTGATACACAAGACTTAGCTGTCAACCAGGGGAGAAAGGGGCGTCTTGTCCCAAATATTGAGGCAGAAGAAGAAGAAGAAGACGAAGAAGAAGAAGAAGAAGAAGAAGAAGAAGAAGAAGAAGAAGAAGAAGAATTTGATGGGGATGAGGATACAGATGAAGTCGACGATGAAGATAAGGATGAAGATGAGGATGAGGATGAGGAGGAGGATGATGATGAAGACGAGGCCGAGGATGAGAACGAAGACGATGATTAGGTTAAATATTGTTGTATATTAAAAATACTTCCAATTACGTGAATTAAGTTTGACCTCAAAAAAGCAATTACGTGAATTCATGTTTTTTTCATTCGATTATTTACCTATTGCAGATGGCACTCCTAGTCTTTTTCGTCGCGGCGACACTCGTCTCCCTACTAGTGGTATGTATATTTTAGTTTAGAATTTTATATTTATTTACACTTTTATATTGTTAATTATGTTTATGTGTTCTATTTACAGGTCATGATGGCTGGCCGTGGTAGTGGTGCTGGTGGTGGTCGTGGTGGTGGTGGTGGTGGTGGTGGTCGTGGTGGTGGTGGTCGTGGTCGTAGTGGTGCTGGTGGTCGTGGTCGCATTCAATCTTTTCGGGATGTGACCCCATCCAGCGACCCCGACCCGGAGAGTACCCCGGGCACAGACGCATCCTGCCGTCGATCGACCACTTCATCGAGGCATGAGTCCGGATCTGCTAGCGAATCCGTTCCGCTATTGGAACCACCAGCAGCGGATCCACCAGTGGATCCCCCAGTTACTGCACAGTAGGCCCCGGAGTACCCCCATACTCGGTTCCATCCGGTTACTGGGGAGTACATGTGCGGACCCGCGGATCCTTCGACGGCACCAGAGAGGCCGAGAGGTGAGTTCCGACGAGAGCTATGGCCCACGGGGACCTCGTAAGTAAATTTAAGATAATTTATTAAATTTCTTTCATTTATTTAAGTTAATAATCCAGTCGTTTCTTCTTTGTAGATTTTTTCGTTTAATGTTGCCAGGGCTCTTGGAGAAAT
>JANAVB010010000.1:9408300-9488300 GCA_029216955.1 Iris pallida | reverse complement strand
GGCAGAGGAAAAAGATGGATGTGAAGTCAACTCATAAGATTAAATTGAATGACAAGAATTATCACCATTAGGGAATGATCTTCTCTTCGTAAAGAAATAGCATCTACCCGTGTTTGAGGTTAAGAAACCTAAGGATAAATCCGATGAGGAGGAGTGGACATCAACAAGTTTGTGGTTATATTAGGCAGTTCGTAGATGATAATGTGTACAACCACATCGCAAATGAAGTTCATACTAGGACTTTGGGAGAAGCTATCATTATACGCCAAGAAGACCACATTAACAAACTAATCTGATTCCACAGGTGATGTGTCTAAGGTACAAGGATGGTGCTTACGGATTTTGTGAATGAATTCTAGGAGGTGGTAGATTAGTTGTCAGTAATGAATGTCAAGTTTAACGAGATTCAAGGACTTTGGTTATTAGATGCATTGCTGAACTCTTGGGAAATCTTATGAGTGTCTATGATCACTTATACTCACGATTGTATTATCAATTTGGAGTTCGCCAAGAGTGGAATGTTGAACATGAGATGTGGAAAAAGTCTAAGGATACCTCTTCTTCATTACAGTATAAGGTTTTAGTGTCTGAGAACCAGGGAAGGAGCAAAAGTAGGGGGCAAGAAGGAAGAGGAAAGTCCAAGTCTTAGTATGAGGAGCAAAGTGTTATAAATTTGAAGACCACGTACTGGTGCTACATTGGTCCTCAAGGATGTTCTCATCGACATTCACTTTAATATTGTATTAGTTGGGAAGCTGGATGATTAGTGATACTTCAGTCTCTATGGGGGTGATCAGTGGAAGCTTACAAAAGGTTAAATAGTTACTGTCACGCCCCGCTCCCGTAGAAGCGATCGTCCTTGCTAAGGCGTGATGCCGCACGAGCCTAGATTGCGCTCGTGCAAGGCAATTCCATAACGGCCGATTACATCGGCGGCGACGGGGTCGTCGCACAAAAGTTCCAAGCAGAAATATTGAAACATACAGCGGAATTTAAGAACAAGTAACACATGAACACAAGTCATTCAAAAGAAGCTCTTTATTTGATATTGAATACAAGACTACATTTGTGGGCGCAAGGCCAAATTACAAGTCTCTCGTGCTCACTTTTCACTCGATTACAAGTCACTCTGCTCTCTCTCATCTCTCGATACAATACTTGAATCCAGCGGAAGCTTCGGAAGGCGATGTCCATACATTATGTCCTGTATAAGTCTTCAATCCACGCGGACGCACGCTTCGAATCGCCAAGGAACTCCGTGCCTCGACGCATCCAAGCGAGCTCCGCGCCACGAGCTTCTACCTGTGCCTGCACATGAAATACTGTGTGGGTGTCAGTACCACTGTACTGGTGGAGTGAGCTTCTCGCCCACCCATACGAAACCAACACGTTCATTTACTTTGTGCAACATAAACCCTTTTTACGATTGTCTTTCTATTCTTGCCTTAGGATCAGTTTTAGGACCGGCGCCTTAGCGCAACTCGTGTATTAGAACCATCCCGTGCTTGCAATGTCAACGTTAACTCATACTTTGTCTCTATACTACTCCTCGTGCCAACAACGTACCTATCAAGTCGTGTTCGCCTTACGGCCATAATCAGAGACGCAACTACACGAAGGACTCCATTTCCTTGCCCCTAGACCTTTCTCGTGCTTGCATTGTCGACGCACTGGCTTATACTTATCTTTCGTGCCAAACTCTGGGACGTAACGACTCGGTCGTGCCATACTTGATTCGTGCTTCAATATTACCGAGGCAGTGCCTCCTCGCTTAGTCTCGCCTACACTTGTGTTGTGACAACGCGGCCGTGCCTAACAACTTAACACTTGACGCCATATCTCGTGCCGAAGCACGTCGCCTTCGCTGTAGCCAAATCTTAGGCTCAGACATTGTGTCTCTTTAACTCATACATATTCAACTCAATCCAAAGGCACCCACGCGGATTGCCGCCCGTGCCGACACATCTATATGAAAGGTCACTGGCCTATCCAGCCATTTTGGACGTAGCCTGGCAAACGGGACCCTTGCAACGCAAGTAGCGAGCCCCGATGCAAGTCCCCGTACTACCAATTGCCTATTACCCAGCTCGGCTACCCTCAGTTCTTCCTAGGCCGAGTCGGTCCCGTGGCCCCGGGTTGCCGCTCGAAGAACTGCCCCTTGTCGACAAGTCGTCCATGACCACGCGCCTACGCTAACTTCTAGACTTAACGTAATACAAGGTCTTATTATTATCACAGTTCCTTTGTTTTATTCTTTCCACTTTTCGTACTTCCTTTGCATAGCCCCTAACCAGGGTTGCCTCGGCGACTGAACCACAGTCCCGACATATTTCCTCTCGGCGACTAACCATCGCTTAGACTTAACGTTCTTTGAACTCAGGGAACGGCTACTGCATAGCCTTCCAACTTAACTTGAACATAACGTGTTTCCTTAAGTATCGACCGACCGTGGATAACTTTCCACTGAACCAACCGTGGCTCGTGCCTCTAAACCGACTCGTTTCTACGCAACGCTATCGCCAAAATCATACTTCATATGATGGGCCTTGGGATCGTGGGACTATTTATCTTGACAACCGCAGAATGAACGGGACAGCACATAGAATAACTTAGGTCGACCGGCATAACTTTGCCTAACTCACTCAAGCCTACAACTTAACCCAAGGGACGAGCAAAGGCTACGCCAAGCCTTGCGGGACAGGATCGTGCATGCTTTAGCAAGCATTTGTGCGGGCGACGCCTATGACTTAGGCTAACTCTCAGCTTTTGCACCGAAGACCAACTTTCCTTCTCCCAAGCCACGGGACGAAGGACCGAGTGTCATTTTCAAAGCACGCCGTGCACCCACTCTAAGCCGACCGTAGGACGTTTTCCAAACCGTCGGGATTATTCCCTTAGCTATATGGATGCGTAGCTTTTATTATCAAGCCTAACTTGTGCAAGTTGAAAACACGATTTATTATGTGAAGGCAAAGATGAGGCAAGTTCACCGAAACTACCCCACCTGAGCGAGCGGTCGCCTTGACCGAGCGAGCCTTCGAGCAGCCGTTGCAAGGCTAAGTCCGAACGCCGTCGGCATTTCGATTCCTCCGATTGACTTTACGGGACGGGGCACTACATCATACACCACTCAGAACAAGTCTCGTCCTCGAGACTTTCCTGAAGGCAAGCTATCCTACCATTTCTATGGCTAAGACTTAATCGTACACATTTCGCCTACGCGTTTCTTTGATTCCGAGCCACGCTCGTACTATTATCAATCTTTCCTTTAACACGATCTCAAGATCTCGACACACTCCCATCTTTCAAGCCTTGCTTGAACTCGTCGTATCACTTGGCTGGATCATGCATGCATTCCAAGCGTCCCCAAAATACATGCATTCAGCCAAGCCGCATGATAGAAAATTTGTCATTCTCACTCGAGTCGCATCGTGTACATACCCAAGCGTCCCTGAAATATATGCATGTCAGCCGAATCTCGTGAGCAGGGTTTCCTACATTCGTGATTCACGCTATCCATCCATGCCAATCCTCAAGATCAATCATTCCGATTGCTAACACTTGAAACAGGGCGTCTCGCCTAACTGCTAGGCTATTTCTTTTCGAGGCTAAGTCAATGTCAGGATTGGAATCATAGTTCCCAAACAATAATGCCAACACTGACCCCAATCCTAGGGTCAAACCAAAGTCGATAGTACGGGATTTTCTACCCAAGCTCGCGTCACTCAAATTTCTAAACATCGAGCACGATTACCTACTCGCATCAACGTATTCGTTGCGCGTATTCGAATCCATTCAAATCACCAATTCTAACCAATTCATGTATTCGATCACGAGGTCATCTAGCTCGACAATACGCTGCATCCCAATCTCACGCGAGTCCGATTATCCATGGTGGTTCATGAATCACCATGCAACGCACCCGCGGAATAATCATTCTCATTGGAGCGTAACTCTTGTTTGAGTTTAGACTAACTCATTTTTGATACGCGGATTGGACCTACTCAATCCTCAAATTCGATTCTTCAAGCACACAAATCCATTCTCGAGTCACCTTCGCGTCAAACCACAAATCGAAGCACACAAATTATCACGCCAAGCTAGGTCAATCACCCCCGCTGTATGAATCACCATACCAGCGCTCACGCGGAGTGATCGCCCTATTCGGCGCGACGCATGTACGAGGCTGGAGTTGCGCTCGCATAAGACAAGCATGTCGACGTTGGGGTTATCGTCGAAGTAAATCCAAGTATTTTTATTTTCATTCGAGCCAAGATCGATAGTCCATTCGTCATTTCGTTCAACTAGAAAATCCACGAGCCACATCTATATTTTCCTCGACACGTTTCAACATTCCAAGTATAGCTTCCAACGGAACAATGACATTTGCACGATCGTCATTTGTCGAGTCAGAGTACCCCCGAGTTATCGCATATCGATCTTTGATACGCCTCAATACCATCGACGATATGCGTAACCTGACGATCTTCCTTGCAACCAATTTCGAGTCGTGCATTGATGCTGTCGTCCGAACTGGATATTCTTCAATTTTCTCGATACTCAAGATCAAGTTCAGTCGCTTTTTCTCAAGCTCGTTTCAAGATCGTTATTCAAAACTCAAGTCACATTTCAGTTGCATCAATCCGATATCGCAAGCACGATCCTCTAAGTTTCCTCGATCAAGACCATTCATTTTTATTCATCGTTCCGAATCGTTTTCTAACTCGCGTTGCTCATTCACAAGTTGTCCGAACGAGATGCTCGTTCGGGATATTTGAAGTCACGTCCAACTAAGCATGACGCGTTCTAAGGCTTTGCGCGATCGTATCGCCTCGCCGACATACTTGTAATCCTCAATATTCACTCGAACAATTTCCAAGATGAACCATACACCACTCGGATTTGAGCCGCTCGACTAGTCGTCGACACTCATTCTTATTCTTCTCCGAACCTATCACATACACCACTCGGATTCAAGCCATACGATCTAGTTCTCAATCACATTCACGTCATGCGCTAAGACATCCTTCAGATTCGTTCGACGAATCGCTAGCATAGTCGCTCGCGTCGCATCGACGCACTAAGTCGTTCGCACTATTTCCTCAAAATCCAAATCAATCTCTCGTGTACGCCTAAGCGTTAGTCCGATAGCGTTCCTATTGATAGACACTCCAAGTGCATCTCCGTTCCCGACCGAACGATACTTAATATCGCTCGCGACTCGTTTGCACCAAAATGTCGAGGTGCGCGATGCGAAACACAACTTAGCCAAAAGGTCGTGTGCATAGCCATCCTGTGCGGACTTTTATTCGAGTTTGCATGCTCATTTGCTAGGGTCGCCATTGGACGAATTAGGCATGCACGCGACTTGCTAAGGTCAACGTAGGACTATTCGGGCACACATGCAACTTTGCTAACATTAGCATATATTTTCTATCGAGTCAAGTTTGCAACGTTCGGCACAAAGGCCCTATCGACGCATTTGGCAACGGCCTACCGATGCGTTAGATTGAACGCTTGTACGAGCTTTCGAAAATATTTAGACTTATTGTATGGACATGCCGATGGACATTTGAGAGAGAGCGCACCAACGATAACAACTTGCGGAAGCAACAGAGTTTTGCGGAAACATCGAAGTTAAAGAATTCAATCGACGGTCCAAGGACATAAAGCCGTGCTCTGATACCATTATGTCACGCCCCGCTCCCGTAGGAGCGATCGTCCTTGCTAAGGCGTGATGCCGCACGAGCCTAGATTGCGCTCGTGCAAGGCAATTCCATAACGGCCGATTACATCGG
Organism: Iris pallida; assembly: GCA_029216955.1. Classification (NCBI taxonomy): domain Eukaryota; kingdom Viridiplantae; phylum Streptophyta; class Magnoliopsida; order Asparagales; family Iridaceae; genus Iris; species Iris pallida. The sequence continues at coordinate 9,482,502 of JANAVB010010000.1, read as the reverse complement.
CGGCGACGGGGTCGTCGCACAAAAGTCCCAAGCAGAAATATTGAAACATACAGCAGAATTTAAGAATAAGTAACACATGAACACAAGTCATTCAAAAGAAGCTCTTTATTTGATATTGAATACAAGACTACATTTGTGGGCGCAAGGCCAAATTACAAGTCTCTTGTGCTCACTTTTCACTCGATTACAAGTCACTCTGCTCTCTCTCATCTCTCGATACAATACTTGAATCCAGCGAAAGCTTCGGAAGGCGATGTCCATACAATATGTCCTGTATAAGTCTTCAATCCACGCGGGCGCACGCTTCGAATCGCCAAGGAACTCCGTGCCTCGACGCATCCAAGCGAGCTCCGCGCCACGAGCTTCTACCTGTGCCTGCACATGAAATACTGTGTGGGTGTCAGTACCACTGTACTGGTGGAGTGAGCTTCTTGCCCACCCATACGAAACCAACACGTTCATTTACTTTGTGCAACATAAACCCTTTTTACGATTGTCTTTCTATTCTTGCCTTAGGATCAGTTTTAGGACCGACGCCTTAGCACAACTCGTGTATTAGAACCATCCCGTGCTTGCAATATCAACGTTAACTCATACTTTGTCTCTATACTACTCCTTGTGCCAACAACGTTAACCTATCAAGTCGTGTTCGCCTTACGGCCATAATCAGAGACGCAACTACACGAAGGACTCCATTTCCTTGCCTCTAGACCTTTCTCGTGCTTGCATTGTCGACGCACTGGCTTATACTTATCTTTCGTGCCAAACTCTGGGACGTAACGACTCGGTCGTGCCATACTCGATTCGTGCTTCAATATTACCGAGGCAGTGCCTCCTCGCTTAGTCTCGCCTACACTTGTGTTGTGACAACGCGGTCGTGCCTAACAACTTAACACTCGACGCCATATCTCGTGCCGAAGCACGTCGCCTTCGCTGTAGCCAAATCTTAGGCTCAGACATTGTGTCTCTTTAACTCATACATATTCAACTCAATCCAAAGGCACCCACGCGGATTGCCGCCCGTGCCGACACATCTATATGAAAGGTCACTGGCCTATCCAGCCATTTTGGACGTAGCCTGGCAAACGGGACCCTTGCAACGCAAGTAGCGAGCCCCGATGCAAGTCTCCGTACTACCAATTGCCTATTACCCAGCTCGGCTACCCTCAGTTCTTCCTAGGCCGAGTCGGTCCCGTGGCCCCGGGTTGCCGCTCGAAGAACTGCCCCTTGTCGACAAGTCGTCCATGACCACGCGCCTACGCTAACTTCTAGACTTAACGTAATACAAGGTCTTATTATTATCACAGTTCCTTTATTTTATTCTTTCCACTTTTCGTACTTCCTTTGCATAGCCCCTAACCAGGGTTGCCTCGGCGACTGAACCACAGTCCCAACATATTTCCTCTCGGCGACTAACCATCGCTTAGACTTAACGTTTTTGAACTCAGGAAACGGCTACTGCATAGCCTTCCAACTTAACTTGAACATAACGTGTTTCCTTAAGTATCGACCGACCGTGGATAACTTTTCACTGAACCAACCGTGGCTCGTGCCTCTAAACCGACTCATTTCTACGCAACGCTATCGCCCAAATCATACTTCATATGATGGGCCTTGGGGTCGTGGGACTATTTATCTTGACAACCGCAGAATGAGCGGAACATCACATAGAATAACTTAGGTCGACCGGCATAACTTTGCCTAACTCACTCAAGCCTACAACTTAACCCAAGGGACGAGCAAAGGCTACGCCAAGCCTTGCGGGACAGGATCGTACATGCTTTAGCAAGCATTTGTGCGGGCGACGCCTATGACTTAGGCTAACTCTCAGCTTTTGCACCGAAGACCAACTTTCCTTCTCCCAAGCCACGGGACGAAGGACCGAGTGTCATTTTCAAAGCACGCCGTGCACCCACTCTAAGCCGACCGTGGGACGTTTTCTATGTTCTAACTCGATTCAAACCGTCGGGATTATTCCCTTAGCTATATGGATGCGTAGCTTTTATTATCAAGCCTAACTTGTGCAAGTTGAAAACACGATTTATTATGTGAAGGCAAAGATGAGGCAAGTTCACCGAAACTACCCTACCTGAGCGAGCGGTCGCCTTGACCGAGCGAGCCTTCGAGCAGCCGTTGCAAGGCTAAGTCCGAACGCCGTCGACATTTCGATTCCTCCGATTGACTTTGCGGGACGGGGCACTACAGTTACTTCCAGGGAAGCAAGAGGTTCAATCTTTTTTATATAGAGGGTACGTCAGGGGAGCAATGCGATTAACAATAATATATGGCATAGGAGGACAATCATATCTGTGAGAAATGGTTGAGCTACCTTTTGAATCGGAAAGTACTTCCATGCATGTTTGAAGCTTACAAAGTTGGAGAGATGTATGCATTATATGGTTAGAAAGTTGCACACAGTGTTGTTTCAGAGTAGCTCATCTTTAACGAAGCTGATAGTGCTCAAGTTGATTTATTCAGACGTCTGTGGTCTATCGAAGATAAAAACTACAGTCGGTGCTTCTTATTTCGAAAATTTTGTTGATGATTATTCCAGAAAGATTTTTGTCTATGCCATAAAAATCGAGAATCAGGTACATGCCACTCATAAGAAGTATCAGGCCTTCGTTGAAAGGAAAACTAGACAAGAAGATTGAGTGCATTCACTTTGATGCTTACTACAAACGACAAGGGATCCAACACAAATGACTCCATAAAAGACATATTAGTTCAATGACATAGCAAGGCGATGAACCAAACACTAGTGGAGAGGGTGCACTATTTGCTGTCAGAAGCAAAGTTATTAATATTGTAAAACAAAGAAAAGGAGATGGAGGAAATTATTTCTTCATTCACTTGTATTGATCAACTTGACAAGAGCCTCTTATATAGGCTTACAAATGAGCTTACTATCATGATAACAATTAAATAGAATAATACTAAAAGCCATAGGTTATGGATAACCAAAAGGCATAAGTTATAGCCACCAAATAATAATGGTAATTTATCCATATTTACAACACTCCCCCTTGGATATACACCATTAATTAGTTGGTATTATATGCGCTTTTGTTGCCTCATTAAAACCTTACTAAGAAAAAAAAACCCAGTGGAAAAAATCTTAGTTAAGGAAAAAGAGTACAACACGCAAAACAAAAGTATTATGTACAAGTTATACTCCCCCTCGATACAATGGATCTGAAACAGCTAATTTGTCTGATGATTAAGTCGTCGCATGCCTATTCCGTGTACCAACTTCTGAAATGTGGACTTTGGAAGTGCCTTGGTGAACAAATCGGCTAAGTTTTCACTTGATCTAACTTGCTTAACTTCGATCACTTTCGTCCTTTGGAGCTCATGTGCATAAAACAATTTTGGTGGAAGGTGCTTCGTTCGATCTCCTTTGATGAATCCCTCTCGGACTTGCGCAATGCAAGCTGCATTGTCTTCGAATATTGTTGTAGGCTTATCTGTAACTGTGGGTAGTTGACAATTTACCCTTATATGATGAATGATCGATCGCAACCACACACTTTCTCTTGTTGCTTCATGCAATGCAATTAATTCTGCATGGTTAGAGGAAGTTGCTACTGAACCTTGCTTTGTTGATCGCCAAGATATAGCTGCATGATTATTAATAAACACATAACCTGTTTGGGAACAACCCTTATAAGGGTCAGAAAGATAACCAGAATCTGCATAACCAACTAGATGGGAGTTATTAGTGGAATTACAGGAATAAATAATCCCATATCAGTTGTTCCACGAAGATATCTCATTACGTGTTTAACTCCATTCCAATGTCTAAGTGTAGGTGCAGAACTATATCTAGATAATAAATTAACAGAGAAAGTAATGTCTGGTCTTGTGCATTGTGCTAGATATAGCAGTGCTCCAATAGCACTTAAATACGGCACTTCAGGACCAAGAACTTTTTCATCTTCTTCCTTTGGTCGAAATGGATCTTTATCTAAATCCAGACTCCGTACAACCATAGGTGTACTAAGTGGATGTGCTTTGTCCATTCTGAATCGTTTCAAAATTCTTTCGATATATCGGGATTGATGCACTAATATTCCACTAGAACTTCATTCTATTTGCAAACCGAGACAAAGCTTTGTCTTTCCCAAGTCTTTCATTTCAAATTCTTTTTTCAAATAGTTTGCAGTTTTCTCTAATTCTGCAGGAGATCCGATCAGGTTTATATCATCCACGTATACTGCCACTATCGAAAATCCATTTTCGGATTTCTTAATGAAGACACATGGGCAAATTTGACTATTTCTATATCCTTCCTTAGTCAAATATATACTAAGACGATTATACCACATTCTTCCGGATTGTTTCAATCCATATAATGCTCGTCTAAGTTTAATTGAGCACATGCCCTTTGACTTAGTCTCTGGCATTGTAAATCCTTCTGGAATTTTCATATAGATGTCAGTATCTAAGTCTCCATACAAATATGCAGTTACAACATCCATAAGTCTCATATCAAGATTTTCAGAAACTGCGAGACTAATTAGATATCTAAAAGTAATAACATCCATAACTGGAGAGTATGTCTCAACATAATCAATTCCAGGTCTTTGAGAGAAACCTTGTGCTACAAGTCGGGCTTTGTATCTTTCAACTTTGTTTCTCTCATTTCGTTTTCTCACGAACACCCATTTAAAACCAACAGGATTTATGTCCTTTGGTGTTTCCACTATAGGTCCAAATACACCACGTTTTTCTAAAGATTTTAATTCTGCTTGAATAGCATCTTTCCACATTGGCCAATCTTTTCTTTGTCGACATTCATTTATACTACGTGGTTCATTTTCACAATCATCGTTGTCCTTTGATATTTCAGTAGCTACTGCATAGCTAAATATGTCATCGATGACAAGTGCTTTTCTATTCCACAATTCACCTGAACATGCATGGAATATCGAGATCTCTTCATTTTCAGGTACCTGTGCCTCTCTAGAGGCATCCATAGACATTTCAGTGAATTTGAAAACATGCACATCTTCATTATCTATTTTCGGAGCTCCAACCACTATCGGGCTTTTATCAGGACAAGATGTTTCATTTACTCTCCTCTTTCTAGGAGCACTATCCTTGGAACCTATAGGTCTACCACGCTTTTGACGTGTAGTAGTAGATTCATTTGCCGCCTTGTTTAGATTTTGTTCAATATGAACATTAATTCTGGCTGGCACATTTCTAGCTGGCACATGAGATCTAGTTACCTTTGCGGCATCATTAAATGCATCAGGTAATTGATTTGCAATTTCTTGCAAATGTATCATTCTTCTTGTCTCATAATCACATTGTGGAGTTCTTGGATCTTGATGAGATAGAGTAGGCGTATTCCATGTCAATTCACGCCGTTCATTAGCAATGGATTGTTCTGTATGAACAATTTGTTGCTTACCTCCCCCTAACGGCGGGAAGACTCGCTCATCAAATTGACAATCTTCAAATCTTGCAGTAAAGACATCACCAGTCATTGGTTCCAAATACTTTATTATGGAGGAAGATTCAAAATCAATGTATATTCCCAAACGTCGTTGGGGACCCATTTTAGTTCGTTTGGGAGGTGGAATTGGGACATATACTGCACATCCAAACTTTCTCAAATGTGAAATATTGGGTTGTCTTCCACTAACAAGTTGTATGGGTGAAAAAATATGGTAGGCAGTCGGTCTAAATCTAACTAGAGATGCAGCATGTAAAATAGCATGTTCCCAAGCCTCAATTGGCAGATTAGATTGCATTAGTAGAGGTCTTGCTATAAGTTGGAGATGTTTAATAAATGACTCAGCTAACCCATTTTGTGTGTGCACATGGGGAACAGGATGTTCTACCTCAATCCCTAATGATGTACAATAATCATCAAATACTTGTGAGGTAAATTCAGCGGCATTATCAAGTCTAATTGACTTAATCGAGTTATCAGGAAACTGAGATCTAAGTTTAATAATTTGAGCCAAAAGACGAGAAAATGCAAGATTTCTAGTAGACAATAAACAAACATGTGACCACCTAGTAGATGCATCTATGAGTACCATAAAATATCTAAAAGGACCACTAGCAGGATGAATAGGACCACAAATGTCTCCTTGTATTCTTTGCAAGAAACTCGGAGACTCATTCTTAACTTTTAGGAAAGATGGTCTAGTTATAAACTTTCCTTGTGAACATGGAACACATAGGTGATTCTTTGGTAAACCAAGATCGTGATTTTTCAATAAGTGTCCGCAAGAATTATTAATGATCCTCTTGAACATAGTTTGTCCCGGGTGACCTAAACGGTCATGCCAAATGGTACATAAGATAGGATCATTGACTTTATGTTTTGCCACATTCATATGTGATTCAATTATACCAATGGTGGTGTAATACAAACCCACCGAGAGACAAGAGAATTCTTCTAATGTGAGCTTTTTGCTCCCAACATTAGATGTGATACATAGTGTCTCTTTATTGTTATTATTTCGAGTTTCAATATGATATCCATTTTTGCGTATATCCTTGAAACTTAGCAAATTTCTTTTGGAATTGCTTGAATATAACGCATTTTGCAAATGGATTTGAGTGCCATTAGGTAACATAATGTGTGCTCTTCCAAAACCCTCAATTATATGGGCTGGTCCAGCTATTGTTGATACTTTATGCATGTCAAATACTAAATTTGAGAAAAACTTTTGATTCTTCAAAATCGTATGTGTTGTAGCACTATCTACCAAACACATATCCAAGTCATTTTTCTCCCTTCGTATATCCATACCTTCAATATGAGAAAAAAAAATTTATGAACATATACTCAACTAACACAAATATAATAAAAGTAATTAAGCATACCAAACGATAACATCATATTATAGAGATGCAACTTTCAAGTACATAACAAAGTAATGACATATTCTTCAACAAACTCTCATGGCCTAGATAATCCATGATAGTAACTAAAAACAAAAAAACATGACTTCAAATGTAAAAAGTTCATAATACTTGAAGTAAAACATATGTCGACCGAGTGCTCATTCAATGGAAGGTGGATTCGCCAGCATTTCTTCAAACTGTTCATTGGTAATCTGATTTCCATTTTGATCTTCAAAAAAATCGGAACAATTCAATTGAGTGATGTCAAGTGGCTGGTCATTGTCCCAATATGCTGTCATATTTGCTTCCATTTTCTTCGATTCTTTGAATTTGTCAACCTCATGTTGATTAGTCCGACATTGCTTAAACCAATGTCCATTTTTGCCACATTTATGACAAGCAGTACTACCATTATTTGGTTTATATTGAGGATTTGAATTCCCTTTGTTAGAGGGTGCTGTCCACTTGTTCCATTTGGTCTTTTGTGAACCACTATTTTTGCCTTTGTTATAAGGCTGATAACCATGACCATACCTCGAGCCATAACTTTTTCCTCTTCCACGTCCTCTTCCACGTCCTCTACCACGACCTCTGGTAACCCCAAAATTTACATTTGCTTCAGGAATTGCCATTGACCCAGTTGGTCTAGAGTTGTGGTTTTTCATGAGAACATTGCTATTTGCCTCTGCTACAAGGAGACAAGTCACCAGTTCAGAATATTTTGTGAAATGTCTTTCACGATATTGTTCCTGCAAAAGCACATTACTTGCATGAAAAGTGGAGAGGGTTTTCTCAAGCATTTGAGCCTCTGTTACTTTTTCTCCGCACAACCTAAGACGAGAAACAATATTAAACAGAGCAGAATTATATGCTTTAACAGTTTTATAGTCTTGGTATCTTAGGTTCAACCATTCAATTTGAGCAATCGGAAGGATTACCATCCTTTGATGGTCAAATCTATCCTTTAGAGATGTCCACAAACTCAATGGATCATCCTCACATAGATATTCTGCCTTTAGATCATCATGGATATGATGTCGTAGGAAAATCAAAGCCTTAGCCTTGGCTTCAGAAGATTCTTTATTTTCCTTCTTAATAGTACCATCAAGCTTGTTGGACTGCAAGTGCAACTTCGCATCCAATTGCCATGATAAGTAATTGTCTCCGCTTACATCAAGAGTCTTGAATTCAATCTTTGCAAGACTCGACATCTATATAGCAGAAATAATTATATTAGAGATAAATTAATTTAGATAGTAAAATTGACAAGTGCTTTCAATATTACAAATTTTCACATATGCCACAATGTGATTAAAAGCTATCAAAAATATTATGTCATATATTTATCACATATACAACAATGTGAACATTATATAATAATCTTTAGGTCCTTATGGTTTGTATTTTGGGTACTTTTTCATAATACGGTTCACATATACAACAATGTGAATTGGTACCTTGTAAAAAAAATATAATGGAAATATCAATTTCATATAGTCTAATTTAATGTTCAAAAATAATAATGGGTTTACAGACAATAACATTTAGCAACGATAAAAGAAAGATCCATCATCCTTATCCCACAAGTTGTATTGCTACATCCTCCATTAAACTTGTGTATGAAAGCAAATAATGCTTCTGGAAGGAAGAAAAAAAATAGAAAGTGAGGGAGCAATTTCTAAATAGACTATTTATCATGGCTTCATCAAAACCCTACCAATTTGAAAAATAAAAGACCAAAGTATATTCCTTTCCTTTCTTCCCGTGAACCAAAGGAAGTTGAAAATTTTAGAACGTGCATGGGTTATAATTTTCCAAAAAGGCATAATAATAATAATAATACACTAGAAAACAAGTAGATATAAAGCTAATGAAACATGCATAAAGAATATGTAGATACATACATCATGAATTGGAACTTTGTTTGTCTCATAAAATATTAAAAGAATAGTTGGTACTTAAGATTACTAAAATATGTATCTATGCATGCAAAAACTAAACTCACCTTAAGTTTACTAAAATATGTACCTATATATGCAAGACTAAACTCACCTTAGAGAATGGTGCTGATAACGTATTGTAAAACAAAGAAAAGGAGATGGAGGAAATTATTTCTTCATTCACTTGTATTGATCAACTTGACAAGAGCCTCTTATATAGGCTTACAAATGAGCTTACTATCATGATGACAATTAAATAGAATAATACTAAAAGCCATAGGTTATGGATAACCAAAAGGCATAAGTTATAGCCACCAAATAATAATGGTAATTTATCCATATTTACAACAATTAAACATTTATTGGGTTGATCATTATATATTGTGGCTTATATTATTAAAATTTCTCATAAGGCTCTGTTGCTTGATGACATAACTGATGAAGTATGCTACGACAAGGATTCATCATAGTGTTCGGATGCAGGTCTTTCATGCATGTACCCAAAGATGAAAGGTCCAAAACTGAGACGAATAAGAGACAATGTGTCTTTGTCGGATATAATACATATAAGTTCAGCTATAGGCTCTACAATCCAGTGGGTAAGAAGCCCTAAAAATATATGAGATATAGTGTTCACAAACAATGAGATGGTGGCTGACAATCGGGAATCCAATGATGGGTATGCGCTATTGAATAACAGGGGGAACCTAAAAGCTTACAGAGGCAATAGAAGACGAAAACATGTAGGAGTTGCTGCAAGCAATGCAGGAGGAGATAAGTTCTCTACATACCAATCATACTTATGATCTGGTGCTAGTTGCCAAAGGATAAAAGGGATTTTAAGAATATTTGGATGTTAAGTGTGAAGCTTGAAGAAGATGCTACTCACTTGCAATACAAGGCAATACTAGTAATGAAGGGCTATAGTTAGCGAAAGGTGCATATTTTAATGAAATCTTTTCGTATGTCGTCAAGATGTCATCCATATGTGTGGTGCTTGGTTTGGCAATTGTAGACTCAATTTAGAGGCCGAGTAAATGGATGTGAACACGACATTTCTCCATAGTTATTTGAAGAAGGGTTGGACATGGAGCAGTCTGAGGATTTCGGTGAGAAGGGCAAGGACCACATGGTCTATCAACTGAAGAAGATCTTTGATGGTTTAAAGTAGGCTCTGCGATAGTGGTACAAGAAGTTAAAATTATTTATGGGAGATCATGGTTATGCAAAGACGATGTCATATCGCTGTGTATTTGTAAAGTATTTTGTCAAAGATGACTTTTTCCTATGCAGACGACATGTTGTTTGTGGGTTGTAATGCATCGAGGATAGCAAAATTGAAGTGATAATAAAGCAAGGCTTTCTCGATGAAGAACTTTGGTGCAGCGGGGATGATTCTCGAGATGGAGATGTCATGATCCACTCTCATTTTTCGAAATACAAGTACGTGGACAAGGCCAACCTACATCGCAGCATCGACGATAGTATACCTTAATTGCAATCTTAATTCTATATATTCAATATTTGATTACAAAATAACATTTTTGCTCATCCACAATAATAAGAAACTTACAAATTCAATAATACATTAAAACTAAAATTAATTCGAGAACAAATTCTTAAACATTTGAATTCAAGGATCCAAGAAACTAACTAAACTATCTACGACCTAAGATCAGCCTCCAAAAGTATCCACATCTTCATCTTAGGAACCATGGTGTAGGGTAGCCAGTTGAATAAAATTTCAACATATTCAATCAGGATTGGAGAAACACTACAAGGAAAAAAAAAAATCCTTTTACAACGTTGTAAAGGAGCTTTTACAATGTTTAGTAGAAAGTTATTATATTCAGGGTCGTAAAAGGGGAGAGTATCTTTCACAACGTTCGTTTGAACGTTGTGGAGACGTTGTAGAAGTTCTTCCCACAATAATTTACAAACATTATTGAAATTTATAAAATCTGGCAGAAACCTTTTTACAACGTTTTCCAAGTATTGTAAAAATAGTTTTTACAACGTATTAAAAGTATTATAAATACCGAACTCGACTGACACTTGTGGTTACTGATGAGAGGTATAAGACCTCGACTGAGTGGCAGAAGATCAGTGGATCGAGCCAAAAGGACGTATTCTTCCTTTCGTTTATAGTAATGATGGGAGTTGGGGCAGTGGGCTCAAAAGGTATGCTATGCAGCATGCACAAAGTCCCGTGCTATCGCAGGACATCTCAAAAAAGGTATTATATAATTTCAACAACATTCTGCAGCTGTAGTAGAAACGATATCTAACACATTCAACAAAAATTGTACATAGTTTTTGTACAATAGTGTACAAACATTGTTAAAAAAAGTTATACAACTTTTGTAAAATATTGTATATGTTATATAATATTGATGTTTTTCAATCGTTGTAAATAATATTTGTATGTTGTAATTATAGTATCAACAATGATTTAATAGTATTGTAAATAGAGTTTGCAACGTTTAGAAAAGTTTTTAAAATGTTTATCTTACAATAATTTTTAAACGTTGTTGATTGTGTTTTCATTTTAAAAAAAAAAATTATAAATAAAAATATATTGATTGCAATACAAATACAATTATACAAATACCAATAACAATACATTCTTCTAATTCCTGTTGCCGTTGTTGTTGCTGTTACCACTGTTATTGTTACTGCTACCGCAGTTGTTGCTGCTGCTCGGGAATGGACATGAAGAATTACACTCCATTGATTCTGCCCAGTCATATTCCTCACCTGTTGCTCCTTGAGGGCATTTGTTAGATGAAATGATCACAACTGGGATGTCTTCAAGAATGATAATTCCTGATCCAAAAATACAAAAATTAATAATAATAAACCAAATAAATTCTTTATTTTTTTTTGATATGCATCTAACGAAAGAACCTAACAAAACCACTAGTAGATCAAGAAGGAATGGCAGATATCTCGACTATCTTGAGTAGATCGTACCATGTCATCTCAGGCATACAACAGTCTATAATTATCATGTTCACCTCAATCTCCTAAAAACACAACCAAACACACTATTACTACACTACTCCTAAACATCATAAACCAAAAGTTGATCATATATAATCATGTTCAGTCTATTTTAGGACGTATTAAGGCCGAATTCACAATTTATCAAACTGTGTCTTTTACACAATAAATATAAACTTTGATGCTTCCTATTCAATTTTCTGTTAAATATATGTACGTGACCTTCTATGTACTCTTGCAAATTTTTGCAACTTAAACATGAAAATCGTCACATGATATATAACATAATATAATAAAGGCTAAATTACAATTTAATACCCTGACTATTAGAGTTTTTCAACTTAATACACTCAACTTTGATAGATATTAACTTAATACCTTCCTCCATTCTTGGCCTAACAGGATTAAACGGAGACTTGAAATGACAAAATTATCCCTCCCCCATTCTCTCTCCCCTCTCTCGTAGCCCCCTCTCTTCGGCGCCGGCAGCCCGGAGGGGGGAGGGACGTCGCAGCAGCGAACAGTAGCAGTGAAAGCAACAGACGGAGGCCGCGCGGGGCGGCGGGACGCATAGACGGAGGGGGGCGTGGGGGGCCAGCGCGAGCCAACGTGGAGCGGCGCGGGAGGTCACAATGGATTTCTCTCTCTTCCGCATCCCCCCCCCCCCCCCCCCCCCCCTCTCTCTCTCTCAGGTGTCGGTAGCCCGTAGAGGGGGCGGGGTCGCGGCACCAAGCAGTAGCTGCAACAGCACAGCTAGAGGGGGACGCGGGGGCGGGGGCGGGGGCGGGAGGGGGGGGTGTTGCGGCGCACGCTAGAGCAGTACGGCACAGGGGATTGCAGGAGGCACAGGCGGGGCCAGGGTAGGGGGTTGCGTTGTGGTGGGGTCGTGTTGTGGCGGGGTCGCGCGGTGGGGTGAGGAGAGAAGGAGAGGGATATTTTCAGAAGAAAAAGAAATTAATAAATTTTTTGATGTTGTATTGACGGAGGGCACCAAACTGAAAATATTTGTTGGAAGACTCCCGGAAGGTATCAAGTTGTAATTTAGCTAGAAAATATATTTTCTAGAATCTTTTAGTCTTCCTACTAATAATAATATATGAAATACGTACTTTAATAATAATATATAAAATACATACAAAGTATGTTCATATAGACTAGTAGTATTTAATGAGAAAACACCATATCAAGTCGTAGATTCAAGCATAGATTCAAGCAAGTAGATTTGTTGTTCTCAAAAATATTGTCCTCATGTTTCCTCTTCTCCAATAAGTACAACACATATAATTTATTTTTGTTAAAATATTAAATAATTATGGATGCAAAAAATTATATTTATAAGACAGGTGACATCATATAAATAACCGTCTCTCAAAGCACCACCATGTGGAAGACTCCCGGAAGTGCGACCCGATCTTTGTATCTACTGCCGATGTGCAAACCACGTTCCGAGTTCACATTCTTATTCTTTGTGCCCATGCCATCCACCGTCATACGTCTTACTTCACATGCACTTTTTAAACGGTGGGAAAATATTGAATATTTTTTCATTGTTTTCTTAGAAATTTAAAAGATAATTTTGTTTAAACAAAATCAAAGCGGCAATCTATGGATTAGTCAAAATTTAATTATTACTTCCATACAGCTTAAGCTGTGTGACACTAAAAAAAAAAAAGACAGTAAAATAGCAATAAATATTTCGTCGCTAATCAAAAAATCCGTCGCTAAACAATAATATTGACAAAGTATTATGTAGTTGTTGATTTATTTATGTTGCTAAGGCATTGCAGATTCAACTAAACAACGACTAACCTAGTGACAGAAATCCATCAACGGTATAGCGACACATATCGCTAAGTAACGACAAAAATGGCCGGTCGTTGGAGACGACTTAAACGTTTCGTAGCAACGGGACGGGTCCGTCGTAGCGACGTTGCTGAAAATTTTCAACATCTTAGCGATGGAATGGCGACGAACATATTAACTGATTAACATTGGACCGTAAAATCGTCACATATCTGTCGCAAGTTGGTCGCTACTTAGCGACGGGCCTTCTTCCGTCGCTAGATTCTGTCGGTATTTTGCGGTATCTTCTTTTAGTGTGAAATCAAGATGGCATCGGACATGTTGATAGGGATATATGAATGATTGTTAGGTATTGAACTAGTAGTTGCCTCCCCTTGAACTGACGAAGACATTACCATCTGCAAGTAGTTAGTCCATCACATCTAGCTACAAAGTTTAATTTGCGAGATGAGTTATAACGCCAAAAATGGTTGACAGCTTGGTGAGAATCACTATAGTTCCATACGCATGTAGTTCATACACATTGCTCTCTTGAAAGTGAAAGTGAAAGTTGGACAGTAACGAGCACAAGAGAGACTTGGCGAGATGCAAGACTTTCTAGAACCCTGGGTCAACCTAGGGATAATTTCTGGCAAGATTTGGAACTTAGACAATTCTTCTGCAAAGGACAACTCCTAGACCATTTATTTTTCTTTAGGACCAGCTGTCCAACCCAATCCAACTTATGAGTGATGTTTCGTATCTCAGAATATAAATTTTGACAATTCTTAGTACCGGTCCAGACCATTTGTTTTTCTAGGACATCCAAAATTAGTTTAAAGAAACCCTAATTAGTTTCGGTTAGGACAGCCCTACCTCTCGGACTAGTTAGGGCCGGTCCTAAGCTCGTAAGAACTCGGGACAAACTTTCAAAATAGAACCCCCATACATAATATAAACAATATTAAACAATAATATCTATATAAATTAAAAAAAAAAAAAGGTTACACATCAAGAATTGAACTGAGGACCTATAATATTGAAGTGTAGCAAACTAACCACTACAACACAATAGCTTTGTGTTGAAAAGGGCACATGGTACATACTAGTTCTATTTTATATACAAAATTATTAACATATTTATGGTTAAAATAATTTTTGAGCAATCGTCATCCGTATACCATGGGCGGTCGCATTGGCTACTCTGGGCCAGGGTCGGCCCTAGGACAAGTCCTGCTAGAACCCAAGATAGAATTCAGCAGTTCAAGATCAATCAAGTTACGAGAAAAATATATCCAATAAGGAGTATGCCATCGATTTTTTTTTTTTTTTTTTTTTTTGTTTTTTGTTTTAACTCAACAAGATTTGTTCGGTGGGCTGGGCTCACCACATGACAGTTTGTGAAGTCTTGCTCTCCATCAATTGCAGAATGACACATTATTATTGTAGTGTCATGTCTTGTCTCTCTCCGTGGTTTGTATACTGCTATTGATGGAGAGTAAAGCCTCACTACTGTCATAAGATGAGGCCGGACCACTAAATAATTTCTCCTGAGTCAGGGTGTTATCCGGTCCGGTTCAACCCCAGATCGGCCCGAGCCTGCCCTAGCCTGGAACCAAGAAAGTCCGGTCCGGCCCACCCACTAGCCCGGCCCGCCCAAGCCCACATTCTTGCGGGGCCGGGCTGGGTTTTCTAAACCGAGCCCGAGCCCGGCCCGGACCGGCCCACAATTTTTTTTTTTTTTTGCTATAACGGTAGGCCCGGTTCAGCCCGGCCCGGATCGGCCGGCTGAACCAGGTTTTTTTTTTTTTTTTTTTTGAATTTTTCTTTTCAAACTTTGGCCCCCTTTATCAAAATATCCCTATTTTGTGACCATTTTATGACCGTTTTAGGGAATATTTTGGTCATTTTGTCCAAAATGACCAAAAACCCTCTACAACAACTCTATTTGGAGAGTATGTGAGGTCATTTGGCTTCCAAAAAATCCTATAAATTTGCCATGAAACCTATATTTCAAAACACAAACAATTCAATCCATCTCAAAAAAAAAAAAAAAATCAAAATCACAAGAAGGTTTCAAAAAAGTAGTGCTCTAAATTCCGGCAATCAAAAACACAAACAATTCAAATATATAACTTTAAAAGTAAAACTTTAAAAAGAAACTTAAAAACTTAAAAACTTTTAAAAACGAAAACTTAAAACTTAAGATATAAAAACATAATAATCAAAAAATAACAAAAAAATCCTATACTTAAAACGAAATTTTTTAACTCTGCCTATGACAAGCAAACCTTGTGTTGTCGGTCCCAAGCCCGGATAAAAGAGGAGGGAAAAATAAAACAAAATTAAAGTAAAAAAAAAATTCAAAAATTTAAATTAAAATAAAACTTAAAAAGATAAATTAAATTAAAATAAAATAATTAAATATGAAGTTAACTTAAAAATAAATAAATCAAATTAAGATAAACCAAAACAAAAAGGAAAAAAAATCGGCGGCCCGCTGAACCGGCCCGAGTCCGGCCCGCCCGAGCCCGCACGCGGCCCGGCCCGGCCCTACCCAAGCCGGGTCACTGGGCCGGGCTGGGTTCATCTGGCCACTACCGGGCCAGGCCGGGCCAGGCCCGACCCGCTTCTGCTTCTGGTTCGGGCTGAACCCGGACCAAGCCCGCCTGGGCCTGGTTCAATTTCACGCGGTTCGGTCCGGACCGGACCGGGTCACACCTTGACTCCTGAGCGACCCCTCTTATAGAGCATTGCATTCTTGACCGTGACTTAGTCCATGATAGAAGATTAAGAGAAAGAGTGAAAAAAGTATGATGTTTCCACGAGCAACTCATTTTCAGACTTTTAACACATTATGTCAAAGTTTCCTCCTCCATATTACACGTTTATTTTTGGTTCTTTTACTACTTTTGTAGTCTTCATCCCCATGTAAGTTAGCTTTGATGCTATATAATAAGGAACTGAAAAAGAATCCTAATTAATTCCAAATCAAACTTTAGGTTTTTCTTTATATTAGTGCTTTTTGGTAGAAAAAAAAAGTCTCCAATAAATTTCTAAGATTTTGTGCTAGAGAAAAATATTAAAAATTAAGGGTCTGGCTCGACATAAAGGGTCATTGGTATAATTTTTATGTACATGTGACATAAAAATGAGACACAATATATGTTTTTATGGTTAGATTTCTATATGAATAAATATAGTTGATATATATAAGCATTCTTAAAATGACACGCAAGGTAGGAATAAGTATAAAGACCAACCATTGAAAATATTTTTTTATATAAATTTTTTAAATTTTTATATAAAAGAAAAGTACGATTAAAAGAACTTAACACGTATGATATAAGAAAATCACTAGACTTTATACTTTGGATTGACCATCGAATGATCTAGGAACTAAACCTTTTGAGTTTGAACACACATGATCAACAACTGGGAGTTTGAAGAATACAATATTTTATCTTTTGATTAATTAAAAAAAAATGTTACAAATTTTGTTATAAAACGATTCCTTGAAGTTTAGCTCGTGTAACTAAAAATTCTAACAACAAATTAAGGTTGCATGAGATGTAATTATACATGCATGAGATATTGACCACAAATTTTCAATATTAATTTTATGTGTTTTTTCATATTTGGTTAACATAATATTATAAAATATTGGTATTAGAAAATCTACATTCCTATTTCTTTCTTAATTATCTAACTAGCATCACACATGGGTAAAACTTTGATATAGAAGGGGGTATCAAAGTTTTGATACCCTCTATGTATGACAGGTGGGCCCCTTTCAAAATTTATGTATATATTTATGTGTACACGTTTTACAAAGAGAGAGGGGGCCCACATGTCATAAATAGGAAGTATCAAAACTTTGATATCCCCTTCTCTATCAAAGTTTTTTCCATCACACATCATACGCTCCGGCCATTAAAAAATGGGAGTCTTATTGATGAGATAATAAGACATCTAGACGTTCCATCAGAAACTAGAATACAAAAATTAATAACAAAAAAAAATGAATATTTAGATTTATCTCCACCAAAACACATGTACCAAACATATAATATTTTGTTTTAGTTCGGCTCGAACCCATAAAAATAAACATTTTCATACATTATCTATAACATTGAGGGTATACATAATTTTATAAGTCTTATTCGATTTTTTTACTTTTGATCGAAATCAAATAATTATTTTAGTAAATCGAATCTGAATCAGTTTTTTTCTTCCAAATAAAACCGAATCTCTTATTCGGTTCGGTTCGATTCTCGGTCCAAAATCGAATAACGTCTATCCCTATATTACATGTTCCAATCAGACATGGTAATGTAATTGTAATTAAATTATATTACAAACTCAATTCTATTACGATTATATTGCAATGAATCAAACACAACTTTATTGTCCTTTTTATTAGGCATGTGTACCCTTTCCTACTTCTCTCCTATTCTCTTTTCCAAAATAACCATAAGATTTTCTCTTGTTTTTTTGCATGTATTTCCTATAAATCTGTTTTATTTTTGTATAATTGTTTGCTTAAAAGTTTCTAAATCTTGAATTTTATTAACTAATTAGCTTAACTAGTTAGAAATGGAAAGCAAGTTCAATTCTTCGTTTCTGGTGATGACTTTATAGGTTTTAATGGTTGAGGAGCTAAACAAGAACAAGATAAGAATGGCAAAATATCTTCATTTTTTTTTAGCATGGAGAAAAAAACATTATTGTGGGATTTTTTTTTTTTTGGCCATTTTTTCAATTTCGACGAGGCATCCTGATCAGTCGTCCGGTTACATAGCCATGATGATCTGAGCAGGTAGGAGTAGTTTTCTCCGGATTATGCAGACTTGTCAGACTGCGACTAATAATAGGTCAACCAATCAGAAATTGTAACAACCAAAGATCCAAAAGACTAAAGAGGTATCAACATTGACGTACGTATCTAGAACAGAACAAGCGTGTACTATGGGTTACTCTTTAACTCAAAAGATTTGTGATGCAGTGGTTATTCTGTTAGACTTACACACTAACGGATTCAGGATTATAATTAACTGGGAATACAATTATAAAAGGGTTCGGAGACAGCGTCTTTAAAAAAAAAAATTTTGAAGTATAATAACATGTTAAAAAAATAATGTAAGGTACTCCCCATTTTTTATGGAAATCGTCATCTACTACCGGTCAACTAGTTTGACCAATTTTTTTTGACGAGAATACCCTCGTCTTCTTCCTTTTCTGCCCGTGGGACAAGACCCTCAAGGTCTGGAGGGTGTCCGACCTCAGGTGCCTCGAGTCCGTCAAGGCCCACGACGCCATCAACTCCCTCGCCGCCAGCAACGGCCTGGTTTACTCCGCGTCCGTCGACGGGACTATCAAGGCGTGGGGGAAGGACGGGGACGGCTCACACTCCCTCAAGGGCTGCCTCGAGGGCTACAAGAACGTCGCGTGGAACACGATGGTCGTGTCCGAGGACGACGGGGGGAGGCTGGTCTACGGGGAAGGGTCGGACGGGCGGGTGATGGGGTGGGAGGTGGACTGGAGGAGCGAGAAGTGGTGCCTCGTGTGCGACGTCCGGCCGCACGAGATGGCCGTGTTGTGCCTGTGCGTCGGATGTCGGTGTCATCCGGGGGCACGAGGGCCCGTGAAGTGCCAGCAGGCTTCGGATGTCGGGGTCAGGGGAGAGTTCATGCTGTACAATGGGGGGCTCGATAAGAGGCTGAGGGTCTGGTGGGTGCCCAAGGATTATGGGGAGGAGGGGAATCATAGTGAAGAAGAGGAAGGGAGTGGGAAGCTGATGGAAAAATATATTTTTCTAAGCTAGACTCACAAGAAAATGTCCATAAGGGGGCTGCTGCTGATCTCGCCAGCGATGGGGGGACCGGAGGCACACCGACGGTGGGGAGGGGGACAGCCATGGGAGGGCGCAGGAGGAGAGAAGGGGGGTGCGAAGGCACGCCATCGGTGGAGAGGGGGGCAGCCAAGGGGAAAGGGGAGGGGGGAGGATACGGGGAATAAAATGAGGGTATTCTGGTAAAAAAAATTGGTCAAACTAGTTGACCGGCAGTATAGGATAGTTTTCGTCAAAAATGGAGGGTACCTTACATTATTGTAATTGTGTGGGGTGCACCTTGAATTAGGGTAAAGAAAGTGGGGTGCCACTCAAATTTTCTCAAATAAAAATTGACTGAGGGGGCCGCCCCCCAGTCCCTCCTATGTGGATCCGCCACTCGACTTACACACCAGAGTTCCTTAGTATAGATCTGGGGAACAATAACCTTTCTTATTTTATTTACTTTTATTTTTGTTATTTTTTTTCTTCTTCACATTATGTACGGGAGACTCATTTCGGGAGTTCGTCATGAGTCATGTCACGTTCCGCTCCCAGAATATTGAAAATGCAGGGACGGACTAGGTCAGCTACGCCGTACAAGATACACCAGAACATCTTACGATGATTACGACTGTATGAAGACAAGTGGGAGGACTCTAGCATGCAATTGACGACAATTCTATGGTCGACAATCATAGTTCTCACTCCAACAGCCAACAATAACAAGAATATAACATACTTTAAAGTAAAAAAGACGTCCCAAAATACATAAAATATACGATCATAAAGCTATTCGAAAAATGCTACATTAGCATAGTGTCACGACCCGCACCCTTATGAGGGGCACGAGCACGTGGGTACGTCCAGCCTACGCCGCAGTATCGACGGTAGAACGTTGTATATAACGTCTGTAAATACTACGACTAACCGTATAAATGTACCTGTACAGTATATACTCTCCGAATGGAGGTGACATAACAATACAGTCTCAATCACAAAATAAAACTAAGGTAGATAGCTCAGAAGGAAAGACATATAATAGATGAAGAGTAAATAAGTCCAGAGTCCAATACAAGCCCAGATATATACAACATCACAGGGTATCAAAATATAATATAGAAACTACAGTCTGATAAAGCTAGCTGGATCGCAGTCCAGTCAAACCTAGCTAACCTACACTACTCTTGAAGTACAAAATCTAGTGGCTCTACTATAAGGCCACGATCCAAGGCTACTCCATCTAACTTGAGCCCATAATAGGTCGAGCAGTCCGCCTCGAAATCATCTGTAATATATCATAACGGTATCCTGTCAGAAAAATGAGCAAGTACAAGCACTAACAGCAGTTCCATGTGAATTGACAAATTCTATAAGAGACAGTATAATGAACTACGAGACAAAGATATATGAAAACTTGGGAACCGTTCGGAAGCCGAATTACAACCCTTAAACCAAACAAGGACCGGGGTTATAACTCTTCTCCCGAGCAGAACTTAGTCTCCAATCAAGGTACAATATAAAGGCATGTAGAGCATGTGAGTAACTATATATCATGCATGGTGAGAAAGTACTGAAAGTAGAGCAGATCAGGATATATGATAAGATAAGTAAATATAAAATGTGCCTCGAATATTATAGCCTAATGTAATCGGTATGGGTCAAGAATCATGCTTCCAGCCGACCGACTACAAGTACGTGGACTCGGTCCAGCCGGGATGGTAAGCTATGGAGCAAGTAGTAGCACAGGTCAGGCTATACCCATCGTGAGGTGATGGTATAACTATGATACAAGTAGTAACTCAAGGTGGGCATTGATCACACTATCTATAAAATTCCCCATTCCCCGAATAGTATACGGATCCGGACATAGCACGTCATGACGCGGGATTCCCTAAGAGGGGAGCAAGTCCTCTTCAGGAATCGGCGTCAATACAAGTACAAGAATCAAGACCAAGCAAGTACAAGTATCCCAAGAAATCCAGAAATGACATCTCATGACAGGAATCTGACAATACTAGTCCGTGAACTATCGTGTCTGAGAATCAAGTAAGACACTACGACTGAATCGGATATAGCAAATATCAAGACAATAAAAACTATCAGTGAATGTACTCGCCTGCTGTCCTGAGCTGTAGGGTATATCAATGCTCAGAGCGGAAATCAGGAACCTAAATATGAGATACTGTATGTTAATTTAGGTTTAAACAAGTTTAAGAACGATTCACAATGAATGATATGCAAATCTAGGTCAAACTAGGTCTCACTGAGTCACACTAAGTCCTGTCAAGTCAATTTAGGTCAAATCAAGTTATATCAAGTCAATCTAAGCCAAACCAAGTCAATCTTAGGTCATACCAGTCATCACAGGTCAAAACAAGTCGAAGAAAGTCAAACGGGATCAAGAGTTGGCCTACAGTTGACTTTTGGTCAACTGGTCAACCCTGGTCAACTCTGGTCAACTCTAGGTCAACTCTAGATCAAACTGGTCAAATGTTGACCAACAGTTGACTTTTGGTCAACTGGTCAACTCTGCTTTAAATTTGGTCAAATCTAGACAAAGTGTTGACTCACGGTTGACTTTTGGGTAAAAAGTCAACTCTGGGTCAACCGAGGTCAAGACTAGGTTTAGGCGACTATTTCTAACTATTACCAACCTCTATAACCCATATCCAAGTCCATCTTGGAATTCGAAACTCAAATCTTGGCCGTAGGCCAATATCCTATTTTACCCTTAAAAAGGGTAAAATTCTAGCTTAGGCAATTATCAAGTTAGCCTACCTACGCTTGGTATTTTGACCCGAGCTCCCTAGGGTAGTAAGGTACTAGCCTATACATATATTACCTACCAAGATACCTAGGTAAAGTGGACGTCTAGTCCATCTTACGGCCTATTGCCGGTATCTTGAATATTTTAAGATACGCAATGGTACGGCACGATACCGGCGCTCTACAACCCCAATTTCTACTCGGGAGCCTACCCGCAAAATCTAATTCATATAATCTAGGTCCACGCCAAGTTTCAACTCATTCCGATACTCCGAGCTCCGTTTCACCCTCTAACTCGATTCCCTCTATTTCCTATTTCCCTCTTTTCTTCCTATTCTTCTAACTTCTTCTAATTCTTCCCTTCTAACTTCTAATTTTTTCTAACTTCTAATTCCTTAAACTTCTTCTAATCTTCTCTATGTATCTATCTATATATATATATATATATATATATATATATATATATATATATATATATATATATATATATATATATATATCTATATATATACAAAAAGGGGGGGTTTTATAGGTGCTAAGGCTCAAAGGGGGGGTGAAGCCTGGCAGCAGCTGCTGCCAGGGCTGCTGCTGCTCCTGCAGCTGGTGCTGCTGCTACAGCAGCTGTAGCTGCTGCTACTACTGCTGTTTCATCTTCTTCTTCATCTCTTCCTCTTCTTCCCTCCTATCTCTCTCTCTCTCTCCTCTCCTCTCTCTCTCTCTCCTCTCTCTCTCTCTCTCTCTCTATATATATATATATATATATATATATATATATATATATATATATATATATATATATAACCATCTATTTATATATATCTATGTATATATACACACAACACTCACATATCTATCTATATACATAAACACACACACACTTGTCTATATATATCTATATATATATATATCATACACACACATGCCTATATATATATATATATATATATATATATATATATATATATATATATATATATATACCTAGGCACAAACACACTCAAACACACACACCACCCTCTCACACACACTCTCCATAGCACCACCACTCCAATTTCCCTTACACACACACACAATACTTATAATAACACACACACATAAATACACATGTATATATATATATATATATATATATATATATATATATATATATATATATATATATATATATATATATATATGTATATATATATATATATATACCACTCTCAAAAAGGATTAAACCATAATAAATCCTTAACCTATTTTTCTAGGAAAATCCTACAAATTTATGGGCAAATGGTGGAGAATCTTCTCCTCTCCATTTATTTTGAGGGAATTGAATGCAAATGAGTAATAAATTGAGAATTAAAATCATACCTAGATTAGGTTTGGTTGGAGGAAGAAAAAGCTTGAAAGGAATTGAATTTGAAAGAGAGAGAGAGAGAGTTGCTTAGTGGAGAAGAAAGAGGGGGGGGGGGGGGTTCTCCTACATGGCCGGCCAAGGGGCATGGATAGGGGCACTTGTATTTACAAGTTTGTCCCTCCCTAAGCCTAATGCTAATTAAATCCAAAATAGGTTTCGGAAGTTGCTAAAAATAAATAAAAATTATAATTAAACTTAATTACTCATGGGGGACTAGTCCAAACTCCTAAACCAAGAAGTTTAGTGTGGTGGGCCATGGTTAAATATCATGCTAATTACGGCTCAAGTCGAAATTCACCGGGGTCCCGAATTAACTCGGAATGCGATAAAATTCGAATCCGACTCCTATAATAATTAAATAATAATATTCATGAAATAAAATTTCCAAAAATATTATAAAATAGAAAATTATCATTTTACCCCTAACTGGAAAAAGTGAGGGTGACAAGTCTATCCACCTTAAAAAAAATTCGTCCTCGAAATTGAAGACAACAAGCACAGGAAATCACAAACAGAAAGACAAAAGAACTAGATTTATACCTCAGGACGCGAAAAGATATGGGAAACGCTCCCGCATGTCGTCCTCCCTCTCCCAGGTAGACTCACCTGGAGAGTGATGTCTCCATGCAACCCGAACCAAGGGTATGACCTGGTTCCGGAGCACCTTCTCCCTGCGATCCAGAATCTCTACCGGCTGTTCTGGATAGCTGAGAGTAGGTCCCACCTGTATCGCTGAATGGTCCAATACATGGCTAGGATCTGCCACGTACCGCCTCAGCTGAGATACATGAAACACGTTGTGCACTCCCTCGAGCCTGGTAGGCAAGTCCAGTCGGTAGGCTACTGCACCGATCCTCTCTAAGATGGTGAAAGGTCCGATGTAGCGTGGACTGAGCTTCCCACCGCCGCCAAAGCGAATAGTGCCACGTGTCGGGGATATCCTCAGAAATACCATGTCACCAACCTAGACACAAGACAAAAACTTAATACACAACTAACAAACAATCACAACAAACACGACAAGAACTGAAACTAACCTCGAACTCTAACGGTCTCCGGTGACTATCGGCCCAATGCCGCTGCCTATCCTGAGCCACCCGAAGTCTGTCTCTAATCATCCTGACCTTCTCGGCCGCATCCACAACCATCTCCGGCCCAAGAAGCGCCCGTTCGCCGACATCGTCCCAAGACAAGGGAGTACGGCATCTCCGTCCATATAGAGCCTCAAATGGTGACATCTCTATACTGGCCTGGTAGCTGTTGTTGTAAGCAAACTCTACCAGGTGAAGATGGTCCTCCCAAGAACCCCCGAGATCTAGCACACATGTGCGGAACATATCCTCCAAAGTCTGGATGGTCCTCTCCGACTGCCCGTCTGTCTGAGGATGATAAGCAGTACTAAACTTGAGCGAGGTGCCCAAGCTAGCCTGCAAACTCCTCCAGAAGTGGGAAGTGAATCGGCTATCCCGATATAAAACTATGCTCACCGGAACTCCGTACAATCTCACGATCTGACGAACATACAGCTCAGCCAGCCTCTCCGTAGACAAACCCACTTTGAAAGGCAAAAAGTGGGCCGATTTGGTCAATCTATCAACTATGACCCAAACCGCGTCCTTCCCTCCTGGCGACCGTGGAAGTCCAGATGCAAAGTCCATGGTGATGTGCTCCCACTTCCACACGGAAATGGGCAGCGGCTGTAGCAATCCACCTGGTCTCTGCCTCTCGGCCTTCACCTGCTGACACACAAGGCAACGAGATACAAACTGAGCTACCTCGCGCTTCATGCCATACCACCATACGTGCTCTCTCAGGTTCCTATACATCGTGTTGGCTCCGGGATGCATAGAATACTGAGAGCGATGCGCCTCCTGAAGAACCTCCTCCCGAAGCTCTCCACGCGAAACGCACAGCCTAGTACCGTGCCGCAACGACCCGTCTTCGGCTACAGAGAAATCGTCAAGCAAGCCCGTCCTCACCTGCTGTAACGCCCCAGCAAAAGAAAAAGATAGATATAGCAGGCACACTGCAGTAAGATACATGTGCCCTAAAGAAGTAGTGCCACACTCGACGGAGGGCTGGGAATGCGCTCATCTCGACGGATAGCAACAAATCCCTAGTATATATATAGATACATAGGGCCGGAGCCAGACAAGCAACAGGTCACTGGGAAGTCCCCATGAACTACATGATTAATCTAGTTATTAGCCTAGTCAGTTTCATTATGGATCCCTGACCGTGGTAACCAGGAATCCATGTCCTAGACATGATGCAAGACGAGACAGGTAGTTTGTACAAGCACAATCAGGAAAATCAACCACGGTGTCCAGACAAGGTCATACCTAGCAAATCAGGACTGGCTGTCGCAACAGCGGTCAAGAGTAAACATGTCATGTCAAGAGTACTAGTCAGGAGTGCGCCACCACGGGCCACTATCAAGAATCAAGAGTATACATGCCAGGTTTACTGTCAAGTCCAGAGTGCTAGTCAGGAGTGCACCTCTACGGGCCACTAATCAAAAATCAAGACAGGTCCAGGTCATCGTGTAATACCAGGAACAAGGTCAAACCTATCAGTCATAAGAAGTCACATGCCCAAATCGTGACATGGATATCAAGTCGGGTACAAAATCAGAACCTCTACTATAATCACATCTCAAGAATATATGGGAGCCTAGAGCTCCAATCATCCCGTCTGTCTATCCACCAGATCAATCTATCAAGAGTCACTCTTCTATGATGGATTCAATATCATGTCAGGAAGGTCAATAACCAAATATCCAAGCTAATCACTGTAAGCAATGCTAGGCCCTCTAGCTCACAAGAATCCTCCAAGGCAATGATCACAAGCCACTAGAAAACAAGCCCCTCAACTACCAAGACACAGCAATCAACCAGGTTTCCCCAACTACCGGAATACACAAAGATACCAGGTTTTGGGCGTTTGGGAAGTCGAGTAAAAATCATATAATAATACCCTCGATATTCTCCTCGTTCCACGAAATATTCGAAATCACCAAAATCCAAGAATCCACATAGATCCACCAAGTCAATATCCCAAGATCGTACTCTCCATATTACTCAATCCTCAGTCATATCCACAAGTCACATCTCCCAATACATAGGACAACTGTCAGCTCTATCTGGCAGACGAGGACAACCCCTAGGATGAAGGGTCAGGGGACAAGAGTCCGGTAATAAATGCCGCCGGAAGTGGCAAGGATTACATGGACCGCTCTGGAGCAAATCCACAACCCTTAAACCAAACAAGGACCAGGGTTGCAGACCGTCTCCCGAGTGGAACCGCTCTCCTTACGCTATCCGACGGACAAGACATGTCAAGACGCTAGGCGACTAATCTAGTCGGGAGTCTACCTGGCAGGCAATGGGATCAGGTATACTATACCAAGACATGTACGAGCCCAGTCCAGCAAACCAAAGGAAGGGTTCTGCCCAATCCTTCGAACCAAATTCCCGATCGGGAATTCTGGAGAAATCCGGCAGAATCTCCTCTGTATTTTGGACGGGAGCTCCCAGCAAATTGGGGCTAAAACCACTCGGCGCAACCCGCCGCAGAATCACAGTCGCAGGCTCGCAGGCTGAGAACACTAAGTCTCAGCTACCAGTAGCACTACGATGCGTACTGGAAACAAGTCGATAGCCGAGAACACTAAGTCTCGGCCTCCAGCAGCACTACGATGCGTACTGGAAACCAATCGAACCCGAGACCACTAAGTCCCGGCTTCCAGCAGCGCTACAATGCGTACTGGGCGCCAAGCCAACATGCATAATATAAAACAACCGCCTCGCAGGGCGCACTACAACACATGTCCATAAATCTAACCCACGCACAATCAATCACAGCCTCAAGTAAGGTCAGCCAAAGCCGCTACCCGACCGCGAGTCGGACACGGGGCATATGGGGACAATCCATACATGTGAGTCGTGCTCGTGTCCTCGGAGGTGTGGATGACCCATCCGAGTTGTCCGATACGGTCTATCCCGGTATCGGGCCAAACTATCCTAAGTTATCATGGCAGTTCTACTGCTAAGCTACACTAAACATGATTATACATTTACAATAAATTAAATGCAATAAAATACAGGAGAGATGGCAAGAGCCGCCAATGAGCAAGGGATACTTGCCTAGAGGGCTCGGCTAGGTAAGCAAGTCTTCGGCAGTCGCGATCCAAGGTAGCACGCCAATCGAGATCCTCAGAACACACAATAAACAATCATTAGCACCAAACAATAAAATAATAGAATAAATCACAGGGGACGGCAGGAGGCTATACCGTGTGGGTCCCGCAAGCAGTGCAGGGATCTGGCACGGAAACCGAGGTACGCGGATCGATACGGACACGTAAACCGAGACGTGCACGTATATCGAGATGCGCACGAGAATCGAGATGGCACGAATATCGAGGCGAACAAGAAACCGAAACGTGCACGTAAACCGAGACGTGCACGTAAACCGAGAAATCACGAATATCGAAATGGTACATGAATCACATGGCACGCATATCGAGGCGAGCACGTAAATCGAGACAACCCAAGGTCCAAGAAGCACGTAAATCGATTACGGTACACAAATCGAGGTGCGTACGCAAATCGATACGGTGCGGAGTCCAATGCGACACGCAAACTGAGATGGTACAAGGACCGATGTGGCACGCAAGTCGGAGCGAGCACGCAAACCGAGGCAACACAAGATACAATATGATACGCAAATCGATACGACACGCAAATCGGTGCGTGCACGTAAATCGAGGTGGCACGGGTCACGAGGTAGGCACAAAGGCCGAGACACGAAAGTCGAGGCGGTACACAAATCGAGATGGCACGGTGCTCGAGGCAGCGCGGGCTCGAGGCGTCCCGCTGTCCAAGGCAGCACGTAGACCGAGGTACACGCAAAACGAGGCGACACGTACACCGAGGTGCACACAACCCGAAAATACGAGGAACGAGGAAGCGCACCAACCGAGGGTGCGCTGCCCGAGGTGACATGCTGCACAAGGCAGCGCACTGCTCGAGGCAGCACGCTGCCCGAGGCGCGCCGATCGAGGGGCTCGCTCCCCGAGGAGCTCACAGCCCGAGAGGGGGAGGGAGAGAGGAGGCGGAGGAGTCCGACCAGGGTCGGGTCGGACCACCGGCGGAGAGGACAGAGAGAGAGGAGGCGGAGCTTACCAAGGGGCTCGGCCAGGGGCAGGCCGGAGACGAGGGGGAGCCCGCGACGGAGCTGACCGGAGCTGGAGGAAGCCGGGGAGAGGGGCTCGGGGCGATTCTGCGTCGGGGATGGCCGGAGTGGCGGTGGCGCCGGAAGTGGAGGCCAACGGAGGAGGGGCCAGTGGAGATGACGGCGAGGGGGCTCGCGGCGGAGGGGCCGGAGCTCGAGGAGAGGGAGAGGAGCCAGGGGTAGCGGCTGTCGGCGGAGAGGGAGGCCGGAGAAGACGACGAGGAGGGTGGTGGAGACGACGATGATGATGGGGGGGGTGGCAGTGGTGGTCGCGGCGGAGCCGGCCAGGCGGGCCGCGCAGGCGAGAAAGAGGTCGAGGAGAGGAGGACGAAGGGGCGAGGGATCTGGGAGAGGAGAGAGAGGCAGATCGAGAGTGAGGGGGAGGGCTGGTCTCCTGTGGGAGAGGAGAGAGAGGCAGTGAGCGAGAGAGAGGGAGAGAGGAGACTAGATATTTTGGGAGGGGGATATTATTAGAATAACAAAATAATAATAGTAGCAATAATAATAATAGGGTAAATTTTACCTCAAATAAAATAATAAAAATTTTAAAAATTCCCCAAAATTAAAAATCCTCCAATTACAGCAAAATACGTATTTTAAAATAGGAATATCACATCCTACCCACCTTACAAAAATTTCGTCCTCGAAATTTCAAAATTATAAAAGTAGGGTTTTTAAAACTAGTACATATACATATCATGAAAACTCTACCCACCTTACAGAAATCAAGTAATACAATCAAGAAATGAACAAATCCTCAATATGAAAACCTCAAAAGCATAACTTCTAGCTACACAAATCAACTCGGAAAGTAAATCCAAAACACATGGAATTTCTTTAATCAAAAATCTCGCATGCATGAAATAACTCCATAAATCAAAACAAGTACAAGCACCGAAAACAATACCAAAACCTAAAATCCCCACTACATGGAAATCAACAAAATCATAAAATAAAGGATACTTGTCTCAACCGACGACCGTAGTTTCCGAATATCCGAAAAAGTGTGTCATGATCATCCCTGCCACGCCATCCGGAATGGCTGCAAAAGATGCACCAGGGCACTATAATCGAGCGGCTGCAACTTTCGTTACCTCGCCGTCAATGTATACTAGGGTCATCCAGTCACTCTTGACAAATACCCAAAATAAATCAAATCTACAACTCAAATGTCCAAGTCACTAAAATCAGAAAATATCTAACCAATATAACATAATAATTCTACAAAATAATAACTCATAATCCATGTCAAATCGTAATATGCATCCAAAAACAGCTTCACTAATAATCACAAGATAGTTCTCTAGGAAACTCCAAATCCAGAAATCTATGCCAAAACATATTCTATAGAGAATATATGTATATAATCCAAAATAATATCTGAAGGAAACAATCATGATTGTGGAATTGTCCGGAATCAAGGAAGCTGAAATGATACAAGAAAATCCACTGGATACTCCACAAATGCTGAAACATCCCATCTCAGAGTCCTGGTGAAATCTTCATTCTGCAGCGATCAAGCCAACGCTCGAAGAGGGCGATAATAAGACTAAGTCAACACAAAGTCAACGTACGAAAGGAATAACAGGAAATCAAACAAGGCGAAACACCGGTAGAGAGTCCAGAACCCAAGATAAATAATATAGTAACCCAAAGATAAGACCAGACATCGTCTTACCTGATAAAGTGATCGACATGACCAACTACAGGACCATGCCTCTCAAAACAAGGAATAATGGTAGATGACAACGAATAAGACAGGACAATGCAAGATAGGTCCAGGTAGAGATGGGGACCAGTTCACAAGTTCAAGGGAGCGAAGGACAAGTGTAACAAGTGGGAATACCAAGAAATAGTGGAATGAGATCAGTAATCATGTGATACCCAACAAAATCTCAAAACGAGACCTGCATGGGCCACCACTAAAACCATGTAACGCCCCAGCAAAAGAAAAAGATAGATATAGCAGGCACACTGCAGTAAGATACATGTGCCCTAAAGAAGTAGTGCCACACTCGACGGAGGGCTGGGAATGCGCTCATCTCGACGGATAGCAACAAATCCCTAGTATATATATAGATACATAGGGCCGGGGCCAGACAAGCAACAGGTCACTGGGAAGTCCCCATGAACTACATGATTAATCTAGTTATTAGCCTAGTCAGTTTCATTATGGATCCCTGACCGTGGTAACCAGGAATCCATGTCTTAGACATGATGCAAGACGAGACAGGTAGTTTGTACAAGCACAATCAGGAAAATCAACCACGGTGTCCAGACAAGGTCATATCTAGCAAATCAGGACTGGCTGTCGTAACAGCGGTCAAGAGTAAACATGTCATGTCAAGAGTACTAGTCAGGAGTGCGCCACCACGGGCCACTATCAAGAATCAAGAGTATACATGCCAGGTTTACTGTCAAGTCCAGAGTGCTAGTCAGGAGTGCACCTCTACGGGCCACTAATCAAAAATCAAGACAGGTCCAGGTCATCGTGTAATACCAGGAACAAGGTCAAACCTATCAGTCATAAGAAGTCACATGCCCAAATCGTGACATGGATATCAAGTCGGGTACAAAATTAGAACCTCTACTATAATCACATCTCAAGAATATATGGGAGCCTAGAGCTCCAATCATCCCGTCTGTCTATCCACCAGATCAATCTATCAAGAGTCACTCTTCTATGATGGATTCAATATCATGTCAGGAAGGTCAATAACCAAATATCCAAGCTAATCACTGTAAGCAATGCTAGGCCCTCTAGCTCACAAGAATCCTCCAAGGCAATGATCACAAGCCACTAGAAAACAAGCCCCTCAACTACCAAGACACAGCAATCAACCAGGTTTCCCCAACTACCGGAATACACAAAGATACCAGGTTTTGGGCGTTTGGGAAGTCGAGTAAAAATCATATAATAATACCCTCGATATTCTCCTCGTTCCACGAAATATTCAAAATCACCAAAATCCAAGAATCCACATAGATCCACCAAGTCAATATCCCAAGATCGTACTCTCCATATTACTCAATCCTCAGTCATATCCACAAGTCACATCTCCCAATACATAGGACAACTGTCAGCTCTATCTGGCAGACGAGGACAACCCCTAGGATGAAGGGTCAGGGGACAAGAGTCCGGTAATAAATACCGCCGGAAGTGGCAAGGATTACATGGACCGCTCTGGAGCAAATCCACAACCCTTAAACCAAACAAGGACCAGGGTTGCAGACCGTCTTCCGAGTGGAACCGCTCTCCTTACGCTATCCGACGGACAAGACATGTCAAGACGCTAGGCAACTAATCTAGTCGGGAGTCTACCTGGCAGGCAATGGGATCAGGTATACTATACCAAGACATGTACGAGCCCAGTCCAGCAAACCAAAGGAAGGGTTCTGCCCAATCCTTCGAACCAAATTCCCGATCGGGAATTCTGGAGAAATCCGGCAGAATCTCCTCTGTATTTTGGACGGGAGCTCCCAGCAAATTGGGGCTAAAACCACTCGGCGCAACCCGCCGCAGAATCACAGTCGCAGGCTCGCAGGCTAAGAACACTAAGTCTCAGCTACCAGTAGCACTACGATGCGTACTGGAAACAAGTCGATAGCCGAGAACACTAAGTCTCGGCCTCCAGCAGCACTACGATGCGTACTGGAAACCAATCGAACCCGAGACCACTAAGTCCCGGCTTCCAGCAGCGCTACAATGCGTACTGGGCGCCAAGCCAACATGCATAATATAAAACAACCGCCTCGCAGGGCGCACTACAACACATGTCCATAAATCTAACCCACGCACAATCAATCACAGCCTCAAGTAAGGTCAGCCAAAGCCGCTACCCGACCGCGAGTCGGACACGGGGCATATGGGGACAATCCATACATGTGAGTCGTGCTCGTGTCCTCGGAGGTGTGGATGACCCATCCGAGTTGTCCGATACGGTCTATCCCGGTATCGGGCCAAACTATCCTAAGTTATCATGACAGTTCTACTGCTAAGCTACACTAAACATGATTATACATTTACAATAAATTAAATGCAATAAAATACAGGAGAGATGGCAAGAGCCGCCAATGAGCAAGGGATACTTGCCTAGAGGGCTCGGCTAGGTAAGCAAGTCTTCGGCAGTCGCGATCCAAGATGGCACGCCAATCGAGATCCTCAGAACACACAATAAACAATCATTAGCACCAAATAATAAAATAATAGAATAAATCACAGGGGACGGCAGGAGGCTATACCGTGTGGGTCCCGTAAGCAGTGCAGGGATCTGGCACGGAAATCGAGGTACGCGGATCGATACGGACACGTAAACCGAGACGTGCACGTATATCGAGATGCGCACGAGAATCGAGATGGCACGAATATCGAGGCGAACAAGAAACCGAAACGTGCACGTAAACCGAGACGTGCACGTAAACCGAGAAATCACGAATATCGAAATGGTACACGAATCACATGGCACGCATATCGAGGCGAGCACGTAAATCGAGACAACCCAAGGTCCAAGAAGCGCGTAAATCGATTACGGTACACAAATCGAGGTGCGCACAGCAAATCGATACGGTGCGGAGTCCAATGCGACACGCAAACTGAGACGGTACAAGGACCGATGTGGCACGCAAGTCGGAGCGAGCACGCAAACCGAGGCAACACAAGATACAATATGATACGCAAATCGATACGACACGCAAATCGGTGCGTGCACGTAAATCGAGGTGGCACGGGTCACGAGGTAGGCACAAAGGCCGAGACACGAAAGTCGAGGCGGTGCACAAATCGAGATGGCACGGTGCTCGAGGCAGCGCGGGCTCGAGGCGTCCCGCTGCCCAAGGCAGCACGTAGACCGAGGTACACGCAAAACGAGGCGACACGTATACCGAGGTGCACACAACCCGAAAATACGAGGAACGAGGAAGCGCACCAACCGAGGGTGCGCTGCCCGAGGTGACACGCTGCACAAGGCAGCGCACTGCTCGAGGCAGTACGCTGCCCGAGGCGCGTCGATCGAGGGGCTCGCTTCCTGAGGAGCTCACAGCCCGAGAGGGGGAGGGAGAGAGGAGGCGGAGGAGTCCGACCAGGGTCGGGTCGGACCACCGGCGGAGAGGACAGAGAGAGAGGAGGCGAAGCTTACCAAGGGGCTCGTCCAGGGGCAGGCCGGAGACGGGAGGGAGCCCGCGACGGAGCTGACCGGAGCTGGAGGAAGCCGGAGAGAGGGGCTCGGGGCGATTCTGCGTCGGGGATGGCCGGAGTGGCGGTGGCGCCGGAAGTGGAGGCCAACGGAGGAGGGGCCAGTGGAGATGACGGCGAGGGGGCTCGCGGCGGAGGGGCCGGAGCTCGAGGAGAGGGAGAGGAGCCAGGGGTGGCGGCTGTCGGCGGAGAGGGAGGCCGGAGAAGACGACGAGGAGGGTGGTGGAGACGACGATGATGATGGGGGGGGTGGCAGTGGTGGTCGCGGCGGAGCCGGCCAGGCGGGCCGCGCAGGCGAGAAAGAGGTCGAGGAGAGGAGGACGAAGGGGCGAGGGATCTGGGAGAAGAGAGAGAGGCAGATCGAGAGTGAGGGGGAGGGCTGGTCTCCTGTGGGAGAGGAGAGAGAGGCAGTGAGCGAGAGAGAGGGAGAGAGGAGACTAGATATTTTGGGAGGGGGATATTATTAGAATAACAAAATAATAATAGTAGCAATAATAATAATAGGGTAAATTTTACCTCAAATAAAATAATAAAAATTTCAAAAATTCCCCAAAATTAAAAATCCTCCAATTACAGCAAAATACGTATTTTAAAATAGGAATATCACACATGCTCCCTGATGCTCCTCAGGGCAACATCATCATACTGCGCTGAACTGACTCTATCCATCAGCTCAGACTGAATCTGCAAACCCCACATCTGGATCTCCACGCCCGGAATGATGACCTCGATACCCAAACTTATATCCAGGTCGGCCAACAAATGACGATCTGTTGTCAAGAACATAGCAACTGGATACCTGCTCAAGGCATCTGCAACTACGTTGGCCTTCCCCGGATGGTACTGCAAGGATATATCGAAGTCCTTCATCAGCTCTAACCACCGCCTCTGCCGCGTATTCAACTCCTTCTGAGTGAACACGTACTTCAAGCTCTTGTGATCTGTGAAGAACTCAACTCGCTCTCCGTACAGGTAATGCTTCCATAACTTCAAAGAAAAAATAACCGCGGCCAACTCCAGATCATGAGTAGGATAGTTCTTCTCATGAGGACGCAACTGCCTGGATGCATAGACAATCACCTTCCCGTGCTGCTGAAGAACACACCCTAAACCCTTCCCGGAAGCATCGCTGAAGATCGAGAACCCTCCTGACCCAGATGGAAAAGTCAGGATCGGAGCTGAAGTCAACCTCCTCTTCAGCTCATCGAATGCAGCCTGACACTCAACAGTCCAGACGAACTCCACGTCCTTCCTGGTGAGTCTAGTCATCGGCTCTGCAATCCGTGAGAAGTCCTGGACGAACTTTCGGTAATAGCCAGCCAAACCCAGAAAGCTCCGAACCTCGGCAACTGAACTGGGCGTAGACCAAGACTCCACTGCCGAAATCTTCCTCTGGTCTACTGAAATCCCGTGCTCGGTCACAACATGACCTAGGAACTCCACCTGGTCTAAGAAGAACTCACACTTCGAAAGCTTCCCGTAGAGTTGCTCCCTCCTCAGAGTCTCTAACACAACTCTCAAGTGCTCCTCATGCTCCTCCTGCGTCTTCGAATAGATCAAGATATCGTCTATGAAGACCACCACGAACTTGTCAAGGTACTGATGGAATATCTTGTTCAACAAGTTCATGAACACCGCGGGAGCATTGGTCAACCCAAATGGCATCACTGTAAACTTGTACTGGCCGTACCGAGTCCGAAATACCGTCTTGGGAATGTCATCCCACCTCACCTTCAGCTGGTGATACCCGGACCTCAAATCTATCTTCGAAAAGACCTTTGCCCCACTCAGCTGATCGAACAAGTCGTCGATCCTTGGCAAAGGGTACCTATTCTTGATAGTGAGGTTGTTGAGCGCCCGGTAATCAATGCACATACGGGACGTATCGTCCTTCTTCGGCACAAACAGGACTGGCGCTCCCTAGGACGAAGAACTGGATCTGATGAACCCCTTGTCCTGCAGCTCGTCGACTTGCTTCTTCAGCTCTATCAACTCGCTGTTGTTCACCCTATAGACATGCTGTGAAATGGGCTCGGCGCCCGGTACCAAGTCTATGGAGAACTCAATGTCCCTGTCTGGCGGCATCCCCGATAACTCCTCGGGAAAGACATCCGAGAACTCAGCAATCAACGGATGTGGCAAATCCTACCCCACCAACAAAGCTCCACAGAATCCAGCCTCCGGCTCCGCTGCTCCTCAAGCAAACTCGATCTCTAGCTCACCCGGCGTCCTAAAAAGAATTCTGCCTCCTCTGCAATCAATGCTAGCATGGTGCATGCTTAACCAATCCATACCGAGTACCATATCGTACCTCGGTAGGGGCATTATGAACAGACACGCACTCAAGTCCCGGCCTCTCAGAGTGACTCTCCGCCCCTTGCAAATATTATTAACCAGGATAATGCCTCCCCCGGTCATAATCTTGCAAGTCCTACCCATATATTCAGCAATGATATTGTATCTCAAAGCAAAAGAAACAGACACAAAACTATGGGTCGCCCCAGAATCAAACAAGGCGAAAGCAGGGAAAGAATCTAGGAGAACATGACCTGCTACAACATCTCCCACGGGCTCTGCCTCCTCCTCTGCTGCCAAAGCGAACACCCTGCCCGCGGGTGCTCCCCTCTGGTGCTGGACAAAATGCTACTGCTGGGTCTGAAGTGGAGGACCCCTTTGCTGAACCGCTGGTCCTCTAGCCGGCTGCACCCTGTCCTGGCCTTCCTTGGCTGCCCGAGCAGGACAGCCCTTCAGCTGGTGGTCGATCCCTCCGCAGAATAGGCATCGCCTAACCTCCTTCGGCATACGTCTCTGCTGTGCCCCGTCTTTCCGCAGAAGGCACACTGCTGGGTCTGCCTCTGGCCCTGACCCTAATACCGCTGGGCACGCGTCGGTGCCTGCTGAATCTGCAACAGAGACTGCTGCTGAAACGGCCTCTGCTGCTGCTGAATATGGGGGCGCTTGGCCGGTCCCGCACTGGAACTCGCCCCCATAGTATCTCCGCTCCTCTTCGGCTTGAGGCCGAAGTCCTCCTCTGCAATCTGTGCGTCTATCAATATCTGATCGAACGTCGCGTCACGGCGACCCGAGGTGCGGGTGCGCACTGCATGAATAAGTCCCCTGCCGAACTTATGAGCCTTCTGCCCCTCATTCTGGATCATATCGGGAGCGAACCTGCTAAGGCAGAAGAACTCAGCTGCATACTCGTCCACCGACGAGTTCCCTTGTACTAGACCCACGAACTGGCCCTCCAATGCTGTAAGAGCCACGTCCGGAAAGAACTTCTCCTTGAAGAGCCTCCGTAAGTTCTCCCAAGTTAGCCCTCTCACCGACGTACGAGGATCCGTGTGGTACCATGTCAGCGCAATGTCGAAGAATCGGCTGGCTGCGGCCGAAACCCAAAGTGCTCTGGGAAGCTCTGCCAGCTCCATGCTTCGCTGCACATCCTCTTGCCAATCGTCTGCATAGAGGATGCCCTTCGTGCCCATGAAGTCCCTGGAGCTCATCTTCCTAAAGTCTAATACTATCCCCGGCCTGGACTGCTGCTGGTACGGCTGCTGGCCGGTAGGGCCCTGTACCGTACCCGGTGCCACTCTCTCTACTGCTGCCAGTGCAAGCTGATGCGAGTTCTCCATACTCTACCTCAGCATCTCGATCTGACGGTGTGACGCCTCCGACTGGCGCTGCGACGCCTCTGCCTGGGCCTGCTGTATCTCCATCATCTGCTGAAGGAGAAGGAACATATGATGTGTATCCGTCGGTATCGGTGGTGGTGGCGACAGTATCTCTGGAACAACGACCGTAACCCTCTGGGGTGGAGGTGGTAGACCTCCCTGTGCAACTGTCGGGGTCTCCGGGATAGTAGAATCACTGGGGGCAGTCTCGTGAACCTCCTCCTCTG
Source organism: Iris pallida (assembly GCA_029216955.1). Lineage (NCBI taxonomy): Eukaryota > Viridiplantae > Streptophyta > Magnoliopsida > Asparagales > Iridaceae > Iris > Iris pallida. Next base: position 9,444,582 of record JANAVB010010000.1, on the reverse strand, counting down.
CCTGATCAGATCTCTCAGGCAAGCTACTCGATCCAGAGGCCTGCGGATGCGTCTTCGTCATCCTGGAGACGAATTGAAACAAAGAGATCAATATGGCACATGAGTAGATTATCAAAGAAGGACAGTTAATTTAATACAAGGTGAATAATCATGATAATCAAAAGATCAGAAATTTCCTAGGTGTGATTGAGAAACTCCTATCATGTCCTAGGTCCTACGTCCTAATTGCAGGCTCGTAATTAGTACTCTAAGTCGAGCACCATTACGAGATCGCACTAATTGCAACATTGGACCTGCATGGGCCACCACAAAAATGTGTCACGACCCGCATCCTTATGAGGGGCACGAGCACGTGGGTACGTCCAGCCTACGCCGCAGTATTGGCGGTAGAACGCTGTATATAACGTCTGTAAATACTACGACTAACAGTATAAATGTACCTGTACAGTATATACTCTTCGAATGGAGGTGACATAATAATACAGTCTCAATCACAAAATAAAACTAAGGTAGATAGCTCAGAAGGAAAGACATATTGTCACGCCCCAGTACCGAAATACGAAGACGGACTAGGCCAGCTACTCCATATGAGGTACGTAACGTCATACGGCGATCGTGGCTGTCGAGAGACTAGGGGGTACATGCTACAATCAAGTCTCCTATGGTCCCACAGAGTTCTATGTCTCAATCAATCAAATCACACCAGCAAATAAATGAACATTAAAGATAAAGCAGTAAGGCGTCCCCGACGCTTCATCAAAATGATCATGAGAGACTAGCTTTATAATTTAGCTATCTCAGAGAGTCAGGAGTACAAAATTATACACAGCTGCAGTCTATTTATTTACAAGTCTGTACTGACACAAAATATCAAGTAATCCGGCTAACAGGTGCCGGTGGCTAAACGCCGCAAAAGTATAAGCAGGAGTGGTGGAGAAAAAACCCACTCGAGTCCCCGAACCGCCATGCTCCTAGTATGCACCATGGATGTCAGGGAGGAAGATCGTGTCCTCAGGCTCTGCTACGGAATCTGGCCAAACAAAACCAGCGGGGTCAGCCCCGAATAGCAAGTATCGCCAAAGGGGCACAAGAGTTAAGATTAAAAAAACCCAGTTAATAGAATAATTGATAAGTCCAGGGTCCAATACAAGCCAAGATATATACAACATCACAGGGTATCAAAATATAATATAGAAACTACATTCTGATAAAGCTAGCTGGATCGCAGTCCAGTCAAACCTAGCTAACCTACACTACTCTGAAAGTACAAAATCTAGTGGCTCTATTATAAGGCCACGATCCAAGGCTACTCCATCTAACTCGAGCCCATAATAGGTCGAGCAGTCCGCCTCGGAATCATCTGTAATATATCATAACGGTATCCTGTCAGGAAAATGAGCAAGTATAAGCACTAACAGCAGTTCCATGTGAATTGACAAATTCTATAAGAGACAGTATAATGAACTACGAGACAAAGATATATGAAAACTTGGGAACCGTTCGGAAGCCGAGTTACAACTCTTAAACCAAACAAGGACCGGGGTTGTAACTCTTCTCCCGAGCAGAACTTAGTCTCCAATCAAGGTACAATATAAAGGCATGTAGAGCATGTGAGTAACTGTATATCATGCATGGTGAGAAAGTACTGAAAGTAGAGCAGATCAGGATATATGATAAGATAAGTAAATATAAAATGTGCCTCGAATATTATAGCATAATGTGATCGATATGGGTCAAGAATCAGGCTTCCAGCCGATCGGCTACAAGTACGTAGACTCGATCCGGCCAGGATGGCAAGCTATGGAGCAAGTAGTAGCACAGGTCAGGCTATACCCATCGTGAGATGAGGGTATAACTATGATACAAGTAGTAACTCAAGGTGGGCATTGATCACACTATCTATAAAATTCCCCATTCTCCGAATAGTATACGGATCCGGACATAGCACGTCATGACGCAGGATTCCCTAAGAGGGGAGCAAGTCCTCTTCAGGAATCGGCGTCAATATAAGTACAAGAATCAAGACCAAGCAAGTACAAGTATCCCAAGAAATCCAGGAATGACATCTCATGACAGGAATCCGACAATACTAGTCCGTGAACTATCGTGTCTGAGAATCAAGTAAGACACTACGACTGAATCGGATATAGCAAATATCAAGACAATGAAAACTATCAGTGAATGTACTCGCCTGATGTCCTGAGCTGTAGGGTATATCAATGCTCAGAGTGGAAATCAGGAACCTAAATATGAGATACTGTATGTTAATTTAGGTTTAAACAAGTTTAAGAACAATTCACAATGAATGATATGCAAATCTAGGTCAAACTAGGTCTCACTGAGTCACACTAAGTCATGTCAAGTCAATCTAGGTCAAATCAAGTTATATCAAGTCAATCTAAGCCAAACCAAGTCAATCTTAGGTCATACCAGTCATCACAGGTCAAAACAAGTCGAAAAAAGTCAAACGGGGTCAAGAGTTGGCCTACAGTTAACTTTTGGTCAACTGGTCAACCCTGGTCAACTCTGGTCAACTCTAGGTCAACTCTAGGTCAAACTGGTCAAATGTTGACCAATAGTTGACTTTTGGTCAACTGGTCAACTCTGGTTTGGATTTGGTCAAATCTAGACAAAGTGTTGACTCACGGTTGACTTTTGGGTAAAAAGTCAACTCTGGGTCAACCGAGGTCAAGACTAGGTTTAGGCAACTATTTCTAACTATTACCAACTTCTACAACCCATATCCAAGTCCATCTTGGACTTCGAAACTCAAATCTTGGCCGTAGGCCAATATCCTATTTTACCCTTAAAAAGGGTAAAATTCTAGCTTAGGCAATTATCAAGTTAGCCTACCTACGCTTGGTATTTTGACCCGAGCTCCCTAGGATAGTAAGGTACTAGCCTATACATATATTACCTACCAAGATACCTAGGTAAAGTGGACGTCTAGTCCATCTTACGGCCTATTGCCGGTATCTTGAATATTTCAAGATACGCAATGGTACGGCGCGATACCGGCGCTCTACAATCCCGATTTCCACTCGGGAGCCTACCCGCAAAATCTAATTCATATAATCTAGGTCCACGCCAAGTTTCAACTCATTCCGATACTCCGAGCTCCGTTTCACCCTCTAACTCGATCCCCTCTATTTTCTATTCCCTCTTTTCTTCCTTTTCTTCTAACTTCTTCTAATTCTTCCCTTCTAACTTCTAATTCTTTTCTAACTTCTAATTCCTTAAACTTCTTCTAATCTTCTCTATGTATCTATCTTTATATATACATATATATATATATATATATATATATATATATATATATATATATATATATATATATATATATATATATATATATATATACAAAAAGGGGGGGGGGGTTATAGGTGCTAAGGCTCAAAGGGGGGGGGTGAAGCCTGGCAGCAGCTGCTGCCAGGGCTGCTGCTGCTCCTGCAGCTGGTGCTGCTGCTACAGCAGCTGTAGCTGCTGCTACTGCTGTTTCATCATCTTCTTCATCTCTTCCTCTTCTTCCCTCCTATATATATATATATATATATATATATATATATATATATATATATATATAACCATCTATTTATATATATCTATGTATATATACACACAACACTCACATATCTATCTATATATATAAACACACACACACTTGTCTATATATATATATATCATACACACACACATGCCTATATATATATATATATATATATATATATATATATATATATATATATATATATATATATATATATATATATATATATATATATAAATCTATATACATATATACCTAGGCACAAACACACTCAAACACACACACCACCCTCTCACACACACTCTCCATAGCACCACCACTCCAATTTCCCTTACACACGCACACAATACTTATAATAACACACACACATAAATACACATGTATATATATATATATATATATATATATATATATATATATATATATATATATATATATATATATATATATATATATATATATATATATATATATATATATACCACTCTCAAAAAGGATTAAATCATAATAAATCCTTAACCTATTTTCTAGGAAAATTCTACAAATTTATGGGCAAATGGTGGAGAATCTTCTCCTCTCCATTTATTTTGAGGGAATTGAATGCAAATGAGTAATAAATTGAGAATTAAAATCATACCTAGATTAGGTTTGGTTGGAGGAAGAAAAAGCTTGAAAGGTGAATTTGAAAGAGAGAGAGAGAGAGAGAGAGTTGCTTAGTGGAGAAGAAAGAGGGGGGGGGGGGGGGGGGGGGGGTTCTCCTACATGGCCGGCCAAGGGGCATGGGTAGGGGCACTTGTATTTACAAGTTTGCCCCTCCCTAAGCCTAATGCTAATTAAATCCAAAATAGGTTTCGAAAGTTGCTAAAAATAAATAAAAATCATAATTAAAATTAATTACTCATGGGGGACTAGTCCAAACTCCTAAACCAAGAAGTTTAGTGTGGTGGGCTATGGTTAAATATCATGCTAATTACGGCTCAAGTCGAAATTCACCGGGGTCCCGAATTAACTCGGAATGCGATGAAATTCGAACCCGACTCCTATAATAATTAAATAATAATATTCATGAAATAAAATTCCCAAAAATATTATAAAATGGAAAATTACCATTTTACCCCTAACTGGGAAAAGTGAGGGTGACACATAGTAGCAATATACATTATCATAATATCAATCCATGTCTAATATATACAACCGCATTGATCGAGATAAGAGGAAATGGGTTCCCAAAATATACAGGACTAATACTAGCCCTGGGATAAATGCCAGAAAAAAACGAGTGGTAAGGAAAAAAAATCCACTCGCATGCCTGGACCGCTGTGCTAAGAGTGCGGACCATCCAACTGAAGGTATAGCAGAACCTCAAGTAAATATGGTCAAACAAAATCGGTATGGTTAAAATCCCAAGTAACAAGTACCACAAAGGGGCTAGGCTCGAGGTAAACGACAAAACAGAAGAAAAAAAAACCAAATAACAAGAACACAACAACAATAATAAAGATATAAAGTAAATAGATGTTAGTCGAGACTTCTGCGGTACAAACGCACGTATCTCGAAAACAAAAAAAATAGAATAAAATGCTGAAACAGAAACTAGCTTTTATAGAGCATGATAGTACGATGAACGACGAGAGAACATAGGAAATACTCTAGAACCGGACAACAACCCATAAATTAAAAAAGGACCGGGGTTGTAGACCATCTCCAAAGCAACTTAGCCTCTAGCCACGCACTAGCATATAAAACTAATAGTAAGAGCATAAAAGATAACATGCCAAGTCAGAATGCACGACCAAGCATATCTACAGTTTGAGACATAAACTAGATATAGAGTATGATAGTACAACGAGCGACAAGAGCATAGAGACTACTCTGGAACGAACCACAACCAGTTAACCAAAAAGGGATCGAGATTGCAGACCATCTCCTGAACAAAATTTGGCCTCTAACCATGCACCGTCACATAGAACTAAAATACGAGCATAAAAGATAATATGCAACCAAAATGCACGACCAAACATCGTATACGGCTTGATAGATACTACCTAGCTAGGGTTATCACAAGACTTAATACAAGAATGCAAGTCGAAAAGATCGCTACCATACTGCAAGTACCTGGATCGTCAAGGGGGCTAGTACGCATTGTGACATATAACATAACATAAGAAGATGACAGATATATAGCATATAAAACATACAACAGAAAATGTCGCAACACTTGCATTTGGGTCATGGAGCCCATGCCAATCAGGGTTGTCCATGCCTCATGTGCCTTAAGCGATCGGAGTTGTTAGTAGCACGAACATCCTCCCCTCTCAATATACTATATGGATTTAATTAATCATTTATATCGTATAAGTTTATTTTGATTTCCAAGTCATGTACGCTAGAGAATCGCCTTAGAATGACGTATGTTAGGTACGGATTATTTACGAGTTATTGCTAGCAAATTTCTTTGTATCCAGCGATATGCAATAAATTGGATATACTCACACTTGATTGTCCGCTGTTGAAATACAATTAGTTAAGCATATAACAAATTAGGTTAATTCCACGGTGTCAGTGAAGTACATGAACTCGTGTCTTAGTATATAAAACAAATTCGATAAGGGAATACAATTACCAAAACTTACTAAAACTCCATAAATTCGCATATAATTAATTAAAAATAGTTATATGGTACTTGGTCGAAGTGTGGCCAAAACTAGCGCTCGAACCAAAAAAAACCCCTAAAAGAACAAGTTATTCTTTGTTCTATACTGAGTGGGCAATATACTGACAATATATTAGCAGCATATTGCCAGTATACTATTCTGTCTTGCAGAACAATACCATGAACTTGCTGAAAAATAAATGCCCACACGGTATACTGACAATATACTATCAATATATTACTTTTCCTAGCAAAACAAGGTACTGAACTTGTTGTAAACAAATAAAACCCACACAATATACTGACATTATACTGCCAGTATATTGTCTGCATTGTTATTGTGCATACATTAGCTCGCGTTAGAGTTTTGGGATATCCAATTATATCCAAATTTTGTCTAAATAATTCTTGACAAGTTTAGATGGCTAGGATAGCCTCCTACAGCTAGTAGGGACTAAATTCTAGGGTTCAAACCTAGGTATCATAGTAAAAATCTATATCACAAATCCTAGTTTCATAGGTTAGCCAAATATAAAGAAAACCACCATCCAAATTCAACCTGCATTTAAATACTTAACATAATATATAGTAGAATAGCAACAACTATTAAACTAAATAACAATAGCAATATGAAGAATTAAATGCATAAAAGTCTCAATTTATTTCCCCAAACAAGATGTACTTGTTTTGCTTCCTAAGCTCAAACCTTAGCTTCTACTAGAGTTAGATACCAAACTCTAACTCCAATGCTAGCTCTTACTTCCTCTAGGTCAACTCAAGGAGGAGAGAAGAAGGAACGAGAGTGAATGTAGTGCTTCGCTCTGCGAAAACACTAGATAAACAGAAAAAATAGATTGCTAGCTCTGCAACAGAAGACGATTGATCTAGGTGAGTGGACAAAGTCTCATTTTATGATTCGCTTACGCCTAATAAAAATCTAAGTTTTTTTGGACTGATTGTTGCTGCTAATAACAAGATGGTAATCATTGAGTATGCTTATAAGAGAATCCACATGTTTTCTTGCTAATACAAGAAAAGAGATAATATGCATGCTAAAAAGAAGAAGTGTTGCCTGCTAATAAGAAATGAGATAATGCCATGCTAAAGTAACGATGTTGTCTTTAATTAATGAATTGTTGCCATGCTAACAAAAAAAAGAGATTGATTATATGCCCCACATTTGTATACTTTCAAAGTAGAACGATATACTATATTTGCACATATGTTTTCAAAGAGATGAATAATTGCTTGTCCCTCAAAGAAGTTATGAATGCTAGACACGTATAGACGGACTTGTACATGTTGCAACGAAATAAAATATGTAGGAGCTCCGGCTTCGAGTTATTTAGGAGCTTCAGCTCTGAATCAAAGAAAAAGATAGAAGGCAGAGTCATAGCTCTGTCGTTCAAAGAGAAGAAATGTTAGAAAGTAGAAAGTTTACTCAAAGATGAAATGTTGCCTCAAGAGATTATCTGATAGAAATGTTAGAGGATGCATTGGTCTCGGACAGCTTGTGCACAAGGTCACTAGATCTCTCGACGGTTTCCAGGGCACTAGGAGCCGATCGTCCTATGAGAGATTGTTTAGACACCCTGAGGTACAAGAAACCTTGGGTGTTGCATCCCATCCACTAGCGACGAGCTGAACCCAAGTGTCACAGCGGCTAATAATGGGAATACCCATGGACCATCATATACATAGATGTTGATTGGTGCAGATCTGAACCCATGAGTCACAGCTGCCAATCGAGTCTGCATGTGTCGATAACGATTTTGCTAAGAGCTAACAATGTAGAGACGAACAGGAGAAATAATGGTTATATTATGTTATGCTAATCCTTGTCTTGTGCAGGGATGGACCGTCGGCTATGGTAAGAATCACATAAAAGTGATACATTTGTTGCTAAGTTTCCTGAACATGAGTTGCTTAAAGAATAATTGTTGCCAAGAATTGTTATATCCCTCTCAAAAAAATATCAGATAATCGTGCTTGTAACTGACCCTGAGAATGTCTTGAATAAGAGAAAAAAAATGCTAATACTTTTGTCCCTGAGAAATGATATAGCTCACGAAACAAGCTGCGCACTTCACAAGAATGATTAGTCCCTTGTATGCTTGAAAGAAATGAAATGAACTGTGGCTTTTTAAAGATGTTTTCAAAAGATGAAATCTGACTCTGAATATGCATGAAGTGAACAAAGGTAAAAGTAGCAAGATCACATCACAAGAAATATTTTCTCACTAAATGAATTAGTGATCGTTTCAGACAAATGTAGTCTTTGTTCATAATCACCAGTATGTTGATATACTGACCCATTATTAGTCTGCACGTAGGTGCAAGACGTATCAAGAAGGATAGTCCAAAGCGATAGCCCGAGCCTCATCCTCATGAGCCAGAAATCAGAAGAGATGCCAAGAGATGGACATCTGTTGTAAAGAGTTGGTTTTGTGTATAAAGGAATATAATGTATGGAATGGGATCATTGTAATATGTAATGTTTCTGAGAGAATATAAGCATTGTATCAAAGAGAATTGAGAGCTTGTAATTTGTTCAAATAAAATCAATAAAGAGATTTGTTTCTGCTACCTTGTGTTCAATTATATTCTGCAATATGTCCGCTGCTTCTTCAAATATTCGCACCTTGTTCCGCTGCATATTGTCTATCTTGTCTATTTTGTCATTGTACAGGTCTTGGCCTTGCGCAAGCACAACTTAGGCTTGCACGACATCACGCCCAAGCGAGAATAAACGGTTCCACAGAGTCCGAAACGAGGACAAAAGGACTCTGCGGGATCGGGGCATGATAGAATGTTATCAGAGCAACACAATCCTCTGGCTAATTGTTGATTCGATTAAACTCGAAGATATTCTCCTAAATGAAATTTTCTTGCCTGCTTGATATCATCAATGAGATGAACGTTCCATACAATAAGTTCGTAAATATTTTTATGATGCCGACATATGTTTTATCGATTTGATTGAGATTGAGATATTTTATTGAATATGAGCTTTGACATCATCTGGACCGAGATTTTATGGATTGATGATGGAGAAGGATGAGGACTATCGCTGCTATGGATATCGTAAGTTTCTCCTTAAGTTTCGAGGATGAAACTTCTTCTCGGTGGGTAATTATGTAGTGCCCCGCTCCACAAAGGCACTAGATAAACAGAAAGATCGGATTGCTGGCTCTGCAACGGAAGACGATTGATCTAGGTGAGTGGACAAAGACTCATTTTATGATTCGCTTAGGCCTAATAAGAATCTGAGTTTTTTTTGGGAATGATTGTTGCTGCTAATAACAAGATGGTAATCATTGAGTATGCTTATAAAAGAATTCACATGTTGCATTGCTAATACAAGAAAAGAAGTAATATGCATGCTAAGAAGAAGAAGTGTTGCCTGCTAATAAGAAATAAGATGATGCCATGCTAAAGTAAAGATGTTGTCTTTAATCAATGAATTATTGCCATGCTAACAAAAAAGAAAAAGAAAAAAGATGGCTTATATGCCCCGAATTTGTATACCTTTAAAGTAGAATGATATACTATATCTGCACAAAACTGTTATTATGTTTTCAAAGAGATGAATGATTGCTTGTCCCTCAAAGAAGTTATGAATTCTAGACACGTACAGACGGATTTGTACATGTTGCAACAAAATAAAATATGTAGGAGCTCCGGCTCTGAGTTATTTAGGAGCTTCGGCTCTGAATCAAAGAAAAAGAGAAAAGGTAGAGTCATAGCTCTGTCGTTCAAAGAGAAGAAATGTTAGAAAGTGGAATGTTTACTCAAAGATGAAATGTTGCCTCAAGAGATTATTTGATAGAAATGTTGGAGCATGCATTGGTCTTGGATAACTTGTGCACAAGGTTACTAGATCTCTCGATGGTTTTCCAGGGCACTAGGAGCCGATCGGCCTAGAAGAGGTTGTCTAGACACCCTGAGGTACAAGAAACCTCGGGTGTTGCATCCCGTCCACTAGCGACGAGCTGAACCCAAGTGTCACAGCTGCTAATAATAAGAATACCCATGGACCATCATAAAGATATATGTTGATTGGTGCAGAGCTAAACCCATGAGTCATAGCTGTCAATCAAGTTTGCATGTGTCGATAACAATTTTGCTAAAATCTAACAATGCAGAGACGAACAGGAGAAATGCTAGTTATATTATGTCTTGCTAATCCTTATCTTGTGCAGGGATGGACCGTCGGCTATGGTAAGAATCACTGAAAAGTGATACATTTGTTGCTAAATTTTCTGAACATGAGTTGCTTAAAGAATAATTGTTGCCAAGATTATTGTCCCTCTCAAAAAAAACATCTAATAATCGTGCTTGTAACCGACCCTGAGAATGTCTTGAATAAGAGAAAATAATGCTAATGCTTTTGTCCCTGAGAAATAATATAGCTCAAGAAACAAGCTGCACACTTCACAAGAATGATTAGTCCCGTGTATGCTTGAGAGATGAAATGAACTGTGACTTTTCAAAGATGTTTTCAAAAGATAAAATCTGACTTTGAATATGCATGAAATGAATATAGGTAAAAGTAGAAAGATCACATCACAAGAAATATTTTCTTACTAAATGAATTAGTGATCGTTTCAGACAAATGTAGCCTTTGTTCACAATCACCAATATGTTGATATACTGACCCGTCATTAGTCTGCACGCAGGTACAAGACGTATCGAGAAGGATAGTCCGAAGCGATAGCTACTACAATAGATATGGGATACGATAGCGTGCTCAGAATGCTGTAGAATGCCTATTATAGCGTATTCGGCCCGCTATAATGCCCCCACTACAATTGCCCTATGTACAAGAACACTATAAAGTTATAGCGTTAATAAACGCTATTGATGGATTATAGCGTTCCATGGCGCTATAGACAGGTTATAGCATTTATGAACGCTATACAAGTCTTATAGCATATAAGAACGCTATAGAAAAGTAATAGCATTCATGAACGCTATTTAGTTATTATAGCGTCCATGAACGCTATAGACTTGTTATAGCATTGACAAATGCTATAGAGTTTACATAGCATTTACGAACGCTGTAGTTTCATAATAACGTTTGAATAGCTTTTCGATGCAAATTAGTTTTTATAGCATTTCTTTCGCGCTATTATATGTGCACCAATATCATGTCAGAATGCTATTACAGAATGCATTAGTGTAAAGAAATAATTCACATCAGAATAGTATTGCAGCACATCAAAATAGCATTACAGATATACAAGATGCTACAGATATCTATTGCATATATACACAGAATACGGGTATTCAAAAATTTAAATGTTTCTCGACGAATCAATCACAGAATGAATTCCGAAAACAAGTAAATTCATTAATTTTACTGTCAAGAACATTCAAAATCTTTCATAATTTCTCCAAACTTAAGTATTAACAGCATAGTCAGCGTTGACTTATTTCCATACATATATCCAAAATGTTGCATATCCAAAATTTAGCTCGAACCCTTCGAGCCTATCCACAACCAAAGCTCCTCAGAAATCCTCTTACTTCATCCAACCTACACAAATATAGGAGGAAAATATTAGTGTTCCTGGTTAATAAACAAGCATTTGAATTTATGAGCTAAACATTAGTGTTCCTGGCACACCCTTTCTTCATTGCTGGTTAAAACCATTATAATCCTTTGTCTTTTCTGTTTGAAATTAATGCAAATAACCATCATGGAGTCAATTTCATGTCAGTAAACTGTTGCTATAAGAATATGAGCTTTGTGTTATTGCTCTACAAACTAATTTAGCTCATCTTAGCAAGAGCTTTGTGTTATGGCTCTACAAACTAATTTAGCTCATCTCTGAGATGCTTTTCTTCGTCAGTAATGGAATGACTGATACATTTTACGAAGAAGAAAAATTTAGAAACAGTCAAATGCAAACCAATATATCTCAGAGAAACTAAGATAAATTTAGGGTAAATTTAGGAAACACACGTGAAGTTTAGCACAATATCAGGATACCCCCCTAAAGTTTTTTTTCTCCATCAAACTACCAAATCCACCGTTAGGTCCCTAACCGTTCTGTTGGTTAAAAGCCACTTAGACGCCAAGTCATCAATGTAAGCCCTCTCATTTTTGGATCTATTTTTAATCATTTTTAATTATTTTATATATATATTTTAATTTATTAAAGTTAATAATGACTATGTTAGTAGTTTACTGTAGCTTTGATTTTAGAAGCACAACAAATATTGTTTTCTCAAATCCAGTTCCATATTTGAATTCTAGACTCGTCCACCTTGAATTTGATATATCATGTCCCATCCAATTTTTCTTTTCAACATTCCTTTGGCTTTGCGCAATTTTGGGCCAACTTAGGCCAAGTTGAGCCATTGACGTAATTTTAAGCCAACTTCCAATTTAATTGTTGGACTTGACATAGATCGAAAACGTATGACCCAATATATGGTTTTAATCCATTTGAGTCAACAATGCACATGCATAGGGTGTACTATCTAATCGAGTTCTCATGGGCTACTTATTTGCAAATGGCACATGAGACTCATTAAATTGATTTTTGGGTCCAATTTGACTAGTAATGCTACTCGGACCCTAGCCTAGTCAACCCTACTAGTTAGAGCCTAACTAGGAGTACCAAAACCAAGTATACATATATTTAAGAGAATATTAGAGGTTTAATTGCAGCCATATGTAATATTCCCTTATATATTTGGCTTGGTCAAAATCTAACCAAAATAGGAAACCTATTAATAATAGTATGATTCAGAGAACCAAATCATATCCAAATTAGATCAAACCAAATCCCATGTCCTAATAGTATAAATACAAACCAACCTAAATCTTTTTCTCTCTCTTCATAACCATCCACTACTCCACAAATCTCTCCAAACCTAGCGGCCACCACTCCAAACCCGAAACCCTAGCCGACCCCCCTTTCTTTACAAAAAATAATTTTTCCTCGATTTTTCCGCCAACCACCACCACTTGGACGCCCCTCTCAACATCCCCTTCCACCCTAGTAACTGTAGAAACAACCTTGCGGCCGTTAGAGGAGTGCACGACGCGCTACTTGGGCCGAAACTTCGTCGAATCGAAGTTTAAAACGTTACAGCAGGTTAATTGACTTGTAGATGATGTTTCATCCACTTTTTCTCATTTTTTCTCCTCAAACCATATCTGAGATTTACCTTTGTATGTATACTCCAACCTATGATCGCTTGATCTCCTAGTTCCAAGCGGTTTGCCCGTGGCGTTGATTCTACGACAGGGTATCCAGAACTGACGAATTCTGTTGTGGGCTACTTTTTGCCTATCTAAGTTCAGTTTTTAACCTTTTAATATTTTTATTCAAAATCTAGACGTTGATACCTTTCAGATGCATATCTGAAAGTTAGGTTTTGCATCTGTTTGCTATTTTTAAAAATTCATGATATTTGTCGTATCACCAAACTCCAAAAAATTCTGTTTTCCTTGTGTCCAAAAGTGTCAAAACTCCATGAATCTATATTAAACTTCAAGTTGTGCAAAGTCTAACATTATAAGTACTATTTTAACTAATTTCTTAAATTTTTACAGAATTTATTAATTTTATTTAATCGTTGTTTTGGGTCTAAATTAATGGGTCGATTCGAGGAAGTCATGTGTGACATTAACATAAGACCTCTTGTGAAAGGGTTTTACTATTAAAAATAGTATTATAGCAATATATAAGTATTTATAGATAAATTCCAAAATTTAAATATATTATTTACGAGAGGTTTTCTTACCTATATGTACTTATATAATAGATGCACTGTCGTAACAACGTTATAGAAACTAGGAGGCGTAGATACTCATATAATTTATATATGGTGTGTTTATATAGAATATTAAATATAGTGTATTATTAAAGGTGAGCTTGGGAGGATCGACAAGGACACCGGAGTTGGACAGGCTTACCCGAAGACAGCAGTTACAGCATTTGGAGACTGTTGTGCGAGTTGACCATTCGTGGCTCATTGAGTGGTTTGTAGTTCGATTTTCTCAGCTCAGGACAGCAGACGAGTACATTCTCTGATAGTTTTCATTATCTTGATATCTACTATATCCGATTCAGTTGTAGTATTTTACTTGATTCTCGACACGATGGTACATGGACTAGTATACGTCGGATCCTGTCATGAGATGTCATTCCTGAGTTACTTGGCATACTGGTACATTGTTCGATCTTGTTTCTTGTACTTGTATAGACGCCGATTCCTAAGGGGATTTGCTACCCTCTTAGAGAATCTCGTGTCATGACGTGTTATGTCCGGATCCATACACTATTCGGGGGATAGAGAGTTATTAGTGGTTATGTGATCATTACCCCTGCTTGTTTATTACCTGTGCATAGCTCCACCCTCACCACACGTAGGGTGTAGCCTGACCTTATACTACTTGTGCATAGCTTTCCATTTTGGCCGGCCTGATCCCTATACTATTATACTACTTGTGCATAGCCGGTCAAATGGAACAGCCTGATCTTGACCCAAGCCGATCACATAACGCTCTAATATCTCATGGCACTTTCTTTTATGATTACATTCATACCTCAGTTTACTTTCCACTATTTATATTCCAGTTTTATCTTATATCTCACACATGACATAATATCCAGTTCTCCTGTACTGTTTACTTTCAGTCTTGATATTTCATCTTGTATTTCATTATAACTGTCTGTTATAGTATTTGTCAATTCACATGGAACTGCTGTTAGTATTTGTACTTGCTCATATCCCGACAGGATAACCCCTGTTGTTTTTCAGAGAATTTAGATACAGTTTTGCCGACCTACTACGGGTCTAGCTTAAATGAAACCTACGACCAGGACCAGCCTGTGGACCCGGTGCTCGTAGAGGACGCACCACTAGTAGTGACCTAGTTACCTAGATTTGTCTTGATTACATTCCAGTTTGATACTTTGAGACTTGTAATATTTATTTTGGGATATTATTTTATGTCTTAGATTCTGAACTTGTGATTGTGGCTCGGCACTATTTCAGACTATTTACTTCATCTTATCTTTATCTTTATCATCGTGCTTATCTCCCTTAGATTATGTGATTGAGTTGTTTTCCTCCGTACGGAGATGACAGATTATATTACTGTGTCTTAGATTCTATATATTCTAGATGACCTTTACAGCGTTCTACCGTCGATACTACGGAATAGGCTGGACGTACCCACGTGCTCGTACCCCTAAACAGGGTACGGGTCGTGACAATCAAACTTCCCCAAATTTTTGTAATTGCCATGGTCGACTGGTCCACTTGTAAGCAACAAAGTGCCTGCCCCATTTATCTATTTACATGGAAAATAGTTAAGAACGAGGATTCCGAAACAATAGAAAACCACATCACTACCTTTCAATATGGACGACTACAAGAACATTGTTATTTACTTATGGAACGGTCAAATTAAATGCCCTATTCATACTTGTATTTTAAACAAATATTTTCCTCTTCGGGATGGATAAACATTGTAACTCTCTAACATGACTCCTCACATGACTGGAGTGTATTAAGTCCTCGTAACTTTAGTAACATATGTTCCATACTACCCAGTCTACAAGAAAAACGGATAACATACCCAATCTACAAATAAAACAAATAACTTTCAAGGCTTGAACATAAAATATAGATCATATTAACCATAACTCCCAACTTAACATGAACAAAAAAAAATTACAATAGCTTATCGTAAATGAAGCCAAATAAAAAAAATCAATCTTACCAGAGCATTAGCCACATCAATGGCGATCCAAATTCTAGGATGCCACTCCAGGGGAATTTTTTCACTTGCTGCAAGGGTAGAAAAGGACTTGAATAAAACAAATCCTAGTAGCTTAGCACAAAGTATAATTAGTAACTGGAAATACAAAATGTCAAAATGATTACAATGGAGATGATCTTTCAAGCTTCCATTTTCCATGTATTCATATATTAGAAACCTGAAAGGAATGAATCAGACTATAGTGGGTGCTCTCCACCTTTGTTATAAAAATCTGCTGTAGTTATCAATTTATGGGAACATGTAAAAGGAGGTTCTTAATTTTTGTAGCTAAGATGGCTTTTTGTAGTGCTTAGAAAGAATTACCTTGGCCGAGGCGCTAACCCAAAGACTTATTTAGCTAGGATCATGGTTTTTCTTTTTCATTTTTCTCTCAATCAAGGAAAAATAGCACAAGACTTTTTTTTTGTCATCATTGTCTATTGATTCTATTATATGGGATATGAAAACAAATACAGTTACCACAATTAGGCCAAGCCAGAATTCAAGAGGTTAGGTAAACCATCAAAATAATGTTTTAAACACTGCAACTAACAAAGTCTGTTCCGTATCAATCACTCGCAACTTCAATATCCTTATAATTATATATTTATATAAAATTTCCATATGTTATACTAATTTCATTTAAAGTGACAAATTATGGATCTAGATGAGCCTCTTTCGATAAGTATTGAGAAAGTATGTACAAACTTACAAAGCCACGTGAAATAGCAGAAAAAGGAAATAAGACAAACCTTCTTGACACGTTTGGACTTGCGGATGTGGAAATGTACTCCTTGAGGTTGTAATGGAGAAGTAGCAGGAGCGAGCAGTTGAGAAGGTTGTTCTAAAGCAATCACTGAAGTTTAACTCTAATTAGAAAAGGAGGGACTGTGACAAAAGGAAGAAGAAAAAACAAAATAATTTATAAAGTCCTTGTATGATCCTTGTTCAACCAAGTATTCAACCAAATATCATTAATAGCTATATAGTTTGTAATTACTTGTTCAAGATAATTTATATAGTCCTTGGATGATCCTTCAAGCAAGCATGGTATATAGACTGCTTCAAAGAATTGAGCATGTGTGTACATGTGCCCATCTGCACACCTGAGTTGTGTAGCAATCAGTTTGTTAGTACTATGTAGTACTATGTGACAAGGAAACTAACAGTAAGCTTGGCATATATCACTAAACTAAGAGGATAGGCCAATAAGTGCATCTTTTATGCCTTTAGAATATAATGAAAGAAATAAATTCATCATGGATGTCAAACCTGGACGGGGAGTAATCTCTTGTACGCTAAAGAAGCAACCTGCAAGATCAAAAGCCGAGAAGTTGTCACCTCGGTTTGCAAGCGTGACAAAAGCTGCATCACGGCAAGTACTTAAACAAATGCTTTCCTATTCGGGATGGATAAACATTGTAACTATGTAACATGACTCGTCACTGGACTGGAGTGTATTAAGTCCTCGTAACTTTAGTAACATATGCTACAAGGGATGTGAAGTCAACACAAAAATATTACTAGGAAAAAGTCTAGAATCAAACTATTACTTTGATTTTATTCAAGAGCTAATATGCCCTTTCTGTTTTCAGGGAACCTCTATGTAAAAGGAGGGCTCCTAGCGCCAGGAGGCTCTAAAGGGTCCTTAATGGAAGCCATAAAGGATACATTAAGAACTAATTAAGAGGGTTCACAAAAAATCATAATAAATGATAATACTCTTTTTAGGAAAGCACCAAGAATCCAAGATGTCGCAAAGGAGACATTGAGAAATCTATTCAAGAGAGTCAAGAAAAAGCACAAGGAAATCTCATCTTCCCACGAAAAACTGTAAAAATTTTCATACTACCCAGTCTACAAGAAAAACGGATAACATACCCAATCTACAAATAAACAGATAACTTTCAAGGCTTGAACATAAAATATAGATCATATTACCCATAACTCCCAATTTGTATAATTTTTCGAGCCCCTATTACAAGTTAGAGATTTTAATCTCCTAAAAATTGGTATAGTAAGGGAACCAAAAAGAAGAAAGAATTTGTAAATACAAGTTTTTTCCCTCTTTTGGACAGCAGTGTCCACTGTCCACTTGAAACTGCACCAGAATCATGTTAAACAATTGTCCATACTTAACTTCTTAACATATAAAAAGGTCCATCTGACCATCTTGATATTTCTTTACCAAAATCATGTTATCATGATACTCCTTGACATATTCCAAAATGTTGGGAAGAAGATTTTGAATAACTCCAAGGATAAGCCTCCAAAGGTTATGCAAACATTTTATAATGCAATTGGAAAGAAGCCAAAAAGGACCTCTACACAAGACCCATACCTGGAAATAGAATAGTAGATTATTATAGATCTAGAATTTTTGAGATACTTCTTCCAAGAATCAGTTACAGAGATTTTATATATACTTGATTACTCAGATTTTCTTTAGTTCATGACTGAAATCAAAGCTTCAACTTTCCATTCCAAAAAAAGTTGGGATGTAGACACCATGTCTTCTTATAGCTATAGTGGGAAGATTGAAACAATCAACATTGAGAGAACTGAAAATAAGAATTGATGAGAGCTAAACTGAAATCGGTGATGTTTGTGGCGAATGATATGTGCAATAATACATAATATGCACAAAGAGAATCAATAGATGTTAATCACAGGAAATTGGTGATCTCATTTAATTACATCAATTTGATTAAAATTGTCAAGGATAAATACTTCCATCGTTTTACCAATAGTAACTACCAATATCAAACATGATCCTATGTTGTTTTACCAATTGATAATGTGATCCTATGTCATTTAATCAATTCGTCTCATAACAAACTCAATAATCAGTTAGGTATATGCAAAACAATTTGTACATGAAATCAGGAAAATTTTCTTTAGAGGCAAAAATTTTCGATCCTAAAGTGATGTCGTGCATTCCAAGCATTAAATTGATGCATTTTTAAAAAAAAACTAAAAACTAAAAAAAACACCTCGATGTTCCAGAAGATGGCGTTGACATCAAGGAGCGGTGGAAGGAGTCGGGAGGAGGATGAGGAGGAGGCAGAAATGGAGCATCGAGAGAGAGTCGGGAGAGACCGTTCAGAGGAGGCGACGACGGCTCTGGTTATGTGGCGACGGCTGGGGTCTGGAGAGGGTTCGCCTGTCATCGGGGCTTTAAGCAGAGGAAGCGGCGGTGAGCGGGGTCTGGAGAGGCTCCGCCTGTCGTCGGGACTCTGAGTAGAGGAGGTGGCGGCGGTCGGGTCTGGAGAAGGTGGTCGGGGACTCGTCCAAGGAGGAGGAGGTGGTCGGATGTGGGCAGCGGGGGTTTTGAGAATTTAGGTTTTGGAAGAAGGGAAAGAAATTAGAAAAGAGGGAAATGAGAACTGAGTTTTTAGTTTTGGGGGGAAGAGTTTTGAGAATGTAGGTTTTGGAAGCGACTGAAATTTCCGTAGCTAGTATGTTGACACTAAAATATAAGGTATTTCCAACTCCCTAGCAACGAAACACTACAGTTGCTAAAAAAATTTAGAAATTTATCAACAAATCAGCGATGGAATATCAATGAACCATGTTGTAAATTGTCAACTAGTTGAAACTAAGTCGCTAGTTAGTCGCTAAAATAGCAACGAATACAGATTAGTCGCTAAATTACCATAATTTTGTAGTGGCTGCAGCGGCGGAGACGTTGCAGCGGTAGAGGAAGAGACGGCAGAGGGAGAGGCTGTGGAGTAAGAGGTGGCGGAGAGGAGGATGTGGAGTGAAAGGCGACAGAGAGGAGGATGTGGAGTAAGAGGCGGCTGAGGGAGAGACGACAGAGAGAGAGAGGCTGTGGAGTGGCGTCGATGGAGTGGCTGTGGAGAGGCGTCTCGAGAGGGGTCGGGAGAGTTTTGGGGGGAACGATCGAAAATAATAGGAGGATAGAGAAAATTTTAGAATGAATAGGGTTTCTCACCGACTGAACTTTTAGTCTCTCCTTATGCGTCCACAAATACAAGAACATATCTGCTAATTACCAACTGACTTTTCAGTTACTAGAATAATACTAGACAGCCCCCGACGTCTTAGCAACTGACGTATGACTCCCAGTAAATTGAATTTTGAATTCGTAGATGTTTAGTCGCCAGTTAGTCGTTGATATAGCGACTAATTTTCTTCAGTCGTTAGATCAGTCGCTAATTTGTCATATTTTTGTAACGGACGGGAAAGCCGTTATCGAGAACGCTATAAATTATACAGCATCCAAAATGTGCTATAGTCTTTTTTTTAATCATGTAAAATATATAGAATACGATGCTGCTCCTAATCGAACTGGATACCTTACTTTGACATACGGGCATAGCAACATAAGCAGCGTCCAGAAAAAACTATACCTTTAACAGCGTTCATAACACGCTATATAAAGTTCTGTTAACAGCAAAATAGCAGGAAGGCATAAACGCTATAGATAAACTGCTATTGTATGAACTTTTAATAGCACTTCACAATGAACGCTATGGATTATGTGTTAGTCTATTTGCAAACAATCGATGGAAAAACTCAGTTGCAATCCCTAAGAAGAGATGCAAAGAATGCAGTTGCAATCCCTAAAAAAGAGATGCAAATAATGCAGTTGCAATCCCTAAAAAAGAGATGCAAATAATGCTGATTGCGTAGCCTAAACGATTAAAAAAAAAATCGAATCGCGTTTGCAATAGCGGTTTCTCGAAGGCAACAAGAGATGATCAACAACAGTTGAGTCTCAGATTCTCGAAGGCAACAGAAAGAGGAAGGAAGAAGAAGAGCGGATCTTGCTGGGGTGTTAAACACCGGCGCTCAAAGCTATACCCGCAGTACGGATAAGCTCCCAGGAACCAGCAAGTTCAGGAGAACTTCTGGAACGCTCGTAAGTCAATATTTGAGACTTGAACGGGCTTCCTGGACTTAACAGACTCCCTCAACTCTCTTCTTGGTGCATCTTTCAAAGGAGGCCAAGGGGCTCTATTTATAGAGTGGAGTTGAGACTTCACCTCTTCTCCTATCCGATGTGGGACTAAAATACCAATACTCAAAAATAGAGTTTGATATTTTAGATCATCCCACAATCAGCATAGAAGTGTGCCAGTCCACGCCTACCCCCCGAACCCTCCCGTGCATGCACGAGACATCTTGGAGTCCGCGTCCGAGTCCGAGTCCGCACAACAAAAATTAACTTGCATCCTTGTTGGATTTAATCCTTTTTCCTTCTAGGAAAATACTTCCACATGGCACAAACTTGTGCCCCACTACACCTCATGTGCATACCTCAACACAAGCAATGCATTATATTGAGATACTCACCATTTGGTGTAGCCGATGTGGGACTATCTTTTCTAGTCCAAAGGCAAAAACACCAACAATCCCCCACATATCTCAATATATGGGTTGAGCGTTCCCCACAGTGATTGTCCATCATGCATTAGGAGAGATGTCGCTACGACTTGAATCTTCCCGCATAGGTTAAATAACAGCATGATACAAGAATGGACTAAGCCTTGAATTCTGCACCATAACTGCAATTCTTCCTACTCACATAGTGACATCAACTGTGCTTCTGGCTGTACATTGAAGGCCTTGTGCCAGCCTGGTTTCAGTGTATAATTTTTGGGCGTCTACAAGTTTACCCTCAAGAGACGGCCTGATATCTCTGTCCATACACTATATGTGAGTTCTATATAAAGAGTCATTGGCATGAAGCATTGCGCTTCTTTGCGGTGCTACGCCGCTATGACATGGCTGACAAAGCCAAGGCATTACCCCTACCTGGGAACCTCATCGTAGTGTCATACTACTGTAGCATGAGGTCTCAAGCCTCTTTGTAGTGCCAAACTACCCAGCATGAAGCCTTGCGCTCCCTTGTGGTGTTACGCCACTATGACATGGCTTGCAAAGCCGAGGCTTTACCCCTACCTGGGTACCTCATCGTGGTGTCATGCCACTGTAACATGAGGACACCGACCTCTTTGTAGTGCTGCCTACATCTCTTTCTTACGATTATGCAACATTAGGCTACCTGCCTATATGCGGTGCTACGCCGCCTGTAACTTGGCTAACAAAGCCGAGGCATTACCCCTACCTGGGAACCTCATGGTGGAGTCACCCCACTGTAGCATGGAGTTGTAACACTCCTTTGTGGTTGTTGCGCCACCATGCTTCCTGTAAAGCATAACAGACCTTTACTCAGTCTGAGAACTCATTAAGGCATTATGCCATCCTTCTCACAGGATCAATTTTTCGTAGAAAATTCATAGTAGACAACAGTGGTTCTGGGTCCGAAACCCTTACATGTTCCGCAGAACAAGTGCCCACTGTTAACTAATATTTTTCCAGTCAATAGTCCTCCCTTGAATCAAAAAATTAGATATCTGGTAGATTTCTCTTTGAACCAATAACATAAAATTTATTGATAGGATTATAATGACACAATATTAGAATGCCTTCAAGCCCATCTTCCTTGCTGTGTCCTCGACCAGCTGACGCTTGAGACCCTTCGTGAACGGATCCGCCAGGTTTTCCTGACTCCGAACATCGATCACTGCAATGACGCCCCTTTTTATGAGATCGTTCACTGCTCTGTGCTTCAACCGCACAGTCCTCTTCTTCCCGTTGAAGAGTTCATTTGATGCCACTGCTGCTGCCGCCTGGTTGTCACAGTATATCGGAATCGCCGGTATCTGAGCCCCAACCATTGGAAGGTCATACATGAGCTCCCGAAGCCACTCTGCTTCATCTGCTGCAGCGTCCAATGCAAAGAATTCAGATTCCATGGAGGAGCGAGATAACATAGTCTGCTTCTTCGACTTCCACGATATAGCAGCTCCACCCATGGCGAACACATATCCACCTGTGGAATATTCGCTCTCTACCTCTGAACACCAGCTAGCATCACTGAAGCCTTCCACTACTGACGGATCTCCGCTGTAGTATAGTGCATATGTCTGAGTCTTCTTGAGATATCTCATAACACGCTTCACAGCTTTCCAATGCTTTACGCCTGGATTGCTCGTAAATCGACTCAACATTCCCACTGCAAAGGCTATGTCAGGCCTTGTGGCAGTAGTAGCGTACATCAAACTTCCGATGACGCTAGCGTACTCCAACTGCCTGACGCTCTCCTTCGAATTTGGCTCCAGTTTCAGATCACTCCTGTACGGTGTATCAATAATAGGAAGATCTTGATACCCGTAGCGAGAGAGCATCTTCTCAATGTAATGAGACTGTGACAGCGCTATTCCAGTGCCTGTCCGGATGATCTTGAGCCCCAAGATTACGTCGGCATCCCCCAAGTCCTTCATACTGAACTTGGTCGAGAGGAATTTCTTTGTCTCTGTGACGCAGCTTAAATTCGTACCTAGGATTAGCATGTCGTCCACGTATAGACAAACGATTACTCCTCTTCCGTCAGCAAACTTCGTATAGACACACTTGTCTGTTTCACTGACCCTGTAGCCATTTGACCTTATCACCTTGTCAAACTTCTCATGCCACATTTTGGGAGCTTGCTTCAAATCATACAGAGACTTCATCAACTTGCAGACTTTGTCTTCCAGACCTCTGACGACAAAACCTTCTGGTTGTTGCATGTAGATCTCTTCGGTCAGCTCGCCATTAAGGAATGCCGTTTTCACATCCATCTGATGTATCACCAGCTTGTGTATTGCTGCTAAAGCAATTAACAATCTGATAGTTGTCATCCGAGCTACTGGAGCATAAGTGTCAAAGTAGTCGATCCCCTGCTTCTGAGCAAACCCCTTGGCCACTAGCCTGGCCTTGAACTTGTCAATGGTTCCATCTGCTTTCATCTTCTTCTTGAAGATCCATTTGCATCCGATGGGTCCTGCTCCTTCTGGTAGGTCAACCAATACCCATGTGTTATTGGAGGTGATTGAGTCAATCTCGTTGTCAATCGCCTCCTTCCAGAATATAGTATCTCTGGTCTTCATCGCCTCATCATAGGTAAGCGGATCTGCTTCCACATGATAGGTGACGAAGTCATCTCCGAAGTCTTTCGGCCTCCTCGCTCGCTTAGTTGACGGCTCAGCGAGTTCTGGTTCAGCTGGTGTCTCCTCGACAACAACTCCATCTTGGACTACTGGTTCGATAAAGATCTCTGTCTGCTCCGCACCCTCATTATTCTCCGGAATGTCCGCGAGAACAATGTTCTTGTGCCTTGCAAACTTTTCTTCAAAATATTCAGCATCGCGAGATTCGATGATATGATTTGACTCGATATCAAGGAATCTCCGAGCATCACTCTTCTCGGCATACCCCAGGAAGATCGCCTTAGTAGTCCTTGTCCCCAGCTTCTGAATCTTTAGATCCGGGAGCTTCACATAAGCCAGGCACCCCCTCACTCGAATGACATTCAGGTTGGGTCTGACTTTGAACCAGAGTTCATGAGGAGTTATGTCGGAAGTTGCATACGGCACTCTGTTCAGAATGAAAGTGGCCGTTAATGCAGCTTCTCCCCAATAGCACTTTGGGAGACCCGCAGTCAACAGCATAGAATTCATCATCTCTGTCAACGTTCTGTTCTTCCTTTCTGCTACTCCGTTGGATTGTGGAGAATACGGAGCCGTCGTCTCGTTGATGATTCCATGTTCTTTGCAGAATGATGAGAATTCATGAGACCTATATTCCCCACCTCGATCACTCCTCAGCCTCTTGAGTTGTTGTCCAGTTTGCCGTTCAGCCTCGGCCCTGAACTCCTTGAACTTCTCGAATGCTTCGTCTTTAGATTTGAGTAAATAGACGAAGGCATACTTGGAGAAGTCATCGATGAAAGTAATAAAATACTTCATCCCGGCCTTTGTAGAGAATTGTTTAAAGTCACAGATATCTGAGTGAACCAACTCCAGAAGATCTGTGCTTCGATGGACCCTGTGGAAGGGTTTCCTAGTGATCTTCGTCTGAGCACATATCTCACATTTCTCTACCTTACCCCCACACTTGGAGATAAGTCCTAGACTAGACATTTTGTTTATTCGCTTACAATGAACATGTCCTAGTCTATTATGCCACAACTCAAGAGAGTAATTCAAACTAGTGATAGCATTGACATTATTATGCTGGGTTACAACAAGCTGAATTTTGTACATTCCTTCAGTCTGAAAAGCTTTCCCGAAGAAAGTACCCTTCTTGGACATCACCATTTGGCCAGCATTGATGTCCATCCTCAAGCCTGCGTTGCAGAGCAGGCTCCCAGAGATCAGGTTCTTTGCGATTGCAGGAACATGCTTCACACCTTGAAGCGTCAGAATGTTCCCCGATGTAAGCTTCAGCTCCACCGTCCCGATCCCCAGTACTTCAGCTTGTGCCTGGTTCGCCATCATGACTTTCTCGGAAGTAGGCTCATAGGAGACGAACCAGTCCTTGTCTGAACAGACATGACATGTCGCGCCAGTGTCTATCCACCAGTCCAAGTCTGCCCCCACAGTTGCAACCTGTGCTATCATGGCAACCTGATTAGTAACCAAAGAAACCTTGTTAGGCTCACCTTGC
The DNA here is from genome assembly GCA_029216955.1 of Iris pallida. Taxonomy (NCBI): domain Eukaryota; kingdom Viridiplantae; phylum Streptophyta; class Magnoliopsida; order Asparagales; family Iridaceae; genus Iris; species Iris pallida. The sequence continues at coordinate 9,419,076 of JANAVB010010000.1, read as the reverse complement.
TCTTTGGGCTTGGACTTGCATTCACTTTTATAGTGACCCTTCTTGCCACAGTTGAAGCAAGTCACATGGGACTTGGACTTCTGTTGCTTGAATCCTGGACCCTTCACTTTCAGATTCGAGAAGTCCTTCTTCTTGTGGTGAGAAGCCGCCTGCTTCCCTTTGTTCTCTCTGGTGGCTTGAACCAGATTCGCCGTTGCTAGTTGCTTGGACAGGGTGTCCAACTTCTGTTGAGAGCGCATCTCGTCCTCAACATGAATCTCGCTGAGGAGATTATCCAGGCTAATCTCCATCTTCTTCCTATACATCCTTGCATAGATGTTGCTCCATCCTGGAGGAAGTTTTGCCACGATCCCTCCAATGACGAACTTGTCGACGAGGGGCATGCTATCGTCCTCCAGTTTCTGGCGCAGCTTCAGGAACTCTTTCACTTGGGGCAGCATGGTCTTCTCGTCTTCAAAGACCCATTTGTGGTATTTTTCAACCATGAACATCTTCGACCGGGCCTCGTCGTCGTCATACAGCTTCTCCACGGACTCCCAGATCTCTTTGGCAGAAGTCATCTTTGTGTAGGACTCGGCCAGAGAGTCTTCCATGGAATTCAGGATCAGCAGCCTGCATATGCTGTTATCCTTTTTCCACTTCGTCTGCTTGCTCGTAGCAGCGGCCAGAACAGCAGCAGATCCTGTTGCTGGAACGATTGGTTCTTCCTCATCCAACACGTGATCAACATCCACGAGTTGAAGGTTCAGAGTCACCTTTCGCTTCCAGATCTAGAAGTGTTCGCCGTCGAATTTCTCCAACTTGTTAAAGCCGGTATCGACAAGCGAAGCACGAGTGTTTTCCATCGAATCGTATAGCTTTGAGATTGTTAGTCTATTTGCAAACAATCGATGGAAAAACTCAGTTGCAATCCCTAAGAAGAGATGCAAAGAATGCAGTTGCAATCCCTAAAAAAGAGATGCAAATAATGCAGTTGCAATCCCTAAAAAAGAGATGCAAATAATGCTGATTGCGTAGCCTAAACGATTAAAAAAAAAATCGAATCGCGTTTGCAATAGCGGTTTCTCGAAGGCAACAAGAGATGATCAACAACAGTTGAGTCTCAGATTCTCGAAGGCAACAGAAAGAGGAAGGAAGAAGAAGAGCGGATCTCGCTGGGGTGTTGAACACCGGCGCTCAAAGCTATACCCGCAGTACGGATAAGCTCCCAGGAACCAGCAAGTTCAGGAGAACTTCTGGAACGCTCGTAAGTCAATATTTGAGACTTGAACGGGCTTCCTGGACTTAACAGACTCCCTCAACTCTCTTCTTGGTGCATCTTTCAAAGGAAGCCAAGGGGCTCTATTTATAGAGTGGAGTTGAGACTTCACCTCTTCTCCTATCCGATGTGGGACTAAAATACCAATACTCAAAAATAGAGTTTGATATTTTAGATCATCCCACAATCAGCATAGAAGTGTGCCAGTCCACGCCTACCCCCCGAACCCTCCCGTGCATGCACGAGACATCTTGGAGTCCGCGTCCGAGTCCGAGTCCGCACAACAAAAATTAACTTGCATCCTTGTTGGATTTAATCCTTTTTCCTTCTAGGAAAATACTTCCACATGGCACAAACTTGTGCCCTACTACACCTCATGTGCACACCTCAACACAAGCAATGCATTATATTGAGATACTCACCATTTGGTGTAGCCGATGTGGGACTATCTTTTCTAGTCCAAAGGCAAAAACACCAACATTATGATATTATAATAGCAGGGAGGCTCGAATGCTATAGATAAACTGCTATTGTACGCTCTTTTAATAGCACTGTGAAATGAACGCTATTGATGATGATATTCTATAGCAGGGAGACTTGAACGCTATAGATAAACTGCTATTGTATGCCCTATTTGTAGTAGTGAGCCCGAGCCTCATCTTCATGAGCCAAAAATCAGAAGAGATGCCTAGAGATGGACATCTGTTGTAGAGAGTTGGTTTTGTGTATAAAGGGATGTAATGTATGAAACTGGATCATTGTAATCTGTAATGTTTCTGAGAGAATGTAAGCATTGTATTAGAGAGAATTGAGAGCTTGTAATCTGTTCAAATGAAATCAATAAAGAGATTTGTTTCTGCTATCTTGTGTTCAATTATATTATGCAATATGTCCACTGCTACTTCAAATATCTGCAATTTTTTCGCTGCGTATTGTCTATCTTGTCTATTTTGTCATTGTACAGGTTTTGGCCTTATGCAAGCACAACTTAGGCTTGCACGACATCACGCCCAAGCGAGGACGAACGGTTTCACAGAGTCCGAAGCGATGTCAAAAGGACTCTGCGGGATCGGGACGTGACAGTAAAGAATGGAAGAGAGATAGAGAGAATTAAGTAGGGTTTTAAAAGAAGGAGAGGGGTGAAATATGACCATTAGGTTGCTGCCATGTCAGCGATCCATGGCCCAACCAATCCTAGCCATCTAATATTAAATCAAGTACCCAATGGGTAATAGTCCAGCCAAGTCAGCAAGCTGATTGGGCTCACTGCAGTGCACACAGTATAATGTCAGTATTCTGATAGTATATTGACAACACTATGCTATATGGACAGAAGAATAAAAAAAAATCCTAATTTGGAGATTTTTGAATATCTAGTCTATACATGGGTCCTAGTATGGATCTAGGACAATACCAATGGGTAATCTTAGGGGTCCCTGATAGTCTCCCATGTATCAAAACAAAATCCAAATTAACACAATTCAAAACTTTGATTACAAAATTCAATTACAAAAATTATGATACCGAGATACACAAAAATACGAAATACAGTACAAACCACGATTTACAAAAAAAAAATTAATACCAAAAATTCATAAATAGAAAATCTGTGAACGAATGTGACAGGCCCCATGAGCTTAAGGCCGGTCCTGAGGAATGGTTACATGTTGTAAAAAGGGGCATAGGTTCTCTTGGAAGATCGTTGCTTGTGTTTGAGTGCTGACAACACAAATTAATTAAGAAAATAAAAGAAAGTGACCAAAAAGGGAGATTGGGTTTCTCTAGACCTCTTTATGTGTAATTCTAATGATTTTCTTGGGTTCTCTTTTATGCTTTCTCTTATATTAGGATTGTCGCAGAGTTGTAGCGGCCTTGTTAGGGCTGCTGTTGAGAATCAATAAGGGACTTTTAGTCCCACATCGGAATTTGTAGTATGTAGAGGAGCTAGACTCCCTATAAGTAGTGAAGTAGTCCATCAATAAAATTACACCAACTATTATTTCTACATGGTATCAGAGCCATAACTCTCTCTCTCTCTCCACAAAAAAAAAAAATTTAACTCTCTCCCCCCCCGGGAGCAGCAGCCCCCCCCAACCACCCCTCCCGACCCCCCCCCCCCCCGGAGCAGCCCCCGACCCCCCCTCCCGGAGCAGCAGCCCCCCCAAACCCCCCCTCCCGACCCCCCCCCCCCCCGGAGCAACCCCCCCCCCCCCCGCCCGACCCCCCCTCCCGGAGCAGTACCCCCCCACCTCCCTCTCCCACTCTCGACATGGAAACCCTAACCCTAGCCCTAGCAGCCCCATCAAACCCTAACCCTAACCCTAGCCGCCAAAAAAAAAAAAATAAAAATAAAAATCAGTACCTTCTTTTTAGAAGATCTACTGCAGTTGCCTTCGAGAATCAGTACCTTCTTTTTAGAAGCTCTACTGTTGTTGCCTTCGAGACTCGGTATCTTCTCTTTAGAAGACCTACTGCTACGCATACGAAATCTTTTTAGATTTTTGTCTTGCTTCTGTTACGAAATCTCTTTAGATTTTCGTACACTCAGAATCCTTCTAGGATTTCTGTTGCGGCGTGCTGCATACTTCGCCATGCAAGAAGGCACAACTAAGTTTGGGCTGTCCGAACACGTCATAATGACGCGGTTCTAGTTGGTCGCATACACTCCAACATATCAGTGAGGAAACTAGTTTGTTGTTTCCCTCCCTGATCTCTATCTCAACTGTCAGAATATACAGTTGACGAAGACGCTACCTGAGATCGGGATTCACAGCAGATTGCTGACTAAGACGAAGACGAAGCAAACGACGACGACTCAGGAAACAACAAAACCTCACTGATTACAGTTGCAGAAAACCATGGATTCCATCTATGGGAAGTTGACAGCAGAAGAGATGAAGGCCCTGGTCGAGGATCTCCTGACCAAGAGATTACCGGAGGCAACCTCACGCGTGACCCATACTGATGTGGATCCGTCACCGTATAGAATGGGGAAGTTGGACAAACTGGAGACGAAGCTGGAAGGAACGACCAACTACTTAAAATGGTCGCGACAGGCGATGCGGACGCTGAAGGAACGTGGCTTGGTTGGCTATGTAGATGGCCACACCAAGGCCCCGGTCGATCACTCCTCGAAGGAGTTTGCTGTATGGGAGATTGTCAACAATGTCGTGGCTGGTTGGTTGACAGCCTCTTTAACCGATCAAGTGTCGGGTAATGTTGAAGCAATGGAGGGAGCTGCTGATATCTGGAGAACATTGAAAGATATGTACTCCAGTTCAGGTAACCCAATGCGAGTCTTCCAACTGCAAGATGAACTCGAGCGGGTAGTCCAAGACGATCGTACCACATCTGAGTACGCCGCCTTGTTGAAGAAGTACTGGTCTGATCTTGACCATTATGATCCTCTTGGAATGGAGGATGCTCAGGTTGAACCGTCCTTCGCAAAATATTTCCAGAAATTTCTGGATTATATCTCGCGGCAACGGATGATGAAGTTTTTGAAGGGGCTCAACCCTGCATTTGAGCAACGGAGGAATGTACTTCTTGCGCAACCGAAGCTGCCGACCTTAGAGGATGCCATAGCTGCCATGGCACAAGAAGAAGCACGGTTGAAGCTGATGCCCACCAGGGGCATCTCCCAGGGGGAGCAAGTCGGAGTTGCCACATCTGCTCTTGCTGCTTTCAACCAGCCTCCTTCTGCGGGAGGCGTTTGCCACAACTGTGGTGACACAGGGCATTACATCCGCTTTTGCCCAAAACCAGTACGGAGTTCCTCGCGTGGTAGGGGCCGTGGTCGGGGTGGACGACGAGGTGGTCGAGGCAGCTACACTGGTGGAAGGGGTACTTACTCTGGAGGCAACACGGCAAATCTGGCGGATGAAGGCTGGGACAATCAGCTGGCGGACATAACTCCATTTGAGAGAGAAGTTTTTGAGAAACTGCGGGGCTCAAAGATTGGTTCTGGTGACCGACAAGTCAATTCTGAGGTGCCGCCCACCTCAGGAGATTACTGCACTTACTTTTCCCAAACCAGTGACGGTATACCTCCGCGTGCTCTTGCATCTGTCTCTCAGCCAGTCTGGATTATGGACTCTGGGGCATCCCGCCATATCACGGGGTTCCGAGGTGAGTTCCGGGAATACTCTAACCTAACGCCGCCAGAAAGCATTCAGACTGCTGATGGTACCTCCAGGCCTATTATGGGTAAAGACACTATTGATTGCACTCCTTCCATCACTCTATCTAATGTCTTACATGCTCCTTCCTTTCCTGTCAATCTTATATCCATTAGCGCCATTATCCTTGATCTAAACTGTACTGTTTCCTTTGATATTCCTAAGGTAATCTTTCAGGAGAAGGGAACGGGGAGACGACTGGGCACTGGCACATGGCATAAGGGTCTATGGTACTTGGACAGGAACGGTCTGGACAGAGCACTGGCATCATTGGTGGTAGACACACAACCAGAAGTCCGAAGTCGAAGTGTCGAAGCCGAGCTACTCCTACACCATCAGCGTGTAGGACATTCTTCCTTTTCTGTTATTAGTCGCATGTTTCCATCCTTATATCAAAAGCAAATAAAGAGTTGTTAGTTTGTGATGCTTGTGAGTTGGGAAAACATACCAGAAGCTCCTATGTGAGTTCTGGGCATCGATGTACTGCTGCTTTTGATATGATTCATTCAGATGTGTGGGGTCCTTGTCCTACAACCGGTGTTAACGGTTATAGATGGTTTGTCACTTTTATTGACTGCTCTACCCGCGTAACGTGGGTCTACCTACTGAAGAATAAAAGTGACATTTTTGAAGCATTTCAGAGCTTCCATCAACGCGTAAAGACACAATATAATGCTCGTGTTAAGTGTTTTCGGTCGGATAATGGGACGGAATATACCCATACGAGGTTTGCTGCATATTTATCCTCTCATGGCATACTGCATCAAACCTCTTGTACATATACACCGGCTCAAAATGGTGTTGCAGAACGAAAGAACAGGCACCTGCTGGAAGTAGCTCGGACGATGATGCTAGCTATGAATGTGCCTAAATACTTGTGGGGGCAGGCTGTCTTGACAGCCTCTTATCTCATCAACAGGATGCCCTCTCAATTGCTGGACTGGAAGACGCCGTTGGAAATGCTCACGGGGACAACTGCATACACCGTTCCTCCGAAAGTATTTGGATGTGTATGCTTTGTCCATGATAACAGACCTGGAGTTGGTAAGCTGGATCCTAGAGCAGTTAAGTGTGTCTTTGTTGGGTACACCGGGACACAGAAGGGGTATGTATGCTGGAGCCCGGTGGAACGGAAGCTGTTTGTAAGCATGGACGTTACATTCAGAGGTGGAACCATATTATGGTTCAGATGAGGGCTCCGCGTTTGGAAACACACTAACACAGCGGGTGTTAGCCGTGAGGGGGAGATAATACGTCCAAGCGTGGTCGTCGGATCGGTACCTTGTCCTGTTGTTGCAAATTGGAAGGAAAGAGGAGAAGCATCAGTAATACCGATACGGAGGATGAAGAAGACGATACATATATTACGCAGGGGGAGAAGCAGAAAAAAAAGAGCTCCAAGTGTACAGAAGACGACAGCAGAGGTCCAGTACTGTGCCGTGCCCTGTGCCAAATGTGCCAAGTCCCTCGTCTACTCCTGCCCCAACTCCTGAAGATGTTACTCCCGTACCGGATCACTCGGATTCGGAAGCGGGTCTCTCCGACTCGGATGGTATGCTTTCCCCACCTCCATTGCTCCCTTAAGGAGGTCTTCTCATTAATACGGGAAAGGCTCCTATTCGTTATCGAGATTATGAACATGATATCGCCAACTACTTGTCTTATTCTAATATCTCTCCGACTTATCAAGCCTTCCTCACTTCGTTAGACTCCACTTCTTTACCTAAGAATTGGCAGGAAGCAAAGAAGGACCCAAGATGGAAAGCTGCAATGATGGAAGAACTTGGGCACTAGAGAAAATAAGACATGGAGCTGGTGCCATTACCTGAAGGGAAGAAAGCTGTGGGATGCAAATGGGTTTACACAGTGAAGGAGACACCAGAAGGAAAAGTTGAACGATACAAGCGAGACTGGTTGCAAAAGGCTATACCCAGACATATGGTATCGACTATGATGAGACTTTTGCCCCAGTAGCGAAGATGAGTACCGTAAGAACGCTGGTCTCCATTGCAGCAAACTATGGGTGGAAGCTACACCAGTTAGACGTAAAGAACGCATTTCTTCATGGAGACCTACAAGAAGAAGTATACATGGAGACTCCTCCGGGGTGCTACTCTGTGTCAGATTCAGGTGAAGGAACGTCACATGGAAAAGTGTGCAAACTGAAGAAGTCGCTGTACGGGCTGAAGCAATCTCCTCGAGCCTGGTTTGACAGATTCAGAAAGGCTGTCACTGGCATGGGGTACCATCAGACAAATGCAGATCACACGGTCTTCCTCCAGCATGCAAGAGGCCACATAACTATACTTGCTGTATATGTGGATGATATAGTGATCACAGGTGATGATGCTGATGAGATCACTAAGCTGAAGTCGAAACTCGCTAAGGAGTTTGAGGTGAAGGACTTAGGACAGATGAGATACTTTTTAGGTATCGAGGTGTGTGATGGTGAACAAGGAATTGTTCTCTCACAAAGAAATATGTACTAGATCTACTGAAGGAGACAGGATGCTGGGATGCCGAGCAGCAGTCACTCCAATTGACCAGAAGTGCAAGATGGGAGCAAAGCAGGAGAGCCTGTTGATCGCGAAAGGTATCAAAGGCTAGTAGGCAGACTGATTTATCTAGGGCATACTCGCCCTGATATCTCATTTGCAGTAAGCGTTGTAAGCCGCTATATGCATGATCCAAGAACGGGTCATATGGATGCAGTATTTCAGATCCTAAGATATCTGAAAGGGACGCCGGGAAAAGGACTGTGGTTCAAGAAGAATGGATGCACAGATATTGAGGGATACTGTGATGCAGACTGGGCAAGCTGCATAGACGACAGAAGGTCTACCAGGGGTACTGTGTTTTTGTAGGAGGAAACCTGGTTTCATGGAGAAGCAAGAAACAGTCAGTGGTAGCACGGTCGACAGCTGAAGCAGAATACAGAGCAATGGCTCTAGGGGTGTCAGAACTACTATGGGTGAAAGCACTGCTGACAGAGTTGAAGTTGGATAAGGGGACACCGTTGCATCTTCTGAGCGATAGTCAAGCCGCAATAAGTATAGCGAATAATCCGGTTCAGCACGACAGAACGAAGCACATCGAAATCGATCGATTCTTTATCAAGGAGAAGCTGGAGCAAGGGATACTGAAGATTGGCCATGTCCGCTCAGAAGAACAAGTGGCAGACTGTCTGACTAAGGGTCTTAGTTCATTAAGTCTGTCGAAGCTATGTAACAAGATGGGGATGATCAATATCTATCGTCCATCTTGAGGGGGAGTGTTGAGAATCAATAAGGGACTTTTAGTCCCACATCGGAATTTGTAGTATGTAGAGGAGCTAGACTCCCTATAAGTAGTGAAGTAGTCCATCAATAAAATTACACCAACTATTATTTTCTACAGCTGCAAACGAGCCGAGCCGAGCTTTTGTAAATTTGAGCTTGGCTTGACTAAAATTATTTAAGCTTGAGCTAGATAAGTTTTTTATTTGAAGCTTGAACTTGGCTCGAGCTTGTTTATAATAAGCTTGAGCTTGGCTTGGTTTGAGCTAGATAAGTTTGAAATGAATCTTGTCGCTCAACTTTATTTCAAGCTCATTAAGCTTGATTTCAAGCTAGTTATGTTTGAATTCAAATATCTGAAATATTAACAATTCATTTACAAAAATTTATGGGACCAAATGGGGGGGGGGACCCAGCTCCCGCTCCGCCCCGCCCGAAGCATGCCCTGCACCCCCTTCTCCCTTCCCCCTCCCCATACACACAGTCCAATCTGGCCCATTCTCCCTAATAGGTTTGGACTGAGTGTTCTCGCACAGGTCCGGTGGACTAGACTGAAGCAGCCTGGTCTGAAGCCACGAAACCCAACCCCAAATGTTATTACTGATGGGACCAAATGGGGGGGGGGGGGGCCCCAGCTCCCGCTCCGCCCCGCCCCGTCGTGCGACTGTCGTGCCCCCGCTCCCCCAGCTTCGCCCCCCTCCCCAGCTCCCGCTCCGCCCCTCCCCTGCGCTCTCGCTCCGCTCCCAGCAGCAGCAGCGGCAGCAGCAGCAACGGCGGCAACCGCCGGAGGGAACGCGCGACGGACGGGGGGGGGGGGGGGGAGGGGGAGGGGGGCGGGGGGTGGGACAGGGAGGGGGGGTGGAGGACGTTAGCCGGCAGGGGCATGCGCGCAGCACGGCGCGTCTTGGAACGGGGGTCGCGGAGAAGAAGAGGACATTTTCGTCCAAATTTATAGGTCAACCGCGTTGACGTTGGTATTGGACGGAAACCATCAAAAATGGGGTGCACCTTAAATTTGGGTAAAGCAAGTGGGGTGCGACTCAAAATTTTTCATATAATTGGTGAAAAATTTGTAATGAAAATATTCCTCTAAAAAAAAAAGCTCAATCAAACACAACTAGTAGATCGGAATAATATACAATTATTGTTATAACTCAGTTGGTTATAATACATGTTTGTGGGTGGAAGGTTTTCCAAATTTCAGTGGCAGCAGTTTTTTAGATTTAAACTAGGACCTTCCACCCACAAAATGTATTCTAACCGATGGAGCTTTAACAATAATTTGTATCTTATTAAAATTTACTATAAATTTAGTTTTTTATAAGAAACTTATAAATTTAATTCTATATACGAAACTTATAAATATTTATATAAAAAAAAGGACGCTTAGGGACGTCTCAAGTTCCAAACTAAGGTACGTGAGTTGTGGTCTAATGGTAGCAACGGAGGTCCCGACACGGAAGGCACAATTTTAAATTCTCTTTAGCATTTATCATGTTGGAGAAAAGAACACTTCAAAAAAAAAAAAATCAGCTAAGGACGTTTTTTTCTTCTTGTTTTTTATAAAGGACATTTTTATCATATAATTCTAAAACGTTTTGGACATTTGTGTTCTCTCTCCAAAAAATTTCTAATGTATTTTCTTTTATGAAATTTCTCTAAAGTTTAATGGTTTAGCAGAAAATTCTGATAAATTTAACATCTAGTACGCAAAGTCCAAGAATAATTGGAAGAGCAAGATGACGTTGATGATGACGACGACGACCAAGAAGAAGAAAGAAAAAGTTTTCAAAGACTTCTCCACCAAAAAAAAAATCACACTTCTTTTATACATATTATTTGTTAAGAATTCTTTTATAAATACCATTAGCTAACAATTATAAATCCCATCCCGTTTCTTTCACCACTAATCTCCAGCTGTCCTCCAATGAATCAATCACACAGAGAAAGAACACTAAATTAATTTTCTTTTCTTTCTTCATTTTCATTAATTAACAGTGAGCAGAGATAATCCATAATTACTGCCAGTAATCAATCATTAACAACAGAGGAGAGAGAACGTGTT